>OX103728.1:19587345-20247558 GCA_944470365.2 Schistosoma intercalatum
ACAGATATTCAGTGTTTGACAACGCGTTCTACCAGTAACACCTTCTAATGATTTCGTTCCGCCCAGAGAATTCAAAAGACAGAGTCGAGGAGATCGGAAGAGTATGTTTGGCGATGCCAATATATCGGAATTTCTTGATCTAATCTGGCTAGCGATTGCGGTTGACGTTGAGCATGGCGTTACCACACGTGATCTGGTGCGGAGCCTGACCGAGCGCCTTCAGCTAGATAGTCCACTAAACATATGGTCAGCATCCAATGTCGAAAACTTAGCTATTTATTTTTGGGAATTTATTTACCGCTACAACCTTTTTACATCCAAGTTGATTTTAGGCCAGACGAAACGTTCCGTCATGAGTTTCGCGGTAGCCGGATGCCAGATGTGAAAGTTCGTGTACTGTTGAGATATCTGTCGCCAACGAGTTTTTGGTGTAAAGAGGGCGGTTGTCGCCATTTGAAACGTCGCAATGATAGATGAGTCTGAGAGAAGGAACAGGTACGGGCTTGAGAATTAAGTTAAACTTTTCTTTGCAGGTTTTCAGGTCTGCATCGTCTACTCGTGGTTTCGAGACTAGTGTCGTGTTTGTGTACCAGTATGTTGATATCCTTTCTAGATAAGGCATCTGTGATCGAGGTTCGTAACGTCATCTTCATAGTGGGCCAATATAACATCTAGTAAGGGTGATTCAGAATCCGGGTCGTACCTAGTCGCTTTTTTCACATGTTGCACCAGGGTATATGTGATAAGATTAAGTCCCGTTCATTAGGAGATTTCAATACCATATTAAGCATCCTGGTTTGGTTTAGTTTTAAATTCGCTTGACTACCTAGTCTATACACCTTTAGCAAGGTTACTCTGGAAATATTTTGAGGCATAAGTCGATTTCGTAGCAGTTTTATCAACCTAATGTCATGCTGAAAACGAGTTTTTGGTTCAGAGATTTCACTCTCCTTGATTCTATGAAAAATAACTGACCTGTCACCGTGATCAGTCTTCAATTCTTGACTACTTTGAGGGATAGGATTCTCCCTTACATCGTTGTCGTTACTTAATTACGACCTGTACCCATTCAGATTCAGATTTGTGTAGTAAGGACAGAAGGCCTACGGCCTATGTTATTCCTTTTCTAGTATGCTTCTGTGAGTGTCCAGTCTTCTCTTGAAAGAGTCAATTGAAGGTGCGGACACCACTGCTTCAGGCAGCAGGTTCCAAGTATTGATGACTCGGTGTGAAAACCTGTATGCCACAGGTATTTTGTTCGTTCTTGGCTTTTCTACTCGCCTGCTATGTCCTCTGAGGTGTCCCGATCTAGTGGGAAGAAAGAGAGAGAATAAGTTAGGTCCGAAATCATTTCTCAGTATTCTGTACATCAATATTAGATCTCCCCTTAGTCTGCGATAGGACAGAGTAAAGAGGTTCAGTTTTTCAAGCCGCTCTTTATATGATAAACCCCGGAGTTCCGGAATTGCACGCGTAGCTGCCCTCTGTACCTTTTCTATTATGTCTGAGTCACCTTTTAAACAGGGGCTTGCAGCCTGAACACAGTTCTCTAACTTAGTTCTCACTAAGGATGTGTGTGATGTGGTGAACATGGTAGTATCAAGCTTAGTGAATGTCCTTTTTAAGGCCCAGAGGGTTCGAAACCCCTTAACTGCGACCTCCCGGCAATGGGCCGTCGTCTTAAGATCATTGCTCACTGTCACCCCTAGATCCTTATGAGACCGGACTACGGGTAAAGACACATCCCCTATGTTGTACGTATTAACCTTTGAATCCCCCAAGTGCATGTAGACACACTTTTCCGAGTTGATAGGCATTAGCCACTCTTTAGACCAGTTTATCACATTATTTAAGTCCACCTGAAGAGTAAAAGCGTCTTTGTCTCCAGTTATTACTCGCCAAATTTTTACATCGTCAGCGTATAATAACATTGGAGACTGTACTATACTTGTAAGATCATTAACGTACATTATAAAACGTAAAGGACCTAAGACGGAACCTTGGGGTACTCCACTAAGTACTGGTCTCCAGATGGAGCACTTGGAATTTATTCTTACTTTTTGCCTACGACCTACTAGGAAATCCTTAATCCATTTTAAGAGAGGTCCGGCAATACCAAGGTTTGCCAACTTCAATAGCAGCCTATTAGTTGGCACCTTGTCAAAAGCCTTACTGAAGTCTATGTAGACAACATCCACTGAGTTTCCGTTGTCTAGCGCATTAATCCAGAGCTCCCTAGCTATAAGGAGGTTCGTTGTACAGGATAGACCCTTTCTAAAACCATGTTGTGCCATGTTCAGCAAGTTATTGGTTTCCATAAATGCTGTTATGGTCCGTTTGATTATTCTTTCCAGTATTTTAATTACAACACTGGTGAGGCTTACGGGTCTGTAATTTGATGGAACTTGTCGTAGACCTGTTTTATGTATGGGAGTGACGATTGCGTCCTTCCAGTCCATAGGTAACACACCTTGGTCAAGTGACATTTTGAATATCACAGTCAGTGGGGCTGTGATATATTCGGCAATATGTCTCAAGATTTTAGGGTGTAGTTCATCTGGTCCTGTTGACTTCTCCATGTTTAGGGTGCTAAGAGCCTTAAGCACATCGTTTTGGTCGAAGTCCACGGTGAGCAGCTGGTTTGTTGACTCTGTAATTGGGTCTGGTTCTTCCTCTAGAGGAGGTTCCTGAGTGTAAACTGCCCCAAAGTAGTCAGCCATAACCTCAGCTTTTTCCTGATCTTCCTCTATCATTTCAGATTCACTCCCTTCTTTAATTAGGTTGGGAATCCAATGATGCATCCTTGTTCCGTAGTTTATGTGTGAGAATATTCTCTAGGGCTGCTTGAGTGCAGATTCTGCCAGCTGCATTTCATATTTTCTTCGGGCTTCACGAATTTCAGTTATACACACGTTTCTTATCGATTTGTAGCGTTCCATCGTACCCGCTGTGCCAAGGCGGATGGCAACATCCCAGCATTTCTTCTTTTGTCTTAGTAAGCGTCGAATATCCCGCCCTATCCACGAATGTCCGTGCTTCTTTTTCTTTGGGACAGTCCAGGGTATGTATGGTTGAGTTACCCGATTGAAACTGCCTGAATAAAGTCCATGCCTCTTGTACTGATGCCTTTGAGTCAATTTCCCAGTTCTCAGCCGATGCTGCGGAGTTAATTGCCTGCATATCTGCCTTCCATATGTTAGGACGGGCCGGCGCAATTCTTTGACAAGCAAACTCAGCCATGAATTTGAATAAGATGACTGCATGGTCACTTCTCCCAAGTGGTGGGAGAAAAGCCGTTTGACCAACGTCCTCACCGTGTGTAAAGACTAAATCTAAAAGAGAGGAAGAGTTTCTTAAGTCGTATCTTATGGGATCTCTAATGTGTCGGAATAATGCTAGTCCAATCGAGGTTTCCAACAGTTTGGAGTCGAACGACGATATGGATGACCCTACTTCTAAGTTAACCCAGTTTATATATGGTGCATTAAAGTCGCCTACTACCAGGCTTTTCCCATTGTTACACCAGGACTTAAGTTTACTAAGGAGAAAATCATCTGCTACACATTCTGGACTGCGATAAACTACAACTACTTCAATATCTTGCCTTCGGCATTTCAACTTACATCTCACCAGTTCACATGTCCCTGAAACATGTGCTACTGTCTCAGCTAATCTTATGGTTAGAGTACTTTTGGTGTACAGAATAACCCCGCCTCCCCTTCGGTTTAATCTATCAGCCCTACTGGTTATGAAACCAGTCAATTGGATTTCACTATCTAATACTTCTGACGTTAACCAAGTTTCCGAGACAGCGATAACGTCCGGTTTTTCTTTGTCCACCACTGACTTCAGCTCCGCCATTTTATTTAGTAGGCTGCGAGCATTTGTGTAGCACACTTTTAAGTCTGTGGAGAGCTTTCCCTTGCCACCCAGAGTGGCTTGGGGATCGTTTTGCTCCGAACTTTTACAATCTGAAAACCCTTAAGAACGAGGTTTCTTTCACCGTTTCGGCGACGCTCGTTTATTTCCGCTTCTGCAGCTCTTCTCTTAGTACGATCAGCTAGGCTGAGGTCCTCACGGACATATATTCCGGATCCAATCAGTTTACGTGAATTACTTAGAATCAGGTTCCTTTCTTCCACCGTGTTGAATGTAACCTTTAGGAGGCGGTTTTTCTGAGGACTTTCGGAATCCACCTTTTTTCCTATTCTATAAAGCTTACAAATACTAACTCCTGAAACTGTATCTGGGAGTAGTTTACTTAACGATGTCTTAATATGATTGAGATCATGTTCAAATCTTGCCTTTGGTTCAGTATCTGAAGATTCTCTTATCTTATGAAAAATGACTGATCTATCAGAGAGATCTGTCTTTTCACGCGGTGAGGATTTTTCTTCTGATAACATCCCTTCCAATGTTTTGCTGACCAGCTGCGTTTTGCCTACAGCCTTTTTCTTCTTATTTTTTTTCTTCTTACCGAAGTCCATTTGTCACCACTCAGAACAGCCACACCTGGACTATGTGGAACGGTGACAGTTTTATCCGGATCTTCTATTTCGACTAGAGGTGTATGACTGCCGATGTCATTTTTAAGCGACACTTCATTTCTCGTTAATGTCAACGGAGATTTCACGTTCCCGTCAACCGCAGTCAGGTGTTTAATGGGCCCAGTAGCAGCACTTACTACACTGACACATTCTTCATCGTCAGTGCTCCTGTTATCAGTGCTTCCGCCATCGTTTTTCCTGCAGGCCAAAGCCAATAGGCCCATAGCCTCCTGTATTAATACCTTTTTATCCGTACAGCAGAACATACAAAGCCAATGCGAGTTAGGCTTCGAGCAGCTTTTATAAGCCGTCGGACTTAGTCGTGTACACATTTTGTGATACCACATTTTACAGTCGTCACACTGCATTCCCACCTCAACGGAGAACAAACAATTTGGTTGCCCACATTTGTGAGTCTTACCAACCATTATAGTTCGATTTAAAAGGTTTAAAAACAAAAAATGATAACAATGTGAACACAAGTGTTAGTCAAGGACTAAAAACAGGTACTCAGGACAAAATTAAGCAAAAACTTTCAAACTTTAACCAAAGTACTCTTAGATAAAGTAGACAAAGAATGCTTTTCAGTGCAATAAGTACCAAAAGCAAGTATAATCACAACAAGTACAAAAATCACTGCCCTTTTTGAAACTAGCGCTATAAACTATTCGTCGAATTTCATTGGAGTAGCAACTACAGTCGCTTCAAACATACTGTGCGATTCCGAATTGTTGTGTTTCCTGCTAGAAACAGATCGAGCCTTGCGATTGCGATTCTAAGCGTTTCCTGCTGGATATCGTGACTTGATTTTTAGTCCATCATCACCACAACCATACACCATCTTAAGACGAGAGATGCTGAACCGTTTATCATTATCAGACGGCCGAAGAACCCAATGGTTTTCCAAGGAGAAACATTAGGTGATAAGTCACCGTCACAGTTTTTACGTCACCTCCAAGTCTTAGTGGGTGACAATAGAGTGGGTGAAGTAGTCCTAAAACAAGAATGGGTACAAGCTCACCCACGCTACGTCCAACACTGTTTGGGTGAACAACATCCTGAAACCTCATTATCTCATTCAGCGCGTATAGCCGATAGAATAATAGAAAGTGGTCCTCCAACTGGGTCATGCACGATAATTCACACAAAAAGAAGGACAACCAAAAGACCCAGTAATAGAAGGACTAATTGCGAGTGCTAAAAGTCTCACTGAAGCTGTCACCAGAATGCAAATGGGTCACAGAAACAGGAGCATGTCACTACAACGACCAAGATCCAAGTCACAAATGTCCAGACAATTTGGGCAGTTCTGTTGACATCACTGGAAGTTTGGTGTCAACTCAACCAAGTCCATGCAACCATGCGCCTGGCCTAAACAGAATCCCAAAAATACGGGAAAAAAATAATCCCTCCCCAGGTTGCGACGACAGTCGCTCGTTTTATGTTGGATACAGAAACTCAGGCTCGAACTTCTTGGTAGATACTGGTGCTGCTCTTAGTATCATTCTTCAAAATAAAACTGAGCTGAGTCGAGAAACATCCCCAGTAACACTTCAAGCTGCCAATAAAACTAAAATTGCGACATTTGGGCAGAAAACCTTAACACTAGATTTAGGGTTCAGGTGGCAATTCCCCCGAGTTTTCACTGTAGCCAATTTACATCTTGCAATATTGGAGATGGACTTTCTAGAGAGATGCGAATTTCTAGTTGACACTAAAAAACGACGCTTAACACTGAAAGAAACTTCGAATTACACAAAAGTCAAAGAAAATCACATCACGTCTCTCAACTTGATACAAACTCCTCCAGTAACGACAGCAAAATTTCCAAACTTAACTAAACCGAACCCAGAGCCTTCCAAAGGCAAACTAAAAGTAAGTCATACGATCAAAACCGAAGGTGCATCAGTGTTTGCAAGACCCAGGAGACTAGCGCCAGATAAGCTCAAAATCGCTAGAGCTAAACTCTACTACATGCTATAACTGTGTATTATCCGTCCCTCTGATAGTCAATGGGTATCCCCTTCGCATATGGTACACCCATAACAATAACGACAGATAGAGGAGTACAGTTTGAATATGAATTATTTAATAACTTAGCTAAACTTCTAGGCTCCAATAGAATACTTTGCACCGCATATCACTCTCAGGCTAATGGGATGTTAGAACGTTTCCACCGTCAACTAAAGGCTGCCCTTATATCGCACTCAAATCCAAATCAGTGGACAGAATTCCTACCATTAGTTATGTTGGGAATACGAACATCTGTCAAAACTAACACACAGTGTTCAGCAACGGAACTCGTCTTCGGAACGACTCTTAGACTACTGGGTGAGTTTATTAATCTGCATACCGACAGTAAAAAGCTTGATTTAGAAAATTACGTATATCAACTACCGGATCATATGTCCAAACTCAAGCCAATTAATACTCGTGAACAATCGCGAGCCATACATATACCTAAGGATCTAAACAATTACACGCACGTCTGGATGTGACAAAATAAAAGCACCGCTTAGCCCTCCATTTGGAGATCATTTCAAAGTCATGTAAAGGAATTTTAAATATTTCATGACAAAGAAACAGGGAAACATGGACTCCGTAAGTATTGAAAGATTTAAACCAGCTTATCCAGATCATGAACCACCATATATGTAGTTAGACCGTTTGCCTGACAAAACAATCACAGAATCGACAAGTAAGAACGATAGATCTCTACAAGTAGCTAATACGGTTAGATGGGCACAACCGATTAGTCAGTCAAGAATATTGACAGTTTTGGCTGCAGACTAAAATGTAACCACTCCTTAGACCTTTTACTTTTGATACATGAGCGTTATATTTATTTTTTTAGTACTGAATACATATGCTTTTTATCCGTACACACGTTGATTAATATAAGGTGAAGGAATATGAAAAGGGTATTACAAAAGAACGAAGGATGTTCGACTAAGGTAAGTGATGTGAGCAAGCTTCACCTGCCAAACTAACCATTTTCTTAGATTTTATCTCTAATAATAGACAATGAGAAAGTTCTCTATGAACAAGTTCTATAAATCCAAACAATAAACCCTCAAATAACGATAAATTCCAAAAACCACCAAGATGAGTTATTTCTTCCTTTCCTGGTAAATTTACTGTTTTTATTACTTTTTAACTTACACAGATTTTTTCCCTTAGACTGGTTGTATACATTTCATACGAGCCACTTTCAAAACCGTTTTGTTGTATAAGACAAGTTTAGTAGCTTTATACGACCAATACTAATATCAAGTGTAGATCAAACAATAGTCAAGTACTTGTTAGTGGTCCTTATTGTACTATTGTTTTACATACTTGTAAAGATTATGCACTAAGGTAACGAGTGTTACTGCAGCATGATTTACAATGTAATCATATGACTCAGTTTCATTTGCACCATTCAATTTTTTTCTATCATATTTTTAAGTTTTGGTATTTCCCAAAGCTAATCCCCAAATCAAAGCTACTCATAAGGGGTTTCTTGAAATCACCCTAAAGCTTTCTTACGACCTGGACAAGCACGTAATATGGGTGATCTGAGCGATGAAACTAAGATAGAAAACAGTCAATAACCTGACTAATAATTCTTTACACAAATAGTGTTGTTTTCTCGCAACTACCTTCATACAAACACTGACTAAAATTCATACCATTATCATAGAGATAGGTTGGGAGTTATACTCTTCTTGGCTAGAACCTAAGCTCTAATGGCTTGCATACACTTTATCAATTTACGAACACTTAATTAACTGAAGATATTGTACAGTATACTACCTATAGCACAACTATTATAGCCTTATTGATTTCACTCATTTTATAAGCGATCCGTTAGATAATCAGGACATTGAGTTTACGACATAAATCTCACGGCCATACGTCAAATCAATTATTGTTAGGGATCCATACGAAATTCTGGTACTTACCACTAGTATTATGTAAAAAGAAAACATATTATATATATAAGTAGTATTTTTTTCTTGTTTGTCATATAACTGAAGCATACCACACACGTGGCTTTTGTATTTGTTTATTATTAATATAAACCGAAGACACGTGTACTGTGCATGCTTTAAGCAGCTAACAGTGTTACAACGTGACTTGTTGGGACACTCCGGAATACTAATTTGTCCTTTAACTGTTATTGTTCTTCATATCTGAACAACTTACAATCAGTAAACATCGTATTCAAGTGAGTTTGTGAACGAAAACGTCGGTCCCACATGCACTCCAACCTTTGACTTCCTGAAGGCTAGACCACAATACTAGCCAATAGACCACACCAGCCTACAATAGCATTTCTTAACACTGATTAATTATTTAAAATACTTATGACTAATAGAACTTACACACTTATAATGTGCAGACCAACTTGTTACTCAGAGAACTTGAAGAGATGTAGCTTCAATAGATCATGCACACCTACATCAAACCATCAAACGGTGGTTGACACAAATGTATTTGACCCCCGCACTCTATAAATCTACTTTCCTCTGTAACTGCATATTCTACTTTCTAGGGTTAAGTAGCACACTTACGCACCTGCGGGGCAACGCTCCTAGGGTATCGTCCACTGATGGGGGTTGCGAGCACTTGAAGGTCAAACAGTCACAAAATGATTGGTGCGTCACATCGACAATTCGTGAAAATTTTCAGAAGCGGTCAAATCAAGATATTTTTAGATTTGAATTGAGTTCAGCCACACCATGTCTGGTAACGTCCATTCTTCAAGTAACGAAGATAATGCCATCGTGATGATGCATGATATAGGACGAATCTTCAATGATACTATGTTATCTCGAAGATTTACAAGTTGGGACAATTTTGAGACCTGTTTGAAAGAAGTACATAAGGTAATATGACTTCTGTGGTTAATAATTATTTCTTAGTATACGCATACTAAGTACGTTATGTCAGTATGCAAAAAGAACAGTGATGATCCAACTCCAGAGTACTTTTTCGTGAGATATGTCTGTACATATGTACGTAGACGCAGTTCGATAGAGTCAGATGCTTGCGTTCAGGATGTAGATGATGATAGTAATAATCATTCTTCTGAAGAGCGTACAACGTCTAACTCGCCAACACAACCTAGGCAAAGGAGACGACATCGGTCATCTGCGTATGCCTTACTTCAAATGAATTTATCCTTCAGGTCGAAATATTGCGTTTCAATGACTACATGCTGCCCTCTGGTCATATTTTGTATGCACACTCTAAAGATCTGATTCGTGGAGGTATGTTTGTCCCTTTATCTTTATAAGTTTTGTAGACTTATTTCGACATAGCAACCGGTGGACAAGAAAATACATAATGGACCTAGTTCTTCGTGCGCCGGACAACATCTCAATCTCTACAGAGATGATCTGCTAGAGAAGTTAACTAGCAACTACCACTCAATCCATGCTCTTAGTGAACCTTTGGCAAGTAAACTCATCCATTCATGCCTCGAAGCATCGGAAGGCATATGCGCACAAGTGATGAGTTAAATCGGTGCTAATGATGAAGCTACAACGTCAGAATCCATTGTTAATACAGACCATAGCTATGCTTCTTGATAACAAGAAGTTCTAATATTGTAATCTTTTTAGTTTTACATAAATTCATTAATATGTCCATTGACTTATTCTTATAGCGTAACGACAGGGAGTTTACTGTACAATCTTATGTGGCGGTGAGACAGGGATGTTGTTTCGCGTTCTTGTGTAATTGACAGTTGGACGCACACGCGATTAGTCATACATACCGTTTACCAAATACTGCTACCTTGAACATGGTGTACCGAACTAGTAGTTCGAATTTCGACCTGTCACGATAGATAAGAATTGCCGTAATCAAAAGACTGGTGCGTTATAAATGAAAACGTTTATTAAAGTTTGAATCTAGCACAAATGATCCATTAATAAATAACTTTTATTTCTTAGGAATTGTTCTCGTTAGGTCTGTGAACGCTTGCGAAGCTAGCTGGAAATAAGATAGACAGGAAAGTTATTTCAGTATAAATGTTTACCAGAAAGTAGTATAAAAACGGAAACCAGTATTCAATTACAGATCGAAAGTGCATTTAGCACACCCTTCCTTTAGATAGTTAATCGCGCTTATTTCCTTTATCTCTTGCGTTGCTTAGGAAAGTCTGGGTCACAACATACACGGATTGTATTATTTAATTCTTTGGACAGGTTGCACTTCGGAAACTTAGACGATGACCATACATAATAACTACTGTATGAATTTACTTTGAATCGTCCTGTGTAACCTGCAATTCTTGATGCATATTCTGTTTTAGTCCCACGTAATTTATGAGTAATTGTCATTTACGGCATCAGCACGTAAGCTAGACAGGCCTTGGTTGATTTCCGAAGATCATCACATAGGATCTCACACAATCTGGTCACCTTAGATCAAGATATCTTGACTATCGAATCGTACTTTTCAGTGCTTTCTTGTGACAGCTTTATATAAGTACTTATTTCTGCCATTAGGTATTTTTGCAATAATACCGGCAGCCAAAACGTTGTAGCTCCCCAGACAACCCAAAAAGGGGTAAATGCTTTGGTAGCGAAAGGGGAGAACGCATCAGAATGTCGCCTTTTTCGCCTGTCCGGGGGGAAATAATGTGGATTTCCCCCTTTTTCGCCGTTTTGTCGATAAATCACTCACTTTTCACCTAAATGTCCACTGAACTGTCTACTTTTCGCCTAAATACACACAGAACTCCCTATTTTCCATCTATTGACATAACCCCAAAGGTCTCTTATGTTTGCCTTTATTTTCAACAACAGACCAAAATAAATCTGCAATGCAGTGGAAAACCGGCATATTTTTGAAAATTTTTATTTAAAAGGTAAAGCGTATTATTGTACGACACTAGAGCAGAAGCCTAAGCATCGATTGTTTTGCATATCCAATGCAACTGCTAATTCATTGTTATCTGAAATTATCTGCAAAAGAAGGAACAGGTGATGTTTTATTTATAAGGAGCGTGCATTTAATCAAAAGTTCTCTGACACTCAAATACACACTCTCAACACTTCTACAGTTTCCCATGTAATTAAAAAAGTAAGCTGTTTGAAAAATAATGTTTATTGAAATGTAGGTAGAACATCCAAACAATTGCACGGCTATTGAGAATTGAGGTAGTCGTCCAGTGTATTCTGAATTTAAAAAAGTCACATCCATATCTCAATGACATGCTTTGGTACAGCCAAATACTTGTGTAGATCTACACAAGAGGAAGTGATGCTATCTTAGCTTGGTCTCTGGTAAAATCTCCACATAATTATACCTCTCCCGCATGATTATGATTTATTTCCTGCAATATAATCATCTAGTTGCTAATATATCTAACTGTAGAAGGTGATATTAACATCTTGGTATGTGTTATTATCATCTATAGCATATACATAATGTTTACAACACTCGATACACCTAATGTTTTCACTATCAACCTATTTCTGCCATGAAAGTCGAAAAAACAGTGAAAATCAGCCGAAATTGTGATAAAGACGGGAAAAACGATAAATCTTACCATGGTATCGTTAGTTGTAACGCAGTTTTGGTAGCCTTGACGACTATACAATTTTTATGACGATATACGCCTCAATCATGCTATTTCATATAAAAATAAAAAATTTGTTTACCATCAGTGCATATTTAAGTAGAAATAATTGCTAGTCTGCCATGCAAACACGAAAAAACTATAATACCAGCACCTGAATAATGAATTTTCAAGGACTTCGCGATACCATGTAACGCAAAACGGAAAAACACCCTTTCACCTAATTATGAAAACGGAAAATAGACTTTCAAATTTATTCGTAATTAATTTCAAAATTTGATTGTGCACAAAGCAGAAATGAAAAAGTAGCACAAAAAAGTGTCGCGATACCCCTGGAGCTTTGACTAGCTTGTTTAAAGTCTTTGAGATTTGGTTGTCTAATTTTTGACGGGATTTGTGTCCATCCGTTTGTATGTGCTCTTATCTTGGAGTAGTTCTTCGGCTTTGTTGACGTATTCTTCTTTGTCCATGATTACTGTGGTGCGTCCTTTGTCCGCTGGTATTATGACAATATCCTTTCTATTTCTGAGTTCTTTCAAGGCCTTTTGTTCTTGTGGAGTCAGTTGGTTGTTTTCTTTCACCTGTTGAGTTATCGGTACTATAGTTTGCCTTATTTCCTGTTGTGTTTCTTCACTGATTCCGGAAGTTTTGAGTGATGACTCTAGTGCTGCGAAGAACTGTAGCTTTGAGGCGTCGCTTGTATTGTAGTTTAATCCTTTTTGGAGCAGGTGTTCTTCCGTATTTGTTAGTGGTTGTTTTGACAGATTGATCACGCAGTTGTTTGTGTTTTCTTCCATGGGTGGTTTGGAGATCTTGATTAGTTTTTTCTTTAAGGTGTTTCTTCTCTGTTCTCTATGTCGTTTGCATGATATCTGGATGGCTGTTGTCACGATGTCTAAATGTTCTGATGTGAGCATCCTTCCACTCGAGAACAACTATATACCCCTGGAGCGCCGCCCACCTGCGGTTACCAAGTCAGTCATGAAGGGCGGTCTCCATAGACTCAAGGTCATGTATTGCATCGAGCTTAGTGAAAATGGTTCAAATGGTTGTGGACGGAATAGAAGAAGCTTTTGCTTAACAGGCTTCCGTGTCTAGTACCAGGGGATCACCAAATCCTCCAGGCAGGAACCTAGGTATGTTGACAATAAAAGAGGAAAACAAACTAGTAAATCATAGTGTGATACTATCCTTAGTCCTTAAGAATAGATCAAGTTGCCTCTTGAAGGACTCCTGGGAAGTCGCTTGGACTAGCTCGGCCGGCAGCGGCTTCCAGCATTTGACAACTCTTAAGGAGTAGAAGTTGTGTCTACAGTCCGTTCTGCTATGTTTTGTCGCCAGTTTTCGGGTGTCGCCTCTTAGGCTAGTGTTGGAACTAAGCTTAAGTAGGTGTTTGAGAGCATATCCAGAAGTGTTAAGGATACTATAAGCTATCATAAGGCCACATCTAAGACGTCTATACTCTAATGGGTAAAGGTTAAGTGAATGGAGGCGCTCTTCGTAAGGTTTAAATTTGAGTCCTCAAACTGATTTCGTGGCTTGCCGTTGGATACGCCCCAGGGTGTCCTTATCCTTTTAGAGTGAGGGAGGAAATACTATGTCTCCGTACTCTAAATGAGGACGGATAAAACTATTGAAGATTATATGGAAAGTTCTTCCGTCAAACTGGCCAAAAATGCGCTTCAATGTTACCAGTGCAAGGTTTGCTCAGAAGGCATTTTTGTCACAGTTAGCGTAAGACTTTAAATCATGGGGCACCAGGACTCCTAAACTTTTTCGACTTGGGATACTACTAGAGAGGAGTTACCTAAGTTATAACTGTAGTCTGCGACATGTCGCAGACGGACTACTTTACACTTTGAAGTGTTAAATATAAGTCCATTATCGTCTGCCCAACTTTGAAGTCGAGTCAAATTCTCTTGAAGTGCTTATATATAATCTTGGCTGCATATCTCTCTCCAAAGTTTCACGTCGTCAGCAAAAAGTAATAAGTCTGACGTTACCTGTTGAGGAAGATCATTTATGTAGATCAAGAAGAGAAGAGGTCCTAGTATTGAGCCCTGAGGGAACCCACTAGGACATTCCATAGCCTGAGATAAAGTAAAATTAACCCTGACCTTGAAATGTCGATTTTTCAGGTATGAAGTGAGCCATCGCATATCAGGGACTCCACGATTTTCGAAGGTATGGAGAGAAGAGCCATCGGTCAGTAACCTGAAGGTTCGCTGCGTCGACCTCCTTTGAAAATTGGTGTGATGTGAGCCAGCCTCCAATTTTCCGGTAGTTTTCCTCGACTTAGCGAGTGTGAGAACATCACGCTAAGCGTCGTTACCAAGATTGGGGCTGCTTCCCTCAGTATGGCGGAATGGACCATGTCCGGGCCAGGAGAAGTGTTTAATCTTAAGTGCTGCAGTTTCCGGAACACAAAGTCAGCTCTTAGGTTCACTTTTGAAAGTCCTGTGGAATTGCAAATGAAACTGTCATCAATAAAGTTAATGTCGGTCGGTTGAAACGTCTGGGAGTAATGCTGAGCCAGAAGATGAGCGGCGTTGCCATCGTTGTTGGTCGGGCCGTTAAGACCTACCAGTTGGGAAACTCCAGTTTTCGCTTGACGAAGAGAGGCTGCATAACGGAATAAGCTTTTAGGATTAGAGACAAATTTGTGCATAAGCTTTGTCTGGTACTGAAGCCTATCTTCTCTTATAGCCTTCGTGCATATGTTCCTGATATGTTTGTATTGCCTGTACGCTTCGTCGTTGTCAGTTCGTTTGTATTCCGCCCAACAGTGCTTTTTTTGCGGCTTAGCAGGCGAAGGGTGCGGTTCTTGATTATTGTAGGTGGCTCGCAGTTTTTGGGAACCGTTTGAGGAACTGAATGGTTTGTAGCACGTAAGAGCGTGTGCAGTAAGAATTCCCAATGACCGTCCACATCGAGCTGGGGGTGAACATCCCAAATCACCTGTTGTACATAGTCGTGTAGAGCTAACACATTCAACCGTTTAAAATTCCAACGCAAGTTATTGGTGGGGTATCTAGGCTTAGTTTTGCTAACAAAACTGAAGGCTATGACGGCATGATCCCTTTTTCCCAAGGGAGCCAGGATTGAGAAGTTGCCAACTAGAAATTCTTCGTTCGTGAATACACAGTCTAAGCGCGATTGTCTGACTGTTTCTCCAACGAGTTGCCGACCTCACATTTTCGTACAATCACAAGTCGTCAATGAGGTTGAAGAACCGAGCTTCAATTGAGTTGTCGCCTCCAGTATACGTGTGTTCCGCGAAGTTGACTCCAGGGAGATTAAAGTCCCCTAGAATGAGGATGTGTGTGAAACCGAGACGAGTAGAGCGGGATAGTCCTTCCACCATACGACAACGTACTCGATGTCGGCAGTTGGCTTCCTATAAATGAATCCGACTAGACACCTCGAAGTACTAGACAATCTTACAGAGCACCATATAGATTCCTCAAGATTGTTAAACTCGAGGTTATGAACTTGATGCATCTCCAAGCAAGAACGTATGTAAACAGCTGCTCCGCCTCCCAATCCTGATTATCTGTCATTGCGGAACAAAGGCATAACAGGTAATGCTAACTCATGATCCGAGAACTGAGAAGATATCCAGGTTTCAGATATTCCTTATTAGCATTGCTAAGTTCACGTAGTTCATCCAATTTGTTTGGTAGACTCTCGGCGTTCATACATAAGCAGTTTATGCTTTCGATTTGGAACCCGTGAGCTTCTTCCTGTTTGTCTGTATGAATGGACAGGTACCCCACCTATATGAGGTTTGCCGAGGCAGTAGGCCCTGTCGTTTACACGTTTTTTTATCATTTAGACAGTCCACAAATGGAATGATCAGCTCAAACACGCCTTTGTTTTTGGTTCTAGCTTCGTATGGCCTATCCGGGTGCATGTGGATTCCAGGTGGCAGTCGACGTCTGTTGGCACGAAATGCTTCCAGAGTTGCAGCCGCCATATGGGAAGATGGGAAGGTTATCTTCATTAGACGGGAACTAGAATCACCATCTTTCTTGGCCAGTCTTGTCACATGCTGAGTCAGTATGTGTTTGAGCCTCAAGGACTGTTCGATGAATTTCCATTCCCTGATGTCAGTCTTTGATCGAGTAGGGTCCGTATTTTCTGGTATACCTTGCATGATTATATCGCCTTCGCGGAAAAACTGATCGCGAGGTTCTTTGGGGATGTTCCGGCTGAGATTGCGCTCAGAATACAGTATGTCAGGCAGTATTATTACATTCCCATCTGATTTCAGTAAATGACTCGCTAGTAAGACATCCTCTAGGTCGGTAGCATTCTTAATTGTTACACGAAGTAGCCTCGGGTGATTTTTATGCTTAGGCTCATTTCCCCGAGTGAGCCGTGTGACTGTCAAAAGCTCTATTCTTGGAAGTTCAAGTTTCTTGTTCAATTCTCCCCAGAGCATCCTATCAATTTTGTCCTGCAAACTGAGAGGAAGGTCATGGTTTTCTTTGAAGTTCGTGATTATGAGACAGTCGTCACGAACCGTTATTGTCGTCCCAGGTTTTCCGGTGCGTTCAGGTTTAGCACCTTGTTGTTTGGGGGTTGAAGCACGTTTTTGAATCCTTGGCTCTTTGATGACCGGACGGACAATCTTCGGGGTAGACTGTGCGACCAGATCACCAGTTGACTTCCGTTCAACAGCTGGATGTTCAACTTAGATCGTGACGCCCGGCCCTTTTTAGCTCTTTTGACATAGGTCCAATCACCTACAGAGTTTTGGGGAACCACTGTCACGTTCAAGGACCTTGAGCTGTGAGACCCGAGTTTGCTGAGGGAGTCGAGTAGCGTTGTCGTAATCATGGTGCTGAGTTTCAGCGTGTCATCATTAATGCTGCTTCATACCCCGTCGTTGGTAGACCTGTCGAAATCCCTGTTTTCGTTTTCAATGCGCTCTCTTGTTTGTCTACCCATTTTTTGACTGTCTTTTCCCACGTTTGTCGACAGCTTGCTCTGCAAACCTGTCAGTAGGACAATGATATTACTCAGCAAGACTGCAGCATTCGTGCTGCACGTGACACATTCCCACTTATGATCCGACTTGCTGAGTCTGTTGTAAGCAGTTGCTGTGAGATCTGTGCATGCTTCGTGAAACCAACCTTTGCAGTTGTCGCACTGCATGCCAGATGTAACAGCAAAACGGCATCCAGGTCGTTTGCATGAATTTTTCATGACTGTATTGACGTAAACTGTGTTGGACATGCTGGCAAAAGCCTAAGACCGTAAAAAATACACTAGAAAGCACACTGAAAACGGACAAAAATAGATAAAACGGATGAGATGAACTGAACTAGTCTTTACGTGAAGGACTGAAAAAAACCGAATACTAAGCCGAGAATAAACCACAGTTAACTATTAAATTGGGTGAAACTCAAAAAGAAAGTAATCTACCGAACGTTTAGCTCGGAATAGATTCTCTTGGTCAGAAATGGTCCTTTTGTTGCGTAAGAACACGGCAAAAGTTTGATAAATGCAAATCACGTTAGGACTAAACTTCCCGCTCGAAAAGCGCGGTAAGTAAATAAATTCACACATTTACATATATGTATTTTAAGAATTTTTTGTTTCCATACCTTTTCGCACACAAGATGTCTACATCGTGTCTATCGCCTTCCAGATTACCAATCCAGTCTGGAAGTCAAACACGCGGAATCGAAAAATTATCAATTATATATCTGTATTTCTCTTTGTACCTTATTATTTCATGCAGGCAGTGAGGCAGTTCTTCATGTTTGATTGGTTTTCATTATTGATTTCGAAGTAGATTCTCTATTTTTTTAATTGAGGGCGACTCAAGAGGCAGGTGAGTAAACACTTGATAGCCGGACAGAGCATGGAGAAATCGCGCCTCACTAAAATGGTGTTGTGTAGCTCTTTCTCAGATATTATCGTTTCTCTTGCAAGCTCCGATCACCATACAATGGTGCCTAGCAAACCGTCAACGATAGTTGTGGAAGGAATTGAATGCTACAAAATAAGATAACAAGATACTACATGAAGAGATATTCATGGACTGTCGCGAATGTTTGACGGATTTAGTCGCCATCCATTGGAAGTCAAACACTGACCGACTTTGCAATGCTCCTTTGGGTTGGGAAAACAGAACGTACGCGTACTTGATTGACAGATTAATCGAACCGACGTTACTACGGAAGTCGATTCTAAAAAGTAGCTAATGTAACAGCTTGGGTTGAATAATTAAAAGTTGATCTCAAACAAATATGTCAAAACAATAGATCTCAATTATTCACTGACATCCTTATTTTGTATAAGCACCATATTTCCTATTATCTTATATTGAATGTTGAAAAGCTTTGTGTGTTTGAACAGTTTATCTCACACTTCACTGTGACTGTGCAACGAATTAAATAAAGGCCTATTCACTATCAGTCTGGTTTCTTCTATCAAAAGAACAAGGGTTACCTACATCCACGAAAACTCTAACCCAAGAACTTCGTTCCCACATATGCACGACTTGCCTCTAGATAACTGAGCCGGCACTCATCGCTGTCAATGTCTAACTTCGATCCTGGATCTAGCACGATCATTCATCCATTGTCTAGTGTTGATAACTGTCTCACACTTGAGACGAACATGCACAAGGATGTGTAACAGCTTAGGTTGGTTGGTTCAGAGTTGACCCCAAACAACCAAGCATATGCCAAAACAGTATTGTTCAAGTATCCATTCACTTCCTTGTTTTGTATAAGCGTTATATTCCCTATCATCTTATATTGACTGTTGAGAGCCTTTGTTTGTCTGAACAGATAATCCCATGCTCCACTGTCACCGCGCTAAGATCGAAATAAAGACCTATTCACTACTTGTCTGGTTTCTTCTATCAAAAGCACGAGGGTTACTTCAAGGCACGAAATTGGTGAGCCCTTTTTGAACACAAATTTAACCTCATTTCTGTTATTAACATTTTTTTTACTTAATCGTAAAAGTAGACCTGATTATCCGTAAACCAATTTGAGTATATAACTAGTTCATCCCGTATTATCTTAAGTTATTCGTGTTATAGTAACCACTTTTTGTGCTAACTTTATTGCTATATTTGTCGCATACCTCATGTCAGACCCAATAGAAACCCATAATCTGGAGGATTTGTCACCAGTGGAGATAGACACTGTTGTGACTACGAAATCCCGACTTCCAGAATTTGATCGTAGTGATCCTGAGTTGTGGTTTGCTCAACTAGAGCATTATTTCACGAGACACAATATCAAATCTGAAGGGAGTCACTATCGAGACTTGTGTTCTATCCTTCCTCCTTCAGTCGTCAAAGAAGTCCGTGACTTGATTTTAGATCCACTATCATAACAACCATACACCATCTTAAGACGAGAGATAATGAACCGTTTATCATTATCAGATAGTCAAAGAATCCAAAGACTTTTTCAAGGTGAAACACTAGGTGATCGGTCGCCGTCACAGTTTTTACGTCACCTCGAAGTCTTAGTGGGTGATAACACAGTGGGTGAAGCAGTCCTTAAACAAGGATGGATACAAGCTCTCTCATGCTACGTCCAACACTGTTTGGATGCACAAGATCCTGAAACCTCATTATCTCATTTAGCGTGTATAGCCGATAGAATAATGGAAAGAGGTCCTCCAACTGGATCAGGCACAATAAATCACACACAAAATTAGAATCAGCAAAAGACCCCGTAATAGAAGGACTCATTGCGAGTGTTAAGAGTCTCACTGAGGCTGTCACCAGAATGCAAATGGGTCATAGAAACAGGAGCAGGTCACCACAACGACCACGATCCAAGTCACAAAACAGGTCACAAATGTCCAGACAATCTGGGCAGTTTTGTTGGTACCACTGGAAGTTTGGTGTCAACTCAACCAAATGCGTGCAACCATGCACCTGGCCTAAGCATAATTCTGAGACAGCGGGAAACGAGTAACCCCTCCCCAGGTCGCGACGACTGAGGAGGGGCGCCTAAACAGTCGCTTGTTTTATGTTAGAGACAGAAACTCGGGCTTGAATTTCTTGGTGGATACTGGCGCTGCTCTTAGCATCATCCCTCGAAATAAGACGGGGCTGAGTCGAGAAACATTATCAATTACACTTCATGCTGCAAATAAAACTGAAATTGCGACATTTGGGCAGAAAACTTTAACCCTAGATTTAGGGTTCAGGAGGCGATTCCCTTGGGTTTTCACGGTAGCCGACTTAGATCTGGCAATACTGGGGATGGACTTTCTAGAGAGATACGAATTTCTAGTTGACACCAAGAAACGGCGATTAACACTAAAAGAAATTTCGTATTACACAAAAGGCAAAGAAAGTCACATCAGCTCTCTTAACTTGATTCAAACTCCCCCAGTAACAACAGCGAAATTTCAAGATATACTCGCGGAATTTCCAAACTTAACTAAACCAAATCCACAGCCTTCTAAAGACAAACTAAAAGTGAGTCACACTATCAAAACCGAAGGTGGACCGGTGTTTGCAAAACCCAGTAGACTAGCACCAGATAAGCTCAAAATCGCTAGGGCCGAGTTTGATTATATGCTACAACTGGGTATTATCCGTCCCTCTGATAGTCAATGGGCATCCCCTTTGCATATGGTCCCAAAGAAGAATGAAGGTGACTGGCGACCGTGCGGGAATTACAGAGCCCTAAACCGTCAAACCGTACTAGATAGGTACCCAATACCCCATATCCAAGATTTCACCAACGGTTTACAGGGTATGAACATATTCACTAAAATTGACTTAGTCAGGGCATATCACAATATCCCGGTGGCTGATGAAGATATTCCTAAGACAGCTATTACAACACCCTTTGGCTTATTCGAGTTTGTACGCATGCCATTCGGCCTGAGAAATGCGGCACAGACATTCCAAAGATTCATAGAT
Source organism: Schistosoma intercalatum (assembly GCA_944470365.2). NCBI lineage: Eukaryota > Metazoa > Platyhelminthes > Trematoda > Strigeidida > Schistosomatidae > Schistosoma > Schistosoma intercalatum. The sequence continues at coordinate 19,608,383 of OX103728.1, forward strand.
AACCTACTTCGAGATATGCCATTTGCGCAGGGGTATATAGAGAACTTGTTAATTGCCAGCCCCGATTTGCAATCACACGAACAGCATGTACAAGCAGTGTTGAAAAGACTGGATGAACATGGAATAAACATACATCAAAGTAAGTGTGTTTTCGGTGTTCAAACTTTAGAATTTCTCGGTCACACAATAAGCCCAGAAGGAATTAAACCTATCAAAAAAGAAGTGGATACCATCAAACAATACCCCGTACCTAGTTCTCTGACACAACTGTACTTGATCCGCATATTCTACACAATTTTTTTTGCTTCTTAACCGTTTATTCTTTTCGGTTTTGTGGAGTATTCTGATGCACCCTTGTTTACGCACCTAGTTGTAAAACGCGGTCTTCACAGGCTCAAGTTCATGCGTTTGATCGATTTTGTTAAAGAGTCCAACTTCTAGCAAGTTCACCCTTTTATATATATGCATTACAAAAGAGTATTTTTTTGTTTTCATGGTTTTTCGTGCACAAGATATCTACACTATGTGTATTCTCTTCCAGAATACCAATCCGTTCTGGAGACCAAGCACTTACATGGAACCGAACAATTATCAATTACATTTATGTATTTCCATTTTGTATCTTATTATTTTATGCAGGCAGTGGAGCAGTTCTTCAGGTTTGCTTGATTTTCACCATTACCTTCGAAGTAGATTCTTCTTTACTTTTTACTTGAGGGCGACTCAAGAGACAGGTGAGTAAACACCTGATAGCCGGTCTGAGCACGGAAGAATCGTACCTCACCAACATGGTGTTGGGTAGCCCGCTCGCGGCACTTCCTCAGATATTCTTATTCCACATTCTCAAACTTTCTCTTGAAAGCACGCAGCAAACCATCGGCGATAGTTGTAGAAGAAATCACATGCTACAAAATAAAATGACAAGCTAGTAAAGAAGAGACATCCATGGACTATCGTTGACAGCGTCAGTCGTCACTGATTGTAAATCAAACAGTGAGCGAGTTGATAATTTTCCCTTGGGATGAGAAATAGAACTAAGGCGTTTTCGATAGTTAGGTTAATCGAACCGACGTTCCTAAGGAAGTCGATTCTAGGGGGAAGCTAATGTAACAGCTAAGGTTGGTTGGTTCAGAGATGACCCCAAACAACCAAGCACATGCCAAAACAGTATTGTTCAAGTATCCATTCACTTCCTTGTTTTGTATAAGCGTTATATTCCCTATCATCTTATATTGACTGTTGAGAGCCTTTGTTTGTCTGAACAGATAATCCCATGCTCCACTGTCACCGCGCTAAGATCGAAATAAAGACCTATTCACTACTTGTCTGGTTTCTTCTATCAAAAGCACGAGGGTTACTTCAAGGCACGAAAGATGTACAATTCTAAGGAGTCCAGTACTAAAACCGGAAGGCTGTCCAATGCCTCTAGGTTTTCAACAGTGACCTATCTCTCATCTACTCTTGAATTCAACCGACGAAATAATACAATCTACAAACATTCTCATAGTGATAAATTAAAACTATTGAAATATAATTTGGAAAATAATCGTTCGATGGATTACAATAACTACAGATATCTTATGTTTGGATAATATAAATTGAAGAGAAAGTTAATTTGTGGTATCATTCTAGTAGGAAGAAATCAGACTATCTTGTTTTTTTCTTTACTCGAATGTTTATTCTTTTTTGTTAGATAACCTCAGTGAAATTTTCCCAGTTTGTATTTCAGTGATAACATTTGTTGTTACCTGGGTTACTTATCATTACTTCCAGTTTGTTAACTGATATATTTCTCAAGATAACCGCATGTCACTATAGAGACAGAATTATTCATTTTTGATTTTTTTTTCACTTCTGTTTGAAATTTAAAGTTACTTTAAAGGTCCTGTCTTCGAAATTAATATGTAGATCAATAATGGTAATGTGTTCATGTATGATGGACGTTTGTACTAAAGGAATATGATACCGTCCACAAATAGAGTGATATATAAGCTAACTGTAAACCCCAATACATTGATCGTTTTTGCAAGGTATTTACAAAGAATCAATTTTAAAATGTTTAAATCAGTTAGTGTGAAGTTCAGCGGTTCTTTGGGTTTAACCATTTTATGGACATGAATCGAGCAAACTACATCAGATAGACTTTTATCTGAAGTTTCTGCTGATGATAACGTTCAGAAAAACGATGAAAGCTCCATGAACAAACCATCCAGCTCAGGGAACAAAACTCCATCAAAAACTACATTTGAGTTTTATACGAAATTCGAAAGTGAACGTCTTTTATCTTAAGTTATATGAAATGCTAAGCAAAGCTGACTTTGTATAATAGTCAAACAGTTACTAGTTCTATACATGGGCACTTAGTCAAATGTGAACACATTGCTTCAAAGGATTCTTCTTTTTAAGTAATCTACAGGGTCAAAGTCATTGGATCGAAAGGCTGTCAAATCAATATTTTATGCACAACTGAGGCACTGGCAATCCACGAACTCAAGCCCGAACTCTGCGTGTAGAAACGACTTGTCCAGCCTCTCATCCTTCCTTCGACCTCATTCCCTGTAAATATTATCCAGTCTATTATTGTGACCTTCATGTTTGTCGTTTTTCTTGATGACTGCCAATCGGACCATTACCTGACCCATGAATTGTTTTCTTCCTCACTCCTTGATTAGTACGTAACCTCATTTTTATTATTCAGTTTCGAATCAATTTATGATGCAATCTTTTCTATCCTCCTATAGATATGTATTTTCCATATAACTACATATATAAGAATGTAAAGCTTATGTAAATGATTTCGTCGAAAAGAAAATTTTCTTTTCTGAATTCTCTTGTTCTTATTCAAAGCTCAAAACATTTGAAAATGGTAACCGAAATTCTCCTTCTAATCATACAATGAAAAATGACGGTGTTGATGTTACTGAATACATTCACCTGTGTAGATTTGATGTAACGAGGGAACTGACCAAATTTTGCAGCAGTTAACTCCGAAAATCCCCCTTAATCTACGGCTCAGTGAATAATTATTAGGACATCGACGTAGGAATGCCTAAACAATTAACTACTTCAACACATAATTTACCTGTAACGCTTTGTCATTAACCCCACAACATGCGCTTTTCAATGGATATATTAATAAATATTGTGTAAGGATTGATAAATTGTCAATAAAGTTATGTATAACTGCTAGAAGTATAGGGCAGCTGAGATTTTAGATTAACAATTTCACATACAGATCAATGAGGTTATGTAATGCAATGGTTCTACTATGTATGAATGAGGGAATTAATCGTAAGTCTTGAAGAACTGGTGAACTACATGGAACCATCAGTCCTTATCACGATTCCGTAGTTCTGTTGTGATAAGTATGTCATTAGCCTCATAACGACTCAAAAGTCATGAAATCAGCTTAGGAATCTCTATATTGCAGTTACGAAGGTTATGTTTTCCACTTTGCTGGAAACATTCAAAATAATAATTTTATCAAAATCTTGATAAAATATGAGAACTATACGTTGGATACTTCATTTTCCAATTTCCACCATTTGTCCATCACATTCCAATTCACAATTCCTTTCTATTTTCCATGTTATTCTCTTGAAATCGACCTTCTCAGCCTTCTGCTGCTAGGTTTTCTACTTCTGATTGGTGTTAAATACTACTCATGTCTGTCTACATAAGTAGTCACTTACCAGTCATAATCTTTCAGAGATCACACTATGTGACAAAAGAAACTTAAGATTGAAGAGCCTATTAATTTGCTACAAATTACGTAATCATCTTTCCTATGACTTGCAATAATTCAAATTTCCCATGTTTTGATTTCCTTCCCATATAAAAAAACTAATCATAATGAAGCCTATTAGAATCCCGATTAACGTGATGGTTAGGGTTGCTTTTTATCAAGTTTTATTCCCTATATTTTCTAAGGTTAAAAATCAGGTACAGTTTGTTTGGACAGATTTCTCCAACCAGACTAAATATAGGAAAACTAGAAGATGTTGCAACAGCAACACTGAATCACACACGAAGAATCTGGCACTTATAAATCCATAGGTTCAGTTTGCCACATCACATCAGTATCACTTACTTATGACTGTTATCTCTTGTCAGGGAGCATAGGCCACCCACCACGACTCTCTAACCAACTCTGTCCTGCCCACTTTTTGTTCTGGCTGTTTCTGGTTGTTATTCATTCTTTTCATGTCTGCCTGCAATTCCCAACGCAAGGAGTTCCTTGATCTTCATCTTTTCCTTTTCCTTTCGAGATCCGATGTTATTGTTTTCTTTATGATGCAATTTGATGACTTCCTCAATGCATGTCCTATCCACTCCCAACGTATTTTCCTAATTTCCTCTGCAGATGGAAACTGGTTTGACTTCTCTCACATTGGGCTGTTGTTAATGGTATCCGGTCAACGATAATTGAGTATCTTGTGTGGACGCCTATTCACAAATACATGAACCTTCTTGATAATGGTTGTGGCAGTTCCCCAAGTTTCAGCTTCATACAGGACTGCCTTGACGTTCGCATGTATATATATAATTGTGTAACTACATATACATATTGATAAATATACTTCAGGAAATTATTTGAATGATCATTTATCATTGGACCATTGCTCGTTATTAAATGTTACTTATTTCTGTGTACTTTTACTTAATATAGAAATCAGGTGCTTTGAACTTTGTTCTTTGTTTTTCTTTCATTTAATCCGGAAATGAAATGCATTGTGTTTTTGTTTTATATTTATTTATTTATTTGATAGAATTATAATTTAGCATATCTTCATCCGATCCTCCTTGTTCATCGATGTTTTTGCTGACAAGCTACGTGAAAGTTATCATCTGTTCCAGAGTTTCATCATCAAGTGTGGTTGAGTTGGTATTTTCTATGTTGTATTTGGGGATCTGGCTTTGTCTCTTGTGTATGTTGAAGTCGACTGATACAGAGACTACTGTTAAACTGACTGTCTTCACCTGCATTAGTTGATGTGTATAGGATAGAAAAGCCAGATCGTCTGTGGAGTGCACATCATTTAGTTGCATCCAAGCTGTCCATTTTATTCCGTACTTTCCCTCAGATGTGCACGTCTTCATAATCAGTCAACCACTAGAAAAGAGAGATAGTAGGAGAGCAAGCGATGCATATGTCAGCTTTATAATGTTCTCCTATCCACGCTGTCAAATGATTTCTCATAGTTGAGAAAGCTGATGCATCGAAACGAGTTCCATTCAACTGATTGTTTAACGACTATCCGTTGTGTTGTGATTTGACCAGTGCACGACCGATCATTAATGAATCAGGCGTGTTGAACACGAAGCGTCTACTTTGTCTTTTATCCTATCCAGTACCACTGTTCTGGAAACGTCTCATGGTGCAGATAGTAATGTGGTACCTCTGTAGTTCTCACGCTTGCTCAGATATCCATTCTTTGATGTGTTGATGAACAATCCTTCTCTCATGCCTGTCGACACTTGTTCTTCCTACGAAATCCTTCTGAGTAGAAAATGTGACAAGTTTGCAGCTGCTTCTATGTATGCCTTCAGTACCTCAACCTGCATATTTTCAATCCCACTCCTTCCATTTCTTTCATTTGTCTGATGATTGGCCAACCTGTTTTCTTCGATCTTTGGAGGACTGACATTTATGAAAACGCCTGTAGGTGCTGCTTCGGCATCTGATGAATTCAGTGTAGTTAGCTTATCACGAATTCCTGGAAATCTCCCACTCATCTGTCCCCCTGTCCTCAAATTTCAGTGATTGGCTTGCCTTCTTTGTCCTTGTCCATTCTCTCCGATTTACAATATTTCCCTGCTATTTTCTTCGTCTTGCCATATAGTTGTCTGATGTTTCCTTCACTCGCAGCTTTAACGCTGTCCTTGATAGCTCATCGATACATTTCTGCTTGTCGACTATATTGCTATGTGTGTTCCATCTGTACCTGGACTTTCTGTGTTCTTGTTCAACTGTCATTAATTACCGTCTACTTGTTCTTCATTTCTTCAATCTTGCCCAGGGTTTTGATAGAAATTCATTCATTTTGATGGTGCTTCATGAGGCACAGAACCTTCCCTTCTTTGAGTAGGTATTGTAAGCTTTGCGACGTATTGTTAAGAGCTATCCTGAATCCGTGGAGTTTGTCAGTATCTCGAATGTGGGCTGTATTGTGCTTTTGAAATGCTGTCTCCCCAGTTATCTAGTGCTCCCTTAGCTTCACTATTATTTTAGTAACCACCAGGTGATGATCTGAAAGAGCGTATGCTTTTCTTCTATGTACCTATCATAATTGTTGCTCCGATTGTTAGAAGAGGCATAGGCGTCGTGACTTCCGAAGAATCTCGGCTTTTACCATGAGGCGTCATGATCCTTCTGAATGAAGATCGTTCATCCCAGAGGATAGAGTTTAAATGGTTTAAATTGCTTACTGTGGTTATCGTTGTTTTAAAAAGGTTGTTTTCCATGGGATGGGGTTGTTTACCCCATAATCAACCATCTTCGTTAACCCGCTCCTGGCACTGGAACTATCCTTCGAAGAACTACGGGCAGGATTTGGCCTTAATATGCCATAGTTTAAAAAACGAATCTAAGCAATTTTCATTGCTTTATGTACATTCATACAAAATGACCTTAGAGGCCGTATAAGTGTGACTAAAGAATCAATTTATAATCATATGCTACTGGATTGTCTGGAAAAGAGCTGATAAGGAATCCGCTGTTCTATCATAATTTCACAAATTCAAAGCATTTTAAAAATTATAATTCATTAAGAAGGAATAGTGTTTTTTAAGCGAGTTAGTTTTCTACGGGATGGGGTCGCTAACCACGGATCCGACGCAAAATACTTCGGATCCGTTGATCAGACACTACTAACCGACTGTGGGAGAGAAAAAATCAGATCCCAGCGGGGGAAGAAATCAGGAAGAATTGCGGGAAGTGGATAGGACACACATCAAGGAAAGCACCCAACTGCGTCACAAGACAAGCTTTCACACGGAATAGTCAAGGCCAATGGGAAAGAGAAGGACCAAAGAACACATTACGTCGAGAAATGGAGATAGACACGAAAAGAATGAACAATAATTGGGCGGAACTAGAGAGGAAGGCCCAGGACAGAGTGGGTTGGAGAATGCTGGTCGGCAGTCTATGCTTCGTTATGCGCAAAAGGCGTAAGTATGTAAGTAATGCACAAACTAAGAAAGATATAAACAATAAAGGAATTCGGAGGATGATAAGAGACCTATGATATGCAGTTTAGGTACCCCGTTATTCAGTCGTTGGCCAAGGTAAACATAAAGGCTGGATGTACCATTTTAGATATGTAAGCTCAATTGTCTAGAAGTGATCCAGATGGTTTCAGATATGTAGGTTAACCGTAACCTGGCTCACTTAGGGAAATTGTTTAGAACTTGATATAAAACGAAGAAAGCTTCATCTAATGGTACACGTTCACAGACACACACAATCCGAGTTCAGCCCATGTAACCAGCTCCACTGGAGTAGTTGAATCGGTATACACATATGGAGGAGTTCATGATCGGTAACCCATCGTTGATTTATTACATGTGACTATCCGAAATCTACAGCTCAGTGGATAATATGTTGAATATTTAAAGTGAAAGACACTAGGTTCTATTCGTTATGTGAACATCGACATTGTGATATAGCTACAACTAACAGGTGATTGCTGAATAGAATAAAACGTGTGTACGGACTTCCACTGCCAGCCTCAAACCATTTATTCAACAGAAAATATTGATTTAGAAGGACGTACATTCTTTCGAAATCTATAAATGTCCCAAAAAAGACTTTGGAAATTGGTCATCATTTTAGATTTTATCGACTACTCAAAGATCATGTATTGAATGTCATTTCAAATGAGTTAATACATTCATATTGTTTTTCTGACAATGACTTTAGTTTACGGAACAGGTTGTACAACGTAAAGATATGAAATATTTAAGCAAATTAAGATGCAACTATTTCAGTGTTAAGCCTTATTTAAATGTATTTTGACAGATTTTATTCATTCCACTACTTGAAATCATGAGACTGTTGAAGCTAGATCACAATGGAAAACCTGGAAGCATGGATGGCCATTTTATCCTGTTGTGGGAGTCCTCAGCAGTGCACATCCACGATCCTGTTAGTGGGATTCGAACCCAGGATCTATCAGTCTTGCGCGCAAGCGCTCAACCATCAGACCACTGAGCCGACCGTCATCCAACGGTGTTAATGTCTAACTTCAACCGATCCACAAAATTGCGCCACCTTACACCATTGTCTTCAGTGAGCTGATATCTCACAACAGACCTAGTTGAACTCCACTGGTCGCGGCTTCTCACTAGAACTCCAGGGCACGCCTCTTGAAGTCAGTCACTAGTGAGCAGATGATTATTATTAGAAGTTTTATGGTTTATTAATTTCCTTTTATCGTTTTTCTGGATTGTAACTGATCAATATCTTTTAGCATATATAGATACCGAGTGGATTGTCTTCATAATATCATTCAGTTACACGTTTTAGTCAAGTTAATCTCAACGTTGAGATTAAGATACATCCAGATGACGATTCCAAACTAAAATCCTGGACTCCACTGTTAGATACAGTCTTATTATAGAAAAATTGTTACTGAATGGCAATATCAACACAATTTACTGAAAATAAACTTACGGCAACAGAGACTGATCGTTTTTAGTCCTGAATAACAATAACGGAATATTAAAGACCTTTCCTGATACCTGTACATTGGTTGAAAATGTTGATTCTAGGTTTGAGTTTCAATATGAGCATTAACATTATGCTGCAAGTTTATGCAGCCAATGAGTTCTGCATAGGACAAGATCATGAGTTCTGTATTTCACTATTAGCTACTGTTGATCTTTAGTAAAATTGGAATAAGTTTGGAATTTAGATTCCAAGTACATTAGATCTCTGTATTTTCCATTTATCATGTTTAAGTAGCACATTCAATTGCCAAATGGAGATATCAACATTTGAAACCTTACATAATCACCTTGAAGATGCAGGTATATTCGGCTGACAAGTTTCAAATAGGACAAAAAGAACGTCCTAAATTCTACTGCTAACCGCCATTCATCTCTGCTTATAATGTTTGTGATTTAATGACATTATCAATGCAATCTGCACATGGTCCACGTTTATCGATAGAAATGGATCTTACATGAAGATCATACATGACTAACTTATAGATAATTTGTGACAACCAGTGCTATTATTCGAACAAATTTAGTTAAAAATGATTTTATAATGAAATACTTCATACTGTTTTGTTGTGGCTGTCATTACTAGTTGACATCAACTGAGAAATCATTCATTTTAGGACTTCCCTGCAATGTCCCAACTAAATTCCATACGATCGTATGGTAAACGTTTCAGTGTTAAACTACCGAATTGAAATCTATTGCTCTATATCTTCAAGTAAAGACAATTCATAGTGTGATGTGATCCAAATTTACGAGGATTAATTGGTTAAGTTTGATTACAAGGGTGAACATAATCTATTGTTTTATCACCTTTTGTCAATCAGATTACACATGGCACAAATGATTGATGAAATGAAGTAGGCTATCAAGTTTATGAATTCTTAACAACGTTAATATACTTCACCAGTTTACCTACTAGCACCTATGGATTTTTCATGATGAAATTTTGAACCATCAAATAATTTCTTGAATGTTTCTACATGGCTACCACACTGGATTAGTTGAAATTAGACATTAACACCGTCAGTTGCCGGCCAGCTCTGTGGTCTTGAAGTTAAGTGGTGATGCACGAGACCAAAGATTCTGGATCCGAATCCCACGAGCGGGATCATGGGAGCGCACTGTTGAGGAGACCCATAAAAGGATGAAACAACCGTCCAGCGCCTCCAAGTTTTCCATAGTGATCTAGTTTTATTTAACTCATGAATTCAACTATGAAACGTATATTTGCATAATGGCCATGTTGCAAGAGACTTTCATGTAAAGTGAATATTGTGTCAGCCGAACTAATTATTTTACGGAAACGGAAATGTTTGATACATTGAACATGATATATATATAATATGACCTTTTTTGTTAGGTAAATTTAGTACAAACCGAAAGTGAATAAATAAATGCCATTTTTAAAAGTATATTGCTATCTATAAGCAAAGATGGATAGTGGCTAGCAGTGGGATCCAGGACTCGCGTTTCGTCCTATTTAGAACTCGCCAGCTGAATGTACCTGCATCTCAAAGATAATGTCCACTCTGAGACTCGCATTGACGCTTCTGATACGAATCAACATACCAGACGTTTGTCATACAACAAAATCTTGGTAATAGTAATCCACACACCAATAAAAGCAGAATCGAGACCTTCAGTATAACTCTGTTCTTTGGTAACATTGAAAGATCTTGCGGCACATACCAAAGTTAGCGAACTAAGAGTAATATAAATCGATCACGTAACAGAGGATAGAATTGTGGAAATATGAATTAAGGAAATATCATTGCTACTACCATCTAAATAAAAAACTAACATGTAATAACAAGAAGATAAATAGTATTATCGCCTCTTGACAATGAGTACACATAGAAGTTGATTCGTTTGGTCAATAAGCTTCCTTCCTTACTATCATCTTCTCCACTGAAGTACATAGGAATATTACGTATCATCGTCAATAATCTGACACTGCACATCAAAACGATGTTATATCTGGTCGTTGCTGATTTTTGTGTTGGAAAAAACGCTGATCACTTATACCCGACACAACAATCAGCGACGACCAGATATAACAGGTTATAAACAACAAAATGCTTGATATTGTATTAAGTTTACACATCTTGTGTCAACACAGTAAGAGGAAAGTATCAAAGTATAGATCAAAAGAGCCTAAACAATATCTTAGGCTTAATGATAAAAGGAATTTCAAAAGCATAAAACAAAGTGAAAGTTGTGATAGGTAGAGTTTAAAAATGAGTAACATAAACCTCAAGCCACAGATCTAACTTGTACAAATTTGAATGTGATCAGGTCAGATGAAAATCTGATCTAGAGGTTAATCTCTAGTCGAGAGACTAAAGATCTTGAGCTCAGTCCAAGGTGAGGACATGATTACCCACTTCTGAAGGGGTCTCGTAATATGTGAAACAGTATTCCAAGGATTCCTAGCTTCAGTAGTTGTCTGATTGATATTACTCAGTAATGTACATCATGAAAATAAATAAATACTTCACTTTTCGTGATAAAAATGACATTCATGAATACGTGGATGTTCGACATCAGCTCGAAATGCCATGAATAACTTACACATTTCTTCGAAATCGTGAACCGATCTAAATCAGACCTCAATCAACATGAAAGCACTGGATAGACATTTTTTCTTAGTTTGAGAATTCTCAACAATGCACATCCACGAGTCCGCACGCGATAATCAAATCTAGTAACTTCTACCTCGCATACGAACACTATACTAGTAGATCACTGAGCAAACATCCAACAGTATTAATAGCAACTACCCTACAATCAATTTTTATTATGGTTAATTTTAGTTGAGCCCTTTCATTAACTTAGTTAACAGACAACGTTTATTGAATAGTAACAATTCGTCTGTTTGTTCATACCGTTATGATCACTAGATCACATGGCAGACCCCAGCTAAAATGTTGATCGTTTAAATATCACTCTATAATTCATCCTCCTTCCCATGTTTATATGTACTCAAATCCTATTATTAGCTGTTGCTTTGACTTGCTGAGCCCTTATGCGATTTGACTATACATTTGCCTACGCGATTGCTCGCATATACTTATTCGCCTATCCGCTTCAAATTCGCTCGATACGCTGATAGATTTGTAATCTGCGCTATCCGCTGATAAACTGTAGTTGCCAGTTCTCACTACCTTCTGATTTCAAACGCTGTTGAGACTTATTTCATAACGGTTATCAATGTGATTGATTAAGAAAGCAAAGCCACTACAGCGTAACCAATGGAGCTAAGCTAAATCGGATTTGAAGCAGTTACACACAGAGTACCTAAGAAAGATGGTCATCCAATATCATGGATTGAATGAAGTTAGACATTAATACTGACGCATTTCGGCTTAGTGATCTGAAGGTTAAGTGTTAGCATGTAAGACCAAAATCACCAGATTTGGATTTTTGAAGAGTTCCATACTGAAGCACTGATTACTTAATTAATTTAAACAACGGATGACAAAGATGAATAGTCGCTAACAGTGGAATCCAAGACGTAAGTTTCATCTGCAGTCCACACAGGATGTATATATTCCAACAACAGACTGATCAATTACAGTCCTAAATAACAATGCAAAGATACAAATTTAACAACACCAAGTGAACAGACGACAGTTATATATTTAGCAGATGTACAATTCAAATAGATGAATTAGAACAATCCCAATATTCAATTAGATTGTTACATTATCAGGATACTTATAACTCATCATTCGTTACATAAGATGATTGTTTTACGAATCAATAAATATATTTGTCTAGTTAACAATGCTACAAACGTAACTAAGAAATCAAACAATCGAGCATTTACTTCGCGTAAATGATCGACATGGTAGTCTAGCTTCAACTGACTTATGATCTCAACCATTGAAGTTACTATAATATCTACAAAACCTCCCTTCGATATAAATCAACATATGCTCACTAGTGACTGACTTCAAGAGGCGTGTCCTGGAATTCTAGTGAGAAGCAGCAACCAGTAGGGTTCATCCGGGTCTGTCGTGAGATAATAACTCACTGATGACAAAGGTCAATGTGTCGCTCAATTTCGTGGATTAGTTGAAGTTGGATATTAACACCGTTGAATGCCTGCCGGCTCAGTGGTCTGATGGTTGAGCGCGCGCGCGCAAGACTGTTAGGTCGTGGGTTTGACTCTCGCAGGAGGCGGGATCGTGGATGCGCACTGCTGAGGGCTCCCACAACAGGACGAAACGGTCATCCAGTGCTTCCAGTTTTTCCATGGGGATCTATCTTCAATTGAATCATGATCCCAACAATTGGAATTAAGCATTTACTTTATGTAAATGATCGACAGAAATATGTTCAGTAAAGAAATTGAAAAGTCTATGAAGTACTATTCATAGTTTGCATCATGAACTGATTTCCGTTTGATAATCACTTGATAGCCATTGTATGGGACTCAACAAAATTCATCCACGACCCCACTGTTGATGGAAGCTTTGTAAAAACAAGGAAATATCCCTGTAATTGATGGGCAGACAAGTCCATTTTATTGAATGTTGATCATTTCTGTTCCTGATCAATTTCTATCAGTATCATTTGAAGTTTAAAACACAGTTTGACCATTTCTATTGCAAAGAAGAATAAAATCAAAAAATACTTATATATTTGCAAACAATTAATGTAATAAAACTGTGAGGACATCACGTGGGTGAACTTGAAGAAGTTCTAAGAAGATTAGAAAGAGCCAAAGATATTCCATCCAATCATCTTTTTGGAGAGTATTTCAGAGCTACAGTTTTTAAATGTTTATTTATTTATTTGAACACATAAATATTGGTACAAGGTGGCACCGAATACAAATGCGTCACACAAGTCACCTGATTTGTGTGTAGACTATGATACTATCCGGGTGCCCAAACCGAAGCAGGCAGTTTTCTTAGTGGGTCACATTCCGAACCTTCGACTTAAAGGTCTAATCGACTAGACAGTAGAGCGACGTAAGGAGATGTGGTCCTATGGTAGTCAGTGACCAACAATGGGTTCATACGCCATTTATTTCCTCAGGATTTTAGAGTCCCTGTTCACCATTGGTTTGGAATGACGGTTTTCCTATTCGACTAGGTGAACCCTCCGTGTTCACCAACTCGGTTAAAGCGTCGGAAATTCTCTCAATTTCGTAAACAATACACGCGCCACAAGAAGGCGGTAAGTAGGATTTCCCTGGCAGTGGCTATATATGCGTAGCCATGTGAGAGCGTGTGGAGAGGAATAGCTGACTCTCCTCACCCTCCATCATACCAGGGCATTGAGGGGCTACAGTTTTTAAATGTGGATATGTAATTTTTCACAATAAGGACATTTGATTCAATAAGATAACAAAGCTTCACCTACTAGAAATATGGATTCATACTTCTCAAAATGTTTCGAACTGGGTTAAATTAGTCCTGAAGTCGACATTAGTTTTTAGTTTCTTCCGATCAAGGTCAATTTTGAACTTAATCAATGTTTTGTACTTTTACTCAAACATAAAATGTGACTACTGTTTATTCGGTTCAAGTTATTCAGTGTACAGATACAATCAGTTATTACTGAACAGTTTTGTTCAGTAGGATGTTAGTCTTCCGCATGTCCTTGACCTTATTGGTTTAATGATTTTCACATAAATAAAAATAATGATGAGTGAATTAATGAATACAGATAAACAAAAAAGTAGATCAGATTAGATTTTAGCTGATGTAGTTCATCTACTTGTTAAAGTTCATGTTGCTTTCAATGATGTTTGTTAAATCATTGAATGTGATAATCATTCGAGGTTCTGTACGCGAAATGTTTCCGGAAACAATCACATTCAATGAGTTGGAATTCAACGGTCTATATTTTTACAATTTCATTCAACGATCATCATGTACAGGTATCGGTAGACTCAATCAGTCAGTCAGCTACAACGTAGGACCAGGCACATATGTGCATCGGTCCAGGTTGCCATACCGCATCAGCACAACAAGATGAACACCGGATTCATAGCAGTGGTTATGTCAAAGGTGGTAACATCGAATACTGTGATGAAAAACACTTTAACTCATGCTATCTTCCATGAAGTTTATGTCAATAATAATTATTTGTTTTATTACTCATCAGAATGTCTGATAATTCCATCCCTATTCACACACACACACACATACGCCATTTTCATCCACTGAGAGGACTGAATCCATAATAAAGATTATAAGGAGACAGTAATTACCACCCAGCAACAATTTTTTTCTTTTATATAATTAGATAAAATTTAGAATAAATTCACTTGGTTTTGTTTGCTTGTATTTTCTCATTGTTGCTTAGGGCTGCAATTGATCAGTCTCTAATTGGCGTACGTATATGCTGTGCGGATTGCCTTAAGTCACAAGAATGATAATTCAAGATGGATAGTGGCTAGTAGTAGAATTCAGGACGTGCGTTTTATTATATTTGGTATACAGTATCATTCGCTCCAAACGCCATCGCGTTATTTGTCTCATTGCACAATCAAGTGGCTATCAGGACTGGGTTCGAGTCCTAGAGTGAACATCAACTCTGAAATGTAAATACATCCAGCTGACGAATCCTAAAAATGACGAAACAAGCGTCTTGGATTCCGTTGCTAACCACCATCCAACTTTACTTTAAAAAATTTAGAATAGTTAGCTGTAGAATTGTGAACTATTTACAGGCTTTTAGACAATTATTAGACATTTTGTCTAAAGTTACTATAAGGAATAACTTTTCTGAAGAAATTTTCCAATAACTTAACTAACGAATTTGAATAGTTGAAATCATGAGTAATTGAAGCTAGACCACCATGGAAAACCTGGAAGCACTGGACAGCTGAATTCAAAACAACTACCAATCAACTAATATCAAAGTCAGAATCTTTAATACAAACGTCAAGACAGTCAGTCGTACTGTACGAAGCTGAAACGTGGAGAACTACCACAACTATGATCAAAAATGTACAAGTATTTATGAACAATTTTCTACACAAGATACTTAATGTCCGTTGACCGGATACGATCAACAACATCCTACTGTTTGAAGAGGACTAACCAACTTCCAGCTGAAGAGGA
Source organism: Schistosoma intercalatum (assembly GCA_944470365.2). Lineage (NCBI taxonomy): Eukaryota > Metazoa > Platyhelminthes > Trematoda > Strigeidida > Schistosomatidae > Schistosoma > Schistosoma intercalatum. The sequence continues at coordinate 19,624,192 of OX103728.1, forward strand.
AATTAGGAAGACAGTGGAGTCGGATAGGACATACATTAAGGAAACTACCAAACTGCATTACGAGGCAAGCCCTAACTTAAGATCCTGAAGGAAAGCGGAAAAGAGGAATGACGAAGAACACACTGCGCCGAGAATCGAAAGTAGACATCAAAAAGATGAATAGCAACTGGAAACAACTGAGATGGATCGCCCAGGACAGGGTTGGATAAAGAGTGCTTAGGCAACGGGTGTAAGTATATATATATTCTAACTTGAGTACTCGACGCTAGAACACTCCCAAGTCGCAAATGACAAGACAGAAGACAAATGAAAGTGATGCTATTACAAACAGTGTCAAATATGGTACAAAACTCTCAGGTATTTATGGTTTTCTCTGTAAACACGAAATCTCCAACGCGCATACAGGGGTTTTTTAACATTTGTCTAATAGGGAAGCTACATGTAGGGATTCTGGAATCTTCTTTCAAAAGATGGTTAAATGGAATATCTTCGACTCTTTCTGAGCTTCCTCTAGTTCATTCGCCTGCCGTCTTCACATAATTAATGCTTAATACATTCAGATTTATTCATTAGTTAGACAGTTCAAATGATATTACAGTTTATTATTGGCTTGATGGATGAAAAGTGTTAGAGTTATTGAGTTCTCTGAAATCTATGATTTAGTTATGAGGCACAATAGGAATATTCCTAATATGTCTATATAATAAACCAATATAGATGCCAAGTAATTCTTGATTTGTATCTAATTTTAACCAGGTTTTTACGAAAATAACAATCAATTCAATGAAGAAATATCATGAATAATATACAATCTAACTACAAAGGCATCACTCACCTCTCAATATTGGGAAACGTCTTCAATAGGGTATTGTTAAACAGAATAAAGGACTCCGTAGATGCCCAACTTCGAGACCAACAGACAGGATTCTATAAGGATCAATCGTGTACCAACCAAATTTTAACACTATGGATCATTGTAGAACAATCAACTGAATGGAATTCACCACTCTACATCAATTTCATTGACCATGAGAAAGCATTTGATAGGGTGGACAGGACAATACGATGAAGGCTTCTTCGACATTATGATGTACCTGAGAAGATAATTAACAACATACAGAATTCTTATGATGGATTACACATGACATCGAGAAATAGATACAGATATGAGAAGAATGAACAACAATTGTAGAAAACTAGAACGAAAAGCCCAGGACAGAGTGGATTGCAGAATGCTGGTCGGTGACCTATACTCCATTGGAAGGGGGGTAACAATTTCACTGAGTCATAAACTCACACTAAAAAGATCTTGGAAGAAAGAAACTTCTTTTCAAGAACTAAATCAACTAAACATTTCAATAATGAACTCAATAAAAGAAATTTGTAAAACATAGAGTCACCATAAAGTATATTTACTCAATAAAATCTTGGTTACCTTAGTAACTAAATTGTTCTGAAGAGAAAAAAAAAGAAAACAACTCAACTATCGAAATAACACGTTTAATCATTACACTGATTTGAATAGGAGTTGAAAAATAGGGAGCATAATTTATCTAATCAAACTAAATCTGGTATAAGCAAAGATGAATAGTGATTAGCAGTGGTATTTGAGACTCGAACTCAGTACCATTCGCTTCAAATCCCATCACATTATCCATTTAGCTACCGATTTCTGATAGCTACTTGCTTATGCAATACGATATATAGTTTAAATTCATTTAATAGTGTTTAATTGAATCTTCCGATTGTTGTTTAGGTCCGCAATTGATCAGTCTACGGTTGGTATATGTGCAACTTACAAGAGATTAAACCTGAGATATTCATTCAGTTCTTGTCCAAAACATGATACATTTCATACCACTGAGTTGGAATTTCATTATTCACAGTTAGAAACTTTAGTCGATACATAATAATGACTCATCGAGTCACAGAATATAAATAGTGAATGAAAAGAATAGTTGAAAATGGATAATTTCGAAATGTTCGTTATCTCTAATTTACTAGGTGAGATCATGAGATAATTGAAGCTAGAACACAATGGAAAACCTGGAATCAATGAACGATCGTTTTGTCCTAGTATGGGACTCGTCAGAAGTGCGCATTCCAATCCAGGACCTATTGGTCTCATGCACGAACACTTAAGCTCTAGATCACTGAGATGGAATTCAATGATGATCTAGTTTTAATCAACTCATGAATTCAACTAGTAAATTACTCTAACCTTCACAAAACTCTCTTATCTCTAATTCTGAAATGTTAAATGACATGTAACAATAAGAGTTTTTGACGATCGATTTTCAATTTTGACTCATTTAATCAAAAGGGAAACAGTTTAAACATGACCCGGTTAATTACACATATTGAATGTGATATGAAAAGACACCACATGTATATATCATGATCAATATCAATGAAAGATGATTGATTGTTTCCTTGACCTACATTCGCACTTTTAATCCGTCATTTGTTCTATACAAATGGTTTTTTCTAAGAAAAAATTATTGAAAGTTCTAACTAGCTGACAAAAATAACTAATATTTTGAGTTCTGTTTGGCACTTAACCTCTAAATGTCCTGGTACGCCCTAGAGTGGCGAGAGTCAACTCTCCCTCTTCAAATGCTCTCACATGGCCACGTGCATACAACCACTACCAGAGAAGACCTACTCACTGCCTTCTCGTAGCGGGAGTGTTGTTTACGAAACTGAAAGAAAGTAAAGCGAATATCCGACGCTTTGACGGGGTTGGGGGATATGGAGGATCCACTTATGGAAGTTGGAAAATCATAATTCCAAACCAGTAGTATATGTGGACTCCGGGATCCTGAAGGAACAAATGGCGTATGGACCAATTATTTGTCACCGGCAACCATAGGAATGCATCTGTTTACGTTGCTCCACTGTCTTGTGGATCAGACCTTGAGGTTGAAGACTCCGAATGTGGCCCTTTATTAAAACCACCTGCTTCGGTCTGGGCACTCAAGCGGTATCACAGCCTACACACTAATCAAGCGACTTGTGTGACACATATGTATTCGTTGCCTATTTATTTATTATTTCAACATATAATTATTGGTACAAGAGGGCACCAAATATATATGCGCCAAACCATATTTGTGTGTGTGTGTGTGGGCTGTGATACACTGAGCCGGCTGGCATCCAACGGTGTTAATGTCTAACTTCAATCAATACACAAATTTGCACCACTGTCTACCATTGTCTTCAGTGAGTTATTATCTCACAATAGACCTGGTTGAACTCCACTGATCACTGCTTCTCTCTAGAATTCCAGGAAATACCTCTTGAAGCCAATCACTAGTAAGCATATGTTGATTAGAATGAGAAGAGGGGGGGTGTTGTGGATATTATAGTACAATTACATTCTTGTAGTTTAATATCGATCGTCTTTTTCCAGATTCCTTTACCGGTAAAAATAATTAAAGTGAGATAATAAAGCAAATCGTTCACTTATTGTAGATCATTACACATACATCTAATAATGATAATGACCTTTTAAGTTATAATAAAAATCGACTAAATGAATTCATTCAGTGAAGTTTTCTCTTTTAATTTTCTAATGGGTTAACATATATCACGTGAGTACATTGTTCAAAATTATTTTTTCTGGTTAGCGTTTTTTTCTTTCAGTGAGTTAGTTTTCTACGCGATGGAGTCGTTAACCCCATGCCCAGTCCTCCTCGTTTGCCCGGGCTTCGAACAGTCAGTTGAGTGGAACTCATCACTATACATCAACTTCATTGATTATGAAAAGGCGTTTGACAGTGTAGATAGAAGAATATTATGGAAACTTCTTCGACACTACGGAGTTCCTGAAAAGATGGTCAACATTATACGGAACTCATACGACGGACTACAGTGCAAGATCGTACATGGAGAACAGCTGACAGATGAATTTCAAGTAAGGACCGGAGTCAGAAAAGCCTGTCTACTCACCCTCTTCCTCTTTCTTCTGGTGGTCGACTGGATAATGAAGACCCCGACATATGAGAGAAAACATTGAATACAATGGACAGCTCAGAACTAGTTAGACGATTTGGACTTCGCAGATGACCTAGCTCTCCTATCCCATACACATGAACAAATGCAGACAAAGACAGACAGTTTAGCAGCAGTCTCTGCATCAGTAGGCCTCAACATACACAAAGGGAAAACCAAGGTCCTCAAATTCAAAACGGAGAACATCGGGAAATAGAATCAGATATGAAAAGGATGAATAACAACAGGAAAGAGCTGGAAAGGATTGCTCAGGACAGGGTTGGATGGAAAATGCTGGTGAGCAGCCTATGCTCCTTCAAGAGGAGTAACAGGCGTTATTTATTTATTTATTTCAACACATGCACATTGGTACAAGAGAGCGCCAATATATATGCGCCACAGGCGTAGGTAAGTAAGTAAGTAAGTAACAACGTTCAAAGCAACTTTGTATTACTGTTCATTAATTTTACTGTATGATGAGTTAGTTTTCTACGAAATAAGGTCTCTAACCCCACATCCAACCCTCCTCCTTTATCCATGCTTAGGACCCGGTAGTAGCCTTAGAGAGGCTCTAAGCAGAGTATGGTTATTTCAAGTTATTTTAGAAATATGAGAAATAATATTAAGTTTGAATTATTAGTCTAAATCTGGAATTATTTTTCTGGTTAGTGTTTTTCTCTAAGTGATTTATATTTTTTGAGATGGCGTCACTAACCTCACAATTGATTGATCACTGGGTGGTGATCAATGTCATGTGTGTCAAGTCCTTCTTAGCGCAGATCGAATGTTATCGACCAAGTGATCGGCCCAGTGTTCAATCAATTGTGATTACATCTCAGTCCTACAGGAGGTCGGCCGCGGCCCGGATAGCCCAGTAATAAAGTCTCTGACTGTGAAGCTGGGTGACACGGGATCGGTTTCGTTAGGGAGCACCAGTTACCTCAAGATTACAGGTACACCTTACTAACGAGTGCCAAGTAGCACGAAACCCGGATCCAGAGTTTCCTGTTGACTACCTCCAACCACCGTCTTATCACTAACCCATGCCCAACCCTCCCCTTTTATTCGGGTTTAGGACTGTCAGTATCCCCAGAGGGGCTCCAAGTGGAGTTAGTCTAAATAATTAATATGAAGTAAATAAAACACTCAACAACAAATGGGTTTTTTGCATAGAAAAACATGGTAACTCATTTAAGAAACATAGTTCAATCATGTGAGTTTTACTTGCTTATTATATCATTAAGTATCATCTATTATTGGATTGGCTTATCCTAATTGTTTTCTATATTATATGTAATAAATGTGCCAGTTTGAACAATCTGTAGTTTGGTTAATATTTCAATTATACGAATTGGAAGTGTAAATAAGAAAGGAAAACAAAATGTTTTATGTCAGTTTACTTAATAATTAATTACTATTATTATTATTATAATCAGAAAGGGGAGTTTGTGAATATTATAGTAATTTAATAGATAAATTCATGTGTCGATCTAAGCTAAACAACAATTGGAGGCTGACTCGCTTTCGCTTGCGAGACCGACAGGTCCTGGTTTCGAATCTCGTGAGGCGGGATCCTGGATGCTCGCTGTTGAGCAGTTCCATACTAGGACGAAATGGTCGTTCAGTGATTCTAGGTTTTTCATGGTGGTCTAGCTTTAATTGACAAGGATGTAAACTAATAAAATTACTGTCATATCCACAACACCCCCTCTTCTCATTCTAATCAACATATGCTCACTAGTGATTGACTTCAAAAGGGATTTCCTGGAGTTCTAGAGAGAAGCAGTGATCAGTGGAGTTCAACCAGGTCTATTGTGAGATAATAACTCACTGAATACAATGGTGGACAGTGATGCAATTTTGTGTATTGATTGAAGTTAGACATTAACACTGTTGGATGCCAGCCGTCGCAGTAGTCTGCAGGTTAAATTTTCGCGCGTGAGACCCACAGGTCCAGAATCTAAATCTCACGAGGCGGAATCGTGGATGCTCACTGCTTAGGGTTCCCACACTATAACGAAATAGCCGTCCAATGCTTTCACGTTTTCTATTGTGATTTATCTTTAATTGACTCATGAACTCAACTATTAAATTATTATTATAGTGTTTTATCCATGGATAACTATGATGATGAATCAATAAATCATATACCTGCAAATATTTTCAACATGATTTGCCTCTTGTATTTTGATTTATAAAGTGACTTCCAAACGAGGTTTCAAAAACCTTCATCATTGCCAATAGCAGAAACTTACTTATTTACTTACTCCTGTTCCCTCTCATGAAGGAGCATTGGCCGCTCAACAGCACTCTGGATCAAACTCTGTCCTAGGCACTCATTTCCACTTGCTATTCATCCTCCTCATGTCTACTTCCAATTTTCAACGCAGTGTTAGCGTTGTTTTAGCAATGTTGTTTCTATGATATGGGGTTGCTTACTCCATGCCCACTTCCTCTCTTTTACTCAGGCTTGGAATCATCAGTAACTCTAGAAGAGCTAAAGGCGGAGTTAACAATAGCAGTAAAATACTAATAAATTCAACATATAAATAAAAGTATTTATCCTTTAAACTTCTTGATGTTCGAATCAATAACGTTCGTTGTTTCTCTACAGAATTACGATAGTTTAATCTAGAATGATAACAATCTGTCTCTGGCTCAAATTCCCCCTTGATACCTACCTCAATTTTTGTAAACAGATCATTTCCTCGCATATTAGTTTGGCAATAATCAATTTTAAACTAATATCCATCATGAAATGACATTGAATAGAGAGTTATTGCACACTTACTAGTTGATTGATTCATGTTGAATAACTAGTTAATAGAGTATACTTATAATCTTGAGTAGAATAAAGAACTTTTAAATGCTTGATATGAGCATAATGTTTATACTCCTGAGTGTATTCAGCTAAAGAATGTATTTCATTGGGCAATTCCTATCCTATGATCAGGATGAACATTTGATTGATTGATAGTTCATCATGTCATATTGATGAATTGACGGACTTTAAGCTGACCTTATCAATGATGAAATAAAGGAAGTACTGAAGTAATCTATAGATTCATAGCAATGTATTATATCACTATTTATTTCATTAATATATTACGAAATAAGTAATATGATGTAATACTTAAATGTCGGATGATGACAGAATGGATAATTTATCCGTGGGACGAATTCTTCATATTGTAGGAGTTGGTACTATGTCGAGCACACAGAGATTATTCTAGCTTCAGGACAGATCGATCTATTCATTCTTATCAAGTCACAGTTTTACCATGTCACTTATTCATTTAATAACCCTGACTGTATATGAGTGTATGTGTGTTAATTACTTATCCTATTGATTATATGTCTGTAACTAATTTTTATTTGATTATAACTATTGAGTTACAATCGATTAAATTGAGTTGATTTACTCACTTTCTTCACTGGGCGTCATTTTGTTTCGTTTCGCTCTCTCTTTGATTGTCTGTTTGGATCAATGATTGCATGAAATATACATATTCGAAATCCATTCACGTATTTGACTTAATCAATTCTCAGTATAGGGGTTGTGGAGATTATTACATTTTTGTTTCAGATCATGAACCGACTGATGTTAGACCATCATTGAAAACCTGGAAGCACGATCCCACTCGCGGGATTCGCACATTGTTGAGGGGTCCCACAATAGGACGAAACGGCCGTCCAAAGCTTACAGGGTTTCAATGGTGGTCTCAGATCAATCGGTTCATGATTTGAATCAAAAACGTAATTTAAGTTGACGATTATATATGACGGTAACCAGGATGTATATTTTCGACAACGGTCATCATACGATCTAAATAGAGTCAGATACATGGCCAGTAAAACACAAATCCAAATGATTGGCTATTGGAGAGCAAAATATATCGTTCATATGATATATGTTCCATTTAGAATTTTCAACATAAACTTATTCAATCAAGATCATGTGATTATGATTTGATTAGTGTACAATAAATGGTCAATCAAGAATGAAACAATCAATGGTCTTTTACATCAATTTTCTTAGATCATATACAACGGAAAGTACTTTTAATATGATTTATTAGACTACAATTTTTTTGGCATTCATCTTTAGAAAACATTCATATGCTAACAAATCCAATCCATAGTTACCTGATATAAATAATCAATTAATGTTTATTATAAACTACAAAATTAATTGAATCGGCCCCCAAATTCTCTGGTATGGCCGAGAGTGGAGAGAGTCAACTCTTCTTCTTCAAATGGTCACGTTCATACAACCACTACCAGAAAAGTCCTACCCTTTACCTTCATGCGGCAAGAGCGTTGTTTACAAAATTGAGAAGACGAAAAACGAATATCCGGCGTTTAACCTGGTTGGTAGATTCATATATGGCAGTTGAAAAACTCACATTCCAAACTAATGAAAAACATGGGCTCCAAGATCCTGAACGAATATATGGCATGTGAATGCATTGTTCGTCACTGATTACCACGGGACTTCATCTCTTTACGTTGTTCCACTGACTTATGGATTATACCTCTAGGTCAAAGGCTCGGAGTGTGCCTCCCTAATAAAACCACCTGTTTCGGTTTAGGCATCCGGGCAGTATCCTAGACCTCACATAAATCGAACGATTTATATGTCGCATATCTATTTAGTGCCTTCTTGTACCAATGTTTATCTGTTTAAATAAATAAATAACCAAATCGGAAATTTACGTGAATGCTTATCAATAACATGAATTGATCATTATAAAAAAAGGATTCCGTATTACATGTAGTTAACAAGTGAGACGACTGTTGGTCTTCTAAATATGGATCATAATAACTGTTAAAGCTTAACGTATCAGGTCCAAACTCATCTGTTGTAATCATGACTACATATTATTAATTTATCTTAAACTAAGATACATTGTGATGTGTTCTACTGATATCGACAGACATCAGTAGTATGTATCATCAATCGAAAGTGGAATGACTGGTGGCAGAAGGTTAAAAAGATCAAAGAAATAGAGAGAAGGAACAAAGAATAATTGGTGTGGAAACAAAAAAACAATCAAGTCTAAGACTTAGATTTTACTAAATGATACTGTAACAGAAGGGGTTTTGTGGAGATTGTAGTTATTTCATTAGTTCAGATCATGAGTCAATTGAAGCTAGACCACCATGGGAAACCTGGAATGACTGAGAGGCCATTTCATCCTATTGTGGGACTCCTCAACAGTGCGCATACACGACCCTGCCTCGCGGGATTCGAACCCAGGAACTACCGGTCTCGCGCACGAGCGCTTAACCACTAGATCACTGAACCAGCCGGCATTCAACGCTGTTAGTGTCTAACTTCAAGTGATCCACGAAATTGAGCGACATATCCACCATTGTTACCAATGAGTTACTATCTCACAACTGATACTGTAATCTTATATTCAAATACCAAAGGTTGTCCCCATTTATGTAATCTTATTCACTATAACATAATCTCAGTTCAGAATAAACACAATCTTAATTTAGAAATACTTTAACAATAAATTCAGACAATAATACAAAACAAGTATTGAATAGACCAGACAAGTAACTACCTATCATAATAAAGATGTTACAATGATGGAGAATCAATAGAAATGTATTATGTGAAAAGATTGAATCAATAAATGTGCTGATTACTCCCAACTATCATAATTAGTTAAATGTTTACACATAAATAGGGGTTTATGAATAGATAAATATATGGACAATTAAATAGAATGATAGATTCTAATGGATTATGTATGTATTCACTGAATAATATCCTCATTGGGATTTGTTCTATTTACATTAATTTCAGGCTGTTGCTAATTTTTCTTTTTATTAATTCGTGCTCACTAATGATAGGCTTTAAGAGGTATTTCCTGGAGTTCTAATAAGAAGCAGTGACCAGCGGAGTTCAACTGGGTCTATTGTGAGATAGTAACTCATTGAAGACAATAATGGACGGTGGTGTAATTATGTGGATTGGTTGAAGTTAGACATTAACACTGCTGAATGCCAACTGGCTCAGTGGTTTAGAGGTTAAGTGCTCACGCGCAAAACTGATAGGTCCTGGGCTCGAATCTCGTGAGGAAGGGTCATGGATACTCACTGATGAAGAGTCCTACAATAGGACAAAAAGATCGTCTAGTACTTCCAGATTTCTAATAATGCTTTAACATTGACCAGTTCATAATTACAATAGCAACATTTATGAAACTATATAATCATTTCATCTGTTATAAACGTAAAATATGATATAAACACATGACCATAATGTTTGGATGATTCTACACCATTGAAAAGAAACTATCATTAATTAGATATGAATTTGTCAGCTGCTGGCATTTCATTATTGGCATCACATTGATTTAGTTACGATTTATATTCTTAAGATACATTGTAGGTATTACCAAACAATGAAAATGATTTTGTCACTATACCTATACATGAACTAGTTGATAGAACGACAATAGTGAAATATGAATTTAAGTATTCTATAGAAGCCATTTCCAGTATATAAAGGTGAATTTTGTTTATGATCTGAAATAGAATACTTATTTACTTACGCATGCTACACACAGCGAAGCATAGACCACCGACCAATAGTCTCCTACTCATTCTCGCTTGGGCTTTCCTTTCTAGTTCTATCCAAATGTTGTTCACTCTTCTCATGTCTGTCTCCATTTTCCGTTGTAATAAGTTCTCCGGCCTTCCTCTTCTCATTTGGCCTTGACGATTTCATGTGACGCAGTTGGGTGTTTTCCTCAATGTGTGTCCTATACACTTCCAGCGCTTCTTCCTGATTTCTTTCTTCACAGGAAGCTGGTTTGTTCTCTACCACAGTACGGTGTTGCTAATAGTGTCCGGCCAACGGATCTGAAGTATTTCGCGTAGACAACTGTTATTAAACACCTGTATTTTCTGGATGATGGCTTTCGTAGTTCTCCAGGTTTCCACCCCATACTGTAGAACTGTCTTGACATTTGTATTGAAAATCCTGAACTTGGTGTTGGTTGACAGAGAGTTGTTTTGAGTTCCAGATGTTCTTCAGCTGTAAATATGCTGTTCTTGATTTGCCCATCCGCGCCTTCACATCTGCATCACATCCACCATATTCATCCATGATGCTGCCCAAATACGTAAAGGTTTTCACATCTTCCAAATCTTCTTCGTCAATTGTGATTGGATTGCTGCATGCTGTGTTGTATCGGAGAATCTTGCTTTTCCCTTTATGTATATTGAGACCTACTACTGCTGAGGCTGCTGCCACACTGTTCGTCTTCTCCTGCATCTGTTGTTGCGTTTGCGACAGAAGGGTCAGATCATCTGCGAAGTCTAGATCGTCCTACCGCATCCTAGATATCCATTGTATCCCGTGCTTCCCTTCACATGTTGACGTCTTCATCATCCAGTCGATCACCAGGAGAAAGAGAAACGGTGACAGTAAACAACCTTGCCTAACACCGGTCTTCACTTCGAACGACTTTGTCAACTGTCCGCCATGCACGATTTTGCAGTTTAATCCATCATATGAATTCTGTATGATATTGACTATCTTCTCAGGCACGCCGTAGTGTCGAAGAAGCTTCCATAGTGTTGTTCTGTCCACTCTGTCAAATGCCTTTTCGTAGTCAATGAAGTTGATGGAGTGATGAATTCCATTCAATTGATTGTTCCACAATAATCCGTAGAGTTGCGACTTGGTCTGTACACGATTGATCCTTACGGAATCCTGCCTGTTGGTCACGAAGTTGGACGTCTACGCAATCCTTCATCTTGTTTAACAATACCCTGTTGAAGACTATTCCCGGTATTGAGAGGAGAGTGATGCCCCTGTAGTTATCACACTTGCTGAGATCGCCTTTCTTCGGTATTTTGATCAGGAGTCCTTCTTTCCAGTCTTTTCCTACTTGTTCCTCATCCTAAATCTTGCTAAAGAGGATGTGGAGTATCCTTGCAGTTGCCGCTACGTCTGCTTTAAGTGCCTCTGCTGGAATGTTGTCTGCTCCTGTTGCTTTGACACTCTTGATTTGTCTAATGGTCATGATGATTTCTTCAATTGTTGGTGGGCCAACATTGATTGGGAGGTCCGTGGGTGCTGCTTCGATATTGGGTGGGTTCAGTGGAGCTAGTCGATTCAACAGTTCTTTGAAGTGTTCTACCCACCTGTTTCGCCGTTCTTCAATGTTCGTGATTACCTCGCCTTCCTTGCTTCTCACTGGTCGTTCTGCTATGCGGCGATTTCCAGAGAGTTTCTTTGTCGTGTCATACAATTGTCACATGTTTCCTTCTCACACAGCCTTTTCCGCCGTCATTGCTAAATCTTCCACCCATTTACGTTTGTCAGTTCTGATGCTCCTCTTCACTTGCTTGTTTACTTCTGTGTATTCAACTTGTGCTTTGGATTTTTCTGCTCTTGTTCGACTGGTATTCATTGCTGCCTTCTTGTTCCTCCTTTCTTGAATCTTATCCAGTGTGTCAACAGTGATCCATTCCTTGTGGTGCTGCTTCTTGTGGCCCAGAACCTCATGTCATGTTGAAGTGTTTGCTTCCTTGATCCCCTTCCAGTTGCTCTCCACAGTAGATCCTTCTCCATTGTCTAGATCATGAAAGGACTGGAACTTGTTGCTGAGGGCTATCTTCAATTCGTTGAGCTTGTCAGTATCCCGAAAACAAGTCGTATTGAACTTTTGTGATATTGTCCGCCCCGTTGTCCAGTACTTCTTCAGTTTCAATTTCATCTTGGTGACCAGCAATTGATGATCTGAAGCTATATCAGCTCCTTTCTTGGTTCTCACGTCTTCCATCGTCCTCCTGAACTTTTTGTTCATGCAGATATGGTTGATTTGGTTTTGTGTAGTGTGATCCGGTGAATTCCATGTGATTTTGTGAATGCGCTAATGTGGGAATATAGTGCCGCCTATGACCAGTTTATTGAAGGCACATAGGTTTGCAAATCTCTCACCATTTTCGTTCCTTTCTCCCAGTCCGTGTCGTCCAATGATGTCTTCATATCCGGTGTTGTCCATTCCAACCTCGGCATTGAAATCTCCCATCAGAATGGTCGGGTCCTTTGTTGGGCACTTCTCGACGATTGACTGCAGCCTATTGTAGAATTGATCTTTAGCGCCTTCATTGTAGTCGTTGGAGACTAGAAAATATTAAAGCAGTCAGTCAGTCAGTCAGTAACAACGTAGAACTTCGTATGTACGTACATAAATCAGTTCGACTTGACATACCACATTAGCCAAGAGATATCATTGTCGATTCAAATCCCATAGTGGTAGAGGTAGTAAGAGTATAAGCAGTAATCGGAAACACTACGGTTTGAAGATGTTATTCAAGGAGTATAATCCAGTGAAACAAATTTGGAAAGAGGAAAAAAGAAAAGGACATGAAGAATTCAAAAGATTAGAATTTGGGAGAACACAAAGTGTGGACCTGAACCTGCGCCATTGCAAACGATTTTCAGCCATGTCATTCAAGGTCTCTAACTATCGGTTGCTATCATCTCGTGGTCCCCAACCAGATAGTCTACACCTACCAACATGACTCAGTCCACTTGTCAGTGACTTCATGGATTTGTGCCATGTTTTGGTCTGACCGTCAATAGCTTTCTTCCAATCTACTCCTACACCACTGAACATCGCACGTCGAGGCAGTCGGTCGTTGGGCATACGTAACACATGTCCCAGCCATCTCAACTTCATCAATCCATTCGCCATGCTTACCTAGTACCCATTTCCTCACAACTGCATTACTTACTCGGTGGTCCCAGGATATACGAGCAATGCTTCGAAGACACCTATGATCGAAAACTAGTAACCTACGAACATCCTCTACTCTAACTGGTAATGTTTCCCTGCAATACAGTAGGACGGAACGAACTGATGCGCAGTAAGCCCGTCCTTTGATTTGTAGACGGATATCTCGCCTACGCCATAAATGACGTAATTTGGCAAATGCTAGTCGAGCCTTCTGTATCCGTGCTGAGATCATGATCTAAAAACAACACATTTCACTTTCAAAAACATAGAATAACACTAAATATATAGATATATGTACAAATAGAATGTTTTATTCTACTTGTTCATTGTTAATATTATTGTATGTTATATCAATGAAAGTTGACTTGAACATAACCCCAATCGCCAAATTAAATTACACATAGTATAGAAGTTGAGGAAAATCAGGTCAACAACAAGGGAATACAATAAAGAGGATCAGTATAAAAATGAAATCATTATAAGTACATCTACAATATACACATAACACTGATTGGATTTTATTTTGGATAAAAGAAGACGAAGAAAGAAAGAAAGAAAGAAAGAAAAAAAGGAAGGAAGGAAGGAAAGAAAGAAGAAAGGAATGAAAAAAAAAACCTACAATGAGCAATCAGTTTTTAATAATCAACAAAATTAAATTAAAATATCATTGATAATAACTATAAATTATTTGTAACAAAAACGACCTTAATAACCGAACTAATTCACATGGATACAATAATATCTATAAATGAATAACCATCATTACCATAATTACATTCTCTTATATTAATGAACAGACTAGATAGAGCAAATACTTTCCCTTTCTCTTTAAATAGGATTGAAAAGTAGTTATGCTATTGAAAAAAAAGAAAGAAACGAGTACATAAATGTATAGTTGTCATGATGGAGACGGGGGAGTATGGAAGGGGAGGCGAATTCATTGAGAATAAGCATTATACATACGCATCCATATAACATAGAAAGATTATATTAAATAGTTGTGTATTTTCTTTTTTTGACGACAAGACTAACATTTGAACAAAACAGATGCCAAACAAACAAACAAAAAATGGATAAATAAAAAGGTCTAAATACCTTTCAAAGGATTTCATATTCAATATAACACACGCACACACGCACGCACACACACACAAAAACCCCCATCCATAAAAACACAAATCATTTATCATGTGTAAATTTGTGCGTTTTTATTTTTCAAATGACCCATCAATATGTCATATTAATATTCAAAGGAAGGGAGAATGAGACCGAGAACGAGAACAAGAGGGAGAGACAGAAAGGGGGTGGAACAGAGTGAGAAACAATAAAAGATAAATCATATTTACATAGATAAACAAATACAATAGGCCAAAAACGAATAATTAACTAGACATTCGAACATAATCACATTTAGGTATATTTACAATGGATACATTTTTTGTAGTTGAGGGGAAATTCTTCAAAGAGATAATATTATTATTATTATTATTATTATTATTATTATTATTATTATTATTATTATTATTACTTAAATGA
The DNA here is from genome assembly GCA_944470365.2 of Schistosoma intercalatum. Lineage (NCBI taxonomy): Eukaryota > Metazoa > Platyhelminthes > Trematoda > Strigeidida > Schistosomatidae > Schistosoma > Schistosoma intercalatum. The sequence goes on from OX103728.1 coordinate 19,639,494, forward strand.
TTTCTATCATTCATATCATCATGTTGTAATCCATCATTATTTCTATTTAAATGATCTAAATTCAATGATAATTTTTGATCCGTTTGATTTGGTAATGAAAATGAAATAAGAGTATGTTGATCCGGATACAAGTGATGATCATGATCATGATTGTGATTATGTTTTGGTGTTCTCGATAATGGTATTGATGATAATGAAAATTGTGGTCGATATTTAGACGGTGATGTATAACTTGAATGTGACTGTTGATGTGGATGATGATGATGATGATGATCAAAATTTTGTTGTTGAATCATTTTCATTTTATTGTCTAAATCAATATCTAATTCATTTGGTAAACATGTCAATGAAGATGTTGATATATTATGTAGATTATGTTTAGATTTATGTTTTCTACTACTACTACTACATAAAGTAGTATTGTCTTTAGTAGTATTCGGATTCATTTCATTTAGAATTAATGATTGACTATGTACTATAGAATGAGATGATTTTAAAGGTGAAGAATAGGATGATGAAAATGATGAATGATTGATAACATGGTGTTTATTGAATGAATCATTTGGATTAGTTGATTTTGTACGACAAAATGTGAATTTATGATCTTTGAAATATTTTCTTCTACCAATATGAGCATTATTATTATTATTATTATTAAGAAGTTTTGATTCTTGATCATAATGAAAAAGATGATCATTCATTGAATCATGATCTTCATCATTGGTACTACTTTTACGATGAACATCATCATCATGTTGATGTTGTTCATGATGATGATGAGGAGGAGGAGGAGGATCATGATAATGGTGACTTCGATGAGAACTGAATTGTTTTTTTATTTGATTCAATTTAGGCTTTTTATTACTAGTTAATTGATGATAACCAGTTTGTGATAATATTGATAATTCTCTTTGATCTTGATGATTATCCCTATCAGCAACTGTATCAGTACAGATATTATTTGCTTTGTTGTTCTGATCTTTCTGTGAAGGATAATAAACATGAGTATTATGATGAAGATCATTATAGTCTTCATCACCGAACGCTTCATCATCAGCATAATAATCTTCAGGAAGGCAACCGTTGTTTTGACGATAATGACGATCCTCTTTCTGATATTGATGATGATGATAAATGTTTTGTGATTGTGTATGTTGACTATTGGATGATCTTTCAGATGTTGTATAACTTTTCTCATCAGTTGATGAGATTTTATTCAACACATATTGTTCAGTATCATTACAATTACCAATGTTAGTATTAGTAGTGTTTGCATTGATATTATTACTATTATTATCATTAACAGTATCATTATTGTGAATATGACTTACCCGACTACTAGTGTGCCCACAACGATCAAACAGTTGATTCACTACATATACCATTCGACCAGTTGGATTAATATGACTAGATAGATATTTTTTAAAATAAGCATAATTCGGTAGGGAATATCGTTTACTAATATACTTTTGTTTTATGCTTTGGTTGTTGTTGTTATTATTATTATTACTACTCCTACTATTATCACTAGGATTTTCATAGTAGGAAATCATATGAGATGGTGACAGGATTGTATCATTATGCTCCAATGGAGTAAAGAAGTTCTCTACATTGTATTGATTCATCATTCGATCTGATTCTTTATGATTATTATTATTATTAGTAGTAGTAGTAGTACCGTTGGAGAATGTGATTGCATTTAAAGATGTGACAGATTTATTAAGATATTCCGAATAGAAATCATCATAGGATGGATGAAAAGCTGTACGCAATTCAATACACGAACCACCGGTACAATGATCGTTACCTTTAGAAACTGAACATGATCCATGAAGAAATGAAGAGCTGGGTAATGCACCATTGATTGGATTTAAAAATAGACCATTCCCACCGATATCTCCAGGATTAGTTCCATTGATACCGATTACACTGGCCAGTAATGATGTACGCTGATGATAAACTCTATGTCGATTACATACTTCACGATTAACAATTAAAACAATACCGACTAATACCACTAAAAAGGCAACAATCACACCAATAATATATGGTAGACTACTACGTTCATTAGAATTTGTAATACTTGTTTGATTGTTAATTGAATGATTTAAATATGGGCTATTTTTATTATGATAATCAGGAGCAGCATCAGCATCAGCAAACATTGGATGTTGAAGACTATTATCACCACCATTGCCAACTACTTCATTGTCTTGAATATATTTTATATCTTTACATAATTGAAGACAATTAGTTAAATCGGATATAATCAAAAATCGTATAGCACATAAATGATCACATCGACATTGGGATTTGGCTCGTGGACAAAGACCATTCTCTGTAAGATAATTTGGTTTGAATACATGTGGTCGACCGCCTAATTCATAATTCCAATATTTTGACCAATAATGATTATCTTCTTTAGAGAAATTATACCATAATAGATTGAATGAATTTGCAGATAAATCAGTTAAATGATACGTATCCATTGTATCATATTCTAATTGCCAATAATTGAATGGATCAGAATTGAATAATTGATTTTGTAAATTAAAATAATATTGTGAATAACCTAATAGAGTCATTGTGGAACGTTTAAATCGATATAATCGAATACGTGGATTAAAATCACCTAATCCATGTAACATTAATGGAGAAATGGAAGGCATAAGAAATAAAGATGCTAATGGTACATCTAAAAACAAATGAAATAGAAATGAAAAGATTCTGTGAGAAGGAATTAAATTTTTTTTTTGATAAATGATTACAAATCTTAATCACAAGATGAAAATCGAATGTTCGGTACTTTAACCAGATTAGTGGATACGGAGAGTTCACCTAAAGAAGTTGGAAAATCTTCATTTCAAACCAATGATCCACATGGGTTTCAATATTCCGAAAGAATAAATGATGTATGAACTAATCGTTGGTCACCGACTACATCATCATCATCTTCTTCTTCTTCTCCCAAACTACTTGCTTCAGTTTAAGCACCATGGCAGTATCCCAACCCTCATATATATATATATATACAAATCAGTGAACATCTTTAGTGAGTCTGTATGAAAACTAATTCATCTTCATAAGAATAATTGATTAAACAAACTAGTAAGATACCAATGGTTTATATAAATAAATTGTATGAATACTAACTTGATTTAGATACTAATAATCGAAAACTATCCACATGTTCATGGGCAAATAATCCAGTCATTAATAAATCTGCATTATCAATTAATATATTCACAAATTCATCATTGATTTCTGGACGAAGAAATTGATACCATTGTGGAGCATTTTCTGAAGCACCCGGAGGGAAATGACTAACAAGTAAAACCTTTAAAAATAAATAAGCAAAGAGAAAAAAAGAGTTACTGAGTAAGACATATGATGGGAGAAAAAGTCAAACATAATAGTATAGTTGTGTTGATTCTGTATTTCTATTTGCTTATCTGATTGATATATGACAATATGAAATCCAATACATTTGTGTTGGGTCAAATTATACAAACAGCCGGTGTAGCAGCAGTCTCTGCATCAGTAGGCCTCAACATACACAAGAGGAAAACCAAGGTCCTCAAATACAACACAAAGAACATTAATCCAATCACATTTAATGACGAACCTCTGGAAGATGTAGAATCTTTCACATATCTGGGAAGCATCGTCGATCAATAAGGAGGATCAGATGCAGACGTAAAGGCGACGATTGGCAAAGCAAGGATCACATTCCTTCACTTGAAGAACATAAGCAACTCGAAACAACTTTCAACCAATATCAAAGTCAAAATCTCCAGTACGAACGTCAAGACAGTTCTACTGTATGCAGCTGAAACTTGGAGAACTACTACAACCATCAACAAAAAGGTTCACGTAGTTACAAACGGCTGTCTATGCAAGATACTTAACATACATTGACTGGATACCATCAGCAACATGCATTTCTGGGAGAGAACAAACCAGCTTCCAGCTGAAGAGGAAATTAGGAAAAGACGACGGAAATACATAAGACATACATTACGGAAATCGTCAATCTGCATCACGAGGTCAGCCATAACTTGGAATCGTGAATGGAAACGGAAAAGAGGAAGGCCAAAGAAAACATTACATCGGGAAATAGAATCAGATATGAAAAGAATGAATGACAACTGGAAAGAGCTAGAAAGGATTGTCCAGGACAGGGTTGGATGGAGAATGCTGATGAGCGGCCTATGCACTGTCATAAGGAGTAATAGGCGAAAAAATTTTAAACCAAAAAATCATTTTTTTAAAAGATTAAATTATATTCTCCTATAATAATTAACTTAATTAATGAATCTTATTGATTCAAAAATCAAATAAATAATGACAGAGAGTTGATGTCATTATAAGATATGATTCAATATTTCAGGAAGCTCGACAAAAAGTTGCTGTGCGAAAGACATAATACTAGTTCGATTGAAGAATATTTGGGTTGCTCCACTATCATTATATATATAACTCACTGATGACAATGGTGGATGTGTAACGAAACGGCCGTCCAGTTCTTCCCGGTTTTCCATGGTGATCTAGTTTCAATTGACTCATGATCTCAATTAGTGAAATAACTACAACCTGCACAACAACCCCTTTCTGATATATATATATATATATATATATATATATATATATATATATATACATCCAATATGTAACAAAGTATAATTCCAAATAATTAGAAACTTACTTTATCTTTTCGTTTTCTTGCCCATTCAAATGTTTTTCGAAGCCAATTTAATTGACCCAATGGATCTGGATCATTAGTACCAGCTAATGTATTCCCTTGATACCAGATTAGACCATTTAAACTGATTAGAAGTAAATTAGGTTGATGAGCAATTTCAGAGTTATGATTGTTTTTATCAGTATTAGAATGATTGTTGGAAGTAGTATTATATACAAGATAATGTGAGAAGAAACAAGCTAGAAAATAAGAAAAAAAAGAAGAATGCAAACAAAACGACGTCAAATAATATATCTGCACAAAAATGACATCGTGAAGTAATCTTAGTTAGTTAGGCAGAAGCTAAAAACGAGAAAGTACGATGTAGTTGTTTCATCGCAGTAGGTAACTATTCAGAAGTGAGCAAATTACTTACTTACTTCCTTACGCCTGTTACTCCTAATGGAAACAAGACAACCCCACCAGGAATTAAACGTATGTTTTGTACTACAACAATTGTTGAACGTTTAGATCATTTCAATGAATTCACAATGTGGAATGTTCATCGTTTGGAATTGGTGATAGATCTATTTTATCATATTGAATGCTGTGTAAACTTTCTATTTCATGTCTATTCATCATTAGAATTTCAAGAATTACCTCTTGAAGTTTGTCTCTGTAGTTAACACATTTGGTGTTTCTTACGTTTGAATGTTGTCAGTTAGTCAGTCAGTCACAACGTAGAACTTCGTACGTACGTACATAAATCAGTTCGAGTTGCCACACCACATTAGCACAGAGATGCAGTTGTCAATTCAAATCCCATAGTGGTAGAGGTAGCAAGAGTATAATCAGTAATCGGGAAGATTAAGGTTTGAAGATGTTATTCAAGGAGTATAATCCAGTGAAATAAATTTGAAAAGAGGAAAAAAGAAAAGGACATGAAGAATTCAGAAGATTAGAATTTGGGAGAACACAAAGTGAGGACCTGCACCTGCGCCATCGCAAACGATTTTCAGCCATGTCATTCAGGGTCTCTGACCATAGGTTGCTATCATCTCGCGGTCCCCAACCAGGTAGTCTACACCTACCAACATGACTCAGTCCACTTGTCAGTGACTTCATGGATTTGTGCCATTTTTGGTTTGGCCGCCTCTACCTTTCTTCCAATCTACTCCTATATCACTGAACATAGCACGTCGGGGTAGTCGGTGGTTGGGCATACGTAACACGTGTCCCAGTCATCTCAACTGATGAAGTTTCACTACTTCATCAATTGATTTGCCATCCTTACCTAGTACCCGTTTCCTAACAACTGTGTTACTTACTCGATGGTCCCATGATATACGAGCAATGTTTCGAAGACACGTATGATCGAATACTAGTAACCTACAAATATCCTCTACTCTTACCGGCCATGTTTCACTGCCATAAAGTAGGACGGGACGAACTGTTGTCACTAGTTTGTTGAATTTCATAGTTTATATCATCATAAGATTTGAAATAAAATCAAAGTACTTAGAAGTTGAACAAAGATAGGAAATTATGTCTTGTATATATCACATTAACAAACATGAAGTCATGATATTAATCAATGAATTACATAAGATACATAAGATAATGATAAACTAATCACAGTGTTAACAAACAAACAAACAAACAAAATCATGATTTGATTAAGAAAAGAAAAGAAAAGAGACGAATTCATGTATCTGGGGTGGGAAAGAAAAGAAAAAAACTAGTTTAAAGACTATCTCTTCTCAACAAACAATGAACTCGTGTCAAATGTTATAACTTGTGGTCGGTGCACCCTGTTGATGGATAAAATAATTATACCATCAATTAGAGAACAATGATTTATTAATGACGCGTAAAATCGTACGAGCAGTTTAGAGTCCTAATCTGTCGTTTTCCCTGCCTGCCCATTGAGTCCAGAACACCAGTCTCAGCCTCTACGATATCAATCATACTGGGTTTATATACAAACCAAATAGACTACATCGCATTACAAAATAGAAAATATACATTTGTACAAGATAGTAGCCAAAAGTGGTTGTGGATGTAATAGATAGTAATGCATAGATTGGGCATAACTCACGAATGATAAATGGTATCATAATAGTCTATAAGTCAAAATAAAGCATATAATAAGAGGAACATAAATATGCATAGTTTATCCACTTAGTAACCATACAATAAATATATTATGTATAGTATTAGTCCAGAAATAGATCTCAATAGTTACTATTTAATATATCACAAAAGAATGATTAAACCTTCAAGAATGGTATATATTGATAATTAATTATTTAGTTATATATATATATCATATTATAAGTAAATCATCATTATCATGAATAGTATTGTTTCTTTCTTTCTTTTTTCAATACAGAAACAAAAAGGGAGAATCCTTTTTTTTATTGAATCTGAGTTTTATATTTGGCACCATTCCATCAATCAATCAATCAATCAACTTGATAATCAACATGGCAACAACGAAAAAGTATATCAATCTATATTGCAGTTACATAGAATGATAATAATAATAATAATAATAATAATAATAATAGTAATAGTAATGGTAATAGTAATAATAATAATAATAATCTATGACATAACCTCAGATTTTCTTAGTAAAAAAAAACAAACTTTTTTGGCACATTATTATTCAGGAATACATTTTGTAAAAAGAAAAAAAAGAAGCGAACAAAATGACTCATAATGATTAAAACTAAGTACAATTACCAGGTAGGTAGGTAAGTAGGTAGGTGGGTATGTAGGTGGGTGGGTGGGTAAGTTAGAAAACAAACACCTAAATACATTTAATATCAATTAAAACGAATTAATCAATTTAAATCTACATTGAAGATGATGATGATGATGCAATTGATTAGATGAATGAAAAATAAATAGTAAAACTCAATAAGTCCTTGGTTCGAATCCTTATAGGGATGGGATCATGAATGTGTACTGTTGAAGAGTCTCATATTAGAATGAAATAACCGTTTAATGCTTCGAGGTTGTTGTTTTTTTAATAGTGATCTAGTTTTAATTGATTCTACATACTAAATCTTTCTTCCTGTACTATATCCTTATATGAAATCTTTCTTTTATATATATATATATATAGTACCACCATTGAATTAACTAATTCTATGAATCCAGTGTTTATCTTGTTGTGCTAATGAGTAAAGTATGGCAACTTGGACCGATGCATCTATGTGCTTGGTCCTATGTTGTAGCTGACTGACTGACTGACTGATTCATGAACTCAATTAATAGGACAGAGTGGATTGAACACTAATGATCAGTAGAGTATGCTTCATTGGAAGGTAATAAATGCTAGGAATTCAGTAAGTAATCAAAACTGAATGAAATAATTAACAAAACTTTTCTAATTATCTACGTGGATTGCTTCGATATCACCTTAAGTCACAAACTGTTTAAGCAAACATGGATAGTGCCTAACAGTGAAATCCAGTTTTAAGAGCGCCACTTTGTCCTATTTGGGACTCCTCAGCTATGTGTACCTGCATCACAGACTTGTTCGTGTTCACTCTGGAACTCGAACCCAGTACCGTTCGCTTCAAACGCCATCGCGTTATCCACTTAGTTACTGAGTCCTGATAACCACCTGCTTGTGCAATAGAGTGAAGCTTAAATTCACTTGGTGTTGTTTTACTTGTACCTTCCCATTGTTAAGTGGGACTGTAATTGATCAATCTTATGTTGATATATGTGCATCCTGTGTGGATGGCCTTGATATAGCCATAAATTACAAGCTTTTTAACATGTCTAAAATTTATACCACATTTCAACCGACAATAATTGAATAGGTTTAACAAAAAATGTGGATATCTATAAATATTTCGTAGTAGCTATGACAATTATTCATTAAAGGTGAAAGTATTATACACAGTGGGGATTTGATGATACGCGAGAGTTTTGAAAATTCCAGAAAAAAACTTGATGTAATCGACTGAGTGAGATACTACTAATAATATTTTTAAAAGATTCATTACATTTATAACAAGGCATATAGTACACGTAAATAAGAAAGGGTTTTGTCAGTCAGTCAGCTACAACGTAAGAACAGGCACATATGTGCATCGGTCCAGGTTGCCATACCACATCAGCACACAAGATGAACAACGGATTCATAGCAGTGGTTAGGTCAAATGTGGTAATATACAAGAGAAAGATTGCATATAGAGATATAGTAAAAGAAGAAAGAATCGGTTCGTAGAAAGAAAGATATGAAGCGATTTTAATCTCATAGTTTAAGGGAAGACAAAGAGTGTATACACCGACGCCATTGTGATCGATTCTGAGCCATGTCATCTACAGTCTCCAACCATTGGTTACGATAGTCACGCGGACCCCAACCAAGTAGTCTGCATCTGCCAACATCGCTCAGACTAGAAGTTAGTGACTTCAAGCACTGATGCCACGTTTTGGTTTGGCCGCCCCTAACTTTCTTCCAACCATTTCCAATACCGGATAGCATTGCACGTCGTGGTAATCGGTGTTCAGGCATACGTAACACGTGGCCCAACCATCTCAGTCGATGAAGATTCATAACCTCATCAACTGATTTACCATCATTCCCTAATACCCTGCGTCTAACCTCACTATTACTTACCCGGTGATCCCGGCAGATGCCAGCAATACTTATAAAGTATATGTGGTCAAATACTAGTAGCTTACAAGTGTCTTCTACTCTTAATGGCCATGTTTCGCTGCCGTAAATCAAAACAGAACGGACTGCCGCGCAGTATACTCGTCCTTTTATTGATAGACGGATATCTTGCGCATCCCAAACATACTGACATTGTTGCTCAGTGCTACCAGAAGACTATGCATTTTGTCAGCGTATTCACCAAACAGGAATATGTCATCTGCGTATTCTAAGTCCATAAGTGGACCTCCTGGAAGGAGATCAATACCCGAGAACTCAGTCGACGAGAAAGTTATTTCCATCAGTAGATCTATGATGAAGTTAAACAAAAATGGGGAAAGTGGACAGCCTTGACGGACACCACTTGAGGTTGCAAAAGTAGATGACAGTTCGCCATAAGCTCTGACTCGACTAGTAGTGTTCGAGTAAAGAGCCTTTATAAGGTTTATGTACTTCTGGAGTACGCCTTTCAATGACAGACACTGCCACAGAATCTCGCGGTTTACTGAGTCAAATGCTGCTTTTAAGTCGAGAAAGACCACCATCGTCGGACGCCGATAAGTATGCCTGTGTTCTAGAATCTGACGAATGGTGAATATGTGGTCGATGCAGCCACGACCAGGTCTGAAGCCAGCTTGGTTCTCTCGTGTTTGCAGTTCACGAGTCTTAGTTAGGCGTCTGATAATTATCGAAGCTAGTATTTTAGATACTATATTAGTTAAACTAATCCCTCTGTGGTTGTCACAGGATGATTTTGACCCTTTCTTATATATTGGGACGATAAGTGATTGTGACCAGTTAGATAGAATAACATCTGACTCCCAGATCTTAGCTAAAATATTAGTCAACCTAATCGCTAAAATTGGACCACCATCCTTAAAGACCTCTGGAGCCAATCCATCTGGACCAGCTGCCCTTCCTCGTTTCAGACTAACTATAGCCTTTTGAACTTCAGCAAGAGTTGGGGGACCTACTTCAATGTTCCATTCACACTGTCTGGGAATGGAGGGTAGTTGTAGAGTAGCTGAAGGCCAGCTGAACTGTTCTCTGAAATGTTCCGCCCATCGTTCTAAACGCCTGGACTGGGAGCAGATGAGTGTATCGTCTTTTTCCGATATAATCTCACTTGCACTTGACTTATTAATTCCAGTTTCTTTTATTAGTCTGTAAAGCTGTCTTGTATTCCCCATAGTCGCCGCCTTTTCCATCTCTTTTGCTTTCATTACCCACCACTGCTCACGGTCGTTTCTTAGACTTTTTCTTAACCTAGATCTGATTTGTTGTCGCTCTTCATCATGTTCAGAACCTGATGGGACGAGTTTGCGAGAATCCATCAGTGTGATAGACTTTGAAGAAATCCACTGGTTCTTTGAAACTCTGTGGTTTAAGTCGCTAATAGATGTCACTGCTGTTTCCACAGCTGCTTGTATTTCATTCCAAGCAACATCTGGGTCAACCTCGTTTTCAGAACTACCTAATCGTGACCTCAGTTGTTCCTGGAACCTACTTTTGGTTTCCTCGCTACTCAGTTCGGTTCGAATGGGTCTTTTTACTGTGGCTTTTTTGCGTCCAGTGAGGCGCAAGCAGATGCGTCCCCGTATTAGGGCGTGGTCGGAGTCCAATCAGGTATTCCAGAATGAGCGACAATCTTCTACCGACCCTCTCCAACGATGACTGATGGCAATATGGTCTATTTGAGTCCATCGTTGGTTTGGTGCAGGCGGTCGTCACGTTAGACGATGTCTCTCCTTATGCTTAAAATTTGTGTTTGCTAAAAATAAGCGATTGTCTGAGCACAGTTGCAGCAGACGGTCACCATTATCTGTTCGCTGTGCCGGAATGCTAAAATATCCACCTAAATGCCTTTCTGTTTGGTTTAAACTACCTATCTGAGCATTAAAGTCACCCCCTACGAGTACTATGTCTGAGCGTTTAGCTTTCTGACGAAGTTCGGACAGCTTTCTGTAAAATTCATCTTTCACATCATCTGAGCTGCAGTCAGTGGGAGCGTAGGCAGAAACGACGAAAAGGCAACGACGTGTGTCCCTATCCTTCCGAGTTTTTACGGAGCCGTTTAGCCGAACAGCACATAGACGACTGTTGACGGGAATCCACTCTAGCAGTGCTTGTTCCGCCCTCATGCTTAGTGCTATGCCTACACCTGCCAGTCCACGAGAACTGGCCATAGGGTCACCAGATACACGGAGGGTGTATCTCGTTGGCTCTCCGTTTTGCCGAGGTGAGGTCAAGTGAATAACCACACTGGAATCCTGTATGCGTGTTTCGGAGACACAGCATACATCAATGGAAAGAGACTCTAGGGTTTTAACCAAGGAAGCCTGCTGACCGATTTGACATAGAGTGCGTACGTTGAAAGCTACAATGTGTAGTTTGGAGCGAGGTTTCAGTAGACCTGGGACAGAGTTTTGAGCACTAGAATTGATGGCTATGGTGACACTTGAGGAGGAAGCCGAAGGAGGAAGTTTAGGGTTGAAAGTCGATGTAGGAGGAATAATAGGAATTGAAAAGGAAGGTTGATTATGAATACAGTGGTCTTGGGTGCTGTTAGAGGTATGAGGGCGGTTATCACTTCCCGGTTGCCCACACCGTGGAAGGGTTCTTCTGGAGGTACCTGAAAAGGAAATTGGATTAGAAGTGGTCTCAGTGACCTGAGAGCGTGACCGCAGTGCCCAAGGGACAACTACTTGAGGCCGGTCACGTACGGCCTTTTCGTGGGAGGATTTTGACGTGTTAGCTCCGTACTATTTGGGACCTTACCGCCGGAGACGGAAATCCGTGAGGTAAGGTGAGGTGTGCATTTTTAGGGTCGACCTTTTCTAACCCCACCCCTCCTTGTTGGAAGGCAGCATCGCTGTCATGCTGGTTGTCTGGAGGAAACACCTTACTGCTGCCACACCTCTGTACAGTCAGCAGTACGACTTCGCCTTCGGACCTTGGGTTTGTTGCTTTTAGTCTTACCGCTCTTCAAACGACCTGTCTGACATGGTAGGACCTTGAGGAACGGTTGTTCCAGCCAGTATAGCTCGGTTGCTTCATCACGATAGGCAAGCCCGACCACCAAGTCAAGGTAGCAACAACGGTCGGGTATTTTAGTAATTTCAATAGTTGAAATCATGAGTCAATTGAAGCTAGATCACCATGGAAAAACTGGAAGCACTGGATGGCCGTTTCGTCCTAGTATGGGACTCCTCGACAGTTCATATCCACGACCCCTACCCCGCGAGATTCGAACCCAGGAACTATCAGTCTCGCGCCAAGCGCTTAACCAACTAGACTATTGAGCCGGCTGGCATCCAACAGTGTTAATGTCTAACTTCAACCAATCCAAAAAATCGCGCCACCCTACACCATTTTCTTCAGTGGGCTGATATTTCACAACACTCTATCAATTTATACAACGGTAAAATTATCATAGAAAAAAGGGAAAAGAATCCTCAACAAAATATCCATTGAAGAAAAGCTCACAACAGTTTAACCGTGAACCTAGATAATTTGCACCTGTTTACTTATTATCAACAAAAGAGAGGTGTTAATGATAGTGGTAAGAAACGAAAAACAAAGTAACAGCAATTAAAATCAGTCGAACAAGAACACAGAAATTCAAGGCAAAAGCTGAATAAATACACTAAAGCAAACAAGATTGTGATAGGGAACATTAGAGCTGACAAGCAGAAATTAATAGAGGATCTAGTAACAACAGCGGAATGAGTTGTAAGAGAAGGAAATACGAATTAATTATACGACGAATGGAGAAACTAACAGGAAAACACAGTAAACTAGAGCAAACTATCAAGAACAAAAAACGCAAGCCAATCACTGAGATTTAACTACAGAGAAACTGATGGATTAAGCACTTTGAATAACTCTTCAATAGACTAGCCTCGGACATCGAACTAGCACACATAGATCTTCCCATAGCTGTCATCTCAACATAATCAAGGAGATCAGCAGAACCAGATAATAAATCAGCTGAAGCACTGAAGTCATTCATGGAGGTAACTGAGAAAGTGTGACATATGTATATTTGGTGTCCCCGTGTACCAATGTTTGTATTTAAATAAATAAAATACCAATTACTTCTATCCTACAATTCATATGGTATAGAACATTAAAAAAACACAGACATTTTCTATACGTGACTGACTACTAATGATTTGAAAATCAATATATCTGTTCATAAACTATCCATTATATCCATTAAAACTATAAACATGACAACTAGATAGGATTAAATAATAAACTAACTATACACAGTTAGTTCAAATGTAGGCAATGAATTTGTTTGTTTGTTTGTTTTTTTTGAAGGACAAATTTAACTAGGAAGGTAATTTAATAGTTGAATTTATGAGTCAATTAAAGCCATGATCTGAAGAGTACAATAAGGTCTATCATGAGATAATAAATCACTGAAGAATATGATGGACGGTGATGCAATTTTGTAGATTGATTGAAGTTAGACATTAACATCAGTGAATGTCAACTCAATGGTCTACAGGTTAAGCGTTTATTACTTACTTACTTACTTACGCCTGTTACTCCCAATGGAGCATAGGCCGCCGACCAGCATTCTCCAACCCACTCTGTCCTGGGCCTTCTTTTCTAGATCCATCCAACTTTTGTTCATTTTTCTTATGTCTATTTCCATTTCCCGACGTAATGTGTTCTTTGGCCTTGAGGATTCCATGTGAGGGCTTGTCTTGTGACGCAGTCGGGTGCTTTCCTCAATGTGTGTCCTATACACTTCCAGCGCATCATCGTCCTGATTTCTTTCTCCCCTGGGATCTGGTTTGTTCTCTACCACAGTAGATTTTTGCTGATAGTGTCCGGCCAACGGATCTGAAGTATTTTGCGTAGACAACTGGTAATAAACACCTGTATTTTCTGGATGATGACTTTCGTAGTTCTCCAGGTTTCTGCCCCATACTGTAGAACTGTCTTGACATTTATATTGAAAATCCTGAACTTGGTGTTGGTTGACAGAGAGTTGTTTTTAGTTCCAGATGTTCTTCAGCTGTAAATATGCTGCTCTTGCTTTGCCGATCCGCGCCTTCACATTTGCCTTACATCCACCATATTCATCAATGATGCTGCCCAAATATGTAAAGGTTTTCACATCTTCCAAATCTTCTCCGTCAATTGTGATTGGATTGGTGCATGCTGTGTTGTATCCGAGAATCCTGCTTTTCCCTTTGTGTATATTGAGACCTACTACTGCTGAGGCAGCTGCCGCACTTGCCTAACACCGGTCTTCACTTCGAACGACTTTGTCAACTGTCCGCCATGCACGATTTTGCAGTTTAATCCATCATATGAATTCTGTATGATATTGACTATCTTCTCAGGCACGCCGTAGTGTCGAAGAAGCTTCCATAGTGTTGTTCTGTCCACTCTGTCAAATGCCTTTTCGTAGTCAATGAAGTTGATGTAGAATGATGAATTCCATTCAATTGATTGTTCCACAATAATCCGTAGAGTTGCGATTTGGTCTGTACACGATTGATCCTTACGGAATCCTGCCTCTTGGTCACGAAGTTGGGCGTCTACGCAATCCTTCATCTTGTTTAACAATACCCGTGGAAGACTTTTCCCGGTATTGAGAGGAGAGTAATGCCTCTGTAGTTATCACACTTGCTGAGATCGCCTTTCTTCGGTATTTTGATCAGGAGTCCTTCTTTCCAGTCTTTTCGTACTTGTTCCGCATCCCAAATCTTGCTAAAGAGGATGTGGAGTATCCTTGCAGTGAATGATACGTCTGCTTTTAGTGCCTCTGCTGGAATGTTGTCTGCTCCTGTTGCTTTGACACTCTTGATTTGTCTGATGGCCATGCTGATTTCTTCAATTGTTGGTGGGCCAACATCGATTGGGAGGTACGTGAGCGCTGCTTCGATGTTGGGTGGGTTCAGTGGAGCTGGTCGATTCAAGAGTTCTTTGAAGTGTTCTACCCACCTGTTTCGCCGTTCTTCAATGTTCGTGATTACCTCGCCTTCCTTGCTTTTCACTGGTCGTTCTGCTTTGCGGAGATTTCCAGAGAGTTTCTTTCTCGTGTCATACAATTGTCACATGTTTCCTACTCACACAGCCTTTTCCGCCGTCATTGCTAAATCTTCCACACATTTACGTTTGTCAGTTCTGATGCTCCTCCTCACTTGTTTGTTTACTTCTGTGTATTCAGCTTGTGCTTTGGATTTTTCTCCTCTTGTTCGACTGGTATTCATTGCTGCCTGCTTGTTCCTTCTTTCTTGAATCTTATCCAGTGTATCAACATTGATCCATACCTTGTGGTGCTGCTTCTTGTGTCCCAGGATCTCATGACATGTTGAAGTGTTTGCTTCCTTGATCCCCTTCAAGTTGCTCTACATAGTAGTTCCTTCTTCATTGTGTAGATCATGAAAGGACTGGAACTTGTTGCTGAGGACTATCTTCAATTCGTTGAGTTTGTCAGTATCCCGAAGAAAGGCCGTATTGAACTTTTGTGATATTGACCTCCCCGTTGTCCAGTACTTCTTGAGTTTCAATTTCATCTTCGTGAACAGCAAGTGACAGTCTGATGCTATATCAGCTCCTATCTCGGTTCGCACGTCTTCCATCGTCCTCCTGAACTTTTTGTTCATGCAGTCAGTAAGTCAGTTAGCTACAACGTAGGACCCGACACACATATATGTATCGGTCCAGGTTGCCATACCACATCAGCACACAAGATGAACACCGGATTCATAGCAGTGGATAGGTCAAACGTGGTAATATACAAGAGAAGGATTACATATAACGATATAGTACAGGAAGAAAGAATTATTCCGTAGAACGAAAGATATGAAGCGATTTTAATCTCATAGTTTAAGGGAAGACAAAGAGTGTATACACCGACGCCATTGTGATCGATTCTGAGCCATGTCATCTACAGTCTCCAACCATTGGTTACGATAGTCACGCGGACCCCAACCAAGTAGTCTGCATCTGCCAACATCGCTCAGACTAGAAGTTAGTGACTTCAAGCACTGATGCCACGTTTTGGTTTGGCCGCCCCTAACTTTCTTCCAACCATTTCCAATACCGGATAGCATTGCACGTCGTGGTAATCGGTGTTCAGGCATACGTAACACGTGGCCCAACCATCTCAGTCGATGAAGATTCATAACCTCATCAACTGATTTACCATCATTCCCTAATACCCTGCGTCTAACCTCACTATTACTTACCCGGTGATCCCGGCAGATGCCAGCAATACTTATAAAGTATATGTGGTCAAATACTAGTAGCTTACAAGTGTCTTCTACTCTTAATGGCCATGTTTCGCTGCCGTAAATCAAAACAGAACGGACTGCCGCGCAGTATACTCGTCCTTTTATTGATAGACGGATATCTTGCGCATCCCAAACATACTGACATTGTTGCTCAGTGCTACCAGAAGACTATGCATTTTGTCAGCGTATTCACCAAACAGGAATATGTCATCTGCGTATTCTAAGTCCATAAGTGGACCTCCTGGAAGGAGATCAATACCCGAGAACTCAGTCGACGAGAAAGTTATTTCCATCAGTAGATCTATGATGAAGTTAAACAAAAATGGGGAAAGTGGACAGCCTTGACGGACACCACTTGAGGTTGCAAAAGTAGATGACAGTTCGCCATAAGCTCTGACTCGACTAGTAGTGTTCGAGTAAAGAGCCTTTACAAGGTTTATGTACTTCTGGAGTACGCCTTTCAATGACAGACACTGCCACAGAATCTCGCGGTTTACTGAGTCAAATGCTGCTTTTAAGTCGAGAAAGACCACCATCGTCGGACGCCGATAAGTATGCCTGTGTTCTAGAATCTGACGAATGGTGAATATGTGGTCGATGCAGCCACGACCAGGTCTGAAGCCAGCTTGGTTCTCTCGTGTTTGCAGTTCACGAGTCTTAGTTAGGCGTCTGATAATTATCGAAGCTAGTATTTTAGATACTATATTAGTTAAACTAATCCCTCTGTGGTTGTCACAGGATGATTTTGACCCTTTCTTATATATTGGGACGATAAGTGATTGTGACCAGTTAGATAGAATAACATCTGACTCCCAGATCTTAGCTAAAATATTAGTCAACCTAATCGCTAAAATTGGACCACCATCCTTAAAGACCTCTGGAGCCAATCCATCTGGACCAGCTGCCCTTCCTCGTTTCAGACTAACTATAGCCTTTTGAACTTCAGCAAGAGTTGGGGGACCTACTTCAATGTTCCATTCACACTGTCTGGGAATGGAGGGTAGTTGTAGAGTAGCTGAAGGCCAGCTGAACTGTTCTCTGAAATGTTCCGCCCATCGTTCTAAACGCCTGGACTGGGAGCAGATGAGTGTATCGTCTTTTTCCGATATAATCTCACTTGCACTTGACTTATTAATTCCAGTTTCTTTTATTAGTCTGTAAAGCTGTCTTGTATTCCCCATAGTCGCCGCCTTTTCCATCTCTTTTGCTTTCATTACCCACCACTGCTCACGGTCGTTTCTTAGACTTTTTCTTAACCTAGATCTGATTTGTTGTCGCTCTTCATCATGTTCAGAACCTGATGGGACGAGTTTGCGAGAATCCATCAGTGTGATAGACTTTGAAGAAATCCACTGGTTCTTTGAAACTCTGTGGTTTAAGTCGCTAATAGATGTCACTGCTGTTTCCACAGCTGCTTGTATTTCATTCCAAGCAACATCTGGGTCAACCTCGTTTTCAGAACTACCTAATCGTGACCTCAGTTGTTCCTGGAACCTACTTTTGGTTTCCTCGCTACTCAGTTCGGTTCGAATGGGTCTTTTTACTGTGGCTTTTTTGCGTCCAGTGAGGCGCAAGCAGATGCGTCCCCGTATTAGGGCGTGGTCGGAGTCCAATCAGGTATTCCAGAATGAGCGACAATCTTCTACCGACCCTCTCCAACGATGACTGATGGCAATATGGTCTATTTGAGTCCATCGTTGGTTTGGTGCAGGCGGTCGCCACGTTAGACGATGTCTCTCCTTATGCTTAAAATTTGTGTTTGCTAAAAATAAGCGATTGTCTGAGCACAGTTGCAGCAGACGGTCACCATTATCTGTTCGCTGTGCCGGAATGCTAAAATATCCACCTAAATCCCTTTCTGTTTGGTTTAAACTACCTATCTGAGCATTAAAGTCACCCCCTACGAGTACTATGTCTGAGCGTTTAGCTTTCTGACGAAGTTCGGACAGCTTTCTGTAAAATTCATCTTTCACATCATCTGAGCTGCAGTCAGTGGGAGCGTAGGCAGAAACGACGAAAAGGCAACGACGTGTGTCCCTATCCTTCCGAGTTTTTACGGAGCCGTTTAGCCGAACAGCACATAGACGACTGTTGACGGGAATCCACTCTAGCAGTGCTTGTTCCGCCCTCATGCTTAGTGCTATGCCTACACCTGCCAGTCCACGAGAACTGGCCATAGGGTCACCAGATACACGGAGGGTGTATCTCGTTGGCTCTCCGTTTTGCCGAGGTGAGGTCAAGTGAATAACCACACTGGAATCCTGTATGCGTGTTTCGGAGACACAGCATACATCAATGGAAAGAGACTCTAGGGTTTTAACCAAGGAAGCCTGCTGACCGATTTGACATAGAGTGCGTACGTTGAAAGCTACAATGTGTAGTTTGGAGCGAGGTTTCAGTAGACCTGGGACAGAGTTTTGAGCACTAGAATTGATGGCTATGGTGACACTTGAGGAGGAAGCCGAAGGAGGAAGTTTAGGGTTGAAAGTCGATGTAGGAGGAATAATAGGAATTGAAAAGGAAGGTTGATTATGAATACAGTGGTCTTGGGTGCTGTTAGAGGTATGAGGGCGGTTATCACTTCCCGGTTGCCCACACCGTGGAAGGGTTCTTCTGGAGGTACCTGAAAAGGAAATTGGATTAGAAGTGGTCTCAGTGACCTGAGAGCGTGACCGCAGTGCCCAAGGGACAACTACTTGAGGCCGGTCACGCACGGCCTTTTCGTGGGAGGTTTTTGACGTGTTAGCTCCGTACTATTTGGGACCTTACCGCCGGAGACGGAAATCCGTGAGGTAAGGTGAGGTGTGCATTTTTAGGGTCGACCTTTTCTAACCCCACCCCTCCTTGTTGGAAGGCAGCATCGCTGTCATGCTGGTTGTCTGGAGGAAACACCTTACTGCTGCCACACCTCTGTACAGTCAGCAGTACGACTTCGCCTTCGGACCTTGGGTTTGTTGCTTTTAGTCTTACCGCTCTTCAAACGACCTGTCTGACATGGTAGGACCTTGAGGAACGGTTGTTCCAGCCAGTATAGCTCGGTTGCTTCATCACGATAGGCAAGCCCGACCACCAAGTCAAGGTAGCAACAACGGTCGGGTTTTTTTCATGCAGATATGGTCAATTTGGTTTTGTGTAGAGTGATCCGGTGAAGTCCATGTGATTTTGTGAATGCGCTTATGTGGGAATATAGTGTCGTCTATGACCAGCTTATTGAAGGCACATAGGTTTGCAAATCTCTCACCATTTTCGTTTCTTTCTCCCAGTCCGTGCCGTCCCATGATGTCTTCATATCCAGTGTTGTCCGTTCCAACCTTGGCGTTGAAATCTCCCATCAGAATGGTCAGGTCCTTTGTTGGGCACTTCTCGACTATTGACTGCAGTCTATTGTAGAATTGGTCTTTAGCGTCTTCATTGTAGTCGTTGGTAGGCGCATAGCATTGGATGATGTTCATTGAAATGCCCTCTTTCTTTGTTTTGAAGGAGGCGTTGATGATCCTTGGTCCATGAGATTCCCATCCTATAAATGCCTTTTGTGCTCGTTTGGACAGCGTCAATGCAACTCCTTGTGTATGTGGAGCATTTTCTTCTTCATGGCTGGAGTATAACAAAAGCTGACGAAGGATTAGATGTAAGAGTAGAAACGACTAGAAAATGAACTGAACTAATTTATAAATGAGTGACGCTAGAGTGGCTTTGAGAATGGCCGCCTACTGACTAGGGCTAAATGAGTATTTTAAACCTATGTAGAAGGATAAGGATTGTGATTTATAGTTGATGGTCAGGGATAGAGATTAGATATAAAATTTTTATTACTAACTGACAACAGCTAAAATGCCAAGACGCTATTTAGTCGAATGGATAAAGAATTTCGCGCCAAAATACAAAAACTGTCATCGTGAATCTCATTAGTTCGTCTATAAATTATAGTCTCGCCACCACTAAGTTTACAGTTTTAAATTTAATCAATTGATGTTATTGTGTGACAGTCTTCTAATGTTATAGATGGTTAATTACTTTACGCTTAATATGACTGAAAATCCCTGGCGAAAGCCACACTCATTAGAACTCCGAAAAGTCTATGTATTATTATTATGATTATTATGAGAGTTTTGTGGATACTGCTGGAATTTTGTAGTTTACGTAATCACATAGTAACCTACAATTTTTATCATTCGATAGATTAATCAAAATATTATTCCATTTGATCATGATTCTCGTGGTTATACACCGCCAAAACATGGTGATAATAAGAAATATAATTTAATAGCCACAACAAAAATGAAACAATAGCAGCACATAAATATTATACAGGTCACACTGATATTCACAATACACAATCGTTACATAATCATTCAACTACTTATTAATAATTTTTTAAAAATTAGACCAAGAGACAAAAACATAAAGGGTGGGGAGAATAATTTTACATAAATTACTCACATACATAACATCAACAAATCACATATCTATATATGAATCCAATAATGAGGGGGGGTGAGTGATTGCGAAAAAAAAACATTGGAATTTCAAGAATGAGGTCAATATTATCTACATCCGACCATACAAACATGTACATGTACAAGATTGGCCAACTACAAAGTAATCACTAGTGTATGGGGTTGTGGAGATTATTAAGTTTTTAATTGAGATCATGAATCGATTGATGTTAGACCACCACAATTCAGATTGATGACAACCACATTTAAAGGTCAATACCATTATCAATCATGGGAATAGAATGAGATTTTGAAATAATAAAAGTTAATTGTCAATTCAATAGGCTCGAATACTGACAACGATTTAAGCATTTACTCCATTTAAAAACATATAACAAGAGTGAAACAAATATAATCTTGTATGGAGCAACCAGTTCGTAATATACCAAACACAGAATAACCGTAAACTTTGATACATGCTAATGGTGGCACATATAGAATAAACAAGATCCCATCTAAATTGATCAGTATGAAAGTTAGGGGCGGATAAACAAAAACGTGGCATCAGTCATTGAAGTCACTAACTTCTAGTCTCAGTCAGTCAGTCAGTAACAACTTCTAGTCTGAGCCATATTGGTAGATGCAGACTACTTGGTTGGCGTCTACATGACTATAATAGCTAATGGTTGGAGACTGTAGATGACATGACTCAGAATCGATCACAATGGTGTAGGTGTATACACTCTCTGTCTTCCTTTAAACTATGAGATTAAAATCACTTCATATCTTTCTTTCTACCAACTAATTCTTTCTACCTTCACGATATCCTTATATATTACTATCATTGAAGAATCTACTTCTATGAATCAAGTATTCATCTTGTTGTGGTACTGTGGTGTGACAACTTTGACCGATGCACATATGTGCCTGGTTCTACGTTGTAAATGACTGACTGACTGACTGATCAGCATAAATGTTCATAAGTAATAAATTAATATTTTCTGATTTTTAATAGTTTCTCTCAATCTTGTCAATCTAGGGAACTAATGTCAGTGTGAAGTTATGAAATCTTTGCTGTTGAATTGCATCTAATCTACTAATCTATCGAACAATTAGTCAACTTATTAATTTCCTGATTAGTTTAGCGAAGTGACTCTGTTTTGAATTAGTCAGTTATGATAAACGTACAGCTTAGAACATATCTAAATTGAGTTAAGTTACAATGCTATACATAAGAATACTAGAAAATACATAACAAAGTAAATCAAATAATATTTCAACAATAATAATGAGAACAACTAAACATCGAGTATATGATTTAAAGAAAACAGAGTGCAAAAGTATGTATGAAGGACTACTGGCATTCAAGGGAAGGAGCAAGATACTACGTGAATGCATCTGTGTTTCTCTAAATGATTCTCAATTGTATCACACAAATTGTCTAACCAATGATCTCTGTTATCGAGCCGACTACAACCAAATAGTCTGCATCTACTTGTGTAGATTAGACTAACAGTCAACAAATTCATAGACTGATGTCATGTTTTGGTTTGGCCGTCACCATCATTCTTTCAACTTACTTCTACACTAGCAAATACCGCACACTGAAGTGAAGTTCGACATACGTAGAACCTTCAGTGCTTTAAATACAATAGATACAAATAGATAACTCATCAGACAAGTTGACTGTACATAATCACTAACATGAATGTCAAGAAATAATACATGCGTTGACCTATTACTTAAACTTATGATTCATAACCATATTTTTAATAAGCTTAGAAGGTCCATGTGATTTATAAGTACAATTAATTCAAGCAATGAATAGAAAGATGTTGGCTTTAATTACTACTAAAATTACAGGTATATACTATTGACAAATTCCAATCTAGAACGAAATTGTTGTATAATGGTCACTCCTTTGTTTTTTATAAGTGTTTACTTAAAATTAGAAAGATTGATTCAGTGAAGAGTTCTCTTTTCGGCGAAGTCATTTGCAAAGCTGTACAATCGCAAATAAATACTTTTACAGGATGATAATGAGGAGGCAACAGCTCAATAAGAAGTTCAATAATCTAACACCTAATGAACTCAGATCACTAAATCAAAACAGACTCTGCGTTCAAAGTCATCTACAATGTAAGTAGAAGTCTCCCAAAAACAATTAGATTGCATCTTCTTTGCATTGCCGAATTATAAGCCATACATCTAGGAGAACCAGAATTGTGTGTGCAAAAAAGATTGGTACAACCTCTTCTTCTACCATGGTCTTAATGTCTTACAATATTTTTTCTCATTTTTATACTCCTCTTCATTTACAGCCATCTACTTCACTTTTCATCTTACCCTTAAATTTTCTAACCCCCAACTGGTTTATCTCTGTTTCTACGATCCTCCTGATTACCTTTAATCTCAATTTCAACATTTTATCTTTCCCAATGATAATTTCCCTATCTATCTTTTGATGATTATTTAAGCCATTCACAATCAAACAGTTATTAAACTTTCCTTGTTTTAAATATTTTCATACCTTTGTTTATTTAACCTCACTGTCACCATGTCTAACAGAAGTTTATTATCATCTTGAAAACATAAGTATCCATATTTACGATTGTACAGCTTTGAAAATGAATCCGCCGAAAAGAGAACTCTTCGCTGAACTAATCTTTCTTATTTAATGTCTTAATGGGTGTATTCCGTTTACTTAAAATTATCCTATAACTTGAGTCATTTTCAATATATACATATGATGTTTAAGGAGTTGCATTTCTCACAGTAGATGTTAAGGATTCCAACTGACCCGTCTCTATTGATGAATGTACATCCTGAAAGGATTCTTTTGATATGGTCAATTTAGTTGTAACTTCTTGTTTAATCTCAATAACCCGTAAGCGGTGAAATCCAGGATATCGACTTTTTTCCCTCACTTGGAGCTCGTTAACTAGAGATACCTATCTATCTTAAATCAGCAGCACAGTGAATAATGTGTTGATGTTTAAATCGAAAAATATTAAGCTCAAGTCCTCGTATGAACATCAATACTACAATATACGTAAATCTAGCTAACGAGTCATAAAATAGAATGCAATGTGCTTTCTCGATTCCATTGTTAGTCACTATCCATATATATGTTTTATTTTTAAAAAACATTTTAAAAAAAGAAAATAGAAAACCTTTTTTTCAATCCCCTGTTACTATCCACCCCCTCCTTATCATTTGTGCTAGAGTAGTACTTTTAATGTGACTAGTCATGTGATTCATTCACATTTTGAGACGTATAAAAGATAGATAGTTAGATAGTTAAATATAAACGTATATAGCTGACAATATATGGTTATTTATTTAGTTATGATCAATTTATAATAGGTTAAGGGAGGTTTTTATATAATTTACATTAATTCAGTCAGTTAGTCAGCTGCAACGTAGGATCAGGCATATGTAGGCATCCGTCCAAATAGTCATACCCACATTTTTCCATTGTGTGGAGAGAGTATCGCTGCAGATGCTGAATGGATGAGAGAAACATATTACTGTCGTCACATACTCATACAATCGGCAGTACAGCTTCGTTCTTGAAATTCAGGTGATTACATTTAGTCTTATTGCTGTCCAACCAAACTGGCTGTCGCTGTAGGACCTAAATTAATGAATGTTCCAATCAATACAGCTCGATTAAGTCATCACATTAAGAAAGTACAACCACCACGTCACTGTAGCAGCAATCGTAATGAGTTATAGATTCTAAATGAAGTTATGTTATAGCCCATTTATCAAGCATGATTTCCTAATGTTTCTCCTGTAGGCCATACACTCTACTTGTGAAAGCTCAAAGAAAAGAAGATGAAGGACAGGAAACCCAACAATTCTAACAAGTATTAGGCGTATTGCTTCATAACAAATTAAATAATGATAAAAATCAAATACGTTCGCTTTATTGTTGGTCACCGGCTACCATGGGACTGTATCCCATTACGTTGCTCCCCTGTCTTGTGGATTAGACCTTTAGGTCAAAGGCTCCGGGTGTGATCCCCCAAAGAAAACCACCTGCTTCCGTTTCGACACCCGAGCAGTATCCTAGCCCTCACACAAATCGAATGATTTATGTGTTGCATATCTACTTAGTGCCTTCTTGTACCTATGTTTGTGTGTTTAAATAAATAAATAAAAATGAAACGGAATCAAACGAGAAATAGTAATCCAGAAATAAGCATGGAATATATCTATCACCCTTTTTTAAATTGAGCGCTGTAAGTCAGTCAGTTAATGAGTAATAGATACTATGAATAGTGAACACGTCTACACATATTTGACTACTATCTATACACTCACTATCGAATGAATAACGAGCATATTTTAGTGTTTAGCATCGAACAAAATAAACAGTAGTGAAATGCAGAGTTGAAATTCAAATCAGTCAATCAGCTACAACGTAGGACCAGGCATATATGTGCATCGGTCGAAGTTGTCACACCACATTACCACAACAAAATGAACACCGGATTCATAGAAGTAGTTTCTTCAATGCTAGTAATGTGTAAAAGAAAGACTGTATATAAGGATATCGTGAAGGTAGAAAGAATTAGTTGGTAGAAAGAAAGATATGAAGTGATTTTAATCTCATAGTTTAAAGGAAGACAGAGAGTGTATACACCTACACCATTGTGATCGATTCTGAGTCATGTCATCTACAGTCTCCAACCATTAGCTATTATAGTCATGTAGACGCCAACCAAGTAGTCTGCATCTACCAATATGGCTCAGACTAGAAGTTGTTACTGACTGACTGACTGAGACTAGAAGTTAGTGACTTCAATGACTGATGCCATGTTTTTGTTTATCCGCCCCTAACTTTCATACTGATCAATTTAGATCAGTCGATGAATATTAACAACCTCATCAACTGATTTAACATCGTTCCCTAATACTCTTAGTGGACACGTTTCTCAGCCGTAAAGTAAAACAGAACGAACTGCCGTGCAGTATAGTCATCCCTTAATTGATAGACGAATATCTCGCCTTTACCATAGATGACGTGAGTTGGCAAAAGCCAAACTGAAGCATAAAGGGAGATATATTGTCTAGAATAACAATGAAAGCATTAGAATCAAACTATTTTTAGCTCAAAGAATACTATGATCACAAATGAAATAAGTATCTATGTGATTATCATAAATGAGATACTTTAAACAGATAAAACAACTATAGAGATCAATAGAGATTAAAGTTAAAAGTGAATCAACCTAACAGTAATGATTTAATTCAAATATTCCATAATGATGTAATAGATGAACTCGGAACAAACTAAAATATTAAATAAAATTAGAAGAAAAAAAAATTTAATCTTATTTCAATTATAAAAATGTTGCTATGTAAATAGATGACGACTATTTGCATTCCATGAAATCATTGATACATACCTTGAGTATGACATTGAACAAAACTCATTGCTTAACACATATTCAAATTAGGATAACAATATTAAAACCCGACAGTGATGTAATATCTTTGACCTTTGAATCTTATAGTGATTACATTAGTAACTATTTATTTGAATTCATACTTCCTGTTTTACAATTACTAGATCAATAGGTTTTGAGATGAGATGATGAGTGATATTATTAGGGATTAATCACATTGACACAGATGCACTCACTATTATTGTATCCCGATCACTGTTGCTACCTTGACATGGTGGTCGGGATTGTCTATCGTGATGAAGCAATCGAGCTATATTGGTGAAACAATCGTTCCTCGAGGTTCTACTACACCAGACAAGTCAATTGAAGAATGGTAAGACTAAAAATATCAAACGCAAGGTCCGAAGGTAAAGTCGTACAGCTGACTGTACAGAGGTGTGACGGTTACGCTCTCAGGTCACTAAGACCAGCCCTAATCCAATTTCCTTTTCAGATACTTCCAGAAGAACCTTTCCATGGTGTAGGCAACCGGGAAGTGATAACCGCCCTCATACCTCTATCAGCACTCAAGACCAATGTATTCATAAACTACCTTTCAAGACTGACTATTAGTGTATATCACTTTTGCCTTCTTCAATTTACTTACTTTATATCACACCATATTCTTCTCTACGTTCGATATATTTCGCAATCACACCGATATTAGTACTCTCTCTTCCTCTCTCTGTGAGTACAACTTATGTAACTACCTTCACAGGAATTGATATGCAAACGTTGAGGAGGATATTATAGGCATCATTGTATAAGCATAACAATATGAAATGTGACGGTTTTAAACGTTCTTT
This sequence comes from Schistosoma intercalatum, assembly GCA_944470365.2. NCBI lineage: Eukaryota > Metazoa > Platyhelminthes > Trematoda > Strigeidida > Schistosomatidae > Schistosoma > Schistosoma intercalatum. The sequence goes on from OX103728.1 coordinate 19,666,813, forward strand.
CAACAAATCTTTTAAGTTAATATGATAAGATATCGTCCATTATGCATCTTTTAAAATCGATTCATAGATAAAGGTTTATTTTCTTACTGACCATGTCAGCTTGTACTCTAATTGTCAGTTTAGAGAAATACTTTTGAGAAAATTAGTCAGATAACCGTTGTTTCATAGAATATTGTCTAATTTATTTATTTCTTCATCCATACTATCCTGAGAAAACAGAATAATCTGGTAACTTATTGATACCAAAGAATAGAAAATGCGTTCAAATGTACAGTATTTAACAACATAATTTAATGAATTAAAGCTTACTTTGTGAGAAATTAGCCATTGGAAAGTCTAATGAATTTTCTGATAAGAAGGAAGAAGAAGAGGGACGTGATGGTGATGATGAATGTTTCTTTTGTCGATGATTAATCCATTCACCCCATAAATCTACATCATTACCAAGTTTGTGACACAAGTCAAAACGTGAACGACTTTGTGGTGTAATTTCCATAGTATTTGCAGGCACAACATCATGATTACCTAATACAGGTAGAATGTAAACTTCATCCACTGGAAATGATTGTTTCAACGCTTTACTTATTAACCGGATGCCATCCAAAAGTTGATCGGATGTCAAACTGTCATCGTGTGGCCCATTATCACTAGAGGGTGGTCAGGAAACAAATGATAAAATGAAGAAAACATGAAAATAACCACAAACTTTGGTTACTTTCAAAGTGTTACAAGAAAATTTTTTTAAAATTGAGTTAGAATCAATTTTGGAACCCCTGGAAACAAAAGAATACGATTAATGGATGACAAATAAGCCTTATTTAAGAATACATGAGGGAAAATGTATCAGGTACTCTAGGGTTTTCACAGACAGATTTGATTGTTTTACGACGACTTTACAATAACCAGACTCGACATAAATGTACATAACAATCTGCTTCACCCGATTTTTCCGAAATCATAACGACAATTAGAAGTGAATAGTAAAAGATACAATTCAAGAAATAAACTACCATTTTGTTTGAGACACATGATATTGTTACAGATCAAATAGAAAAGACCTGGATTTTGTATTCTGGCGAGACTATAGTTTATGGACGACCTTTGAATGAACCTTAAGTGATCTTGAGAAATACTATCCAATCAGAAGACAGTTAGTATAAAGTGAAAATATGTCATAAAAAACCAAAGAATTAAAGTGGATATACTTATTTTACATGGTTCAAAAGCCCTCAAATGCCCTGGTACGGCCGAGAGAGGGGAGAGTTCGCTCTCTCTCCAAATGCTCTCACATGGCCACGTGTATATAGCCTCTGCCAGGGAAGTCCTACTCACTGCCTTCTCGTGGCGGGGGTGTTGTTCACGAAATCGAGAGGACGAAAAGCGAATGTCCAGCGCTTTAAACGGGTTAGTGGACATGGAGAGTCCACCTAGGAGTTGGAAAACCCTCATTCCAAACCAATGGTGCACATGGGCTCCAGGATCCTGAAGGAACAAATGGAGTATGAACCGATCGTTGGTCACCGGCTACCATGGGACTGGATCTCCTTACGATGCTCCACTGCCTTGTGGATCAGACCTTTAGGTCAAAGGTTCTGGTTGTTGCTACCTAAGAAAACCACCTGCTCTGGTTCGGGCACCCGGGCAGTATCACAGCCCTCACGACAATCAAATGAGATTTGTGTGGTACATATGTATTTGGTGCCTCGTTGTACCAATATCTGTGTTCAAATAATAATAATAATAACATGGTTCAAAAACTTATAAAGGTTTGAAAGAGGTTCACAGGTTCTGAAATCGTAGTGCATACAGTAGAGGAACTCATTCAAATGGCTCTATAATAGTCAACCTCTCGAGGCATGATAGAGCCTCGATCACATAGCTTCAATATTGGTAGTGAGCACTCCTGTTGTAGGGTCCACGAAATGGCACTTGTTGACAACGACATGATGCAAATATCCAAGTCTAGCCAGGCATCGGTAGGCTCTCCAATCATCCGTATATATATATTGGAACGCGGCTGCACGTATTCCCGTATAATTAGTATTATTGTCGTTGCTTATCGGTTTCTGACCTTTTGGAAGTGGCCCTTTTGGGTTGATCTGTCGTAAATCCCAAGTACCTGTGAGGTATATTTATGGAAGTGCTACTTACCCAGTCTTCCTTAATACTACGTCCTCTGTTAAATTTCAACTTCTTAGTAATCCCATCTGTTGTAGCCGCTCAATTATCACGTCTTCTCTAAAATCTGCTGTAAACCGATCGTACATGAGCATCAGGTACCGAAATTGGCGCCGTAACCCTGGAATCCCCCAAACGCTTCTGATTGGCTTTTCCATAAATTATAGTCTCGCCGTTAACACGATCTTCGATAAGTAAGATTCTCTAATACGTTCATTGGTTCTTAATTGGAACAGTATATTACACTATACTTGAAGACTGCTATCAATTAGTATTCGGTTTCTGATACCATGAACTGAATCTGTCTGTTTATTTAGTTGACCCTAGACATTATACACTGATCTACATATATAGTAATAGGTATAAAGTGGTTGTAACGACCGAAATACCAATATTCCGTTTGAACACAGAACTAAATAAATAAAATTTATTCAATTAGACCAAGCTACGTTCCTCTGTATAGTATACAAAGCGTTTTGAGTGACTCGTATTAAATTACACTAAAACACAAACTCCACGTTCAATCTAAACGGTTCCAATTTAGTAAAGACAATAAATTATATCAAGTATACAAAACACCTCATACAGTACAGCCTGTGCTATACAGTCAAGGGTTTCTCTAACACAAAGTAACATGGCAAACAACAAAAGGAATACTTAGTAAGCAAAGGTTTGATACCTGTGAATCAAAAAATTATTTCTAACAAGATGAGATCAGATATCTATCTGCAAAGATTCGAGCAAACTTTCCAAGCAGACAGAAGATAACAGTCATACACTGAAGCACACCTTGACCTTGATTTTAGTCAAACGTGACCTTATTATCAACAGTCCGGCAACGCGCAACAGTATATTACATAATAAAAGATATCTTTAACCAGGATCAAATAACAAAGGACTAGACAAGGAAGAGTGAAGAACATAAAGTGTGGTTAACAAAGGAACTGAATGAAGATGAAGATGCACGACAAGGAGAAGAAACAAATAAATGACAGTACTGTTCAATAAAATGCTCTGGAGAGATTTTCAAAGCATTTATTCCATTACAGGGATAGTTAACATTAGCCGGTTTACTATTCTATATCTAGTATCCTATATCTAACATAACTCACCGTTATCATCGGTGCTTTAGAAACATCTTTTCTATAATATTGATAACCTACGCCTATCTTCGATCTACAAAAAGGTCACTACATTAAGCCACAATTCTCATAATTACAAAGCTACTATGTGGCATTTTTCCTACTCAAGTCATATTTGTATTGAAAACGAAAATTTAAATCATTTTCATTAATAAATCCACTTCCTTCTGTCAAATAACCAGTTATGTTTGAATGAATGCATAATTAGCAGATAAAAAAGAGAACAATCCCTAACCATATCAAAAAGACGAGATTTGTAGGTTGAGTTTAATAAGACTAACATATTAATCGAAGTCAGAGTGAATACATTCTGGAAACATGTGAATATACATAGTTGATGACATAAACAGTAAACCCGATAGTGATAGAATATAATCCACACACTATACAATATTTTCTAGACATCAAATTTGCATAATGCAATATATTAATATGTGTATAAGTAATAGTAGAATGTACAGGAACGGAGTTTTAAGTATCGGATACGCAAACACACACAAACCATAATCTAGTTTGATTACGCAGCCTCACTCCTGATTTCTATCATGGTGACCAGTTTTTGACGATTTCCTAGGACAACGGATAAATAATTTGGAGCAACAAAATAACAAATGTGACACTTCTTACAAAAAGAATTAGCTGATGATTCAATGAATCTTTACCAACCGAAGCAGATGCGTAGGAGTACGTTGGAGGAAGCATAAGGACATTTAAACTAATAACTGGCGTCAATTAACGACGTTTTTGACATTTTGACCAACCCACGTTGGTAAAGATGCATTACATGGTTGAAGAAGCGATATTCGGTAAACAAGTCTGACCAGTTGGTTGGGATTAGTGAAAATGATTCAGTCAGTCGACATAGTCCATGCGCACGTTTCTTTCCCCTTGTAGATCCCAAACTCGACATGGTTTTACAGCTATTATTCTTCAATTTTATCCCTCCTTTAAAGATCGAACTTCCTAGGTTTAGTCTTTCTCACTAATCATCGACAGTACTATAATCATACCGAATTTTGCTACTTGTCTTGTTAATATTGTCTGTAATGTATTAAAATAGTGTAACTGTGAATGATGCACATTTGTGCCATGCACTACATTGAATCTAACTAACAACTATTTGTAAGAAAATATCCTCTGTTTACATATCACCTACTGAACGACTCAGTTTGATAGATAAATTTTCAGTGCTATTATTATTGTTGAATATATATTTCCGTACAAATAATAAAATCAAAAAAATCTATACTTCCTACTGACCATGGTATTTTTAGTCGTTATCATTCAATACATTTTGACTTTATGCATCTATGAATCGCATTTTAATCAGTTTGTTTCTAGTCATAGAAAAAGTATAGTGAATTGACTCGATGTTGGTTCCGTTTAGCATAGTGCATTTATCGGTATCAGTTGTCTGGAACAATTCGCTCTCAGAAACATATCAGTTAATTGACTGACACTTTATGTATTAATATTAGTCATAATTTTCATGTGAGAGCGACTCTACCTGACGACCTGATCCGAAGTAGATGAGGTGATGTTCAAACCTGTGACCCGAATTCTAATATTCTAACCAATATCAGCTCTTGATGAGTTAGGAAATTTTCTAAATATTACTAACTGAATATCTTTACGCTCAATAAACAAACTACCATTTTGCCATAAATTTTTTATAACAGCAGTATTTTTTTTCATTTACAAGATTTTGTTTACCAATGACCTACCGATATTTTATCGTTTGTGTACTAAGGAATCCCATAAAGCTTGTACCGTTGGAGATTCTTTAATAACAATAATATCAGAGGTTATTTATCTTGGTGTAACGTTTTCTTCTAATCTCTCTTGGTCTCCTAATGTTTTATTGTTATCGAAGAAAGTTTTTCGTCTGACTTACTACATGAAGAAGCTGTATGGTTTTGGCAATAATCGACACTTACTTTTACGATTTGTTAATTCTTGTATATTACCTAATATTCTATACTTTTCTCCATTATTCTTTACCGGGCTTTTGATAAAAAACTTTGCTTTATTGCAGTAAGTGCTGAAAGCAGTTAGCAAGGGGTGTGATCAATCTGTCGAGGTCATTATCAATATGGTTATGAATAGATATTTAAAATCTTCCAAACTCTTAGTAATCGTTATCTTATTAAATATTAATCATCTCCTTCATTTATACCTCTCATTGTATATCTTATGGTAAAACGATGTGCTAATATATTAGAATGTATGCACTCGAGGGAAGATAATGAAAGCTCAACAATAACTTATTCAGCAAATATTCTATGTAATGAACAGGTTGTTAGAGTTGACCTAGTTAATAACTTCTACTCTTAAACACGCTTCTTATGTAAAGTTGTACAGATTCTAATTGTATTGAAAAAAGAAACATTTCACTTAATTTCAGGTAATTTACTTAATTTATGTATATATGTATATAGTTATTGTATTTTTGTTTTGTTTTGTTAAAGAAACTTGTTGAAATACTTTATGCTGAGAATTCTATATTCTACCAAATATATATTGAATAAGGCCATTAATAATAATGTGTTTTGAGCATACAACACCTGTAATTAATTGAGATCTGTATCTGATAAAGTGAAATTGGAAAAATAAGCTTTTAGAGAGCCGTATACAAAATAATGATAGTACAATTTCTTACATGAACTTCAGTCAGCGATACTCAACACAAACAATAATTCTCATAAGAACATATGACAATATCACAAACAAATAATAATCAGAATTGCATAACCAATACGGGGAGAAAGTTCAATGACTATGAATGTATACATATAAATTGACTTACCCGCTCCAAATAACAAAATCCGGTGTTTTAGCAAATAACATTCTAGTTGCATTGATTGCATTTAAAGCAAGTTTGAGTGGAGAATCACAAGAATAATTACCATATGGAAGATTACATGATTTATTTACATATTTTAAATCACAGTGAATATCACTTAAATGCCAAAAGTAACCTAAAATCAGTAAGGAAGATACAAATTTAAGCTTTTCTCTATCATTTTTATAAAGAAAAACAGTACCTAATTAGAACAACACAGATATTGAATAGTTAAAGATGGAAATATATGACCAATGGAAAAAGTGACGATTAAACATTAATCCATTGTGGCGTATCATCCAATTGTTAATCGACTGAAAGTGAACATTTGGCGCTGTTAGCTAAAACATCCATCTTTTAACTAGTAGTGAGTCACTAGCTTGAATCGTTGTTCAGTCAACATCAACATAGGAGCTGACACTACTGAGTAATTTCAAGTTGCCACACATGTTAGCATAGTGAGAAATCAGCGAGATGGAAAAAAACAGATTGGAAACAATACCGAATGCAATTTGAGTTCGAATTCCACAACGAGCATCAGATCTCTCAAGATCCCAGGTGCCTCATGCCAACAGATGCCAACATTTAAAGAACCTAGGTTCGATGTCGCCAGTCAAATACCTGCAACCGCATCACATTAAAACAGTCTACGATATGTTAAGTCACTTAGATTAATGGCCATACTGCAGCTTAATTAACGGGATTTGATCAGTACAAAAAAACAAGACAAATAATACCGATTATTACTCAATAATCGGTTAATATAAGCATCTTAATCCTAAAGGCCTTCTTGACTCAAATAATTCAGTGGTAATATCTCAGTCTGTGGAGCTTGGTCGCGCAAGTTCGAACTTCATGTGAAGCACCAGTTCCCTTCAGATTGTATGAAAGCAAGGTCCAGAGCCCCTGGAAATTAACCTTAGCTACTTAACATCAAACCCAAACATCAGAAATCCCGTATTTGAAGGAGCAAATGAGACCGAATAATAAGAAGCTAAAAGGAATACAAATCAAGATTTGGATAAAAGTAGAAAATAAATATTAATGAGCAACACAAACCATATCTTAACAGTACCAACTTAACAGTTACACTACATCCGAGTGGTGCTTTGGAAACATGGTCGAATACTAGCATCCGACGTATCGAATTAACCTTCAAAAACCATGTTTACGAAGCCATGCAGTAGTACACGGGAAAAGGTTGAGCATTATAATAGCTCTGAAAGACTGAGTGGTATTTCGCCTGGAATACATGTGCGATCAGTGTTTGAAAAGTCTGATAAAGAAATTCACATCTAAAAGGAACATTTAGGATAGTTAGGTGGAAATAGATGTTATGCCGAAGTGAATACCACAAGCTCTGACTCGACTTTAGTAAGTATATGTATTTCTTTGCTGCTATTCAGTAAAAATAACCATAAAACCTCCCAGTTAATGGAGTTAAATACCCTCTTTAAGTGAGGGAACACGACTATAGTTAAACCCATATAAGAATTTCTGTATTTTGAGACCCATCAACAGGCTAAGACTTGATTATCACCTTTACCGACAAGTGGGAGGCTCTTTAACTGCTCTGGATTTACAGTTCTCGAACACCAGTCAGGCATGAAGCGATCACGAAACTGCATCAGCTAAATAGTTTACAAGTATGATAAGTTAGACCGAGACCAGAAAAAGTAGGACACCTTTTTGACACAATCATCCAACCAAGTTTTTCCAATGTCTAAAAAACAGCACATAAGAATTAAGCCAGACTTTAGGGCCGAAGTAGGTTGTAAATTAATGCGAAGAATTAGGATTTTAATTTGATAGTTAAGAATCATGATTACAGTTTTCCACACAAAATGACACCTCAGTATTGCGTGGTTGAGATACCTTGATCGTCAATGTATCTGAAATTTGTTTTAACGACAACTACTGACAGCAGCCAACTCTAAATCAAAATTGAACTTGATTGAGAAGAACAAAATACTCCCAGATGTGTAGTGCTAGTGATAGCAAAAGAAAACACAATTTCGATACATCCTGTTTCGAAGTATGCATCTATTCTGTTTTCCCACAAATTTGATAAGACACAACTATGCCTTGAAATAAGGAATCTCATATCAAATAAGTTTTGCTTAATAATATAACCGGAGCTACGTAGATCGATTTAAAGCTTCTACCACTTGAAAACTAAAGATAAGTTCCCGACAATTTACTTGCAGAAGCCAAAATATCAACCTGTACAGACGTGTCAGTGCTCAAACGTATTCAATAACGAGTAAGTGATATTAGGCAAATTTTATTTTAAATTGTCAGCATAACGATAAACTACTCAAGTATATCTGTAATCATAATACAGAATAAACACCATCCTTTAAATACCCAACTAAACTGAGATCCGTTAGTCTAAATCTGGTTATGTCGTTTTAAGGAACAAATCACATCTACCTTAAATTTAAAGATAGAAGATCAAGCGACTAGCTTATAAAAAACATGAGATTTCCGTCGCCAAAAGTTGAACCGCTCTTGTCCTGTATTCTAAGAAACTTATTACAAATAAATGTAGCAAAATATTGTATTGTTCGGAATTTGTGATATACGAGATTAAATGGACTTACCAATGTCATCATCTTGTCTGGTAGCAGTCACAAGTAAAAATACTGTAACAGCCACAGTACTCAGGTGCAACATAACCAAAGTATGTTGTTCTGCTTCGTGAGCAGAAATTTATAAAATATAAAACCCAGATAGGCGATGGACTCCATAGGCCTTTTCAAATAGTAACGTAGCGCCGACTTCGGACATTGCGCGTAGTGATGTACAACGTACCCTATGTACAGGAACAACTGTCAGAAAACGATATAAGTATAATCTGGAGTAGATAGGATTCATAGGTTAATTTTCATTTATAATATCGATCTGAGATGTAGGACAGAGTTATTGGTTATAGGAAGGTACCGTAGCTACCATATTCTACTTGAATGTAAAGAGAGAAAACATTAGTGGTAGAAGTAATTGGCGAGTAAAATTCAGATTAACTCCCTTAAATACTTCTAATATCACAAGTTAGTTGATTACAGCGGATAGCTAGACAAATATACTTTATTCAAGTAAGAAGCTAGATGTGTCAATTATGATTGTCTTATCACTAAGCTCAAGCAATTAAGTATTCAGTTGATTATATCTACCAAATCATCTAATTTGGGCGGCAGTAATCCGTACTTCTCAAGATACATAAAGCGTATTATGTTCTCCGCATTCTGAAGTGGTCTAAACACTTCAACGTCTTCTGATCAGTCTCTTAATGTATTAACGATCCACATTAGGAAATTGCTTGGTTGGGTCTCAGCAATATTTCACTAATCATAGGACTTCTTCATTTTGGCTTGTTTTTCATAATACCTGGTCCCGTACATGAAGTATCGATTGTTAGTTCCTACTAGATAAATTTACTTGACAAAAGTTTCCTTGATTCAGCACGAAACCACTTGAAACTATACGAATCACTGACTCTGCTGCTATTATTTATTCTCAAGTATATACAAATACACCATATGATTGTCCATCCATCAGAAAGAAGAGATATACTGGCCTGGGATTTGACTCCATATGGTCGAATGATACTGAGGTCGATGAAATACATATCCTACTTCGTATATATTCCTTAAACATGTTACGACAATAACAACATGGAAATAAAGGGTAAAAAAGTGAAGTATTTCAGAAAATCATGTTTCAAACATTCAGTGGTCCGGAGAAACCTTAGGAGACAACACATATGCATGTGAAACTGAGTAGCATAGGTAGCCATCTCCGTGAATAATGAGCTACTCAGTCGTCATAAGCATGAAAGAGGTACAAGCTAGCGTACAGATAAATACGCACTAGCATACAGACATGTGTAGGGGATGATCAAGATTAGACGTGGCTAATCGGCAAGAACAAACATAATAGCATCCCTGATCAGGGCAGAAAATCGCGACAATTCGTTTCTTCAGTAGAAGATTGTTTTTAACACATCGAGTTAAACCGAAGAATTTTACAGAACTCTACGGTTATTTGTGAAGGTGTTTGAAAATAAGAACTAAAGAAGTTAGTGTAAAACACAGTTTTATAATAGATAAATTTGTCATAGCTCTGATTAAGTTCGTCGGCAGTACAGACATTCAAAAATACAATGTTAATGAACGAAATTTGATGGGAGCTGAACATGAATCGAAGTAACGTGTCCAGGGAGCCGACTGGTATCTTCTGGCCGCTAGTCAGTCGGGAGGATCTTGGGAGCGTATAGTTCGCTTTGCTTGCAAGGCATTAAATGCTCTTGTTTATTAACCAAATCAATCAAATATAAGCTGGAGTACAGAACAGAATAAACAATTTTTGATTTCGGAAGAGTGACAAGAAAATGAAAAGTATATGAATACATAAATGAAATTTTCACCATTACTTTTTATCGTGCATCATTCTTCTTTATCAAGTCTCAAACGTTTATTCATGGAGTAAGTGTCTGAATTCGCATTTAGTTTGTTGTCGTCGTAGAATATTGAACTTGACGTGAGATTAGAAACATAAGTGTGAGAACAGCAACAATAAGAAAATGGCCTCAGTAGTATTGAGTAGTTGCCTCGACTACAATTATGAAGCCTGAAACAAACCTATAAATTACCACAGGAATGAAACACTATGTAAATCCTCACAAACATACTTCTATTATGATAAACAATTAACAGACTAAAACCATTACGCGTAACACATCAGATTATAGATCTCATTACTGACTGATTATTACGGTTTCCTATCAAATGCTGAAGACATTTCCTACATAAAAAGGGATATTTTCCTAGTCAGTCTCCTAAACCGTCGAACTGCATGGTTATGGTCACGTCAGGTTGAAATATTTACCAAAATATCACTTAAGTCAATATGTGTAAGAACGGAGAAATAGAAGGTCAAGTGGCATTTGATTAAACTTATGTGTTAGATTGTAAACGAATTTTCGATTCAAATCAAATAATTCTAATATTCTGGAGCACAATATGCACAAAATTAACACCCACTTCCGTTAATAATTGGGAAAGGACATTTTGATTTAATATAATGCATGAATGCCTATTTTCGTCCTTTCATAATAATAGTGGTCATCAAAGGCGGTCTACAGTGTTCAGAAAAAAACAAAGTTGCCACCGAAAATCTCAGTCAACTTCCTATACCCCTATAATGTTTTGAATTATTTGAATTTTAGCACGAACTAAGAGTCCCAGAAATAACGCAGTTGAATTAAGAAGTGAGACACAAGCACTAACGGATGTATTGTATTCGGAATTCGAAATCGAGCATTCAACCAGTACCAAGGTATCATTACTTCATTCAAACACCACAACCCCCCAAATTGTTTTTTGTCTGTCACGATCGTCAAGCGTCAGCTTTTGAGCTCCAACCAAAGCCAACGTGTGTGGGTGACCTCAGGTAGCTCGATATGATGAAACAGTAGCCGGTAGTTTTTATTTTCCACCTTTGACAAAAGCCTTTATGACAAATATATGCTACGACATAGCATACCAGCTCAGAAGATTCAGTTAATCGAAAAATCTGAATACATGGTAGTGTCAAGGCTTGTATTATACAATTTCTTGTTATCCTTAATTTACTTAGATTCCTTATGCCACTAAACTGCCAATCCCATATGTTGATCGTGGTCTCACCCTGAAATTTTTATACAACAGTATCATACAACAGTTTATGCTAACAAAGTTGTTGGTTTATATAAAAATTGAGCCAAAAAGAAACGTATCTCAAGACAAAGTTGTTCTCTAGTTTGAATTCTCGTAAGCCCACCCACTTTAAAATATAGTCAGTCGATTCGGACGCTACTATCACAAACGTTCTTTCCTTTACTCCAGAATATGAACAGGCACAAACGTTTCTGTTACTATCCAGTTCTTTTTTGGACCTCCTCCTTACTTGTTGTCACTCAGTCGTTTAATAGTTATCCTCTGCTCCAGCTATTAGTCACAGCATGCTGCCGAATGGACTTTATGTCTGCTGAGATCAAAATTTGTATAATCTAAGCGAAATTTATATTTTTATGGACGTAAACAGGTCATGAGGAGGGAAGGTCGTGTTGAGAACCGACTAAATGCGATGGTCATACTGGTCTATATATACACACACCAATGCAGTTAATGTTTGCCATATGCGTGAATCTACAATGACGCAGGAAATTTCCCGAACATATTGGAGTGTTCTTACTTCCTAGGGTAGCAATGTTAGCAGGCGTTTGACACGATCATCAGTCTTTAGTCCTCAGAAGTAATGATGTCAGTCTAATTAACCAATATTTATTTTTGCAATTTGTAGTGCAGCGAAAACTCAATTTTGCGTTATATACCATCTGGAGGTGTTGATATTACGTGTCGCTGTGTGGAGAATTCTAGTAAATCACTAGCTGTGCGAGAGAGGGTACTCCAGATGTAAACGGTTTGATCTCAGCTTTTGAAGTTTCTTAGAATCTACTCCTAGATAAGTGGTCCTAGATGGAAGGAAAAAAAGTAACTCCGCCTGCAGTCCCTCCGGAGGCCACTGCCGGTACCAAGCCCGGATAAAGGAGGAGGGTTGGGCATGGGGTTAGCGTCCCCATCCCGTAGAAAACTAACTCGCTAAAAAAACGCTAACCAGAAAAAATTATTCAAACCTTTTAAACTCTGCCCTGGGAGTCAGAAGGTCTTCATTTAGAAGAATTATGACGCGTCATGATGAAAGCCGAATCCCTTCGGAAGTTACGAGGCCGATGCCCCTTCTGACAACCAGAGCGACCATTTATTTAGGTACATGGAATGTTCGTACAATATGGGACACCGGAAGAGCCTTCCAAATTGCTGCAGAAATGAGAAGATACAACCTAGAGGTACTTGGGATCAGTGAGACACATTGGACACAAGTTGGACAACAACGACTAACTACAGGAGAGCTCCTGTTATACTCCGGCCATGAAGAAGAAAATGCTCCACATACACAAGGAGTTGTATTGATGCTGTCCAAACAAGCGCAAAATGCGCTTATAGGATGGGAATCTCATGGACCAAGGATCATCAAAGCCTCCTTCAAAACAAAGAAAGAGGGTATTTCAATAAACACCATCCAATGCTATGCGCCTACCAACGATTACAATGAAGACGCTAAAGATCAATTATTATTATTATCATTATTATTATTATTATTCACAAACATCTTATGGGTACATAAGTGTTGTGAAGAAACCATTTCGGGTTTCTTCAGAAAATGCAATAATACACAATTTTCAATAATGTTAGCATTATACTTGCCATATTTAAAAAAAATAATAATAATAAAAATAAAATAGATAATTGAGAATAATAATAGTAGAATATTAATAATAATAAATGGGGTCTTTGTAATTGAGAAGAATATTGGATTGGGTTTAAAGAAGGAAATGGAGAAAATAAGGGAATAGAAATAAAGGAGACATGAAATACGCAAACAGTCTAATAGGCGTGTTTATGAACACAGAACAAGAATAAACGACTATGTGTGTATCGTTAAATTAGTAACAAAAAATAATTAAGAAAAAATAGCTTATAATTGCAGTAAGATATGACGCTAGAATATAAATGTTTGTGCAGTCACATAGTTTGGAGTGATGCTATGAAAGTCTCAATTAAATGAAAAAGGTAATAAAATATCTATGTGTATGAGTAGTCATATATGCATAGTGAAGATAAAACACAAGTTATTGTCTTAATTAAAAACTTCGTAGTCTTAAGAATATTTATATAGAGGGAAAGAAAAGAGAAAAGAAGTGAACACCTAGTGAAAAGTTTTGATCCATGATAAGAATAATAATTGTGTAATGAATACCAACCTCAGAAAGAAACCAGCAATTTAGAAAAATAAAGTAAAAATCCTTTAAGGCACTCGGATCAATACATTTAGATTTATGTAACAGTATACTGAGTGAAACCGGATATAAGTATAAACACATGTGCAATAATAATTAAGATTGATGCTATGAAAGTCAAAATTGATTTCAAAGGACAATCTGGAGTTAAATATGTTTAGAAGGGTAAGAAGATATAAAAAGAATATCTAATGTGTCGGGGAACTAATAATGATATTAATAACGGTAATAATGATAAACACGAACATAATCAGACTTCATATATTAAGATAAAGAGAAATAAAACAAAATAGACGTGAAAAGATTTAAAGATTTTATTTTGCTTTTCAAGCAATTAAATGGATGACGGACCTTGTTTGTATAAATCATTATTGAATACATTGATATTCAATAGGTGACATAATCCACTTTCGGAAAGAAAATCGTCAAGGAGACTTTTGAACCGGGTTGTAGTTTCACTGCAACGGAGGTTCACTGGCAGTCTGTTCCACATGGTTGAGTAGCGAATAAGGAAAAAATTCTGACGTAAGTTTGTGTGGGTTCTTGGAATCGCTAGAATATTCTCCTTATTGCGTAGATTGTGGGACGATATTATAAGGTATGAAGGGGTAGATACCGATGAGTAGGAAATACCGTTAATGAGCCGGTAGATAAAGACAAGATTTAATTTGATACGTCTGATCCAAAGGGGTTCTAAGTTGAGTTGTTGACATCTTTGGTAATAGTCTTTGTTCTACAATAGGCTGCAGTCAATCGTCGAGAACTGCCCAACAAAGGACCTGACCATTCTGATAGGAGATTTCAACGCCAAGGTTGGAACGGACAACACTGGATATGAAGATAGCATGGGAGGACACGGACTGGGAGAAAGGAACGAAAATGGTGAGAGATTTGCAAACCTATGTGCCTTCAATAAACTGGTCATAGGCGGCACTATATTCCCAAATAAGCTCATTCACAAAACCACATGGACTTCACCGGATCACACTACACAAAACCAAATCAACCATATCTGCATCAACAAAACGTTCAGGAGGACTATAGAGGACGTGAGAACCAAAAGAGGAGCTGATATAGCATCAGATCATCACTTACTGGTCGCCAAGATGAGGTTGAAACTCAATAAACCCTGAAAAACGGGGCGGACAATATCACAAAAGTTCAATACGACTCGTCTTCAGGATACTGACAAACTCAACGAATTCAAGATAGTCCTCAGCAACAAGTTCCAGTCCTTTCATGATCTACACAATGGAGAAGGAACTACTGTGGAGAGCAACTGGAAGGGGATCAAGGAAGCAAACACTTCAACATGTCATGTGGTTCTGGGCCACAAGAAGCACCATCACAAGAAATGGATCAATGTTGACACACTGGATAAGATTCAAGAAAGAAGGAACAAGCAGGCAGCAATGAATACCAGTCGAACAAGAGCAGAAAAAGCCGAGGCACAAGCTGAATACACAGAAGTAAACAAACAAGTGAGGAGGAGCATCAGAACTGACAAATGTAAATGTGTGGAAGATTTAGCAATGACGGCGGCAAAGGCTGCAAGAGAAGGAAATATGTGACAACTGTATGACACGAGAAAGAAACTCTCTGGAAATCTCCGCAAAGCAGAACGACCAGTGAAAAGCAAGGAAGGCGAGGTAATCACCAACATTGAAGAACGGCGAAACAGGTGGGTAGAACACTTCAAACAACTCTTGAATCGACTAGCTCCACTGAACCCACCCAACATCGAAGCAGCACCCACGGACCTCCCAATCGATGTTAGCCCACCAACAATTGAAGAAATCAGCATGGCCATTAGACAAATCAAGAGTGGCAAAGCAACAGGAGCAGACAACATTCCAGCAGAGGCACTTAAAGCAGACGTAGCGGCAACTGCACGGATACTCCACATTCTCTTCAATAAGATTTGAGATGAGGAACGAGTAGGAAAAGACTGGAAAGAAGGACTTCTGATCAAAATACCGAAGAAAGGCTTCGCAGACGATCTGGCCCTTCTATCCCAAACGCAACAACAAATGCAGGAGAAGACGAACAGTGTGGCAGCAGCCTCAGCAGCAGTAGGTCTCAACATACACAGAGGGAAAAGCAGGATTCTCCGATACAACACAGCATGCACCAATCCAATCACAATTGACGGAGAAGATTTGGAAGATATGAAAACCCCTACATATTTGGGCATCATCATTGATGAACAGGGTGGATCTGATGCAGATGTGAAGGCGCGGATGGGCAAAGCAAGAGCAGCATATTTACAGCTGAAGAACATCTGGAACTGAAAACAACTCTCTGTCAACCAACACCAAGTTCAGGATTTTCAATACAAATGTCAAGACAGTTCTACAGTATGGGGCAGAAACCTGGAGAACTATGAAAGTCATCATCCAGAAGATACAGGTGTTTATTAACAGTTGTCTACGCAAAATACTTCAGACCCGTTGGCCGGACACTATTAGCAACACCGTACTGTGGTAGAGAACAAACCAGATCCCAGGGGAGAAAGAAATCAGGACGATGATGCGCTGGAAGTGGATGGGACACACATTGAGGAAAGCACCCGACTGCGTCAGAAGACAATCCCTCACATAGAATCCTCAAGGCCAAAGGAAAAGAGGAAGACCAAATAACAGAAACGGAGACAGGCATAAGTAAACTGAACAAAAATTGGATAGAACTAGATAGGAAAGCCTATGACAGAGTGGGTTGGAGAATGCTGGTTGGCGGCCTATGCTCCATTGGGAGTAACAGGCGTAAGTAAGTAAGTAAGATGGAAAGAAAATATGAGACATTGATGCCAAAACGCACGGTAACCCGATATTAAATTAGTCTGTAACCTGAGGTTATGCAATGAGAATAGGTTGGGGCGTGTCAATGTGACAGACTAGAGAAACTTTCTGCAATTTTGGTCCTTCTCCATTGAATCTATTCTGGAATATCCGTTTCATACATGAAAGAAGTGCTCTCTGCTTGAATCACGCATTCAGAATGTGACCTCTTAAAAGACGGATATACCATACCAGATATTTCTTCGTCAATGTAATGAAATGGTTGACAGATAATAAATACGACCCCTAAGTCTTCGACAGCGGCAACCTTAGAGTTACTCGTAGTCCCAAGGTTATCGCATTTTATGAATTCTAGATCTTTATGGTCCATTACTACGGACAACAAAATTTCATTTATTTTTCAGTGATATGAACAGCCACAGCTATTTGTTTGCATCACTACATTCTTATTAGTATTAACTTATGATGACCACCTATAAACTCCGCCTGTAGCTCTTCCGGAGTTACTTCCGGTTTAAAGCCGGGTTGGGCTAGCGGTCAGCAGTTTCATCCCGTAGAAAACAACCTGTTAAAACAACGCAAATCAGGGTAAACAATTTAAACCATTTAAACTCCGTCCTTCAGAAATAGGGAAGAATTACGACGCCTTATGGTGAAAGCCGATATTCTTCGGAAGTCACGAGGCTGATGCCATTTCAAACAACTATAGCAATAGTTATTATAATATCAGCCTCCTTGAGACACGCCAACGAAAACAGATATGGAACGGGTGACTTCGTCCTGTACCATCATCAAAGCCTCAGATATTCCCGGAGGATACAAGGTTGCGGTATCTAGAAGCCTCCAACTTCATGTGGATCTATCCTCGACCATCATTTGTACTTTGCAACACAACCTTCGTAAAGCGCGCCAACTGTGATACTGACAATACGACTCTTACTAAAACCATCAACATTCGTATATTATAAAATATCACCCTAGCTGAGTAATTTACTACAGTGAAAATTGTATCTTTTTTAACAAATTGATCTTGCCTGTAAACCGGCATGTTTCATGTAACAATCTGTTATTTGAGGATAAATTATTATTTTAATTAAGTACGTTTAATGTTCGGACAATGTAGGTGACTAGGAAGATCAGTCGAATAGCTACAAAGAGGAGGATATACAACTTGACGGTTGTCAGAAAAATCGAAACTCATGGGACCCAATCTTGACATAAAATGATAACTTCAGGAGAAATGTTGTTGTACTCTGGTCACGAAGAGGAAAATGCTCCACAAACTCATAGGGTTGATCTGATGCTGTTCAAAGAGGCACAAAAAGAACGAATGGGATGGGAATCTCATGGACCCAGGATTATCAACAAAATGGTTATGGGCGGCACAATGTTCCTATGCAAAAGCATAAACGAAGCTACATAGATCTCACCGCAACACACCACAGAGAATCAGGTCGATCATATTTGCATCAGTAAAGACCCCGGTCATTGGAAAGCGTGAGAACCAGAAGAGGAACTGACACGACTTCAGATCACTGCAGAAACAGCATAACAAAGGCTCAATACAGCCTTCCTTCGACATACTGAAAAACTCAATGAATTCAAGATAACTCGCAACAACACGTTCCAAGTAATACAGGACCTATTGAAAGAAGGAAATATTATGGAGAACAACGGAAAAGGAATCAAATAAAAACTAGCCTTAACGCGTCAGAAGGTTCTGTGCCTCAAAACGCATCATTATAAGGAATAGAGTTCTGTCGAAACTCCGAACAAGAATCAAGAAAGGAAGAACAGGAACACAGCAATTAATAACAGCCAAACAGGCACAGCAAAAGTCAAGGCACAAGCTGAATACACAGAAGCAAACAAGCAAGTGAAGAGGGTCATTAGAGCCGACAAGCCGAAATACATGAAAGAGCTAGCAAAGACAGCGGAATGAGTTGTAAGGGAAGGAAATATGAAACACCTATGTAACAAATGAAGAAAATGGAGTGGAAAAAAGGCAAACCGGAGTGAACGGTCAAATAGAGATTGTCAACATCATACGGAATTCTTATGATTGATCCAGAATACATGATTAAAAAACACATTTATTTGATGTTATTAAGTAATAAGTTGTTTCAAATTCTTCCAAAAATTTCATTTCAGACATTCAATATGAAAACTTCAAGGAACTCTTAAAAAGTCCAGATCCACTCAACACACTAGACATCGAAGCAGCACATACAGATCTTCCTACAGATGTCACTTTACTAACAACGGAAGAAATTCCGACGGCCATCGAACTAAGCAAGAGTGAAAAAGCAATAGGACTGGACAAAATGGATGATTGTTGAGCAATCGGCTGAATGGAACTTGTCACCATACATAAAGTTTCTTGACTATGGGGTGTTTGACAGTATGAATAGAAGTACCTTATGGAACCTGTTTCAACACTAACGTGTACATGACAAGACCGCCAATATCATCCGGAGTTCATAGGATGGACTACACTGCAAAGTGGTTCATGAAGAACGCTCCAAAGTGTAAAGTAGTGGACGTTTCAGACTACAAATACAACTGAGGTGACTTTTCTCTAAAATTATCCTGAGTTCAAAGAGATCTAAGTGTTAGTACTCTATGATCTGAGTTCCTACGCTAACTGCGACAAAAATGCCATCCGAGCAAACCATACATTGGTAACATTGAGGCGCACTTTCGGCCAGTTCGATGGAATAGCCTTCCATATAAACTTCAACAGTATTTTCGACACTCTTTAAGCATGGAAATATATTGTTTCCTCCCTCACTTTAGAAGAATAGGAATACATAAGAACGTACCCACGAAAGCCAAAAAACCAGTTCGGGGACTCAAATCCAAGTTTTCTAAAGAGTGTCTTCAATCACTCATTAGGGTACAGGCGTCTCAGAGATGATCTAATGACTTCCAGCATTCTTGACACTTCTGAACACCCCCTTAACCACGTACCTAAGCTTAGTCACAATGCAAATCCAAGGGGTAACATCCAGAAACTGGAGACTCAACACAGCAGAACGGACTGCAGACACACCTTGTACTCCATAAGAGTATTATTATTATTATTCGCGAACATCTTATGGGTACATAAGTGTTGTGAATAAACCATTTCGGGTTTCTTCAAAAATCCAATAATACACAAGTTTCAATAATGTTAGCATTGTATTCGCCATATTTGAAAAGGATATTAATAACAATAGAATTATAATAACAAATCAGGTTCTGTGTTATTGAGAAGGATATTGAGTTGAGTTTAAAGAAGGAAATGCAGTGGTCAAATGTTCAAAATCGCTACCGGCTGAGCTAGTCCGAGCGAATTCCCAGAGGTCGTTTAAGAGAAAACTTGGCATATTCTTAATGATTAAGGACAGAATATGACCAACTTACCGACTTTTTTCTTTTTCCTGTTTTGTCGATAGTATGCTTAGGTTCCTACTTGAAAGCATCGGTGATCCACTGTTACTAAGTACGGAAGCCCATTAAGCGTAGGCTTCTTCCATTCCACGCCGAACCATTTAAACTCCATTATGGCTGTTATCTTTGTTCTCCATATATCCGGATATGATATGAGCTAATCGGGTATTATGTCACAGGCTCGAAACATGAATGATGAAACGACGTGGTCGGTAATCACTAGTAGCGGAGGGATTATTTATATTGCCAATATCCTCCGCTTAGTGACTGATTACTGAGTCCAACAAACAAGATCTTTGATTTGACCCGAAACGTGTGAATCTGGATACATATTGTGCTTAGGCATACTCCATTACAGTCATCAGGAGTCTATCATTTAAATGGTTCCCAGGTTCTTAGGTGGTCATCTCTGTTTAACTAATATTAGATGTATTCAGATTCCCCAATATCCGGCATCTGTTATATTTACTCCATAGCTGAATGTGCTCCAAAGCTATAAGGAGTGGTTCTAATCCTTCCATTAAAACTCCCAGTCCATAAAGTGTTTCCCTAGACTATGAGCATTTGTCTATAAAACTTCTAAAGATAATGTCTTACTTATGAAGATCTTGGCAGCATTCTGTTTTAAGACTTGACTACTCGATGACCTGCTAAGTGAAAGCCATCTTCACCAAGTTTCAAGTTCATCTAGTGCCGTGTTCCTTTTTATCCTAAGAATCAAATCAGTAGGAGATTCAATCAAGACAGAGAAGTAAACAATGATAAGTTAAAAGTCAACAATAATCAAGAACGATCGAGGTCTAAAAGAAAAACCGTAAGTCATATAGGGAGAAATTCAAATACCTGACGTCCACCTGAAGTTTGTGTTGATGTTGTTCAGAATAACAATTAAAGCTTCACAAACAAACCATCCAGTTCAGAGGACAAAACTCCACCCAAATGTCGAAGTCATATAACGCTGCCCATTTTGGGACCACCGCTCCAGGTGTAAAACAATGCTGTTGTAGCAAGTTAAACTATCTACCTCTAGTTTCCTTTTTAAGATTGTTTTAATCTGAAGCCTGTTTTATTGCCCCTTGCTGTCATCTTTCTTTTATAAATGAAAATGAATTGCGTGCTGAGTCGTCAACTCATTATTATTTTATTCTCGTTTTTTCCAAGTCTCCTTAATCACAAGACTCTGAATGCTTCACTAGCACACTAACTAATTTCGGTCTAGATGCGAAAAATACATTTGTTCTTAAGATGTGTGAAGAATTGCACAAACGCTGAATTGCGTGACCATTAAACAACTCGATGTCTTTGATCGATTAAATAAGCTTAACATAGGTAAATCCATGGGGCCCGATGAATCGCATCCTAGGTTACTAAAGGAATTAGCTAAATTCGTTACAAACCCTTGAGGTATATGCTTTAATCTATCCTTAACCCGGGGTTGTTTACCAAAAGACAAGAAGAATACCATAGTAAGTCCTGTCTTCAAAATAGATACGAAACATAAACCTGAGAGTTACCGACCCATTAGCCTAACTAGTGTGGTTGTTAAAATCTTGGAAAAGATTATTCGGAAGGAGATG
Source organism: Schistosoma intercalatum (assembly GCA_944470365.2). Taxonomy (NCBI): domain Eukaryota; kingdom Metazoa; phylum Platyhelminthes; class Trematoda; order Strigeidida; family Schistosomatidae; genus Schistosoma; species Schistosoma intercalatum. The sequence goes on from OX103728.1 coordinate 19,688,682, forward strand.
TTGAAGTTTCTTGATGAAAACCGGATCCTTTCGAGGAAGCATCATGGTTTTAGAATAGGTTATTCTTGTATTACTAACTTATTAGTCGCGCGTGAAAGCTGATGCTCTCTTAAGGACCAAACGTTACCTGTAGACGTAGCCTACATTGACTTCAGCAAAGTTTTGACAAAGTTCCGCACAACCAGGCTAAGAAATGTCGGGAATGAAGGCAATTTATTGATGTGGGTAAAAGAGTCCCTAGTTGGGTGCCAACGAAGAGTACGGGTGAATTCAAAGTTATCTAGCTGGGAAACTGTGCTTAATAGAGTGCCTCAGGGTACAGATTTTGGGCCAGTGATATTCCTCTCGATCTATCTTGTTTAATATCATCATCGGTCTTGCTATATGCTGACGATGTCAAGATATAGAGAGATATGAAGTAAGGGCGATAGCTTAGGACTTCAAAATGACCTGAAGAAATTGTCTGAATAGTCTCAAACCTGGCAGTTGCCGATAAATACTTCCAAGTGTGTTGTGATGGATATCGGTAATCAAGGTACAGATACATATACGATGAATAGTACTGAGCTACCTGGTATCCAGACACACAATGACTTAGAAGTCATCGTTAGTCAAGACTTAAAGACTACTGCACACTGTCGTGCAATAGTCGCCAAAGGTTTTAGAACTTTATGGTCAATATGTAGGGCTTTTAGTCATGTCGACACTAAAACGTTTTTGACTTTGTATACAGTGTTCGTACGTCCTAAACTTGAGTACCTCATACAAGCGACTTACCCCTGTTTGAAAAAGACAGTAAACCTTTGGAAAGGTTCGGAGGACAGCAACTAAGCTGATTCCTAGAATAGCGAATCTTCCGTTTGATGATGGACTAGCCAAACTAAACCTATTCCCTTTGTCATATAGAAGAATTTGAGGCGACTTGATTACATATTTCAAATTGCTTAGTGATAAATTTGGAACTGATATGCCCTCATTTTTCTTGTCTTCCAAGACAGAGAACTTACGAGGACGCTCCACAAAAGTTCAAAAGCACAGGACAAATTACTTGTCATTTGACTATCGACTTTCTCATCGAATCATCAGCGAGTGGAATTCACTAACTCAGCACGTGGTTGAGGCCCCACCCATCGACTATTTCAAAAGAAAGTTGGAACAACTGAGGGACCGTCATTGCCAGAACTAACATAGACCAATAAGCCTCCTATCCTTTTCAAATTGAAACTGAAACTGAGTACTGGAAGTAAAGTATACATTTACACATGTGGTATTCCTCTCTCATTTTTTAAAAAGAGAGATGTATTAGAAGGCAACGAGATGAAAAAATTATAACTCAAACCACTGAATATTTTACAAAGGAACAACATATTCAATCACCGTCATTTCGTACTCATTTCAAGGAATCTGAAATCTCAACTTTTAATCGCCCGCCTGACACACGTTGATTATGACAACTAAGTTGCTTGATTTATCTTTCTAGATTTAGAGCTGTCACTCAGCACTGATATGCTAGTATGAGGAAGATTACCTAACTAATCAAAATGTTGAATTCTAGTTCAATCATCGTTGTCACATGCTCAAATTAACCGCCACAGTTGGCCTTTTGGTGTTACGGGACCGTTGACTTCGTCGTGATATTGTATATTGAAGACCGGCACTTGTTCTTAGACAGGTCTAAATATGCTTGTGTTGGGAAATGTTGTCTCCTAGCTTAATGTCGACAGTCTTCTCTCAGATAGAGTCCCTAGTTTTTTTTCGAAACAAAAAGAATCACAAGACAAACCAGTCAGAGATTAATCAGGTATGTCCAGTAATCTTCGTGTTACAATATTACACAGTTGTTAATCATTGTTTTGGGTTGCTAAGTAAGAGGTGTTATAGCAAAGTTTAAGATTTCCTAAAGGTTCCTACACCCTACTTGGTAGAAATCATTAGTGGTAATAATGAGGACCCTTAGAAGAATATAAGTAATTACAAACTATAAAATCCCAAGAAGTGGGTTTATTATTAACTACAATAAGTGTTTGGTTATGTGCTAGTTTATCAAAGAATTTTGGGTTGGATGTTTACAGTTACTTTGTTTTTATAAAAACAAGCATGATGCTTGCGGATTTTTGTATATAACAGTGCTTATAGATAGTTGTTAAAATGTGTCCATCAAGCAGACCAACTGTTCATATTCAAAAATATATACCATGAATTCACAGGAATTCCCTGGAGCCAATCATCACTCGAGACTTTCGGAAGTTGTGTAATGTCAATTTGTTACAAACCGTATTATTTTATTTATTTATTTATTGAAACACACAAACATTGTTACAAGGAGGCACAAAATAGATATGCACCACATAAATCATTTTATTTGTGTGACGGCTGGGATACGGCTCAGGTGCCCAAACCGAAGCAGGTGGTTTTCTTAGGGGGCTGCACCAGGAGCCTTCCACCTAAAGGTTTGATCCACAAGGCAGTGGAGCAACGTCAGGAGATGCAGTCTCATGGTAGCCGGTGACCAACGATTGGTTCATACGCCATTTGTTACTTCAGGATGTTGGAGTCCATGTGCACCATTTGTTTGGAATGAGGGTTTTCCAACTCCCATAGGTGGACTCTGTATCCACCAACCCGGTTAAAGCGTCGTTCATTCGCTTTTCGTTTTCTCAGTTTCGCAAACAACAAACTGTAGTAAAACTAAACCATGCTACACAATTCAACTGAAATTTATCAATGAAATCCGGTTTAGTTTAACCAGCGTTTCGACGCAAAACAACTTTGCGAATCCATGAACCAACGTAGCTGCAGCTCTTTGAACCTTAGCTATAGTTTACATTTCAAAAATATTTTTGCGGTTACTTATTTTTTCCTATTTTAGATAATTAAACTTCATACATTGGAAACGGAACGCCACTTTGTACGCTGTTTATTCTCTTCAGTTAATTGTTTAAATGAAAATAAATCCCCAAAAGACATTTATCAGGTTCGTTACTTCTTTTGTAACACTAAATACTTCATAATAGGCTCAATATTTCAGTCAAGAACTCGGCAAGTTATTGTCAAAGCCGAATTTCGTGTCACTTGTTTGCTATTCTATAGAAAATCCTCTGCCAACACACAAGGTAGGTTGAAGCTTATATGTATATTTTTCTGTTTCATGTTTGAATTATCAGTTTGCAACATATTGAATTGTCGTCTCGTTTGATGCTCGTTAGTTGGATCTACCTGGATCCGTGTTGATGTTCACGATAAGACTCGGAGCCGGTATTTTTTACTTCAAGCACGAACCTACTATCTACCACGCTACTAAATTAAGATGACTACTAACTTGTTCAATGGGTATCGTGTTTATTCATAAGGACTTGTACTATTCCACTAAGTTTTAATCAGTCTGACAACTAACAAAAGTAAAGTTAAGCCACCCTCTCAAATATCCACATCGAGATTATACACTTACAAAGTTCGAATAATTTTTGGTAACTGTCCGTAATAACAGGAAGTAGTAACTAGAATTCAAAATATCCCAGTCTATGATCGTGGTTTAGCTCTTCATTAATATCGTCATTTATATTCCTGTTTGTCTTGACGTAAATTTTAAGAACCTCGTTCAATGTCAGGTCCTGTTCTGTTCAGAATTAACTGGAAATAGTTATCTTTATGGAGAGTACATTGTCAAATTTTGAGTTAAAAACAGAACACTGTGAAAAGTTTAGTAAGACACTCATTACTAGTTTTTAATCAGTTGTCCGACAATCATCCTGTTTTATTGTACACCTATCTATCATCATTGTATGCATCATTTTACCAGTTTAAGTGTGCCCACTATCAAAGTTCCCCCTTGAAAAGTGTCGATGCTAAAGGTGATGAATAGTAATTTCTAACTGGAGGGAGGTTAATCGACGTACATGATCTCATCAGACGACAATAACAAATAAATTTATTATTTCAGCTTAATTATTTTCGACCGATTTCTTTTTCTCATTTGTTTTGCTAAAATAGGATATGAAATCCACACTCTTGTAGTTGATACATTGCACCAGAGCCGTTCATAATCGATTGTACCTTGTAAATAAAACACCTTAAAAGCCTTTAAGATCCACTATCAAAGTTTGGCTAAATAACTTCATGTAAATTAAGCATTAGGTAGGCTTTTTTAAATGTGCGCTAATTTTATCTGGTTATTCGTTTGCCACGGAAGCAAATTACACTAAGTTGCTAAACGTCAGAAATTCACTCTTCCATTCATTAGGATTTTACAATGTATTATTATTTCTAATACCTTAGAAGTTCGTTCCATTTACGCTTATCTTACTTCTTCATACACAGAACAATAGATTATTGTCGACAAGACTATTTTCTCAAATTACTCAAATTTCAACACTTAATCGTCTCCAAGAGGTGATTCTTGGTCTTTCACTTACACATTCAAATGATCCACAGCTTAGTGCTCATGCAAAACAATGGGTTCATCAGAAACTACCAGAATTGGTAACTACACATCTTGCTGTGTATGATGGTAAGTCATTGCGCTAATCTTACGTTTCAGTGGCTGACAAATTCATCGTTCTAAACTGATCGATGTCAGCAAATTGCATGCAGCTTCTGTTGCAAACAAATATCAAACCGAGCTAGGCTCAAGGCTAGCTACCAGCCCACCGAAAATTATAAATGAGCATTGGTTTCAATTTCATGACTCCATGAAAATGGCGAGTGAAGTCGCTTGCGGTTTCTCGAAACATCCCGCTTATAAGCACTGGGTTTCTTCAGGCTCCTTACAACTCATTGAAGCTCGTGGGTCTACTCCGGGTGACCGTGAGTTTGACCACAAACCAGGACTGTTACGTAATGAAATTGGGAAAATCTTGCGTAAGTACCGAGAACCCTGGTGGTTGGAGCATGCCAATGAGTTGAAAACGGCAGCTGCATCTGGCGACTGCCGGAAGCTCTTTCAACTCATCCGATCCACTGGCAGAAAGAAGTATGGTGTGGGCGAAACAATCTGTAAAGATGACGGGATGCCAATCACTGACATCTACCGATGTCTTGAACGATGGGCAGAGTTTTTCGAGGAGCAGTTCAACTGGTCTTCTGCCCCGGCAACGTCGACTAGGCTGTCCTGCCCTCCATGGTCTGTGACGACGTATCCACCAAATGAGGCGGAATTCTGCAAGGAACTCCAACTCTTGAGGCCCTACAAATCACTGGGCCCAGATGACTTATCTTCGACCCTTTTTAAAGGTGGTGGCGACTTTCTTGTTAAGGAACTGACTGCATTGTTTACAAAGTTTTGGTAGTTAGAGAGTGTTTCAACATCATGGAATAAATCAATAGTTGTCCCTATCTTTAAAAAGGGTTTAGGTTGTTTCTGTAACAACTATCGATTGCGTCCAAACTATTGGTGTCAGTCATACTTCGTAGATTGTTCAAAACTTGAGAAGGATTAACTCACGAAGAGCAGGCTGGTTTTCGTTCTAGTCGAGGATGTACTAATCATATCTTCATTCTCCTCCAGATGCTAGAACACCGTCATATCTATCACAAGTCAACAATCGTAGTGTTTCTTGACATTTGGGCCACCTTCGATTCGTTGGACAGGACTGTTCTCTGGGATTGTCTATTGAAGAAGGGTGTGCCTGAGAAGTTTATTAACATCCTAAAAGCCCTGTATAAAAACACCTCAGGCAGAGTGAGGGCATACAACCACCTCTCTCCATTGTTCCATTCAAGCAGTGGCGTTAGGAAGGGTTGTCTATTCTCACCGCCCCTCTTCAACTTTGCCATCGATGGCGCTCTGGAAACATCTCTGATGGATGTAAATAATGGCGGTATGAATCTGTTGTCTAAAGAAAGACTTTTCGACCTAGAGTATGCGGATGTTGTCTTACTGTATGGTGTTACCCAAGCTATACAATACGTACTTAATCAGATGGCAGTTAGTATCCATAGGTATGGTATGTGCTTTGCACCTTCTAGCTTCATAAGTGTTGGTGCCTGCGTGAGTGATGAGATCAGTTCACGTATCGTGAAAGCCGGAGCGGCTTATGCCAATCTGGGCCATCTATGGCGCCTTCGTGATGTTAGCCTGGTTGTAAAAGGTCGGATCTACAACGCGTTGGTGAGAGCAGTTTGGAAAAGTAGTGAGGTGTTTAGTGTATGACATGGTGTCGTGATATGAAAGAAAGCTATACAGGACTGGCTTCTGTCGGTCCTTCACAACTCTGTGGTTGGGGTCTTAGGGATAGCGTATGGCTCAGAATAGAACCCCAGTGGAGATCCTACTGTTACTTTTCTTATAAAACTAAACGTAGGTTCTTTAACTAAAAGAATTTCTAGTTGCATTTTTGCTAACTGAACTAGTTTTCCCACTATTATTATTATTATTTCACTCTCATATGCTAGTTTCTGTTCTTTTATGATACACACTACATTCTTTATTTCTTCACATTCTGATTGTTATTGTGTGGCGCATATGTAATTGATGCCCTCTTGTACCAATGTTTATGTGTTCCAATAAATAAATAAAGTCGTTGATGTTTTCAGTTAGATAATTTTATTCATTTAACTTAAAATAAACTAGTATTGATTTTAAGTGAACATTCGGTTTCTCAGTATTTTAATAATGAAATGTTTGTCCTACATCCTTTAACCAGTTTATGGGTAGCTCGGATTAGATCTTTTTTAAAAATATTTAGGCTTTATGTTAAGTAAACAGTTTGATCCTGATAATTCCATAATCTTCAAATCGTAAGCGCGGATTCCGAAAATTATCATTGATAACTGTGCTTTTTAATACTATAACCCCTAAAACGAATTTATTATTATTGTTATTACTATTCTAGTCAAAAGCCATGACTGGTGCAACTTAACTGTTTCAAAAGTGTGACGGTTGTCCACCGTAGGCGATAGGAGATAGTCGCCCAATATCGTGAATTGATGGAAGTTAGACGTGTATACGATGAGATACGGGTTGAGTGTTCTATAGGGTTGTGTTCGGTCCCTCTGTAGTTGGGTCGTGGGTGCACACTTCTGGGAAGTCTCATACTAGGACTCAAAGGTTACTTAGCCAAGACCGGTCTGTGATGTAAACTATGAACATCCAACAATCTCCATAAATTCTCTATTCTAATTATAATTAGTTTGTGTAAAAATTGTTCCATGACAAGCTTTCTTATTATTGTTTGTTCAAATCATACCTTAACATTGTTTTCATCGTTGAATTAATTTTAGTACAAACAACAAGTGGGAGTTCGTTAAAATATCTTCAATCCAAGGCGGAGCCACAAACAACAAATACTTCCATATCGAAACCTGTTCAAGAACAACCTTTAAATACTGGAAGTTTACATGAGATCAGTACAGATTTATTACATTTCATCTTAAGTCATCTATACGAGGATGTTGAACACTATGGCCTTTCAGATGATATACTACTCAATTTTATCAGTTCTTTACGTAAAGGTATATTATTATTATTATTATTATTATTATTATTATTATTACCTGCATTCATTTTTTACTTGTGAATGATCGGACTTTTGCTTTGTGTTTGTAGTGCTTTTCTTCTGGTAACATTTTCATGGCTCACAATGGCACAGATGCATTCACTCTTTAGTTTCTCTATCCTGAGTTTGAGTATCTCTCCATACATACCTTCCCATTATCCTATTAAATCATATTTTCAAAGTTTAGTTTTCGTTTTTATCATTACTTACTTACTTACTTACTTACGCCTGTTACTCCCAATGGAGCATAGGCCGCTGACCAGCATTCTCCAACCCACTCTGTCCTGGGCCTTCTTTTCTAGTTCCATCCAATTCTTGTTCATTTTCTCATGTCTATATCCATTTCCCGGCGTAATGTGTTCTTTGGTCTTCCTCTTTTCCTTTGACCTTCAGGATTCCATGTGAGGGCTTGTCTTGTGACACAGTTGGGTGCTTTCCTCAATGTGTGTCCTATCCACTTCCAGCGCTTCTTCCTGATTTCTTCCTCCACTGCACTCTTGTTTGTTCTCTCCCACAGTACGTTGTTGCTAATAGTGTCCGGCCAACGGATCTGAAGTATTTTGCGTAGACAATTGTTAATAAACACCTGTATTTTCTGGATGATCGCTTTTGTAGTTCTCCAGGTTTCTGCCCCATACAGTAGAACTGTCTTGACATTTGTATTGAAAATCCTGACCTTGGTGTTGGTTGACAGTTGCTTTGAGTTCCAGATGTTCCTCAGTTGTAAATATGCTGCTCTTGCTGTGCCGATCCGCGCCTTCACATCTGCATCAGATCCACCCTGTTCATCAATGATGCTGCCCAAATATGTAAAGGTTTGTACATCTTCCAAATCTTCTTCGTCAATTGTGATTGGATTGGTGCATTCTGTGTTGTATCGGAGAATCCTGCTTTTCCCTTTGTGTATATTGAGACCTATTGCTGCTGAGGCTGCTGCCACATTGTTTGTCTTCTCCTGCATCTGTTGTTGCGTTTGGGATAGAAGGGCCAGATCGTCTGCGAAGTCTAGATCATCCAACTGCATCTTAGATGTCCATTGTATCCCGCGCTTTCCTTCAGACGTTGACGTCTTCATGATCCAGTCGATCACCAGGAGAAAGAGAAAGGGTGAGAGTAAGCAACCTTGCCTAACACCGGTCTTCACTTTGAACGACTTTGTCAACTGTCCTCCATGCACGATTTTGCAGTGTAATCCATCATATGAGTTCTGTATGATATTGACTATCCTGTGAGGCACGCCGTAGTGTCGAAGAAGTTTCCATAGTGTTGTTCTGTCCACGCTATCAAATGCCTTTTCGTAGTCAATGAAGTTGATGTAGAGTGATGAATTCCATTCAATTGATTGTTCCACAATTATCCGTAGAGTTGCGATTTGGTCTGTACACGATCTATCCTTACGGAATCCTGCCTGTTGGTCACGAAGTTGGGCGTCTACGCAGTCCTTCATCCTGTTTAACAATACCCTGTTGAAGACTATTCCCGGTATTGAGAGGAGAGTGATGCCACTAAAGTTATCACACTTGCTGAGATCGCCTTTCTTCGGTATTTTGATCAGGAGTCCTTCTTTCCAGTCTGTTGGTACTTGTTCCTCATCCCAAATCTTATTGAAGAGAATGTGGAGTATCCGTGCAGTTGCCGCTACGTCTGCTTTAAGTGCCTCTGCTGGGATGTTGTCCGGTCCTGCTGCTTTGACACTCTTGATTTGTCTGATGGCCATGCTGATTTCTTCAATTGTTGGTGGGCCAACATCGATTGGGAGGTCCGTGGGTGCTGCTTCGATGTTGGGTGGGTTCAGTGGAGCTGGTCGATTCAAGAGTTCGTTGAAGTGTTCTACCCACCTGTTTCGCCGTTCTTCAATGTTGGTGATTACCTTGCCTTCCTTGCTTTTCACTGGTCGTTCTGGTTTGTGGCGATTTCCAGAGTTTCTTTGTCGTGTCATACAATTGTCTGATGTTTCCTTCTCTTGCAGCCTTTTCCGCCGTCGTTGCTAAATCTTCCACATATTTACGTTTGACGGTTCTGATGCTCCTCTTCACTTGCTTGTTTATTTCCGTGTATTCAGCTTGTGCCTTGGCTTTTTCTGCTCTTGTTCGGCTGGTATTGATCACTGCCTTCTTGTTCCTCCTTTCTAGAATCTTATCCAGTGTACCAACAGTGATCCATTCCTTGTGGTGGTGCTTCTTGTGACCCAGGACCTCATGACATGTTGAAGTGATTGCCTCTTTGATCCCCTTCCAGTTGCTCTCCACAGTAGTCCCTTCTCCATTGAGTAGATCATGAAAGGACTGGAACTTGTTGCTGAGGGCTATTTTGAATTCGTTGAGCTTGTCAGTATCCCGAAGAAAGGCCGTATTGAACTTTTGTGATATTGTCCGCCCCGTTGTCCAGGGTTTATTGAGTTTTAACTTCATCTTGGTGACCAGTAAGTGATGATCTGAGGCTATATCAGCTCCTCTCTTGGTTCTCACGTCCTCTATATTCCTCCTGAACGTTTTGTTGATGCAAATATGGTCGATTTGGTTTTGTGTAGAGTGATCCGGTGAAGTCCATGTGGTTTTGTGAATGCGCTTATGTGGGAATATGGTGCCGCCTATGACCAGTTTATTGAAGGCACATAGGTTTGCAAATCTCTCACCATTTTCGTTCCTTTCTCCCAGTCCGTGTCGTCCCATGCTATCTTCATATCCAGTGTTGTCCGATCCAACTTCGGCGTTGAAATCACCCATCAGAATAGCCAGGTCCTTTGTTGGAAACTTCTCGATGATTGACTGCAGTCTATTGTAGAATTGATCTTTAGCGTCTTCATTGTAATCGTTGGTAGGCGCATAGCATTGGATGGTGTTTATTGAAATACCCTCTTTCTTTGTTTTGAAGGAGGCTTTGATGATCCTTGGTCCATGAGATTCCCATCCTATAAGCGCATTTTGCGCTTGTTTGGACAGCATCAATACAACTCCTTGTGTATGTGGAGCATTTTCTTCTTCATGGCCGGAGTATAACAGGAGCTCTCCTGTAGTTAGTCGTTGTTGTCCAACTTGTGTCCAATGTGTCTCACTGATCCCAAGTACCTCTAGGTTGTATCTTCTCATTTCTGCAGCAATTTGGAAGGCTCTTCCGGTGTCCCATATTGTACGAACATTCCATGTACCTAAATAAATGGTCGCTCTGGTTGTCAGAAGGGGCATCGGCCTCGTAACTTCCGAAGGAATTCGGCTTTCATCATAAGGCGTCATAATTCTTCTAAATGAAGACCTTCTGACTCCCAGGGCAGAGTTTAAAAGGTTTGAATAATTTTTTCTGGTTAGCGTTTTTTTAGCGAGTTAGTTTTCTACGGGATGGGGACGCTAACCCCATGCCCAACCCTCCTCCTTTATCCGGGCTTGGGACCGGCAGTAGCCCTCGGAGGGACTCCAGGCGGAGTTCGTTTTTATCATTACTACTATATTACTTCTATCTCGTTATTTTCATCTTGTTCTGTCAATAATCAAGTTTGTGAACTTAAACTAATACATATATTTGTGCCACGCTCTGTGTTGATGACATCTGTCTGTTCGTCTGGTAGCATTGTGAAAATTCAAACAATTCACTTTGTTGTTGAATGTACTTGAAGATGTGTGAGTTTAGGCAGATAGTGGCTTATCACATAAATGATTTAATAAGTTGAAGATTTTTATTAATGAATTTATATGGATATCTGATTTATTCATCATTTGATTGTGTCATACCTGTTCATGGAGGCTGTAATGACTTAGAGGATTATATATGTTCATTTTTGTTGCATCATTACTAACTTTGATTACATAATACATTTCGAAATACAAATAAAGTAAACTTAATAACTCAGTATATTGTTGGTCACTGTTTCTGATATGATTAAATGTGATTCTTAGAGTGGTAGGTTAGTGATTATGGTATTCGGTCTTCAGCCACTAAGTCCCAGGTTCGAACCCGCTTCACCTACTTCGGTTTGGGCGACCGGGTAGCATCATTATCCCTTGCACTTGAAGTATGGCTCATACCCCACGTGCCAGCTGAATTAGTTTACTTAATTCGATCTAATCTATTTCAAGGTACGATATTAAAAGACTGCTTACTGTACATAACCTGTACTTGTGGTTTTCATACATAAATCAAATGATTACATGTATCCCTTACGTTACTTAGAATAGCGAGATATATGTGTTGGTATAGTATTTCCGTCTAGTTATTTCATCGTTCATGTAGAGGGGTTTCTTCCAGCCGAACACCTGCAGAGTTTATGCATTACATTTAAACACATAGATACTGGTACAATGAGGCACCGAATATATATGTGCCACACTTCGTCACTCGATTTGTGTGAGAGCTGGGATACTGCCCGAGTGCCCAGACAGAGGCAGGTGATTTTCTTAGTGGGGCCACTCCTCGAGCCTTTGATCTAATCCACAAGATATTGAAGCAACGTTAGGAAATTCACTTCCATGGTAGCCGGTGACCAGCAATAGGTTCATACGCCCATTTTCCCCTCAGGATCTTGAAGCTCATGTGCACCATTGGTTTGGAATGAGGGTTTTTCAACTCCTAGATGGATTCTCCGAAAAATATCGACCCGGCCAAAGCGTCGGACATTCTCTCTTCGTCCTCTCAATTTCGTAAACAACAATCCCTCCACGAGAAGGCACTGAGTATAACTTCCTTGACAGTGGCTATATAAGGGCGACCATATGACAGCATTTCAAGGTGGGAGGATTCATTTCACCATCACAAGGTTTATGCACTTAGGAGACTGATCTCATAGAAATGATATATGTACAATTGAATGATCACTGTTTTGGGACTTACTGATTAAGTTACTCATTTGATTGCTCTTAGTCATTGTAAGCACAATATGTACAAGCTTCTGTGTCTCAATACTCTACACAACGTTGTTAAACTGCATAATTTGTTTCATCTTAATGTCCTTGTAGATGTAACTAATCATATAAACTAAGGTATGGGGATTTTTTCTGTCTTCCAAAATTGCGTTACATTTCAAGATGCAAGGTATATCATAATTATAAACACCGGTCGCCTACTGATTAAATGCTATTTGAGTAGACTGTGTAGTTTGTACAATACAAATATCAGTTCCTTTGATGTGTACTAGTTTCCACTCACACCAATATTGTCGAATTAACGTAGATTGCATAATCAATGTAACTTGTTTAAAGGGAGAACTCCGATCAAATATAGAGTCTAAGTGTATTTGAGGATTATTTCACATCTTTCTCATACTCTGACGCATTGCTGGTGTACTAGTTTCTACCAAAGCTTCATCAAAAATGAAATAATTGTAAGTAGTAATTACTTCATTTGTCAAACTGTATAGCATGTATGTAGTTATTCTGTATCAAACTATATTAATGAACATTGAATAACTTGGTTGTCAGTCGTAAACTGATTTCCAACTATTTCCTATTGCTCTATACGTAAACTCACTGCTTCAAAGATACCTATGATCTAAAATCTGCAATCTGTTCATTTCTGCTTTCGCAGACTATTTCACTACTGTAGAGTAATAAAGAGAGGAGAGTTGTTAAGTTTACTTGCTGTTTGGTTGACAAATGGACATCTCTCCTGGTTATATTCTATCACTATGTCAGTTCGTTTAAGAACTATACTTTTAACTATTAAGCTCCACCAGATTGTTAAGTATATGCATATTTTTTTCTTTACTATTGGTTAGAACAAAATGATCTGTTCCATTCATTTACACTTTTCTCTACAGAATATCCTCGTAGTCGTTTGTCATTAGTGCTCAATACCTTGTTATATCCAGATATTATCGGTTATCCATTTTTGAAAACCTGTCAGTTGGAATTAAATCTAAACAATCCAAGTAAAGTTATCGGTCAACTTGGTTCCCCTATTAAAACTAATTCTACAGTGAATAATGGATTAACAACAACTACATCATCATCAGTTTTCACAAAGTCTTCAATATGTGGTTGTGGACTGTCGTCATCGTCATCAAATAATCCTTACTTGATTGCAGATCTTTTAGAAGAATTAGGCTATGAGTGTACAAAAACGTAATTCATTTGTTTTGTTTTTCTGTCCAAAAAATTCTTTTATCTCTTTTGTTTTGTGATGGAATGATGAATAGGAGGATAAAAAAACAAACACATTTTATCTTTGATTGAGATCATGAACCGGTTGATGTTAGACCACCATTGAGAACGTGGAAGCGCTGGACGGCCGTTTCGTCCCGCTGAGGAGTCCCACAATAGGACGAAACGGTCGTCCAGTGCCTCCACGTTCTCAATGGTGGTCTAACATCAATCGGTTCATAATCTCAATAAAAAACTAAGTGATCTTCACAACCCTATACATATTTTGTCCTTCAAGTCATTGGTTGATCCCCCCCAAAAGAAATATCATGCTATTTGTCATTTACACAAATCAAAATGAACTTGTTATGGTATATTAATAATTTTGCAGATATTTGATAAATGCCCTGAGAGTTTCATTTATTTGTGGTAATATGATGTAATAAATTGAATTGATTTTACCCTTGTGCCAACTTGCCTCATTTATGGCGGACGCGAGATATCCGTCTATCAACCACAGGACGTGTTTACTGAGCAGTAGTTCATTCCGTCCTACTTTATGGCAGTGAAACATGACCAGTAAGAGTAGAGGATATCCGTAGGTTGCTATTATTCGATCATAGGTGTCTTCGAAACATTGCTCGTATATTCTGGGACCATCGAGTAAGTAACTCAGTTGTTAGGAAACGGGTACTAGATAAGGATGGCAAATCAATTGATGAAGTAGTGAAACTTCATCAGTTCAGATGACTGGGACACGTTTTATGTATGCCCAACAACTGACTGCCTCGACGTGCCATGTTCAATGGTATAGGAGTAGGTTGGATGAAAGCTAGGGGCGGCCAGACCAAAACATGGCACAAATCCATGAAGTCACTGACAAGTGGACTGAGTCATGTTGGTAGGTGTAGACTATCTGGTTGGGGACCACGAGATGATAGCAACCGATAGTTAGAGACCTTGAATGACATGGCTCAAAATCGTTTGCAATGGCGCAGGTGCAGGTCCTCACTTTGTGTTCTCCCAAATTCTAATCTTCTGAATTCTTCATATCCTTTACTTTTTTCTCTTTCGAAATATATTTCACTGGATTATACTCCTTGAATAACATGTTCAAACCGTAATGTTTCCGATTACTGATTATACTCTTACTATTTCTACCACTATGGGATTTGAATTGACAATTGTATCTCTGTGCTAATGTAATATGTCAACTCGAACTGATTTATGTACGTACATACGAAGTTCTACGTTGTTACTGACTGACTGAAACTTGTGTCAGATTCTATATTGCATCTAACAAAATGTGCTGATATTTTGCATCATTTCTCACTAAATAATATCATTATCACAATCAATTACACTCTTGACTGTAGATGATCAGTTATTAGAGTTAACATAGATTGAATTTGGAAAAAATTTAATTCTCATCTCATTGAAGACAAATAAGTGAATGATGCAAATGATTTGAAGTTATTGTATTTGATGATTACGTAATTAAATCAAATGAAATCGCTTCTAATTCAATTAATAACTTGATTTACCACCTTGTGATGATTTTAGTAGTTCTTTGAAATAATCATATTTCAACATATGTATGCATAAATCCGTATTTATTGATCTATCCTCAATTATTAATATAACCAATATCCTATTTATTTAATTCCATCTTAGTATTCGTCGAATTTCGGTGATTAAGTTACAACATGACCACTAGTCTAAGTGTTTCGACACATTCTATGCACTATATATATTCTGATATTAGGTGAATGAAGGTAGTGAACACGAAACAAGCCTGTTCAACCTAGATTTCATACTAGTTGATATACTTCAATATGTGTAATCCTAAGGTGATTAATCCTGTCCGTGAGATTCAGATTCAGATAACTCAAGTTACATAGTTTGTAGTTTTCAGGCCCTATGTTTGCTATCTAATATGAAACCTTGTTTCAAGATGGTCTTGCCGACTACTTTCAAACCACATCAAGTCAATCTGTACTTGGCCTTATGTTATGTTTTTTGTCCTGACTACCAAACCGTTTTTTAATAAGCTTTTCTTAAAAATATTGTAAATAAATTGCTGAAAATATATAGTTTGAATTTCTTGTTTTTACAGTCTAGAGTCAACACGTTCAGTATTGTGTAATTTTGATGTGGACGATTTGAATCCGTTAGCTATTGCCAAGTGTTTATGTTTATTTCTTCGAACTACTGATGGACAATTGAATAAAACAAACCGTAGTAACTCGAATGATAATACTACATTTTACAATAATACAATATTCCGTTATGATGATAATGATAAACAATGTGGTTCGGAAGATAAACAGTCAGGTGAGTGATTGATGTAAATTTTGCTCTTTTTTTATCATGTTTTCTATATCATCATCTGTGTATTGTGTACCATTATGTCCTATTGTCTATTATTCCTTGGACATAATACATCACTTGACTTTTCCCATATCAGAACAAGAATTAAAATGGAATATATTACTTTTTACTTACTTACGCTTGTTACTCCTAGTGGAGCATAGGTCGCCGACGGGCATTCTCCAACCCACTCTTTCCTGGACCTTCCTTTCCAGTTCTATCCAATTGTTGTTCATTTTTCTCATGTCTGTCCCCATTTCTCAATGTAATGTGTTCTTTGATCTTTCTGTTTTCCTTTGGCCTTGAGGGTTTCATGTGAGCGCTTGCCTCGTGACTCAGTTTGGGTGCTTTCTTCAATATGTATCGATCCCGTAGAAAACTAACTCGCTAAAAAACGCTAACCAGGAAAAAATAATTCAAAATGGAATATATATACGATCATGTGTTACACTTCACTTTGTTGTTTGCTTTGCTAGGGTGTGATTAAATCTGAAAGGGAAATGAACAAAAGAATCAGATAGTCAGAACTGATAGTTGGTAGTATACAATTTTTATTACTTACATAAAAATACAATAAAGAGATTGTGCAATAAGCGAAAGTTACACCATTATGATCATTTTACACTGGTAATATCAGGTTTATCATACTTTCTGTTCTGTTGAAGGTAAGATTTTTAAAAAATGCTGGATGACACTAGCTCTTAAAAGCGGAATAATAAGTGATTCGTTCCTTTCTAATTATATGTGATATTCACTGTCCATTAAGCGTCTAGCGATTCCACTGGATAGTACTCTACTCCTTCATATAAAAAATCCTTCAAGAATATGCTTATAAATTACTTTGTACTATAATTTTTTTCTTTTAGTTATTCCTGTGCATTTACTATCACAAGTACTTTTTTCACTGTTCTGGTTTGTTACTTCCCCCTCTCTCTTACTTATTTACACCTGTTACTCCCAATGGAGCATAGGCCGCCAACCAGCATTCTCTAACCCACTCTGTCATGGGCTTTCCTATCTAGTTCTATCCAATTTTTGTTCATTTTTCTTATGCCTGTCTCCATTTCTTGGCCTAATGTTTTATTTGGTCTTCCTCATTTCCTTTGGCCTTGAGGATTCCATGTGAGGGCTTGCCTTGTGACACAATTGGATGCTTTCTTCGATGTGTGTCCTATCCACTTCCAGCGCTTCTACCTGATTTTTTCCTCCACTGCACTCTTGTTTGTTCTCTCCCACAGTAAGTTGTTGCTGATAGTGTCTGGCCAACGGATCCGAAATATTTTGCGTAGACAATTGTTAATAAACACTTGTATCTTCTGGATCATGTTTCGCGTAGTTCTCCAAGTTTCCGCCCCATACTGTAGAACTGTCTTGACATTTGTATTGAAAATTCTGAACTTGGTGTTGGTTGACAGAAAGTTGTTTTGAGTTCTAGATGTTCTTCAATTGTAGATATCTTGCTCTTGTTTTGCCGTTCCGTGCATTCACGTCTGCATCAGATCCACCGTGTTCATCAATGATGTTGCTCAGATATGTAAAGGCTTTTACATCCTTCAAATCGTTTCCGTCAATTGTGATTGGATTGGTGCATGCTGTGTCAGTCAGTCAGTCAGTCAGTAACAACGTAGAACTTCGTACGTACCTACATAAATCAGTTCGAGTTGACATACCACATTAGCACAAAGATGTAATTGTCGATTCAAATCCCATAGTGGTAGAGATAGTGAGAGTATAAGCCGTAATCGGAAACATTAGGGTTTGAACATGTTATTCAAGTAGTATAATACGGTTAAATAAATTTGGAAAGAGAAAAAAGAAAAGGACATGAAGAATTCAGAAGATTAGAATTCGGGAGAACACAAAGAGTGGATGCACCTGCGCCATTGCAAACGATTTTCAGCCATGTCATTCAAGGTCTCTAACCATCGGTTGCTATCATCTCGCGGTCCCCAACCAGATAGTCTACACCTACCAACATGACTCAGTCCACTTGTCAGTGGCTTCATGGATTTGTGCCATGTTTTGGTCTGGCTGCCTCTAGCTTTCTTCCAATCCATTCCTATACCATTGAACATGGTACGTCGAGGCAGTCGGTGGTTGGGCATACGTAACACGTGTCCCAGTCATCTGAACTGATGAAGTTTCACTACTTCATCAATTGATTTGCCATCCTTATCTAGTACCCGTTTCCTAACAACAGCATTACTCAGTTGGTGATCACAGCATATACGAGCAATGTTTCGAAGACATCTATGATCGAATACTAATAACCTACGAATATCCTCTACTCTTACTGGTCATGTTTCACTACCATAAAGTAGGATGGAATGAACTGGTGCAAAATAAGCAGGTCCTGTGGTTGATAGACGGATATCTCGCGTCCACCATAAATGACTCAAGTTGGCAAAAGCTAGTCGAGCCTTCTGTATCCGTGCTTAGATTTCGTCACTCACCAGACCAGAAGGGCTGATGAGACTTCCAAGATAAGTGAAGCAGTCGAGTGTCGATGCAACCGAATCCTGAAGCAACATTTTGCATTTCGAGGGAGAGAATCGCATGCTGAACATGCTTGGATTGTTAGTTAGAGTGGTCAGAAGACTGCATTTTGTCAGCGTCTTCACCAAATAGAACTATTTCATCAGCATATTCTAGGTCAACAAGTGAATCTGTCGGTAGAAATTCAACCCCTGGACATTTAGATGAGGAAAGTGTTATCTCTAAAAGCACGTCAACGACAAAGTTAAACAAGAATGGAGAGAGTGGACAGCCCTGACGAACGCCACTTGAGGTAATCAATTCTGATGACAGTTCGCCATAAGCTTTCGCTCAACCAGTTGTGTTCGAGTAGAGAGCCTTTATAAGGTTAATGTACTTCTTTGGTGCTCCTTTCAGTGACAAACACTGCCACAGAACCTCACGATCAACAGAGTCAAACGCCGCCTTAAGGTCGAGGAATACTACGATTGTGGGGCGTCTGAATGTGTGTCTGTGTTTTAGAACCTGACGTAGTGTGAATATCTGGTCTATACAACCACGTCCAGGTCGAAAACCAGCCTGATTTTCTCTAGTCTGCTCTTCACGAGCTTTAGTTAGGCGTCGAAGTATTATTGAAGCTAATATTTTAGACACTATATTAGTCAAACTGATTCCTCTGTGATTGTCACAAGAGGACTTTTGTCCTTTCTTATAGACTGGCACAATCAGTGATTGAGACCAGTCAGATGGGATTACGTCCAGTTCCCAAATTCTACCTAAGACCTCGGTTAATCTCACTGTTAATACTGAACCACCATCCTTAAAAATCTCAGGAGTAAACCTGTCAGGGCCTGCTGCTCTCCCTCGTTTCAGATTTCCTATGGCTTTTTCAACTCCGTAAAGGGACGGAGGACCTACACTAACTTGCCATTCAGGTTGACTAGAGATCGTGGGAAATCGAAGCGTGGCTGAAGGCCAGTTGAACTGATCCCTAAAGTGTTCTGCCCATCGATCCAATCTCCTGGATTGAGAATGAATAATATGTCCATCTTTCTCTGAGATTGTTTCGCTAACGGTCGGGTTCCTAATTCCGGTTTCCTTAACGAGTCTGAACAATTGTCTGCTATTACCTATTGCCGCTGCCTTTTCCATCTCTCTTGCTTTCGCCACCCACCACTGTTCACGATCATTGCGTAGACTTCTTGTCAGCGTGTGCTTAAGCTGACTCCGATCTTCATTATGTTCAGAGCCAGGTGGAATGAGTTTCCGAGCATCTATCAGTGCGATAGATGCTGCTGAGATCCAGTGTTGCTCCCTAACCTTGTGGTTTACCTTACTAGCAGATATCACTGCTGTTTCCACAGCTTTTCGGATATCATTCCATGCTGCCTCAGGGTGGGCATCACATACATGGCTGCCTAACTGTTTTCCTAGTTGTTCCGGAAATATACTCCTAGCTTGACTATCATTAAGTAGGGCCCTAAGAGGTTTCCTTGTAGCGTCTTTCCTACGTCCAGTAAGACGCAGAAAAATATGAGCACGCACTAGAGCATGATCTAAGCATGTGCTCCAGAATGAGCGACAGTCTTCTATCGAGCCCCTCCATCGGTGGCTGATAGCGATGTGATCTATTTGGGTCCAATGTTGGGACGAATTAGGGGGTCACCATGTTAAAAGGTGCTTTTGCTTATACTTAAAGTTAGTATTTGCAAGGAACAGGCGGTTATCTGAGCATATCTGCAACAGACGGTCGCCATTATCTGTTCTTTGAGCCACGACACCATAAGATCCACCTAGGTGTCTTTCCCTATCGCTTAGTTTACCTACTTGAGCATTAAAGTCACCGGCCACTATTACTACATCCGAGCGCTTAGCTTTTCGGAGAAGGTCCGAAAGCTTTCTGTAAAACTCATCTTTTACATCATCTGAGCTGCAGTCAGTGGGAGAATAGGCAGAGACGACGAAGAGGCATCGACGAGTATCCCTATCTTTTCGGATCCTCATTGTTCCATTCAGTCGGACAGCGCACAAACGACTGTCTACTGGGATCCACTCTAAGAGAGCTAGTTCTGCCCTAGGACTCAATACTATACCTACGCCGGCGAGGCCACGGGAAGCAGCATCAGGGCTTCCAGATACACGAAGCGTAAATCGAGTCGGTTCTTTATTTTGGCATGGTGAGGTCAGATGAATGACGCTACTCGGATCCTGTATGCGCGTTTCGGAGACGCAGCACACATCGATGGCGCGAGATTCTAAAGTCCTATCTAAGGAAGCCTGTTGTCCTATTTGGCACAGTGTTCGGACGTTAAAAGCTCCTACGTGTAGTTTAGAGCGTGGTTTCAGGAGACCAGGAATAGCGTTGCGCGTACTCGAATCGTTTGCCCTAGCGGTGCGAGGTGAAAAAAGGACGTGAGAAGGGTTAATCAGGCAGATAAGAGTGGTATAAGTAGGTGTAGGAAGGATTTGAATGTTACCAACTTGGTCTCGTGTGCTGTTACGCGTATGAGGGCTGATGTCATTTCCCGGCTGCCCACACCGTGGAAGGGTATTTCTTGAGGAACCTGAGGAGGAAGTTGGATTAATGTTGGCCTTGTCGACCTGGGAGCGTGACCGCAGAGCCCAAGGGACAACTGCTTGAGGCCGGTCGCGCACGGCGTTTTCGTGGGAGGTTTTTAATGTGTTAGCTCCGTTCTTCAAAGGGCCTTACCGCCGGAGACGGACATCTGTGAGGTAAGGTGAAGTGTGACAGTTTTAGGGTTGACCTTTTCTAACCGCTTCCTTCCTTGTGAGAAGGCAGCGTCGCTGCAGATGCTGGTTGTCCGAGGGAAACACCTTACTGGTGTCACACCCATCTACAGTCAGCAGTAAGACTTCGCCCTCAGACCTTGAGTTGGTGCTTTTAGTCTTACCGTTCTCCAATCGACCTGCCTGGCATGGTAGAACCTACAGGAACATATGTTCCAGCCAATATAGCTCGGTTGGGTCATCACGATAGGCGAGCCCGATCACCGCGTCAAGGTAGCAGCTACGGTCAAGTGCATGCTGTGTTGTATCGGAGAATCTTGCTTTTTCCTTTGTGTATGTTGAGAACTACTGCTGCTGAGGCTGCCGCTGCACTCGCTACAGAAATAATAAATCAAGTATATTTGATAGAAAAAAATAACATGTACATTCATAAAGCTATTTATTCACTCACTGTGGTTCATTGTTACTATTATTGTGAAATCTCATTATTCTTAATTCTTTTACATTTTCACATTTAATAAATGTTTTTCTTATAATATCTAGATGAATTAAATACCCCATCAGTATTGTCGTCATCATGGAATATAGACAACTTTTTCACTGTTCTTTATGAATTAAATCCAAATATACAACTAACTATAGTAAGTAACAATAATTGATTTTCACTGTATGCGTATGTGTGTGTGTGTGTAAAACCTTGTTGAATTTATGTGAAGCACAATGTCTTGATATGTGCTCCAATGTACTGTGTATTTCGGTCTGATTAGCTTAGGGATTAATACATTATTAGCCCTCATATAGTTTGTTTCAAGCCCGGTTTCGATAAAAATGAATGATATTAAGAGTTATTAATTGTATATCCAAGTTATGAATTCTGTGTTATAGTTCAATAAAACTGTGCTTATAATGAAACTATATAATTGGGTAATATACTGTGAGGGTATAATGGAAACTAACTCATCCAATGATGGTTAAAGCATTTGGCTTTCAATTACTACTTCTTTTCTGGTTTATTCGTCCGTATCATCCACTTCGCTCGCCTATTTTGTTACTTTAGTAGGTGATTATGTACTATAAATCACTTGATATGACCGATCTTGACTCAGTCGAAACACATGATACTCAAAGACGATGAGTTGTTCGGTACTTGTGGAAATTTGTTTACCTTGTGTTGGTTACTACTCATAAACATGTGTAAGTAGTGTTTAAACTACTGTTATTCAGTAGAAGGATTTACAATTTTATCTTCAGCGTTTCTATGTACGCTACCTATATATCACGTCAGCATACAAATTCTTAAACAGATATATGTAAGTGGAATTCAATTACATTTATATGCCCCTAATGACTGGGAAATTCAGTTTTTGCAACTATATACTTTATACATGAAAAAAAAATCCACATTGTTAATTGGAATATGTGGTATTCCTCACTGTTAACATCCAATCTGCATCCTAGATAGAATTAGTATTCCAACTAAGGAGTCTGTTAATATCAAATTAATTACACCACATACACTATGTTATCAACCGATTTTCTGTGTACAAGAGTAGTACTAAATACATTTTAATACAGAGTCTTGCAAAGAACGTTTAGCTTTGTAATTTACGTCACAAATTGACTTTAGTTAAACCATCTTTGAAAATCAAGAAGCACGTGATAGCCTTCTTATCAAGTATGTGACTCCTCAGTAGTCTATATCCACAACCCCATCAAGTATGAAACTCAGAAGCTCTAGGCTTTACAGCAATCTTATCACCTTTAGAGGACTAAGCTAATATATAGTGATTTACTGCTTCAACTAAAATCAATTCACGATATTGTGTTATCATCATTCATATTCATTAGTGATATTCATCTTATGCCTGATATTGCTGAACTCCACTAATCATAGCTTTTCATTAGAACTCTGGTAAGAATCACCTCGCGAAATTAGTCACCAACAACCACATGAATATATATTCTGTTTTTCATCACAACAACATTGCCAAGTTGAATTGCCTGCTGGAGTTTAATTCTTTTTTATCACGAAACGATCTAATCTAAACAAATTTCAGAAACCTTGCAGCACCGGGTGGTTGTTTAGTACTAGGATGGGATTCCTTAACAATGCATATCCACGGTTCTGAGGTCGAGAATCGAACACGGGGTCTTCGGTTTCGGGCGTTGACTACTAATGTCTAAACCAATGAACCGGGGTCCAGTGGTGCACGAGTCTAGTGAGTAGTTCCATGCTATTACAAAACAGCCGTCGAGGGTTTCCAGTTTTCAATAGTTGTCTAACTTAGATTGGTTTGTGGTCTCAATAAAATTCAGCAATCTCCACAACCTCATACATCGGTTGGAAATCGATTGAAAGGAAGAGTATTTCTTCACTTTTTTTTAATTATTATTGTTATTACTACTATTGTCTCTACTCTTAACACATGTACCTATGATTGTTTTTCCAATTCCATTTTCAGATTTTAAACGAATTAGATTGTTCAGAATTTATGATAACAAGTCGTCAGTCTTTCCATTTATTTAAACAATTTATTTTCAATAATAATCAATTTCATATATCAGCTGATTATTTCTATCGTTCATGGATCAATTCACTTGGACAATTAAGTTTACTTCAGTATTGTTCTGTATATCCTGATGTAATTTGTCTTGCTTATTGGCCACATCGTTGTATTGATATAAGTATGTTGCAAATATCATTTAATGAAGATGAACAGACAAGTATGCAATTATGGTGAGTAGTAAATCACAATTCTACGTTTTATTCATTATTTATATCTTGTTGTATGCTATGGTTGGTTGTTTCTTTTTTAAGGAACGAGAACCTCCCATGTCTTTGACCTATGCATGTAATCTATCTGGCAGGGAGACGTCAAAAATTGTAATCCCAAAGTAGCACAGATGATCAGCATAGGATCTTAGCTCATTTAGCTCATGGGTGGTACCATTAGTGAAAAGCAAGAATTATGTAACCCATCTATGTGAAATTTCCGTATCCAGCCACTCGGTCGAAGCGCTTTTAAAGGCACTAAGTAAAATATTCCTGGAAAATCTATAAACAAACTGTTGTATGACAACATTTCAACAGGCAGGGTGAATATTTATAATCTTCAGTTTTATTCAGACATTTTGGGTCTTGTCTTACAACTGATACAAGCTTAACACCTGACTGTTTAAAAATACTCCGAAATAATGTATGGTGACTGAAACAGGTCTCAGTCACGTACAGTTAATTATACGCAACTTAGAATCTAGCATATATGTTTGTGTGCCCAACGATTGAATGTCAGTCAGTACCAACGTAGAACTTCGTACGTACGTATATCAGTTCGAGTTGCCACACCACATTAGCACAGAGATGCAGTGGTCGATTCAAATCCCGTAGTGCTAGATGTAGTAAGATTATAAGTTGTAATCAGAAAAATTAGGGTTTGAAGATGTTATTCATGGACTATAATCTAGTGAAATAAGTTTGGAAAGAGAAAAAAGAAAGGGACATGAAGTAATCAGAAGATTAGAATTTGGGAGAACACAAAGAGTGGATGCGCCTACGCCATTGCAAACGATTTTCAGCCATGTCATTCAGTGTCTCTAACCATTGGTTGCTTTCATCTCGCGGTCCTCAACGAGGTAGTCTACACCTACCAACATGACTCAGTCCACTTGCCAGTGACTTCATGGACTTGTGCCATGTTTTGGTCTGGCCGCCCCAACGATCCAATGTGTTATTCCGTATAGCAAGATACTAGAATAGCGTAAGCATTAATAGTTTTAGTGATATTCAAAAAGATTAAACTTAGGGAATGTGATTTCTGAGTAAAATATAAATTGGTATTATAAACAATTAAAAGTCAATTAATAAACGAATGAACCGAAGCAATGTCAAAAGAATGAATACATTTGCATCATTGTCATTAATTCTGTGAACTATATCACTTAAAGTCTCTACTGAAGACTCTTTACAATATCATCACACTAACTCCAGTCAGCTAGTCTGCATCTACCTACTTACACAACTCAATCCAAATAACAAATAATTTTAGGATCTAATCCCATATTTTGATTTAGCCATCTCAAGTACTATTTTATTCAGTAGTAGTTACCTTTCCATATTCACTCACATCCCTGTGTAATATAATATAAGAATGAATTATAAATAAAATAGATCAACAATGACTAATCCTATGAGATTATTCATTATTGTACTGCTGATTGGTTTCAGAAGGTGATTTTGTGGATATTATAATAATTTAATAGTTGAGTTCATGAGTTACTTGGACCTAGACTACCATGGAAACCTCCGGGAGTACTGGACGACCGTTTCATTCTAGTGCGGGACTCCTCAACAGTGTGCATCCACGATCCCGCCCCACGGGATTTGAACACGGAACCTACCGGCATCCAACTGTGTTAATGTTTAACTTCAACTAATCCACAAAATTGCTTCACCGTTCACCATTGTCTTCAATCGGTTATTATCTTAGAATACAATTCCGTACACATCTACACCAACGTGACAGTTTACATCACATGTAATTTATTCACTCATTTGGCAATAATTATACAAACAATCACCTGTTTTATTCATCTAAAAAATGGAACAACAGTCTTTGCGTGCGTACGGCATGTATGTGCGTATGTGACTAACTCTAGGCGTTGTTTACGTGTAATGACTACTTTATTGTTGCTATTACAGTCACGTGTTTGTGTGTGTATCAAATTATAATACAAAGTTGGTTTGTTTTATTGATTTCCTCACGTGATAACCATTACTATTTATAGATCAGACTGTCAAGGCCATTTTGTCAATGTTGCACACAATACACTAATATAAAATAGTCTATTTTTATTATGAGCAAATCTCTACATACAGGAAGTGTTAAAAATGTTGTCCAGAATGACAATGAAAGCTCTTCAATTGAACTATTTAACTCAGTGAGAGAGAGCAAAACACCACCAAATACTGCGTTTTTATTTAACATTAGAGTCTTTTATCTCCTCTACGAGGGTGTTACAGTAACAGGCATAAGTTTTCAATTTGAACAGGTTATCTTTGATTTTAAAAAAGAAATAAATAATCATCGAGTCGCGCGTGCATGATTGTGGATGTGCATTGTTGAATGGTCCTATACTTGGATGAAATGACCGTCCAGTACTTCCAGGTATCTCAATGATAGTTTAGCTTTAGATTGACTCATGAGACCAACTGTGTGAAAATAATCAAATTGTTAATGCACAGCAATATCATTAGAGATTTTTTTTTGTTTCAAATAAAGAGAATGTCTAAACTTCAAAGTATTAATGCTGGTCATTTTGACGACAGCAGTGATTAACTAGATTAATAATTCTAATTTATCAAAAGGGGGTTTTGTGAAGATTTTTAGTAATTTAATAATTGAATTCATGAGTCAATTAAAACTAGACTACCATGGAAAACTTGGAAGCACTGGACCGTCGTTACGTTCTAGTATAAGACACCTCAGCAGTGTGGATCTACGATCCCGATCGCTAGACTCCGACCCAGGACCTATCAGTCTCACTCACGATTGCTTAACGTCTAGATCACTGAGTCAGTATCCAATGGTAATAATTCTAATGTTTATCTGTTTATACTTGATATAAACTTTTGTGAAAGATTTAACGGTCACTTAGTTCCAATTGCTTTGATTAGTAGTAATAATAAATAAATCTATATTACATATTTTATTAGGAATATTTAATCTTTATAACTTCACTAAACAATGCATTCATTGATCATTTGTATTAGTAATGAAGTAAGCTTTACCTTAATAATATTCATTATTGTCATAAGACATTTGATCGATAAAATCAGGTCATTACATAATAGAAATCATCAGTTCATAATCAATCAACTTTGGTTTTGTTTCAAAACATAACTTTAATTAATTTATTTAAGCACATAAACATAAGTACAAGAAGACATCAAATAGATATTCGTCACACAAATCATTCGAATACTATCCGGGTGCCCAAACCGATGCAGGTGGTTTTCTTGTTGGGTCACACCAGGAACCTTTGACCTAAAGACCTGAACGCCAAGATGGTGGAGCAACGTCAGGAGATGCAGTCACATAGTAGCTGGTGACTAATAATTGGTTCGTATGCCATTAGTTCCTTCAGGATCCTAGAGCCCCCATGTCCGCAACTGATTTGGAATCAGGTTGTTTTTTAACTCCTCCCTTATGTGAACTCTTCATGTCCACCAACTTGGTTAAAGCGCCGGACATTCGCCTTTCGTCCTCTCAATTTCGTAAACAACATCCCCTGGTGTGAGAAGACAGTGAGTAGGAGTTCCTTGTCAGTAGTTGAATGCATTTGGAGAGGGAGAGTTGCCTCTCTGTACTCTCGGCTGTACCAGGGCATTTGATGAAGAAACAATGTCAATCGAATGTTAAGTCTATTTATAGACTGATGTCACTTGAAGAATCATTAAAATTCACAAAATCTTGACCTTGGTTTATAACCGTATGAAACTTGTTGGTAAAATATGCTGACAAAGATATTGATGGAGATAGTAAAGGTGTTTCTTAGTAAGGAAACGTGTTTTGGCTAAATACTCCTCTTTCCTAAAAACATTAAGCATGTTACGTTCATGTGGTTTCGAAACATTAATTATTTGTGTATCTCAGGTGGATGATTTTGGTGGGTTTTATTCTTTCAACCTTAATGTACAACATTACCAACTCTTAATTCATAAATCTGTTCAGAGAACACAAAACACTAAAGCATCCACATTAACTGTAAATATTTTTGTTAAGAAAAGATATATATTAACAAGTAAGGAAAAGCGCATGTAATATAGGTTCGTGTACTTGATTCTTATTGTATTGACCCCTTAAGCCAATTTCTGAGAATACAGTCGTTAATTTTATCAAACTTCTTGTCTATGGATTATATTAGATCATTGGCAAAATCCATAAGGTTTTTTTCAACGTTTTTTTTTCTAAAAGGATTATTCCAATTCAATTAAAACACTGAGTTTCATTCGAATAGATGGATAATGGAACCATAGGATTTTCCAATTGCAAAATGGTGATACTTTGAAGATTAGTATTCGTCTTTGAATGAATGATATCAGTTAAGAAACCCAGTGAAAATCAAATGATAATAATTAGCTATTTCATCCTTACTTATTTTTTCCTGGTTAGCGTTTTTTTTAGCGAGTTAGTTTTCTCCGGGATGGGGTCGCTAAACCCATGCCCAACCCTCCTCCTTTATCCGGGCTTGGGATCGGCAGTAACCCTCGGAGGGACTCCAGGCGGAGTTTCATCCTAGTGTATGACTTATCTGTAAATTTTAAAAAATGTAATATCAACAAAATTTCCCACCTATTTTCCCCATATGAAAAGTATTTGAACGTAACATGCATATCGTTGTTCGAAAATGGGAGAATTTACCCAAGCGCACAGGTTTCCTCTCTAGAAAACAATTTCACTTCATAAATTTATTTTTCACAATGTTTTTCCAACAATTAAGGGTTACAAGATCATACAATTCAGTTCACAAAGTGAGATACCACTAAAAATGCTCCATATAACATCATTGAATCCTCCTAGTTCATTCATATAACTCCAAGCTTTTTTACTAACCTCCTCTCTATCATTGATCTCAAGTGTTGTAGAGTTTTCAAACGATATCAATCTATTCCATATTCTACATTATTGGTCTCAACTGAATAGTTCTGAATGTTCTATTGAGAAACTGTTTATTTTTTTACAAAAATCACTTCACATATATTTTATTTATCAAGTCCGGACAATTGTGCATTTCAGTCGATTTACGAACGTTTTGTTGTTATTTATTAAATCTCTTCATAATATTGACTTGACTCTGTGAATAGATATTTATGATGTTTACTGGTGATAAAATCGGAAATTATACCTCTGTGTTATGACATAATGAGATTTGTCTCGTCGAACTACTCAGTAATTCAATGTTACTACTGTTTTTTTTTTTGTAGACCCATACATGTATGTTTTTGGTCAAAATGAAAACATTTTTTTTGTTGCTTTTTAATATTCTATACAGGAAGAACATTGATTATGTTCAAGCATTATTGAATTTATCCGATAAAGGTTTATACTCTGATGTATATAAATTGTTCAAACAAGTGTTTATTCTGTATCCAGATATTTTGACTGCTACATTACTTGAAACGGTATGCCACTTGTGATTTTATATATTTTATCAATTGCAGTTCATGTTTATTTCTTCTGTCTACTTAAACTTGAATTAAGTAGTTTAAATAAATTAACAAAAATAAGTCCCAGCCTCATCACAACAATGTCAATCTATTAAATAATATTGAAAAACGGATTACATCACCATGCTAATTAACTGTGCTTAGAACATATAATTAGAGATGTGTAGAAATTCATTGTTCTACTTTATGAATCTGAAAATCAATATGGAGTTACACAGAATTAATTTTCATTTATTTATAGAATGGGATGAATTGTATTTGCTATTGGATCTTCAGGACACACCTTTTATACTATTTGAGACTAATCAGATGTGTATAGTTTTGTCCGAGTGTTAATGTTCTTATTGAGACATGAATCTAGTATCCTTGACAGTTAAAATGTGTTAAATTAGATTATTGACTAGGAAAGTCGCTGTATTGTGTTAAATTGATAAATATTTTTAGATTTTTAACTATATGGATGTTTTATAACATTTTAAAAAGTTTTAGCACTGTTTATGCTTTCTGTCTTCACGTTCATATGGTTGTAGAATCTGTATGATAAATCGGGCAATATGGATGACACTCACCGCTTACAAACTTTCATGTTTGAATGTTACGCTTCATCTCGATAAGAGCTTAATAAGAAACAAGATAATAATAAAAATCTAAAGAAATGAAATATACTTCATTGTGTTTAGACTTCGTTGATGAATGTAAGACTGTTGATAGACCAACTATCGAATGTATTTGTATAAAGCATCTTTCATGAACAATTTCAACTAATTAAGTCTATTAAAACATTACAAAGTTGTCATCAGTATTGATGTATTCATTTTAAAGCATTAGTTACTTCTATCAACTCTCCTGAATCGTCAAGTTATACATCAAGAATGTTATTACGATGATTATCAATTTGTATCGTTCTTTATTATTCTTGTGATTAGTTTTCGTGGTATTTAGATTTGAACTAGATTTGAAGCTATCACGAATTCATTTACTCTGCGAACGAGAAATAAGACTCGGTGACCAAAGACCAGTAAGCTAACTAATGATGCGTCCCAGCCCCGTTAACTAGAGTGAGAAGTCCAAGTTCGGAATGCGGAAGTATATTCTGCAAACAGTCAGAAACGAACGATCACAACAAACATAATTCAAACCGTTATATATATAATCGATATTGACATGGAAGTTTTTTTAAACATTAATCGATAAGTTCTTCAATAAATGCCCAAGCATACATCTGCATACAAGTTCCACAAAGATAAAATGACAAACTATGGGTTTTTGAGAGATCTATCGTCCCCCAACAGAATAACCATTGTAACTTACAATTTTGACTGTGATTCATTTTTTATTTTGTTATTTTTCTTTTACCAATTAGAAGTTTGGTCCATTACGTAATGTAATGCTTGGTCATGCATTTGTTTATTTTTTAACAACTCGAATTAATTCACATATTCTTCTTCAAACTGCATGGAATGGTGGAAAGGTATGTTTATTATGTATCGTTATTTACTACTTATAAATATTCTTATTTATAAATACGTGAATATATATTTATATATCGTTGTGATGATATATGTTCCCTTTAAATGGATTCACATCATGGGCTCCATATGTCACACAAATCCGGTACATGTGTCTTCTATGAATAATCCTGGAAACGATTTAATTTTGTCGATCAACCACACAATTTGGCTAGTTACTGTTTTTCTTGACTGTATTCAAAACATAATACGGTTTGCAGTCAGAAGGAGTAAGGGGGCTAAATATTGGGACTAATGAATTAAAGCTTTTTATCCAACCATTTTCAAACGGTTTTCAACAAACGACTAGTATTTTAATCTTGGTACTAAACATATATCCTCCCAGAAGCCATGCTGTCCAATCAAGGTTTGACTATGATCTTCAGAATCCCTACATAGTCATCCGATTTGAGTGTAATGCAATCTCTAAAAATACGGGATGAATCAACATCATCCTAAGTGAGGACACTGACAAAAACTATCAAAGTTTGGAGGAACTACGTCCTCCTAACGTATGAAACCTACTTTGAAAGGCTATTTGTTATTCTTATCCTGAAAGTACGTCTTTTCATTAGGAGATAACCAGATTACCGCTGTTTATACAGGTTATTTTTTTACTTTGTTCCAGGATTTATTTGCCAGATGATTTCACTGTATGAGTCTATCATTTTAGTGTCTTACACAAATAGTAGCTGAGCTTTTTAATTTAAAGCCTGCTTTTGAGGTTTGTCGAACCATTTATTTCCAACTACAAATTTTACATTCCCTTTTAATGACTATCCATCGCTTTTTGTTGAAATTGTTGGATTATTTATTTATTTGCTTGAACACATAGATATTGGTTCAAGGAGGCACCAAATACATATGCGCCACACAAATCTCATTTGATTTTGTTTGAGGGCTGTGATACTGCTCGGGTGCCCAAACCGAAGCATGTCATTTTCTTAGGGGGCCACACCAGTAGACTTCGACCTAAAGGTTTGATCTAAAAGGCAGTGGAGCAATATAAGGAGATGCAATCCCATGGAAGCCGATGACCAACGATTTGTTCATACGCCATTTGTTCCCTCAGGATATTGAAGCCTATGTCCTCCACTGGTTTGGAATGACGGTTTTCCCACTCCCGTAGGTGGACTCTTTGTGTTCACCAATCGGGTTAAAGCGCCGGACATTCGCTTTTCGTCGTGTCAATTTGGTAAACAACACCGGTGTTGCGAGAAGTCAGTGAGTAGGACTTCCCTGGCAGAGGCTGTATACGCGTGGCCATGTGAAAGCATTTGGAGAGGAAGAGCGGACTGTCCCCTCTCTCGGCCGTACCAAGGCATTTGGGTGCGAAATTGTTCGATTCAATCCGCTGTATGGACATAATCAAAATGTCTAGTTTATTCTACCCTAGAGATCGAGAAATCTTGTAGTCCCAGTTACCTTTTATTTTATTAAGTATCTTTTTCTTTTCTCTCATTGTCCTCGCTCCCAACACCCCAAAAAACAGTCCATTGATTAACTGTTGTGATTTCGAAGAGGCATTCATCGCATTTAACAGTAAATCATTATATGTTTTCGATTACTCTTTTTCAATATTCTAAAATGTTTAGTTTAGTTTAGTTTAATTTGGCTTAGATTCTATAATAACACATTGTTATTCTACTTCAAAACAAACATTGATTATGCAATAAATCATCACCATTATTATCTATCTATCTATATGTAGATCTTACTTATAATAATTAGAGTATTAACTGTCATTCAAAATGAAAAGAAAAGTAAAACAAAACACACCGTTATTTCACTGGAATATTCAACATGTAATTCATTGATTTCTGTATAAATAATAATCACCATAGTAAAAAAAGTATAATTCAATTTCTTGAAACGTGACATGAATCTATTCCAGAATAGAATAGAATAGATTCTATTTATTAATATTATTATTATTATTATTATTATTATTATTATTCTACTAATGAAGAAAGTAGTTAATGCCAATTTATTCATTATAACTTAATCAATATTATTCAATTTTAAGGCAATTGATATCTATAATGATTTCATTACTAGTTTGAGCCATATTGGTGATAGTAGATGCTAACTACTTGGTTGGTGTGGTTTTCGTAATTATCGTAACCAATAGTTGGAGACTGTAGATGACATGACTCAGAGTCGATCACAATGGCGTCGGTGTATACACTCTATGTCTTCCTTTAAACTATGAGATTAAAATCGCTTCATATCTTTCTTTCTACGAACTAATTCTTTCTTCCTGTGCTATATCCTTATTGCAATCTTTCTTTTATGCATTACCACCACTGAATTAACTACTTCTATGAATCCAGTGTTCATCTTGTTGTGATAATTTGGTGTGGCAACTTGGACCGATGCATATATGTGATTGGTCCTACGTTGTAGCTGACTGACTGACAATTCTTTCATGTAGACTAATTTGTATTAACTGGTACGTTTTTTTTCTTGAGGTTCTCTGTCATTCTAACCAAATCGGTTGGAGAACAATTAGACTAAAAACAAGAAGTGAACGTCCAAGGATCAATTTTTACTATCAATAGATTAAAGTATAGTGACAATAAGGTGTTCCTCTTAAACAACCAGTACTTACTGCAATACTGTCTTCTTATAATAGATAAAACAATTTGTGAAATATCAATCATAAAACTAACAAATCTTACGTTAAACGACGAATTTTCATCACTTACCAAAAGGCCTTTAAAGTATAGAGCTAACATATTCAAAACTACTCACAAAAAGGTTGACGATTACCAGGCTCAAATAGTTTCCCCTTGGGTTCTGTATTTGAGCTTCCAGTTTTCAAGATCACTTCGATTTCAGTTTACTTTCTATGAATCTAAGGAAGTATTCTGATACAGTGTAGGCAGCTGAGAAGTGACAACTGCTCTCATACCTTTAACAATACTTTAACTGATTATCACATACACATCGGATCAAATTTGAACAAATATTGACTATTGAATTTGATCTTTGTATCACGATACTTTCAAGGCACACTATTCAGTCTTCAACCATCGACATTTTTGGTTCAGTTTTAGGGGCAACTGAACAATATCATCAGCATTCATATAAACTATATTCTTATCAGTAATTGATTAGTTTCGAGAGTTTATTATCGAAGTCCTAGTAAATAGCCTTGTTCATTAAAATCCACAACAATTAACCACGAGTTCCCTTTTTTTTAAAAAAATGGTTGGACAACATTGCGAATTGACTCATGGTAACAATGCAAACCATTGAATATCGCTTCAATAGATTAAAGGTTAAGCACTATCTAGAAAAACTTAAAAGTCTTGGTTTCGATCCTTAGTGGAGTTGTTAAACATTATTATTGGAGATTCTTATAACTAGAATGAAATAGCTTTTGTGCATATTATAGTCATTTTAATAGTTGAGATCATGAGTCAATTGAAGCTAGATTACCATTGAAAAATCTGGTAGCACTAGATGACCGTTTTGTCCTACTGTATGAGACTCCTCAGCAGTGCTCATTCACGATCTTGTTTCGCGAGCGACTGCTTAATCCTTTAGACTACTGAATCAGTTAGCATTCAATAATGTTAATGCTTAACTTCAACTCATCCACAGCATTGACTGACACATATCTATCATTGTTTTCATCAATGAGTGATTTCTTTTCTTTTCTGTACTTATAATCAATAATTAGAAGAAATCACACACACACACACACACATTAATTATCTTATCAACTGATTTATATGTAACATAACAAATTGCCTTTCTTATATTGTTTACTTTTTATCTTTATCTTCAATAAAGGAAACTAATTATAAACTGACTTATCAAGGTTGTGTATAATGTTGACTGATTTATTTGTCTGGAAAATTCTTTTCTCTTTTCTTTTCTTTCTTTCTTTCGCTGAAGTATCCTCTTTACATTTGTACAGTTTGTTTGTTTTTATTTTCATTTCTATTTATGATTTGCCTGAGATTGAATGAGAGAAAGACAAAAGGTAAAGAGAGAGAAAAATTGAATAAACAAAAATGTGTGTTTTTTTAAAATTGAAAATTGATTAAAATATACATATGTATGGCGCTTTAACCGAGTTGGTGAACAGAAAGAGTCCACTTAGGGGAGTGAAAAAAACCCTGATTCCAAACCAATTGCCGACATGGGCTCTAGGATCTTGAAGGAACTAATGGAGTACGAACCAATTGTTGGTCAGCGGCTTCCATGGGATTGCATCTCCTTACATTGCCCCACTGCCTTGTGGATTAGACCTTGAGGTCGAAGTCTCCTGGTGTGGGGCCCCCTAAGAAAACCACTTGCTTCGAGTTGAGCACCCGAGCAGTATCACAGCCCTCAAACAAAATCAAATGAGATTTGTGTGGCGCATATGTATTTGGTGCCTCCTTGAACCAATATCTATGTGTTCAAATAAATAAATAAATATCTTATGTGATAAATATCTTGAAGTGGATTGATTTGAGCAAATGGAATTGAGTGTACATATATGTGTGTATGTGTATCTATTCTTCTTTTGTTCACTTTAACATTAATGACTTCAATTGAATACTTAGACTAAATAAACATGAAATAATTCATTAGATTTGTAGGGTCAATGAAATGTCACTGAGTCATAGCCAAATCATTCGATAGTCAGATCATTGAATATTGTACAGATCATCAATCCTTGTCAAAGTCAGTGACATCGTATATCATAGACTGATTCATGCGTTGATAGTCACACATTCGTTTGTACTTATTTTTTACTAATATATTTCCGTAATAATATCCTTTGTGTTGTATGGTCTTCAAAGCAGCCATAGTACCTTGATACATCGAAGAGGTAATCCACATTAGATGTTGACCACGAGGTGTGACTTTGTAGTTAGCTTTTAGTTATAGCATTCCTATTTAACTCTAATAAGCTCTCTATCATTCGATATAGATCAACGTGAATGATCTTAAAAGTAAAGCATCATAATATCTAACAGTAAAAACTACGACGCGTGTTTCGTCCTACTACTTAAAATTTATCGGTTTGTACAAGTACATGCGATGTCTGCTATAGGATTGGGTTGAAAAATAGTTCGAGGCAACCCAATTCAAAGGATGCGTAATTAATCTTATTACTATTGTTATTTAAATTGCTTCTATTGCTCTGGCATTTGTCTTGATAATTTCATCTTACTGTGTTGATATGGTGTAACAATTTGAACTGATATACACTTGTGCTAAGTTCTACATTTCATATGACATGACGATATGGTCAGTGTAATCACTTATGTACTACTTATATAATGTTTTTTTATTCAGTCCTTAGATTCCATGTATTTCCCTTCTTTCATCATTATTTTTTTTAGTTAAACGTACTAAACGGTACAGATTTACAACAGCAACGTCATTTATTCATAGCTTCATGTATAGAGTATATAGCTCAATTGATGGCATCTGACGGATCATTGGAACCCAGTACATTATCATCGTCTACACAAATTTCTGACAATCGTCAACATATTTTAAATAATCATAATGATAATAGTAACAATCTATCAGCAAATTTTTCACAATTCATTGAATTATTAATCAGTATTAATGATTCCAATACTCATGGATGTGCTATCTTACCTATACTATTAGGTACCACTGAATGTTTATCAATTGCTGTATCCAATCTATTAAATCCAACTAACTTTATACTAAATCATGATAATAGTTTAAACAATTTAACAGAATCGATGAATGACAAATTCATTGGTACAATTAATCGTTTACCTATTCATTTGTTATTACCACCTAATCATGCAATTGATTTAACTTTAGTTTTAATTGTATCTATGGCAAATGTAATTCATTCAAATAAAACAACAACAGTTAATAGTTTACAAATAACCACTAATTCAGAGATCACTACTAATACATCTGCTTCATTAGCATCTATTCAAACTTCAATTAAATCATTTTTATCACAATGGTTTATTGAACATTTTCATGATAAAATAACAGCGGTAGGTGATTATATAACGGTGTTTTTTTTTCTTCATATTTTTCTCATAAAGAATACTAACAACTGGTAGAATTTATAAAACGTAGATGTTCTTTGTCTCATATTACGATTTAAAAATCTTTATATAGAATAGTCTGTGACAACCTTCATCAATCGTTGAAGACTTTGAGTTGATCACAATGGCACAAATCCATCTATTCTTCTCCTTTATCTAGATCTTCAACTCCAATATTACTTTATACATAACTTTTTAGTTTATCTCTTCAAAACATGTTCTCAATAGTTTTATCATTACTATTATATTATTCCATTGTCTTTTGTCATACATTTTGTTAACTTTATTTGTTTATACTAGTGTAATGTGGGGACTTGGACCAACACACATTGATTACTATTAACTGATATATGACTTATTGCATTTATCCAGTGTCTACTCCTGTCATCTATTGCTTTTCTCAATTAGATATTTTTTGCAGTAGCGATATTAGTAGATATCTTGTCTTGCTAACAATTTCTTCTGCTCTCCACTATGTTTGTTGTAGTTCACCAAGACGTTAATAATCTATCTTTTTTGTCATTCTCATATTATAGAATAAAGTGTTGATCTCACCGTTTTACAAATCTGCTCACATGATTGTTATTGAACACTTTTTGTAACCAGATAAATTTCTATTTAGATCACCGAAGTGTGTGGTAGCTTCATGAACATCATATAAATAAGCGGCTAATCACATGTTAAAGTGTATGATTCACTTTTGTCCTGGCTTTCTGTGGTATTCTAGTCATTCAGTTATGGGAGTCGCATATATTCCTACATCATTGATGAAAACTGAATGTAGAAGGAAATCACATGTGTTATTATGATCTAGAGGTGGAAGAAAACTATTATCTCATGATTTATTTTTGTATAGGTTTTTTTAAATCTTCCGACTGATGTTTAGGATTGCATTTGGTCAGTCTCATTTGACATATGTGTATCCTGTACGAATAGCTTCGATATTGCATTAAGTCACAAGCATTGTAAGCAGGGATAGATGGCGTCTAACAGTGGAATCCAAGATGCGGAGTGAACATCAACTCTGGGATACAGATACAACCAGATGACGAGTCCCGAATAGGACGAAATGCGCATCCGGGATTCCACTACTGGCCACTATCTATCTCTGTCTATTATCACATGAAATTGAGTCACTACTAACAACTGAAAGCAAGCCATTAGATGAAGTAAGAGCGATTTTGGCGAAATCATCGTTGAAAGCAGTACAGATAAAGTCCATTTCGAAGTTACTCAAATGTTAATAATATAAACATAGTTTATTGCTTTAGTGTTTTAAATGACTTTCGAAGATTAACTTGACCTAAAGAAGGAGAATCTCATCTCAAAGTCAGCATTTGAACTGTCTTATATTTGCATTCTTTTCTAATTACCTAATAATATTGTCCATTATGATAGAATGGAATGTTTTGCTATTGAAGCACACCTTTCACAGAATATAACATTTATTATTAAAAGCATTCATATATAAACTACAATATTCTTTAATCATTTTAACCAAAATATATTTTTGAAATACTTATCACTTATTGACAATTAGTTTTCTTTTACCTAATTATTGATATTTCAGGATCCTTTTGCACTGGGTGTTGTTGATTATTTACGTGCACATTATTCATCACATGTAGCC
Source organism: Schistosoma intercalatum (assembly GCA_944470365.2). Taxonomy (NCBI): domain Eukaryota; kingdom Metazoa; phylum Platyhelminthes; class Trematoda; order Strigeidida; family Schistosomatidae; genus Schistosoma; species Schistosoma intercalatum. The sequence goes on from OX103728.1 coordinate 19,727,248, forward strand.
GCCACCAGTACAACTTTCATTTCACGTAATAAATTAGCTTTACCTATGGAACTTCGTAAACCTTCACTTAGTTTATTGACGCATATTATACAATCAGCACAAGCAGCTCTTAGGTAAGCTTTTTAACTTTTACTTTGATGTATTTTTTTTTCATGTAAAAATTCGTTTCTTTTGTACTATAGTTAGTTATAACAAGAACTGAACAATCGAACATCAATTTGTTGAATTAGGTTTGAGCTACATCTTATACTGTAAAGGCGGAACCAGTTGTTGCTATCGGATTATCGATTGTTGGATGCATCTCATCACCAGGCCATTGCTATTGGCCACCTCAAGTCCTACTGTATTCAACTAGTTCAAACAGTACTGGTGTTTGTGTGTGTATGTATGGATTATCCGGAACACCAGTTTTATACTTGTGTATGTGTATGTACAGCATAAAAATTACTTGTCTCTTGCATAATCCCAGTCAAGTTATTACATCATAGTAATGAAAAGTAGTACTAATGGGCGGTTTTTTTGGCAATTATTAATTAATACTGTAATTTTGTCTTCTGTTTTAAAGTTAATTAGTGCATGAAATTATGTAATCTTATGTAAATAGGTGGACAGTGAGTTTGATGTGTAGAACTCAGTCTATTCTCACTTTTGTTCAAGATCATCTAATTTTATTACAATTCTAAAATCCTCATCTGGAATTGATTTCAGTCAAAAAAAAGTATTGAAAATCAATAAGCAATTGATAATTGTTTCATTTTAAGTTGAAACTCTTTAACAGTACATATTTACAACGCCCAACATTTCGGTTCATATCTACAAGTCCTTAAAGTTCTGTGAGAAAAGAGTACGATGCCATTCTATCGGAACCTCATTGGTTACACTTCTAAAATTTTATTAGATTAAAGATGACAGACGTTCTGTTTATGATCAAATACAACACACATACATGAAATAAATCACGGTGATTAAGTGGGTCCTTGTTAAGGTTCACGCGATAACTGCGATCCGTGGTTGAAGACTTTGGTTAACTACTCAAAATCTAGTCATAATGCAGTAGATACATTTACTCTAGATCTTGGATTTTAGTATTCGTTCATACATTACATCTTACATTATGTTTTTGGGGCCTCAAATGCCCTGGTACGGCCGAGAGTGGGGAGAGTCCACTCTCCCTCTCGAAATGCTCTCACATGGCCACGCTTATATAGCCTCTGCCAGGGAAGTCCTACTCACTGCCTTCTTGTGGCGGGGGTGTTGTTTATGAAAATGAGAGGACGAAAAGCGAATGTCCGGCGCTTTAACCAAATCCCAAATCAATGGTGCACATGGGCCCCAGTATCCTGCGGGAACAAATGGCATATGAACCAATTTCTTGGTCACCGGCTTCCATGAAACTGCATCTCCTTACGATACTCCACTGCCTTGTGGATCATGCCTTCAGGTCGAAGGCTCGGAGATTTTCCGCCCCCCCCCTGGGAAAACCACCTGCTTCGGTTTGGGCACCCTGGCAGTATCACAGCCCTTATACATATCGAATAAGATTTGTGTGGCGCATATGTATTTGGTGCCTTCTTGTACCAATATCTATGTGTTGAAATAAATAAAATACATTATGTTTTACCGAAGTATATCCTTAAGGTGTAATCTTAGTCACTATCACTACTATTATTATTCGTTTTGTCATATGAAAATATGGTACGGCAACTTGAACACTAACATTTGACTTTCTATTGATGATAATATAACATAAGCATATCTTCTATATTACTTCTATTATTTCGTTCATTATATAATTAATTAATTCTTTTTAATGACGTCATATTGTAGAATATTCTCATTGATTAAAATTATTATATTTTTATTTTTGCAATTTCATTCTTTCATTTGTACTACTTTATACATTATTGTAATTAACCCAATTCTTATATTTGTATAATGAGTCAGTCAGTACCAACGTAGAACTTCGTACGTACGTACATCAGTTCGAGTTGCCACACCACATTAGCACAGAGATGCAGTGGTCGATTCAAATCCCGTAGTGCTAGATGTAATAAGATTATAAGCTGTAATCAGAAAAATTAAGGTTTGAAGATGTTATTCAAGGAGTATAATCCAGTGAAATAAATTTGGAATGAATAGTGATTTATATTTAAATGAATAATCTGATCTCATTTTGAAGCATTTTATTATGGAATAAATCATCGAAATCTAAACATAGAGAGTTTACATAAGATTTGTTAGTCAGTCCATCAATCAGCTCCAATGTAGAACTAGGCATATATATATATATATATATTTATATACATCGATTCAAGTTACCACACCACATTACCACAACAAGATGAATACCAAATTCATATAAGTTGTTTCTTCAATGGTAGTAATATATATATAAAAGAAAGATTGCATATAAGGATATAGTACAGGAAGAAAGAATTAGTTCGTAGAAAGAAAGATATGAGACGATTTTAATCTCATAGTTTAAAGGAAGACAGAGAGTGTATATACCGGCACCATTGTGATCGATTCTGAGCCATGTCACTAAGAGTCTCCAACCATTGAGGTGCCCGACTTCAACCAAGTAGTCTGCATCTGCCAACATGGTTTAGATCAGAAGTTAGTGACTTCAAGGTGTGATGCTACGTTTTGGTTTGCCCGCTGCCAACTTTCTTCCAACCATTCCCTACACAAGTTAACATTGTGCATCGTGGTAATCGGTGTTTAGGCATATGTAACACGTGGCCCAACCATCTCGGTCGACGAAGATTCACAACCTCATCAACTGATTTACCATCATTCCATAATACCTTAAGTTTAACCTCATTATTATTTAACCGGTGATCCCAGCAGATGCGAGCAATATTTCAAAGACTTGTAACTTACGAGTATCCTTTACCCTTGACGGCCACTTTTCGCTGCCGTAAAGTAAAACAGAACGAAATGCCCATGTGTATCATTGGTTTGGGATGACGGTTTCCCAACTCCCCTAGTTGGACTCACCGTGTTCACCAACCCTGTAAAAGCACCGGACATTTGCTTTTCGTCCTGTGAATTTCGTAAACAAAATCCCCGCCACGAGAAGGTAATGAGTAGGACTACCCTGATAGAGGTTATATACGCGTGGCCATGTGAGAGTATTTAGAGAGGGAGAACGGGCTTTCCTCACCTTCGGTTGTACAGGGGTATTCAGGGGCTAAAAAGCCTAACCATATGAAGTCCTTTATATTGCTACAATTTTATTTGAACCTTTTCTTTCAAACAAATTATCAGTTTATTTTGTATTTTGGTACAACTATTGATAAAGATAATTAACTTTCATTTATCATTGTGTTGTTATGATCCCTTCAGTTATATATTTATCCATAGATCATTGTCTTAGTTTCATATGATTTCAAAGTCTTAGAGTATTATCAACGTGTTTACTTATTGTAAACTATTAAATGTTTAAGTTTCTCACTTACTTATCATTATAAAATTGTACTATTTTATTACACATTAACACCATTGAATGCCGGCTCAGTGGTTCAGTAGGTTAAGCGTTTGCGCGCAAGATTGAAGGCCCTGGGTTCAGATCCCGCGAGCGGGATCGCGGATGCACACTCTTTAGTAGTCCCACAATAGGACGAAACGGCCGTCCAGTGCTTCCAAGTTTTAAATGGTGGCCTAACATCAATCGGTTCATGGTTTCAATCATAAACTTAACAATCTCCACAATCACTATACTGATAAAATAATGTTTTATTAAAAAAAATTGATTGATGATTTTAATCGATTCATGATTGTAACAAATATGAAAATATGAGATTATTCAACAATAAAGTCGATTATTATTATTATTATAAAGAATATTGAATAATTAGTACTTTTACCATGGTGAAGTTACCATTCATCTATTCATCTATCCATCTATCCATTCATTCATTCATCAATGTGATCCATAGAAATGTTCAAGTCATTTTATTGATTAATTGTTATGTAGAACAAATTAGTCCTCAATATTGATTGTGGGTAGAGAAAGAGATCATCATCATCATCATCATCATCATCATATTAATAATTACAATAGCTCGATCGATAAATTCTCTCTGCCCTCTCACATAAAACTTTTCATTCATCCACTCTTCTGTGATTTAATTGGTTTAATTTTGTAATGTAATAATAATATTACAACTAACCAATCAACTAATAGGCTTTCTTTTCTTTGTTGCCGACTCTCTGTTTATATATATATATATGCCATATATGTCTGTTGTAGTTTATCCTAGATGACCTTGGTGTGTCTACCACGTGATCAGTCTATTCAGTTAGCTATATGCGTATATATATATATATATAAACGTATGATGTTGAGATAGTCACCCCTTTGTCGCAAATTTCTATTGGTTGATTAGTTTTATTTATATTCGTTTGGGTTGACCCTGGTCAGACGTCATAGCGTATCTTATTCATTTCGTTCGTTATGTAGTCGTAGAACGGATGTAGATTTTTCTTTGTGGATTATTATTATTATTACCTATATTTCAACAACAACAAAACAGTTATTTCTGATTTCGGATATATAATAGTATTCAAATACTAGTGGATTTATTTTTGTTTTACTTACGGAATATAATTTTCTAGTCTATGTGAAGTCGACCAAAATTACAAGGTGAATAATTTATAGACTTATGTTATTGTTCATTTCAACTCACATTTTAATGAAACGGTTTTAAAGACTCATTTAAAAATCCATGTTAAATTCATTTTTTTTCTCCCTAAAATTTCTAATTCACAAAAGAGTAAAGATAGTGATAGAACAAGAACCTCACAGTGTGTGCTACTAACGTTCATTTCTAGGTTAATCAGATGGTAAAGCGGTTGTAAATTAGAATAAACCCATACTTGGATTTATATAGTTTCTCAGCACAGTTTTTATGATATGAAAATTGACATGTCAACACAACTATACTAAACGACAGAGTTCTTTCTTTTTCTTCCATGTTAATCTTCCACTGCATCAGTCACAGATCCTAATCCATATTTGCCTCAGTTGGAAATTCTCCACTGTTTTGTCACAGAGTAAATGCTTAAAACAAGTAAAGAGTAAGGGTAGTAGTTCCATTACTATAATTTTCAAAGAAATCAAGATTAGCGTAAAACATTGAAGAACTATTGGTACTTGATCATTCAGACAACATTAGTTAATTCTGCAAGTGAATGGCATTTATTACTCTGAAATAGGGTTGGGAATTAAGCATTGGAGTCAGTATTACGATCCATATTATGAAGTAAGACCTGGTTTTTTTCCTTATCTACAATGCAATAGTGCTCTGTAAGTACACGGATGGTTTATTCGTACTTACACTGTAGGTTTGACGTAGAGAGTTGAGTGCATAAAAGAAAAGGCAAACAAAAATCTATTCTTTTACCCATTTGATAGTAATAGTAGCTTTATTCAATCCTGTTTGTGCACATCTAAATTGCAATTAGTATCCCGTATCTTTCATCGGTATTCAATAGTTAGAGTTCGCCACTAGCTTTGTTTCTACCATATCCAAGTTACCTTAATCCCAAAGTATTTGGATTGAGATTTTCAGAAGCCACGAATTCAGTTTAGTTCAAAGCTTCTCATCACTTCCAAACACCCAGAAGTCACTGTAGTAATGCTATTATAAAGTGTTACCATAATCACTAAGGTTTAGTTCGAAACGAAAAAGATAAACAGGAAGAAATAATATAATGAACATTACCACCATAATGAGGTCATATGAGGAGAGTGTAAAGTCATAATTGATAATAAAAGGACGATGAATAGAAAACGATTTTCTGTAAATACGTGATAATTAAACCACTTAGTCAATAAGCACAGCTTTAAGTTTTTCAGCTAGGTGAATTAATTACGGTATGTAAAACTAGTCCAAAATATTTTTTCTTGTTATTTCTTCATATGATGAACAAGGATAAAAATATTTCAATAATTCCAGTGCTTCTGTCTGGATTTCTCAGTATTTTACACTTTAATAAGTAACCTTTTTACAATACTACGTAAATACATACTTAGCATTCATCAGGCTTCTTTTTAAAAAAAATGAAGTGATTAGTCGCAATATTTTCATAGTTGAAAACTTGACCCAGACGTTTGAACAAAACAGCGTAGCGGAATAGATGTTTGCTTCACAGTTATGGGAATCCAACGCGCCAGTTTGGATTCTTTGACTCCACCTCCTCAAACACTTAACAATCCCACTGAATTGTTTCATCATTCTAGTCCCGTCAAAACTAATACTTGTCTGAATCTCTAACTAAATAGATTGTCTAAACTGAAATTTCTGAAATCACTCGATACCCTACTTGGTTATTCATTATTCCTGGGCTTGTGATGTTTTCAGCAATCTGTTACTGTTAATGGTTAGTTCCAGTGAAGTTTTTGTCCAGTTCTAGAAATAATTTCATTTAATAAATTCCTACAGTCTTTCAATCACCTACATCTGGATTAAACTTAAAGTTATGTTTCTACTGGTAATTTGCGTTGTTCAATGTAATACCTAACAAGGTATACGGAGTGAAGTAGTTGAGCGTGTCGACCGCCTCACTTATCTTGGAAGTCTAACCAGCCCTTGTGGTTTAGTGTGTGACGAAATCTCAGCACGGATACAGAAGGCTCGACTAGCTTTTGTAAACCTGCACCGTTTATGGCGGACGCGAAATATCCTTCTACCAACCAAAAGACGGGTTCACTGCGCAGCAGTTCGTTCCGTCCTTCTTTATGGTAGTGAAACATGACCAGTAAGAGTAGAGGATATTCGTAGGCTACTAGTATTCGATCATAGGTGTCTTCGAAACATTGCTCGTATATTCTGGGACCGTCGAGTAAGTAACGCAGTAGTTAGGAAACGGGTACTAGATAAGGATGGCAAATCAATTGATGAAGTAGTGAAACTTCATCAGTTGAGATGACTGGGACACGTTACGTATGCCCAACCACCGACTGCCTCGACGTGCCATGTAGTGTCGGAGTGGATTGGAATAAAAGAAGGGGTGGACAGATCAAAACATGCCACAAATCCATGAAGTCATTGACAAGTGGACTGAGTCATGTTGGTAGGTGTAGACTATCTGGTTGGGGACCGTGTGATGATAGCAACCAATAGTTCGAGACTTTGAATGACATGGCTGAAAATCGTTTGCGATGGCGCAGGTGCAGGTCCTCACTTTGTGTTCTCCCAAATTCTAATCTTTTGAATTCTTCGTGCACTTTGTTTTTTGCTTTCCAAATTTATTTAACCGTTTTATACTTGTTGAATAACATCTTTAAACCCTAATGTTTCCGATTACTGTTTATACCCTTACTACCTCTACCACTATGGGATTTGAATCGACAATGATATCTCTTGGCTAATGTGATATTTCAACTCGAACTGATGTACGTACGTACGTAGTTCAACGTTGTTGCTTTCTGAATACCTAACAAAATTTCTGATGATATTACAACCTTTAAAATCGTTTTCCTTACCCTCAATATTATGTATACAAATGTCTATTTGAAAGTAATTCATCAATCCCATTGAATTACTGTTTTCAGTTCTATTTACGTAATATTAATCTTTCAAACCATTGCAACAGTGAACGTTAGTTAGTTTCTTTTATTAAAAGTAACAACATTTACTGACAAAAATATCCTACCCAAATGTATAGTTTATTATCTAGAATAATTATATATCTGCATATTTTCTATTCAATTTGTTCGTTTCAACTATGAACATCGAATATGGATATGTAAAATTTCAGCCTTAAAACCACAGAATAGACCGAATTGATTTACAATGTTATAGATTTCTATTTTGACACAAATTTGATGTATTTGTTGTTTTATTTTAGTCTTCCTCATCACCAGCGTTTGTTGCCAACTTTGTCTTCTGATTAGCCTATTGTTCACTGTTTTTGCTTACACAAAAATTTATCATTTCAATTGGTCGGATTGTACCATCTCTTATTAACCATGACTCACCAAGTTTACTGAACTTACGAATTAGGATACACAATTTGCTGTTTCTAATCTGTTTGGATTGTTGTGCTTATGGAACAGCATTAGTTTGTAACTTGATGGTACAATCTATATTCCAATTAAAGCGACTAAATAATATCTGCTTAAACAACTCCCTATTCTGTGTATAGACGAGGAAATACATGCTATGATTAAAAAAAATTAATTATGAATTAGTGTGAATACATGGATTTAGACACAGCATAAATTACACTTGTGGCTACTAGATCTGAGTTTATTTAGCGAAAATGCTCAACAAGTATCCATTGCTTTCCAAACTAAAACTTTTCGTAAAATAGAGTTACTTTCAAGACTCATCGTCAATTTTGATCACCCCATTGAAATTTCTTTCCAAATGATCAGTTTTAGTCATCATGGCAGGACCTACTTTGAATACTTATCAATCAAAATTAGAAGCATAGGAAGTGAAGCAGTATCAATTGTCTTGGATAACGAAACATCAGGAATATAGTTTACAAGGCACAGATGAAATAGAAGAATAAAATACCTAGGAAGATACTTTATTTAGTATTGGAAATGAATGTGACTGGACTATTACCACCAATGTTATTAATGTAGTGATATTATATATATATATATATATATATATATATATAATCTGTTTTTATTTTAGCATTGATATTCACTCCAACAGGTATGACTGTTGCTCCACACTTGTCGCCGCAAACTACATTTAGTAATTTGGCCACCATTTTGTTACATTAAGTAGTGATAACTTAATGTCGCGATGGGCGGCATAATAGTAGGTTGAGAAAAGACAGGTCGACCATGACTCATCAGTAATATGAAATCCAGTGGCATTTTTTGTTATATACCAATGGGTAGAAAATTTGCATTTCTGACGTTTCGTGAGGTAATGTAAGCCATTTCCGATTAAATAAAGTGCCCGCATTAAGCCATGAAACGTCAGAAATACAATTTTTTTACTCATTGGGATATAACAAAAAATATATTTATTATTATCTTTTTACCTAATACTCAATTTATTTGAAACTATCAAGTCAAACCTTGGCAAGTAGTTATATGACTAAAGTTTCCTCAGCTGTGGTATTTTTCATCGATCTGGACCATACTGTGTTAGATAAGGATATATATAAATATATAGGAATTGTAAGGAAATTGTTTGCCTTCAATAATGACAAATGCCTAGTTCTTTGCAGATTTGATGCATTTTCTGTGATGATTTATTTATTCATGATCAGTCTGCCTCCTATTTTTGCAGTAATCATTCTCAGATCTACTGTACATCGATGTTTGTTTCTTTATTAACATTATGATAAGCGTTATCTCAGGGAATTTCTTATGCGTTAGTAACAGCTAAGAGATAGGGTGTTATGTGCACATTAAACTTATCGTCTGTAATATATATGAATATTTAAGCATGTTCATAATTCTATTTCATTCTTATCGTAAAGCCTCAGTGATTGGTTTCTGGACTAGAATATTGAGGGGAATATTATTATTTAGATGTTTTTTTAATACAGGAAGTAAACTATGATAAACCTTAGTTGTAAACTCAGAATAGGTTCTAATTACATAGACATGCATTTTGTCGATTGTGAACACCTTTATCCCGATAACATACATCCCTTTTGTGTGTTTCTATTTTTATAATAAAGAGAACTTATCCTCTTTTTTTCTCATAGATTATCCGTAACATCTTATAAATACTGGGTTGATATATTCTAAGCCAATTTTGTACAGATCCCATGATTCTTAATGTAGCATATTCAGCACATATATTTCAGCTACTTCCTGTTTATCTATGTGAAGTAAACTAAACTATTTGTCTATATTTGTAACATATGCAGCAAACCGTTTCGACAAATACCTGCTTCGATCTGGGCACCCGGGGAGTATTACAGCCCACACACATTAATCAAGTGATTTGTGTAGTGTATATGTATTCGGTGCCCCTTTGTATCAATATTTATGTGTTCAAATAAATAAATAAATAAATTTCGACAAATTTAATCTATTGAATATCTCATAATGAATTTCAGACTGGAAAAATATGTCAAGTTTAATATTCTATCATATTTATTTACTGCATGTATCATCAATGAAGTAATTCCAACTTATGATCATTGACATACTGATTAGATAAGACACGTGACTAAACCAATCAGTAAGACAGTACAACCAACTCGGTTAGAGCTTTTGTAATTTATCCTAGAAAAATATCTTCAAGTTCATTCATATATGTGCTTAAATATAATATTCAATATAAGATAAAATCTACATTAACATCTTCCAAATTTGCATTCAAGCAGTTCTAAAAAAAATCCAAATCATTTTTCATGTTTTTTTTTAATGTTCACTATATGGATAGATCCGGTCCGTGTCTTGTTTCTCGTCCAATTCTAATTGAAGTACATCAATCACTTAACGCTCTTTTACAGCTAGTAATCAATTCAGGTAAGATTTCCGTTAATAATTAAAATTATTATACTTTCTTTTAGCACTCAATCGTACTTTTAATCAATCTGCATCATCAACGTCATCCATCAATAGTGGATCGGCTATGAAATCAAGTCCTGCAGGGCCAACTCAATCGCATTTATTAACAACTAGAGTAAGTTATTATACTGATGGAGTTTTGTTTTCTAAGCTGGATGGTTTCGTTGTGGAACTTTCATCGTTCTTCTGAACTGTATATTTCATCGTTTCTTCTCGCTGTGTCAGTACTTTTTTTAGGATCCTTAATTGTTTATTCTCACTTTTTCTTCAAATAAATAAACAAATGTAGTACCAAATCATAAAAAAGTATTCTAGAAATTCCATCTGAATAAGTTTTTCTTGTTTAAACAAATGCGAAGATAAAAAGTGGTCTACATATGGTGTTTAATGTTACCATCAAGCTATTTTAATTAACCATAGAAAATCTGATACAATAGGACATCAGAAAATAAAATGCATTACTTTATGTAAATAAAGTATGCGGGATAAAATTTTTGAGGAAAAGAGAGTAGTATGTTTGATAAGGACAAGGCATATACTCACATTGAATGCACCGGAGTCCGTTTATTCTGTTTCCAAATATTTGAATGCAAACCGGTCAAAACCCACACGATCTGTAACTGAACGGGCGAATTCACATGATTGTTCAAAATATATTTATTATAATGTTAATGTTTAGTATTAACAATGTGCTTATTATTTGTTGTTATTTTTATATTAGGCGTCAAGTTCTACGGTTTCTGCAAATAATCTCCGATTTCCAACATCTGCTATTTCTGGCTTATCCACTTCTAATAAATTTGCTACAAATGTCGATACAAATACTGGTGTTTCACGTAATCTTGCTACTGGTATGTTGTTCGCCGCGTATCACACAACTTATGTTTTTATCATGAATTTCATTTAATGTTTGTTCTCTCCAAATGTGTTATTAATCATGGCTATTTTATACATTATGAAGCATATGCATATGTTTTAGCGATAATAATGAGTTTGTTACGATAGATTAATAGTGTTTCATTTCAATTCGCTCATATCTTTCTATAAGGATCTAAATAAACCGAAGGAGTACATGAAGATAGAGAGACAAAAGATGACAACTGTCGAGAAATGTGTTCGCGATTCGTTAGAGTTGAAAACAGAATCTATCACTACTATCAGTTGACCAGTCATAATCAATTTGGCGCTTAGCATAAATATGCGTTAGCTCAGATTTCCATACCAAACTACTATGACGAGGTTGAATTAACAAGTAGAATAACAAAAAAGTAATAATTATAAGTCAAACTAAGAATTGCTAGTGTGGTTCGAGAAGATGGAATAAAGATAAAGGTCTAGAAAGAAGATAAAGATCGAATTCATATGTGCCACTGTGGCTTATTCCGTGCCGTGTTAATTAACTTTTCGAATCACTGGTTGTAGTTGTCGCGAAAAATATATCCAAACAATACGTAGGCCAATAACCAATGACTTCATGTCCCAACATGCGTCATCACATATTGGTTTGGTCCCTCCCGCTACTATAGTAGTCGATTTTTCGTCAGTTATCTAGGAACTGTGTTGACTTTTGTTGGCGTGCTATACCGTTTTTTTGTTATACAGAACGCTGGATTGAATATCGTAGCTAATTAATTATATTTAAATATTAACATGGCATTTAGGGTGGAAACTTATTACTGAAAGTGTTTTCTAGACACTTCGGTTTAACCTGAGTCTATCGACCAGTATTTCTGTTTTCGGCTGTAATCAGTAAATTTACTCCTAATCATATCTATAATGTCTAGCTATTATTCAATTATTTCTATTTAAATTTATCTGAATACATGTGTTGTAGCTATATGGCTATGTAGAGCTGGTCTCATATGAGACTGGAGGTTCGCCATTGGTATTGTGGATGGTTCAGCACTGCTTTGGCAAGTTTTGCTGACCGTTCATGCACAAAATTGGTTTGCTGGTTAACCGATTTCATTCATACTGGTGGTTACTTTTCAGTGTTCTCAAGGGCCATTGTCATTGGGACATTGTAAGGCATGTCGCCATTGCTAACATTAATGAGTTTGGCTGTCGTGTAAGCGGAATAGGTCAACTTTGGCCTGCTTGTGCTGTGCATAATTGATTCACGCGGTCATTGATCGGAATAACTATACATATGATGTCAATGTGTATATGAATTGTGCGAATGGTCCACCAGGGTGTTTGGTACCTGTGCGCCACAAGATTGAGCTGCACTATTCAGATTCTAACGTTAAAGCCTATACGGTTTCTGTTTCTCCTGTGAAGCGGGATTGAGCTGTACTGTTTGGGTTGTCACGTGAAAGTCTGCTTGGTGTCTGCTTCTTCTGAAAACCGATGTAAAATTATCCTGGTCCACAAGGGTATATTATATGACTATAACATGTGCAGCTCAGATGCTACAACTTAAGTTTACCATCGCTCCCTGAGTTATCAGTTCTTTATTATTATTTCCATTTTTAGTTACTACATTGAATAACACCAAACTTAATTCCGTCGTCATGCAACATGTTACAAATCCCTTAACTTTACAGGTTAGTTCATTGTATTCAAATGTGTATGTATACATATCTATGTTAAAATTCTAATGTTGCCATATTTCTTGTATGAACATATTGCCGTAATTGTCATCTGGTGAGATAATTTCCCTCTCTGCTGCACTTTTATCTTTTTTTAGCACAATCTCTACTTTTGCATTTCTTTCATCTGTGAATTGACTGCTACTGTGTACCACTACTCATAACTCATTTTTCCTAATCCTTTAATTCCATTAATGCAAATATATTTTGGATTAGTGATATTCTACTCAGTTTGATCTTTTTTGTCGTATATTCACTTGTTTTATATATATGAATCTAATGTCCATTTATCATAGTATATCATTCATTTGAACTCAGCAAATTTAATAACAAACTGATCCGAATCCTCTAAATTAAACAATATTCATTCTATTCATTTTGTTCTATGTTGTAGCTTGCAGCTCGACGTAAAGCACAAGCTTCTGGTATAGTCGGTCCATCTATGACTGTAGATACTCATATGCAACAAGCATTAAATAATAATTTCAATATTTCTATTCCAATGGAACATCCACCTATGGAATTGTCATTTGTCAATGAACCTATAAAAATTCAATTAAGCAAAGAAGCTGAAGCAGAGGTGAGTTATTCAATATTTTTTTTTACGAATTTCTATAATCTTTAAGTGTCACATTTCTGTTTTGTAAAAGCTGGTGATATTATTACCCTGGTTGCCTAAATAAGATTAGGTGATAATACACGATTGTGCAAACTACTGGTGATCAAACAGTTTGGACTGTACTGCTCAAGCATATCACATAGTTCTTATTTATTTATTTGAACACATAAATACTGGTACAAGAGGGCATCAGATGCATATTCACCACACAAATCAAATGAGATTTGTGTGAGGGCTGGGATGCTGCTCGGGTGCCCAACTCGTAGCAAATGGTTCTCTTAGGGGGCCATACTCGGAGCTTTCGACCTAAAGGTCTAATCTACAAGGCAGTAGAGCATCGTAAGGAGATGTGGTCCCATGGTAGCCGGTGACCAACGGTTGGTTCATACGCCATTTGTTCCCTCAGGATACTGGAGCCCATGTACACCATTTGTTTGGAATAAGGGCTTTCCAACTCCCTTGTTGGACTCACCGTGTCCACCAACCCGGGTTAAAGCGCCGGACATTCGCTCTTCGTCCTCTCAATTTCGTTAACAACACCCCCTCCATGAGAAGGTAGTGAGTAGGACTCTCCTGGCAGAGGCTATATACGCGTGGCCATGTGAGAGCATTTTGAGAGGGGGAACGGAATCTCTTCACTCTCGGTCGTACCAGGGCATTTGGGGGCCACATAGTTCTGATAAACTTTGTCTTCTCATTTCACTAACCAAATATATTTAGGGGAATAAATGTCTTAAATGAATGGTTAAGTAAGCTGTTATTACTAGGAGAAACAACTATCAAATTCTTTCTCATTTTTTGATGTTGTTAATATGATTATTAAGCCAGATAAAAACTCTGTGTTGGTAATCTATTTTCAAACGACTTTCGGTTGGTTAACCTCTTACATCTTTTTTTTTCTGTCTTTATTTCAATCAAATTTTATCATATGTTGTAATATGCAGTCAGTCAGTCAGTCAGTCAGCTACAACGTAGGACCAGGCACATATATGCATCGGTCCAGGTTGCCAAACCGCATCAGCACAACAAGATGAACACCGGATTCATAGCAGTGGTTATGTCAAATGTGGTAATATATAAGAGAGAGATTGCATATAGAGATATAGAACAAGAAGAAAAAATTGGTTTGTAGAAAGAAAGATATGAAATGATTTTAATCTCTTAGTTTAAGGGAAGACATAGAGTGTATACACCGACGCCATTGTGATCAATTCTGAGCCATGTCATCTACAGTCTCCAAACATTGGTTACGACAGTCACGCAGACCCCAACGAAGTAGTCTGCATCTGCCAACATCGCTCAGACTAGAAGTTAGTGACTTCAAGCACTGATGCCACGTTTTGGTTTGGCCGCCCCTAACTTTCTTCCAACCATCTCCAATACCGGATAGCATTGCACGTCGTGGTAATCGGTATTCAGGCATACGTAACACGTGGCCCAACCATCTCAGTCGATGAAGATTCATAACCTCATCAACTGATTTACCATCATTTCCTAATACCCTGCGTCTAACCTCACTATTACTTACCCGGTGACCCCAGCAAAAGCCAGCAATATTTCTAAGGCATCTGTGGTCAAATACTAGTAGCCAACGAGTGTCTTCTCTTAATGGCCATGTTTCGCTGCAGTAAATTAAAACAGAACGGACTGCCGCGCAGTATACTCGTCCTTTTATTGATAGACGGATATCTCGCCTTCGCCATAGGTGACGTAAGTTGGCAAAAGCCAAACGAGCTTTTCGAATCCGTGTTGAGATTTCGTCAGACACCAACTCATTAGGGCTGATCAGACTTCCAAGGTAAGTGAAGTTGGTTGACTACTTCACTCCCTATCCTTGGTTCAGGTGTTGACGCAGACCAGTCCTGAAGCAACAACTTTCATGTTGTAATATGCTATTTCTTTAGTTCAAATAACTTGTTGTTGTTATAGAATTGGTAGGCTTAGTGTTTTCTTTTTGCTTGTGTGTGTGTGTGTTTTCTTTATCTCGTAAATGAATCACTAGATTTATACTAATTTAAGTGATTTCACATCCTCCATCTTGTATGATCAAGCAAGATGACAATAAAATTATGAATGTACTTAGATGTGTAATACACATACACTTTCTATGATGAATATAATATTCCGATACACTTGTAATTATCTTTAATTGTAAATAAATATATGGTCGATCAAATGACTCTGAAGATGTCTCATTGTGTATATTTATACATTTTGGAATATTGCTCTAACGTTGGTTACTTCAAAATTAATTGACGACTAATCAGTGCCACCTATGTCAATTCCTTAGTGCAGATTGAATTTCATCAATCAATCTGTAATGTAATCATTAGTCTAAGTAGCTTGACACCGCATGAATTATATTGTGCTGTCAGGTGATGGTTGAAATTCGCCGTCAGGAACCCTCAGTTCCCCCTAGATTACACCGCCATACTTTTCAAAGGCCAACAATCGTAGTGTTTCTTGACATCAGGGCTGCCTTCGATTCGTTGGACAGAACTGTTCTCTAGGATTGTCTATTGAAGAGGGGTGTGCCTGAGAAGTTTATTAACATCCTAAAAGCCCTGTATAAAAACACCAGACAGAGTGAGGGCATACAACCACCTCTCTCCATTGTTCCATTCGAGCTGTGGGGTTAGGCAGGGTTGCCCAATCTCACCATTCCTCTTCAACTTTGCCATCGATGACATTCTGGAAACAGCTCTGATGAATGTAAGTAATGGTGGTGTGGATCTGTTGCCTGGAGAAAGACTTCTCGACCTTGAGTATGCGGATGATATTGTCTTACTGTGCGATAATGCCCAAGGCATGCAATCCGCACTTAATCAGTTGACAATCAATGTCCTTAGGTATGGTATGTGCTTTGCACCTTCGAAGTGCAAAGTACTTCTACAAGACTGGCAGGATTCCAATCCTGTACTCACCCTGGATGGTGAGCAGATAGAAGTAGTCGAGAAGTTCGTGTATCTAGGTAGCTGCATAAGTGCTGGTGGGGGTGTGAATGATGAGATCAATGCACATATAGTGAAAGCCAGAGCGGCTTATGCCAATCTGGGCCATCTTTGGCGCCTTCGTGATGTTAGTCTGGCTGTAAAAGTTCGGATTTACAACGCGTCGATGAGAGCAGTTTTGCTGTATGCTTGGGAAACCTGGCCTCTCCGAGTTGAGGACGTTAGACGATTCTCTGTGTTCGATCATCGTTGTCTCCGAAAGATTGCTGACATCCAGTGGCAACACCATGTTAGTAATGTAGAGGTTCGGCATCGTGTGTTTGGGCTCAGAGACGATAATCTAATTGGTTTCACCATCTTGAAACATCGACTTCAGTGGCTTGGACATGTTCTACGAATGTCGTCGCAGAGAATTCCACGTCGTGCATTATTTGACGACTCTGGGACTGGTTGGAAGAAGCGGAGAGGTGGTCAGTGCATGAAATGGTGTCGTGGCATGAAAGAAAGCTGCAAAGGACTGGCTTGCGTTGGTCCTTCACGACTCCCTGGTTGGGGTCCGAGAGATAGTGCTACACAGTGGCTAGAGACGTTATCAGATATGGCTCAGAATAGAAGCCAGTGGCGATCCAGCTGTAACCTTCTTTTACTTTCTTTATAAAAAGTGGTTGTGTCTCTTTACCTGAAAGATTTCTTCTGATTGTACCTTGTCGTTCCGTCGTTACTACCACACTACCTTACTCCAATCTCTTCGTCATTGTTCTCTTTTTCTTTTGCGTCCCTTAGTTTTTTTTTCTTTCCTTCTACTTCTCTTCGAATTCTCATTGTTTTGTGTGGCGCATATATATTGGCGCTCTCTTGTACCAATATTTATGTGTTCAAATAAATAAATAAATAAACAGATGCACTTTGCTAACGAGTACCAAATTGCACAAAGCCTTGATCCAGGGTTTCCAGTCGACTACCTCCAACCAACACTTTACGTTATTTACTTCGTCTGTTAATTTATTCACATAGAACTTCCTTGAGTTATTATTTATAATACAGCTGTGGCAGCATAAAGCATTCATTGAACATTACATTTGACTACTTTACTAATCCAGTGCACTCGACTCTTAATCACTAAATTTCATTAGAATAGATGGCGTCGTAATAACACGACCTGTGAATAATTTTTGATGTTTCAGGCGTTACCTTCAATTCCGGAAATCCTTGGGATAAGGTCAAATGAAGACCAATATTTTCTAACCTCTTCCTTGCATTGTGAGAAGTCAGTATTCCTGGAAATACTGGTCCTGAGTGAAACATCCCACTGTCATTCCATTCCACACCGTCGACAGTATGAGTCCTGTTTTGGTTTCGGCATCCGGGCGGTATTCCAGCCCTCACACAAATGGAATAACTTGTGACGCATATCTTTTCGGTGCTTCCTTGCACCAACACTTATGTGTTTTGAATAAATACATAAACAATATGAACTTATCCTCAAGCCTTAGATTTTTTTGCTGCTACTTTTATTACTGTCAAACCGATCACTTTCGTATGTAACCTCAAGGAATGAGTTCCGACCAATATAGGTCAACTGGGTTACCATGGTTGGAGCTTGATTTAATAACAGTTCTTTTTGTATACCAATATGCACGTATATCCTTCACTTAATTATAAATCTCATTGAAACATGTTAATACGTTTTTAAGAGTATGTCATCTGTTGTTGTTGTTATCGTCATTACAGTTGTATTTCCTTATGATACATATAAATAATAATAATAATAATAACTATTTATTTTAAGGGTCGTCTAAATTAAAGTACATAAACACTTATATGTGAGCAAAAATTAAGATTCCTTGAAAAGAGTTCTAAAAATCTATGTGTTCATTAAAGAAATAATATGACAGAGGATATATTATTTTTTCCTTTTCTTTTCTCTCTGTCTCCTTTCCATTTCCTTTGATTTCTCTAATGTCATTCACATACATACGTATCTATCTTCTTCTTGTTGTTGTTCAGGCTAATACATTCTTTCAAAAACTACTGGAAGGTATTAATCCACCCGATGAAATGTTTAAAACTTTATACGATTTTGCAACTCAAGGTACACCTTCCCAACGTAAACTATTGGATGGAATTTTACGTATGTTAGCTGATGAAGTTTCACGTCATTTACAAGATTATCCTGAAACTATGCTACCTTTATTCGCTGACTTGTATGGCAGTGTTCTTGCTGCTAGTACACATCTGTAAGTTTGACTGTCAAATTATCAATTAATAATAATAATAATAATAATAATAATAATAATAATAATAATAATAATAATAATAATAATAATAATAATAATAATAATAATTGTAAGAGAGAAAAAAAGCACCTTGATTGTACAATAGAGTCTTAGTAATAACTCAATTCTGTTTGTTTACAGCTTTTCTATGAGAGCTCTTTCAATGCTATGGCGTTCTGTGTTAGCTCGATTGTTCACTCTACCACCAGAGACCCATATGGATTCAACGTTGTTTCGTGCTATGATTCATATTTTAATGAAGGCTAAAAATACGTAAGTGTTGTTTTATTGATCTTAAGCTTCCATATTTACTAACTATATATATTACCCTACACTTTAACTTTTCTCTATTTGCTTCATCTTCCAGGTTTGTACACTTTTCTAATCTTCCAAATTGTTTAGCCAGTTGTCCAGTCTTCAAAGCGTTTCCGCATGATCTTCAAGGAGTAAGAATTATGTACCTTATGTTTATTCTTTCCTCATGAAATGTTTATCTTATTTGCATATGAAACAATGTTTTTCTTTGAATACCACATATAAATAGTCAGTCAGCTACAACATAGGACCAGGCACATATGTGCACCGGTGCAAGTTGCCATACCTCATTAGCACATATGAATAAGAAGAATGAAATTAGATTTAACTAAGTTGATAACTTCAGTTTCATGCTTGTTATTATTTGTCTTTTCACTTTAAACTTTGTAAATCTATATCAATCATTGAAAAGGATCCAGTAATTTAATTTAGATGATTAGCATCTATTTTTCGTATTAGAAATTGAAAATATCCTTCTGTGAAAATGAATACAAACCAAAAGTGGTGTAAATTTTGTCAAATTAAATCAGTGGAATTCCTTTCATATAAACAGATATTCAAAAGAAGTAAACATTTTAGAATTAAATCATTCGTACTGAATGTTTGGATTATTTCGTTAATACTAAGAATTGAATGACGATCAATCTTTGCTGGATCATATTCATCATGTTAGTCTAGGGTTATCTAGGCTTAAGGAATAATATTTTAGGTGTTTAATGCGAAGATTATTGAGTTAACATCAAACATTGGATTGTGAAAGTACGTCTAACAAATGATGAAGACAATGGTGGATGTGTCGCTCAATTTCGTGGATTAGTTGAAGTTAGACATTAACACCGTTGGATGCCGGCTCAGTGGTCTAGTGGTTAAGTGCTCGCACGCGAGACCAGTAGATCCTGGGTTCGAATCTCTCGGGGGGGGGCGAGGTGGTGGATGCCCACTGCTGAGGAGTCCTGCAATCGGATAAAACGGCTGTCCAGTGCTTCTAGGTTTTCCATGATGGTCTAGCTTCAACTGACTCATGATCTTAACCATTGAAATTACTATAATATCCACAAAACTCATCTGATATTAACTAATCATTTTCAGAATAGGACGAATTGTACACTCTCAAATTCACTATAATCACTTTTTATGTATTCTAAATAATCATTTATTATATTCAACAAATGTTATCATCCGATTACATATTTTATCTGTTTATTTTATATTTTTCAATATAGTATATTTTAAACTCTGAATTAGCCATCAAGAATTATACAATATCACAACAAACTACCTCATCTTTGTCCAAGGTAATTTTTCCTATCATGATTATCAATTTTAAATTATAATTTGATTGAATATTCGTTTCAAACTGTTTGTCTTTATTGTTTTTGTAATAGAATATCATGTATCCTCATAAACCCACTTACTGCTATCTGTTTTCCTTTCTTTTATGATTCATACGAATATACAGAATTTGACAACTACTGGAAGTAGTGGCAGTAGTTCTTCAAACCAATTGATTGCTTCACATTATCAACTCACTGATTCGTTAACACCATCGACTAGTTTAAATTTAACCATGCCTACTTCCAACACTGTTGGCAACATTGGTGTTCCTGCTGATACATCATCATGTATCAAGGCACCTGATGCACCAGAGGAAAGCATTTCCGATCGTGTCTACTTTCTATTTAATAATGTATCCAAGGTGAATGCTAAAGAAAAGTCAAATGAATTAGCCACATTGTTGTCAGAAGATCGACTTATACCATGGTTTGCTTTTTATCTTGTCAGTAAACGAATACCAGTTGAACAAACATTTCATGATCTCTTTGCTTTGGTACTTGATCATATTCAAGAAAAAGTGCCAAATGTTAGACCCAAAGTTATGTATGAACTTATAAGGCATATCAAGGTGAGTATCCGTGTTTGATCATGGTTGGTTTCGTTGTGAGATTATATATATATATAGTTCATATAACATATTAGTCACACGTAATTCAAATATGAATTCTTAATTTGTTCTTATGTAACTATATAACTAATATTGTGCATATTAATTATTCTTATTGCACAAATCTGTGGACACGATTAGTTCAATATAGAAAATATGATTGAAAATCAATTTCTCTTTTTAATCATTAAACAATACTGAATTATTGTAAATATAATCCCTAGTACACCCTGTTTACTTTATATAATAAATGATACTTGAACTCCATTCTCTCAGTCTTTGTTCAGGTGATTGATAGTATCACTACCCATCTTACTTTTCTGTCAAATCATAATGTTTATTAGTGTTTCTTCAGACAATGATCTTTCGTAGTCAAAATGTATACGACAGTTCATTGTAACTCGTTACACACTTGGCAATCAATGAACCTAATGTTACTGAGTCACTTTTACTGAATCACTCTAATAGATACTATTGATTTCAACGAAGAAGTAGTAGTAGACTCTACGAGCGACCTACATACCTAGCTAGCTTTACAAGGGCAGATAGATTGGCGTATCTGCATTTAGTTGGTTAGTCTTGGAAACTTGTCTTTCACATAGGAGAGCGACTATAGTAGTTAAGACGCAGAATTACTGCGTTAAATTGTATCTTTCAAGACTTATCTAGTGATATCGGTTAGGGTTAACAAAAGTGAATATAAATGAAATACGTCATCGATTCTGCAATATGTGAATACAGTCTACTCAATATAATGTTGATTACAATATTTAGTTCTCAAATTAAGACCGTATATCTGCATACTTGATACACCTAAGCTTAATTAGGTTTCCCTTAATCAGTAATATCTTGCGCTTATTGTTTCTTTTCTAATTCTTTTATCTTTGTTCCAATTAGTTTATTCTGCGTAATATGCGTCTGGACAAAGATGATATGCAAGCACGTAGCACATTGAAGAATTTTGGCAGTTTTCTTGGTCTAATCACCTTGGCACGTAATAAACCAGTTCTACACGATGATTTAAATATTAAAGATCTTATATATGAAGCTTATTACAAAGGTCCCATTCCTACTCAATACGTAGTTCCATTTGTTGCTCGAGTTGTTCGAGGTGCAACTGAAAGTTTGGTATTTCGTCCACCCAATCCATGGACTATGGCAATATTAAAAGTTTTACGTGAATTGTATGATATGGAGAATGTAAAGGATTGGTTACGTTTTGAAGTAAGAAATAGTCCTATTGTTTATTTCAAATAAGAAGTCTATGATCGTTATGATCTTTTTCACTTTGACTTATTTCACAAAAGCTTTTAATGTATTTAAAAAGTGTAAAAGAAACTCTTCAATAAACTAATTTGTAAATAAATTAGGGTATATTACTGTGGGAAAGATCAATTTATTGTTTAATACATAATCATAAAGCGGTCTAGTAAAATGTGAAAATCATACATCTTTGGATTGTCCCTTACAAGCTTCATTGTTCATTTATTCCTGTTGTTATGTTGATTGCTTTTAGTTTCGTTCTCTCTTTTCTTCGTTTTAATCATCTAAACCTGCTCACAGATATTTCACTTCCAACTAGTGTTATATACTACTTATATCTATAAACATGAGTAACAGTCACCTCAGTGTTAGTGTATATTTACAAGAATTTATTTGCTCTTATTCTTGCTATCTACACAGCATAGTTGTAATCAGCTTATAGAATATTATGTCTCCGTAGATGTACGTGAGTGAAATTTTTTATTTCACTTTAGAACTAGTAAAATTTGTATCATAATTTCCTCGTTCATATCGTGGGATAATGTAACCTAAACAACTTCAGAAAACCATTAAACATTAAGTATCTGTCTCATTTTAATATAGAAGTCCTTAACAATGCCCATCCATTATCCCGCCAATAGGGATCAATATTTTAGTGGTTGTTTCACGCAGATCATTTCGTGATGTTAACTAACTATGAAGAAGAATACATCTTCACAAACCATTATAATATCATAACGTTATTATTTTTTTCTAGATTGAAATCCTTTATCGTGCATTTGACCTAAATCTGAACGATATACCATCTGCAAATTTTCTTCGAGACCTAACACACTCATCTAATTTAGATATTGAACTGTGTTTCATTGCAACTACTACAAGCACTATCACTACTGCTACTACTACTACCACTACTACCATTGGATCTATGAATACACCTGGCCAAATTATAGTATCAAATATGACTAGTAAACCTGCAATAACTAGTATAGATTCATCATTTTATCCCGGTTCTTCGTTTACTACTCCTGACTTCTCGGTTACAACAACAGTGGCAATGGCGGCAACAACGACAGTGACTACGTTTTCTGTTGGAGCTACAACAACCAGCTCGAATTTACCATCATCTGAACAACAGAAACAGCTGTCCAACATGCTTGCTTTGTTCCATAAACACCAACAACAGATTTCTCCTACGGATTCCATATCAACACAACAATCAGTATATTCAGTATGTTGATAACTTTACATTTTATAGCTTGATATTAATTCTCAACTCAATTGTCTACTCTTACTTTTGTTTACTTGAGTGTATCTGTGTGTTTGATTGATGTTGATCGTAATTCATATGTGATTTAGTTATTTTCGTCTGATTGTTATTTGTATGTGCGACAGTAGTGCGGTATTCCAGCTATTTGAGGTTGGTGAAACCACACTCAGTAAAGCCCATAGTCATATCTGGATTAGAAGTTCGCTTTTTCAGGCTCACGAACGCACCACGTGGGTGTGATTTCGTGGGGAAATAGTTGGAACCGCCGCGTCGCGGCCCGCGGTTGTCACACCAGATGCAAGTATAGTCTACATGTACGCCGGTAAGGTAACACAAGTTTTCACTCGTCCTTTCCATTGTTTGCATATAAGTATAATCACTCACTTGGGAAGGTAGATGATCATTACTCCCTTCGAAAGTATTTGCCACAACTTTCTGTCTCCTACGCATTACATGTGTACTTGTGGTACACATGCTCCTCATGAGATACACATGGGCATAAGCACTCAGGGAGGGTTGATGGTCACCTTTCCTTAGTATTTGCTACCATATTTTTTATTATATCTTCGACCTAAAAGATTAGACCGCTAACGTTTCTTGTGCGTACCCTTCGAAAATGCCTACATTCATAAAGTACACACACAGAGGTTTATGCAATTCATTTACATAAGCATACACATCGGGCAGTCCGTCACGGTTTCCATGGTCTCAAAGATTAAACTCCGAAAAATCCAAGTACAGCAGAGAAGTGGTGAACTAGTGCAATCTCCGCACATCGCTAAAATTAGCTAGCATTGTTGCTTTCACTACCCAGAAACCACACGTGGAGGCTTTGAGTCTGATTTTACCTCACATTTCTACTTTTTATATTTCATTTTCAAGTTATCACTTTTTTTGCTTAAGAAATTTTCAATGTTTACTGGAAAGGCTTCTAGAGATTAATTTTCTTCCATACTTACCATCGATTAGTATTATTAGTTAAAGTATCGTTATTAAAACTGAAGAGTATGAAATAAGTGATTGTTTCTTCTAATAAGAAATAGCAGCGGATAGATTGAGATTATAGTGTTTTTTTAAAACTTTAGCAAGTTATTTCATCGATTGTGCTTCTTTTTCTTAAGTGCAAGTATCAATAATAAGATGTGATCTATTTACTCTTTCGATAAACTAGTACCAACTTGTTTTTTTTCCTATTGTTTTAGACCCCTGGTTTAGATATAACTAATTTAATTCAAAACTCTTCTACTAGTTCTAACCAAACTCGTCAAACAGCCGCTGCAATTGCTGCCGCTGTAGCTGCTATCAAAAAACAGCAACAGTTTGGTCCGCCTCTTTCGGGAACTGGTCCTTCTTCTTCTCCATCTTCTACTTCTTCTGCATTAGCATTACAACAACATCAACAACAGTTGAATACTGCAATGGCGGCTTTTCAACCACTACCCCAATCTCACCAACAACAGTCACATCAACAACAGACCCTTCAAAATATTTTACCCATTCATAATCAACCAAATGTTACACAATCGACTAATATTACCAGTGGTGGACTAAGTAAGTTCATTTATTATCATATCGAATATGATGAATTATGAATAATTTTATTTATGAAAACAAGTGTTTATGCCTTCAAACTCATTGAAGTAAAAGTTAAGTGTTTTTCCTTTAATTTACAATGTTAGTTTTTATAATAAGATAACTATTTCATTATTAGAAATAAGCAAGAAAAAGAACGAAAGTATATAAACTAACAAGTGGACTGAGCCATGTTGGTAAGTGTAGACTACCTAGTTGGGATCCGTGATATGATAGCAACCGATGATTAGAGACCTTGAATGATGAAATGGTTGAAAATCGTTTGCAATGGCGCAGGCGCAGGTCCACACTTTGTGTTCTCTCAAATTCCAATCTTCTGGATTTCTCATGTCCTTTTATTCTGTTTCTAAATTTATTTCACTGGATTATACTCCTTGAATAACATCTTCAAACCGTAGTGTTTCCGATTACTGCTTATAATCTTATTACCTCTACCACTATGGGATTTGAATTGACAACTGCATCTCTGTGCTAATGTGGTATGTCAACTTGAACTGATGTACGTACGTACGAAGTTCTATGTTGTTACTGACTGACTGAAACTAAGGATGGGCTTTTTTTAATAATATCTTTATTTATATGAACTGGATCAGTGGATCATTCTCCATTGGCATAAGCGCGCATCTGTAATAAACTCCTACTAGTATACATAGTCAAAAAGTGTTTTATTCATACACATTCACTTATGATTCATTTATGAATTGTGATAATTGAATTAATAGTGTTTTTCTGTACATTGACTTTCCTTCTATGATGTTGTTGCTTAAGTTTAAAGAAATTCAATCTGTATCAGTTAGTTCCTTAATTTTCTAAAGCTATACTATTTTTTTCTTCACTAAAATTTATTAGTTTTTTTAAAACACTAAACTTCCGTCTACCATCTTCATTCTCATTCATTGAACATTATCAGAAAACTGAAAAATTTCTATCTTTCTTTGTGTTATATGGAGTAATGGCTCAATGGTTAAGACGTTCAGCTTTCAGTCATTAAGTCACATGTTTGAACCCAGCCTCATTTACTTCAGTTTAACCAACTGGATAGTATTACCAATCCTCCCCACCGAGGTTGTTGTTCAAAAACCAAGCTATTGAATATTTGTATCCGGTAAATGAATTAAGTTGCAAGCAAGATTGTTACCTTGGTGTTTATGATCATTTTGAAAATGTTGAATTGTTTGGTTATTTTTTATTCCACGGAATGTAGATGGAGATTTAACTGGTGGTAATACGTTATTCACTGGACATTTACTACGCTACGAAGATGTGAACATTCGAAGTATTCGTGCTTGTTTAAATCTTGATGAATTATTAACAAATGCCGCTATCAATAGTCGAAATGGTGGTACTAATTCAAATGGAATTACTGCTGCATTTGCTTTACTTCAAGCTAATCCTCGACTACGCGGATTAATTGAACCTGCTGTTCTACGCGCCATCAATGAATTGACCACTCCAGTATTCGAACGTTGTGCACGTATCACAGTTACAACTGTTGTCGCTATCGTCCGCAAAGATTTTGCATTAGATCCAGATCCTTCACGTATGTTGTATGCAGCTTGTCAAATGATTCGACATCTTGCCGCTGGAATGTCATTAA
The DNA here is from genome assembly GCA_944470365.2 of Schistosoma intercalatum. Lineage (NCBI taxonomy): Eukaryota > Metazoa > Platyhelminthes > Trematoda > Strigeidida > Schistosomatidae > Schistosoma > Schistosoma intercalatum. The sequence continues at coordinate 19,754,169 of OX103728.1, forward strand.
TTACTGCAAGAGAAGCTTTAGGCATGTCACTTGTGACAAGTTTAAAAAATATCATTCTTACTGAAGTCCAATCTGCTACCGGGCAGGAAAAAGAAGCTGTACAACAATTGGCTTATCTAGTTGTTGGCAAAAGTATGCATGTTTGTTTAGCGTATATGCAAAAGTCAGTAGCTGAAAAAGCTGTGAAAGATGTCGAGAAAAAATTAGAGGCGGATATAAAACTTCGTACTGAACTTGGTCCTATACGTTTCATGGAACAGGCTGTAAACCAATTAGCATCACAACAATCTAATATGCCTGAATCACTACGCCTTACAGTACGTTGTTGTTGATTATATCACTGCTTTTGTATTACATAAGTTTTACTAATTCTATTTCATTTGCAATCAAACTAATTTAATCTATATATTTTCAAATTTTCATTAACCTAATTGTACAACATTGAAATCACTTATTCTCTAGGCTGGTGGTCCAACTGCCACAGAAATGTCAGTCTATGAAGAATTCGGCCGTGTTATTCCTGGCTTTGCTCCGAGCTCATCTGGAGCCATGGTGAATATGCCTTCATCATCCATTTTACTTCCTGTATCTTTGAACCCATTAACTGCAGTTCAAAACATTTCTTCATCTACTGTAAATTCTGCAGTATCAATGGCTGCATATCTTCAACTATCTGCATCACAGAAACAACAACTTTCTTCTACTGGTATCATTCAGCGACAAACTACTCCTGCAATATGCACTGCTAGCGGGTCATTTATGAAACCACAAGGCTATCCAACTGCAGCTAGCCAACCATCAACTAACTTTCAGGTGAGTTTGAAATGCCATGTATTTCTCATCGCATCTGAGTAATATGAAATCATTTGCTTTTTGTATTATGTGGAGAAGATAAGAAATCATTCAAGCGTTTTTGAACAACGTAGAATGTGGCATAAATCTACCTGATTCTTATTTTCTATACGTATTCGGCCTTTAGGAACCGCCTCAATCAGTGGTTTCATTATACTTGATCAATATAATAATACTAGCAGCGTATGTGTATCTGTAGTTTACCTTCACCAGCCTGTTATACATCCATAAGTCAGTACAAAGTAAATTACTACAACTGAGCTTCTTTGAGAGTGAAGATTATTTGTTGGTTCCCACTAAAGTTGTTATTAATTCATGAAGAGATAAAAATCGGTTGGAGGTTAGTAAAACTATTCTTCATTATCCTTTCGCATTATCTCCGTTTACTATAATAGATCATGCCCAGAAACCACACCAGCTTCATCAACCACATCTTTACGATTACGTAATAGTCTAGCGTGATGTTTTCCATCTCTGGGCTTTGTTACTCTACTAGTATCTACTATGATTGCTGAATTTCAGTCAGTCAGTAACTCGGTATAGATTATTGATACACTTCATTACATCGTGACTGAAATGTACGAAGACGATTTAATGTACTGCTCTATATTAAAGTAAGTAGGGAATGAGTTTTCGACTCTACCACTGTGTATCCACTTAACCCTGCGGAACCTCTTTATATCCGTGCACATATTTGTTATATGATGAAAATAAATACGTTTTGCTTTCAGACACTTAATAATTCATCTATCTCAATAGTTATCGTAAGATTGATTATTCTCTTTTCATGTTTGTAATACTTAAAAGTGCATCCTGCTACTATCTACATTTATTTTCCGCTATTTGTCATTTCATTTTATAAAGGCTCCACTATCTGGTTTGTTTGACAAGATAAGTGGACAGATTGAACGTCATTTAATAGCTATTTCTGGTCGATTACGTCCTGCCAATGATCCAATGTGTCAATCGCTACGTTGCTTAATTGATGCTGTTCACCTAGCTAAAACAAGTCGTGACACAAATGTTGCTAACAATATTATCACAATTATGGTACGTAGTTTCCTGGAGCATTATCGACCTAGTTTTTGGCGTGACCAACCACGTGGTTTAGAAACAATGGAGCACTTAAAAGAGGCTCACATGCTTACTCTTCGACATATGCTATCTTTAGAACAAACTCCGTTTGGATATGCATGGGTTACTCGACAGGTATGTCTTCGACAAACTAACTACTCTGTGATCGAATTGTTTTATGTTATATTAGTCCTTACTTTCATCTTTATTTCATTAATCTTTATCGCTTTTATGTATGTGGTTCTCTCACAGGTCACACACACATGGATTCATTTAGACGGAGGAAATGTCTCCGGTTCTGGCGGTGTCAACCAAGGTGTCACGTCATTATCAAACACTAGCGGAAATACTTCTGATGATTTGCAAAATCAAGAATTAGACTTGAATATCGCTCCTACTGAAAATAAGACTTCATCACTGGGTGACATGGTGGACACCACTGCCACTAATAATTGGACAGTGGGAGGAGGTAGTTGGAAGCAAGTATGTTAAATTTTTTTATTCAAATTTCGAGTTCGAGAGCATATTCACACAATACTTCTGGCTGTAAATTATTCTCAGACTAATCTATAATTCTATTCCCTTCACAGTTAAAAAAATCTATTAAAAATAAATATTCAACTGATTAAGTGTCAATTAATGTATCGTTCCGAAATGTCCGAACTCTCAAACACGTGCTTACAGGTTAAATCGCACCGTTTGTGCGATTCTGAATCATGTCGCCCAAAATCTCCAACCACTGATCGCGTTTATCCTGCTGGCCTCAGCCTCCGGTAGTTCTCATCTAATAACATACCTCGCACCAATACTCAATAGCTTCATAGACTGACGCCAGGTCTTAGTCTTACCATTTGTAACCTTACAACCTACTCCTATATCAGTAAACATCGCCTGTCAAGGTTTGCAGTTGTTAGGTATGCGTAACAGTTGTTTCAACCCCATCGATCAGTGAAGATTCACAACCTTATAAACCTATATCACCTCAATCAATTACTTCATTACCTAACATTAATTTAGAAGTTGACGTAGAGCAGAGAAATGCATTGCAAATATCTTAGCATTATTGCTCAACTAGATCAAAAGACTGCATGTCAGTTACTACACCAAACAGAACTATATCTTCTGTTTATTGGTAGTCGGTAAGGATACTGTCTGGTAGGAGATCAACCTCCGAAAAATTAAGTGAAGTTAATATTTCTCGGAGGACATTTATAACGGAACTAACGAAAGAGGGATAGTGGGGAACCCTGACGATTACCGGTTGATGTTAACAATTCTGATGGCAGTTTGTCATAAACTATAAGCCGACCAATAATAACTGAAATAGCAATGCAATCATACCCATTATTCATCCCTACAGACTTTAGCTTATTAAAGTTCTATACTTCAACCATGTGAGTCGATTTCTTATCAAATTAAAAAAGAATTCTATGATATTAATTTATGTACTGTCGTTACTTTTAGTATAATCTCTCTTTTTTTTAAATTTTCTAGCTTACTGAAAATAATAACAGTCAAATCGCTGCTGCTCATGATAATCGTCTTGTTTCAGTCAAATGGAATTGGGAAGCGTTCGCTGAATTTCTACGAGTTCATGTTATTTATTTCTCCCAAGTAATTTTTTTCTCTTTTGTTCGTTTAATTTTGATTTATTTATTTGTTATTAATTGATTGTTTCACGTATTGCTTGTTGAGAACCATATACTTTCATGTATCGTATACTCACTAGTAACTAGTTTCGAGAAGAGATTCCTGGATTTTTAATGATAGATTGTGACCAACAGAGCTAATCTGTGTCAGGTATGAAGGATGATCGCACAATATCGTGGATTGAATAAAATTAGACATTAACTTTATTGGCTCGTTGTTTTAAAAGTTAAGCGTTCGCGCGCGAGACTAAATGTTTTGACTTCGGGATCATGGATGTCCATTGTTGAGAGTCCCATACTAGGGCGGAACGACTCCCCAATACTTTCGGTTTTTCGGTTGATTGTATTAATAAAGCAATCACTATTGTTTTTTTAAAAGCTCCTATCATTTCCATTTTCCTTGTTTTTTTTTCTTTTCTGAAAGATCGATACATATTTAGCTCAAGAAGTTGCCAAAGGTCATCCTGGCGCAATTACTTTTGTCATTGATTTATTAGATCATTTTGTACTGCCTTGCCCTAATGGCACGTCATTAGGAGCAGCAGCAGCTGCTGCTGCTAGTTATGCTCGTGCCAATTCATCATCGACTATTCCTTGCACTGCCGTGGGTTCCAGTGTTAGTGGTGCTAATTCTGGCTCCGCATCTGTCAATGTTAGTGTTTCTGGAGTTAATGTAAACTATCCAATTGGTGGTGTTGGCGGTCCTACTTCAGTATCATTTTCAACAAAACGCGAATTTACTGTATTGAATGAATATGATTTATGGTCTACTTTAGAAGCTTTAAGAAATCGTGTAGCGTTTCTTAATAACACTAACCTATCGACACCATCATTAACCGATCCATTAGGTTTACGGTTACGTTTGGCTTGTGCACGTGTCCGAGGTTTGTTGGATTTGGGACTTATGGAACAATCCCCATTATTCAACAATCCATCTTGTACTATTGGAGCATTGTATGCTGGATGTAGTCAAGCTCATGAATTTGACGATCCGCCTAATCTACAGGTGAGTAGTTGTGTAGAAATAAGATTCTATTTTTTCATATGATAAAATAATGTACCTTGTGGTTTCATGGATTTTTACCTTTAATGAATATGACGTAGGATGAGTTCTGTTTATATCTTTGTGGTATACTTCTCCTAATCTTGGAAGTGAGAAATCGCCAATCCTAATCTTTGTTGTAATTTTAACGAATAAATTATTTATTTCTATGATCTTTGCAGGAAAAAGTTGAATTGATTATGCGTAATTGGGTTGAAATTTATCAAAGTCCTAAACAACGTGATCCTGCTACAATAGATGCACTTCTTAGTCAACTGACACAAATCGGTGTCTTGCCAAATATTAATAATTCAACTCGTTTCTTACGCTTAGCCACAATTTTCGTGATTGAACGAGCTTTGAAACAATTGAAGTTGGAAGAACAACAACAACAACAACCTCAAGTTCCTAATGGAGGAGGAGGGGGATCAAATTTTAGTTCGAATCCGGCGATTAATCGTGTTGCCGCTTACGTTGAACTAGATGCTTATGCTCGTCTAGTTAGTATATTAATTAATCAATTAGGTGAAACACCTCAAAGTGAATACTCTAATGCTAAGGTAAGCTCTCATAACTTCAGTTATCCATATTTTATGCTAGTAATTCTTCCTGTCAAACTAGTTAATTTACGTTATATCTGTAGTAACCACAATCAAGTCAACAATATTTTTCGTGCATTGGACAAGTCATCCTGTTGATCTAACACTAATATATCTGTTAGATTAAGGCAATACTTATCGAAGATGTTGGACTTAATTCAAAAGCAGTGTCAGTAGTATTACGGTTTCATCATTAGTAAATAATACTTTTCAATTGTATCCCAACACACGCACATGAAGAGAGAGAGAGAGAGAGAAAAGAAGCATTGCATACTTTTGTACATTCGAAGAAAGTATAGTATTATTTATGTATATGAAGTAGGAGTTTAGTGATATGATGAATGAATTTTAGGTTGATAAAACGGAAAGAATACTGATTGATGCGATATACAATGATACTAATCGTGATTGAATAATGGTACCTGCTCACAAGATCGAATTATTGACTTTTGCTTTTGAATGTGCAAAAGAGACAAGATCACTCAGTCAGCTACGACGTAGGATCAGGCACATATATGCATAAGTCCAAGTTGCCATACCTCATTGGGTAGCACAACAAGATGAACACCAAATTCATAGAAGTAATTACTTCAATGGTAGTACTATAAAAATGAAAGATTGTGTATAAGGATATATTACAGGAAGAAAGAATTAGCTCGTAAAAAGAAAGATCACTAGTCCAGAAGAAGTAGGTTTTCCATCCTATGTAGTTATTTATTTATTTATTTGAACACATAAATATTGGTACAAGAGAGCGCCAATATATATGCGCCACACAAAACAATGGGAATTCCTATGTAGTACCATAATGTTCATCTATCCGTCTATCAGAAACGTTAATATTACTATCATTACTATCTTAACTGTTAGCTCTCTGTATTTTTATCACTAAAGAGTTTTTGTCCATTTTATTGGTGCAGGTTACATTATTAAACAAGGTCCTCGGACTTATCGCTGGTACACTACTTCAAGAGCATGAAGTACGACGTGATTTATTCCATCCTATGCCTTTTGAACGTCTCCTAGTTATCCTATTTGTCGAATTACAGTCTTCATTATCACTACCTTCAGCAACACAGTTTACTGTAGGTGCATCTCCAAGATCAGATGGCAATGTGGATGAAGGATGTGTTGAGAATGTGAATTCAGATGTTCATCAGAATACTGACACGGATAAAGCTTGTGCAGGTAAACATGCCGACAGTGTTGGTGGTGGTGAGCCTCGAATACCCATCGCGTCAATAAAATCATTGGGTCCACTGACTTTTCAACAACAACTTCCTCTTATCTTTTGTCATCTATTACATTGTTTAAGACCGGAAAAAGCTACTGCATTTGTATTTTCTTGGCTGGAAATGTTAACTCATCGTTGGTTTGTTGGATGCATCCTATCAGCTCCTGGTCCTCCAAAACTTCAAGCGGCATATCAAGCGATGTATGCACAATTGTTGGCAGATTTATTGAAATTTCTAGGCTATTTCCTTCAAAATGCTCTTATGCCAAAACCAATCCAGTGTTTATACAAAGCTACATTACGGCTGTTGTTGGTGTTAATTCATGATTTCCCTGAATTTGTTTCTGATTACTATGCATTGTTTTGTGATGTTGTCCCTTCTAATTCTATTCAAATGCGTAACATAATTCTATCTGCACTACCCAAACGAGGCATACCTTCGGCGGACCCATTACAAGTAAGAAAAAATTCAGTTATACAAACCTGTATAATTCTTTTTCTGGTTTTAGTGTTTTGGTAATTCAATCTCCATGTATATACCATATGTAATTTTCTGTCTGTTATTTCATGTTTAATAGGCTCCTCCAGTTGACCAATTAGCTTCTCTTGAAGATCCTACTGGTTATTGTATGGAAGCTGGTTCACGACTTCCAGAGCCGATGAGATGTGAGCTCGATGCATATCTAACCACTCGAGCACCTGTTAAACTACTCAGTGAATTAGTTACAATGTTAAGACGTGCTGATGATATCATCCCGCCTATACCACCACTTCAGTTTGCTTATCATCCTCAACAACAGGCTAGACATCAACAAGCCCTGGCAGCATACGCAGTTGCTTTAGCTGCTAATGATGTTTGTCCAGGTTCTTCAGTAAAGAATGAAGACAAGCCTACTGACGATCATTTTACACCTAGTTCCACTTCCACACAGGCTGTAAACAAAATATCTGGGAAAACTGGGACAACAGAATCTTGGGAGAGTAGTGGCATCATATCGTCGTCCTCGGCAGCAGTTTCTGACAGTAACAACGAGACATCCTCATCGTCTGCAAGCAATACTACTACTTCACGAACAACACTGACTATACCCAACTCTGTCGTCAGTGGCGATTCTGGTGCTGCATTGGCTGCTTTATTATGGGGTGTACGCGCTACTCAACAATTAGCTACATTTGGTCTAGCCGATAGTATGCATTACAATATTGAATTAATGACAAATTTAACATTATACGTTTGTATTACTGCTATTCGTAATTTACGCGAAAAAGGTATGCCATTGAATATGAGCACTATTGCTCATACTCCACAAATGGATATTATACAAAGTCTAGTTTTAAATCTTGACAATGAAGGTATGTGGGTTATTATGTATTGAGGTTTATAATTAATTACTTGATTAATCTCTGTTATTTTTATTGTTATTGAATGTTTGTTTTCAAATGGTTTATTTAGTTTAAAGTCAGTTGTAGTTGTGATTAATCATAGAAGTTATATTGTTTGTCCATTCATTGGTTTTGAGTCATAGACATATCATGAATTTCCAGAACCTTAATATCTCATATATATTTGAACTATATCAATGGGTTCTTTACTGATTGAAATGATTTAGTGACATATATTATATTATGCCCAACTACCATTTACCTCAATATACATTGCCAGCTCTAGTAGGGATAAGTCGAAGGAAATTAAACCAAAAAAGAAGCATAGCATCGGTTCGTTAACTTAATAACTATTAGTTTAAGATATATTGATACGTATAGACTATCTGATCGAGATGTCTCCATGTTAACTACGATCAGTCGTTGAAGAAACATTCCGTAATATAGCTTAAAACTGGTCACAAGTGTAGAGATGCATTCACTCCTTGATTTTTTAGTGTTGCTTCATACTTTCTTCTAAGAAAAAATAAGAATAAATTTGTGGATAACCGAATCAGTTGAAAAATGAGATATTCTGACGTTCCGTGACTCTCGGTATAAGTCACTTCTTCAGAGAATAAATGAATATCAGAAGGGGTTTGTGGAGATTTTTAGAAATTTATTTTCACAGATTGAAATCATGAGTCAGTTGAAGCTAGATCACTGCTGAGGAGTCCTATACTAGGACGAAACGGCCGTCCAGTGCTTCCAGGTTTTCAATGGCGGTCTAGCTTCAACTGACTCATGATTTCAATCTGTGAAAATAAATGAATAACCGAATCAAAATGTATCCAATGTTAAATAGTACAAAGGAACAAAGCAAGAATATGAAGTGCGATCAATTAAAAAAAAGAACAAACAGGTCTGAACAAATCATTTCGGTCAAGGTGATTCATAAGAGACATGTATGTAAAGTTGTGTGTGTGTGTGTGTGTGTGTAGGGTCAGGAATGAAAATATATCACATTTATGGTGAGAAAGGATAGAAAATCTAATTTTTCTGCTTATTGGGATATTGACTCGTGATCTCAACTCTTGAAACTACTATAATTATCCACAAAACCCATCTGATATTAATCAATATATGCTCACTAGTGACTGGCTTCAACAGGTATTTCCTGGAGTTCAAGTGAGAAGCAGTGATCAGTGGAGTTCAATCAGGTATGTCATGACATAGTAACTGACTGAAGACAATGGTGGATGTGTTGCTCAATTTCATGGATTAGTTGAAGTTAGACATTAACACTATTGGATGCCGGCTCAGTGGTCTAGTCGTTAAGTGCTCGCACACGATACCGATAGGTCCTTGATTCGAATCTCGCGAGTCTGTATCATGGATGAGCACTACTGAGGAGTCCTACAATAGGACGAGTTGGTCATCAAGTACTTCGAGGTTTTCCATGATGGTCTAGCTTCAATTGACTCATGATCCCAACCATTACTACAACTACTACTACTTGGTTTCGAACTCTTACCATTCATTTTATTGATTTCAACTTTTGCCAGGAATTGTACCATGAATATGGTTGATTGATTAACTCAAATATTAAATGAAAATGTTCTATTCTCTAAGTTTCATGGTTTAAATATCATATTGTTTTTTTTTGCTTTTTACTTTAAACATGACAATGAGTATCAACTTTATCAAATAGAAGTCTGTTTTTGAATTAGTCCATTTTTATAATCTCTCTCGTTTGATTTGATTATCTTCAGTATCTAGTCGATCAAATTAAACACTGATACTGTTCGAAATATAAAATGAATATTTCATTCATCTTGAAAGAGCATTTCTTTCATTATGAAAAATACTCTTGATAGTCTTGGAATTCAACTACATGTTTCCGATTACTGTTTGTACTTTTACTACCTCTACCACTACGGAATTTGAGTCGACAACTGGATCTCTATGCTAATGTGGTATGACAACTCGAACTGATGTACGTACGAAGTTCTACGTTGTTACTGACTGAATGACTATCATCGATTATTCTACTCAATCAAATTCTCTTCCAAATCTGTTTTACTTAAGTATTAAATAAAAATTAGATTTATATTATCTAAGTTAATTTGATACCTAAAATTACATTGAATTGGTTTTCCTTCTTTTCATTTTATTAATAGGTCGTTATCTTTTGCTTAACTGTATGGCAAATCAACTACGTTATCCTAATTCGCATACATACTATTTCAGTTATACAATATTATATTTATTCTCTGAACAATCTAAAGAACAAGTAAAAGAGCAAATTAGTCGTGTTCTTATGGAAAGATTAATTGTAAATCGTCCACATCCATGGGGTTTATTAATGACTAGTGCAGAACTATTACGTAACCCAGCATATCGATTTTGGGAACATGAATTTGCTCGATGTAATCCAGAAATTGAAGCGTAAGTTTTCAAAAGTCCTGGAATTTTCTGTGTTTTCTTTTTCTTTTTAAGGTTCGGTAAAATAATAGAATAAAATATCTAGGTCATCTATCGTACCATGTCAAGTCACCAAATGAAACTATATTTTTTTGCTATCTGACATAAAATTTTGTTAGAAACCAGCTAAGAATATGTAAATGAAAGAATCGGACTAGTCTATAAAGTCAGATTGGATATTTTAGTCATTCAAAGAGAGATGAGTTGATATTCTGATGAAAGTTCTCAAGATAACTGGGGGGAATCAATTTGATTGCTACAAGAATCGTCTGTCTGATAAACAGTTCTCGATAACATTTCATACAAATAGAACATTGAATATTTATGAACATTCGTTGAAATTGAGATGGTTATTAAACGTCTTGTATTACGTCTAACAACTTATAATGAAACTTGAATGATTTCAATGTTTCTCTTAACTATCTGATGCAACCTTTCTAGTTAAATATTCTAACCGAGGAAAAACAAAATGAAGTTTAATGACAAAATCATATTATGCATCTGTCTAAGCAGAATCATTTTGTGTATAATAAGGTCATGAAACAATTGAAACTTGAATCTCTTGGAAATATATAGATTTTCGTTGTTGTTGTTGTTGTTGTTGTTTTGTATTCTGGAACGTCCTTACCACAGGTTCGTTAACTACCTCATTATATATAGATGGAACTCGCTATAACAGTAGTAGTCCTATAATCCGGTGTAGTTGTAGGACCTAAAACCGTCTCAGTCGTCAAGTATTTCATAATACTTTACTAAAGAAAGTAATCAAACATGTATAAGAGCTTGATGACTTCTTATTGATGATTCATCGTTGATTACCGAATTACACTCATCCAAAAATATAAATTAAGTTTCTTTTCGGATTTATAATTAATTTGATAAAAATAAAAGTTTTTTATCCCTTTCAAAGTCCTCATTTAGAAAATCTTCTAATAGTTAGAAAGATGGAGACTTGTATATAAGAATTACGTTGTATTATAGATCCGTACGCCGCTACAACCACTGTTTATTTTTATTACCCAATGAGCTACTGATAAAGAGGTGTACTTTGAGAGTTGATATTGTGTATTCGACAATTAATACAATGATAATGATCTAACATTGATCGGTTCATGATCTAAATTATAGCATTGAACTTCATTGATATACACATATATACATAGCTAAGAATACTATATTATACTATACTATACTATACTATACTATACTATACTATACTATACTATACTATACTATACTATACTATACTATACTATACTATACTATACTATACTATACTATACTATACTATACTATACTATATACTATACTATATCGTTTCCTTTCACATTGTTATTCTCTGATTGCATGATAAATATAGTTTTATATGATGTATCATGAAAGTTTAAATGGTGATTATAACAACACAATAGTATAAATATCTTCATTGAGTAGCATCTAAGTGAATGCTACCTGTTTGTTTTTAATCAATTTACATGAATTTAATAGATTACAATTCATCAATGAAATATCTTTCTGTCATTTGTCTCTTTTCTCTCTCTCTCTCTCTCTCTATTCCGAACAGAATTGTAACAATTGTCGCTCGTAGTTGTATACCAAATTTTCAAATTCCCAATGTAAATTCTTCTGATACTTGTACAACTTCTAGTGTTGTTTCATCGGGTCTACGTTATGCTTTATTATCGTCTGGTACCGCTCAAGGTTCAGTGTAATCAATTAGGATGACGACACTATGTATGTGTATTTGTGTGAATAAATTATTATCTTATCTGTATTCTTTTTCTTTCCCCCCCCCCTCCTATTATTCTATATTCACAATTGTAACTGTTTGTCCAAAAAAAATGTTGAAATCAATAACATGTGTATCTAATCAGTCAATTATCATTGTTGAAATTACTCTTCAATCTTATCATTTCACATTCATATCATTGACCGAATTCCATTACTATTAACAAACGTTTGCCTTCTTCTTTTGTTTTTGTACTTTTTCGTTGGTTCGTGTGTGTGTGTGTTTGTGATAACATTGTGTTTATATTGTTTTCTTTCTATTTCGGATTAAAGTACCCTCACAATGAACCTACTTGGTTCCTTTATCCTCTTTGTAAAATTTAATTATTGACCTCATATACATAAATATATATAATCTTTTTTTTTCTAGAAAAAGTGACAGTTGTTATTTGATTTACAACAAACAATTGGATGGGATCTTGTTGTGTTTTATATGTGTAAGACCAACGATATTGTCTTTTTAGAAACTTACTTACGCTTGTTACTCCCAGTGGAGCATAGATCACCGACCAGCATTCTCCAACCCCACTCTGTCATGAGCCTTCCTTTCTAAGCTTTGTCTAATTATTGTTCATTCTTCTCATGTCTGTGTCTATTTCTTACTGTAATATGTTCTTTGGTCTTCCTCTTCTCTCTTGAGCTTGAAGATTCCAAGTGAGATTTACCGTTTGTTAGAGAAGGAGTTGGGTGCTAGCGATAACACATGAACTGAAATAGATAAAGTGAATAGTGTTGTAAAGTGGACTGTTTTGTAACGACTAATTCACTACTCCCCCCCTTTATCATATCCTTTTCTTCATCTTTGTGTTTTTGTCGACAATAAGTTTTTGTTTATATTTTTCTAATTAAATGGCGTTTATCCTCACTATCTAGTCAATTTTACTGGATTCCCTGTTCAATATATTTTAAATACAGTCAAATTAATTATAATTTGGGGATATGAGAGCCCAACACTATTTCACGGGGAAGGATATTAGCTCCGGATTTTCAAAAAAAAGTGAGGTGCTGGGATATTCAGTAAACTATTCCAAGAATTATCCTGTTAAGTCTAATGCTAATCCATTGGGGTTTCCCTGCGTGGGTTCGAATCCCATCCCCGTCGCCAATTGTTATAACTTGTAACCGCCGATTAGAGAGCAGTGACTTATAGATCGGATCAAAGACACGTAAACACGTGCAAGCAGCCTAGAGTTCTGATTGTCCCTGCCTTCCTCCTAACCCAGCCATATAAGTCCAGAACACAAGTCTCAGCCTCTGCGATATGAATCATTTATTTCAAACACACTTGGTTTATATATTAACCAGACAGACCACATCATGCCATAAAATATGAAACAACATTTGTACAAGAATTAAGCAAATGTGGCTGTGAATGTGGGAGATAGTAATTAATAGACTGAGCATAACTCAAGAATGGTAAATCGTATAGTAATAGTCTATGGGTCAAATTAAAGCTTATAATAAGAGCAACATGAATATGAACAGTTTAGTTACATAACAATTATACAATAAAAATATACTCACAGTATTGGTCCATAAATGGATCCCAAAAGATTACCATTCATTATTCTTATCGGGATATAACAGTGATCATATTCATACAGGGATTACTTCACCAAGTTGGTTCGTTGAATTGTAGACCTATAAGAAAACAATGTTCACAATTTCAATTCTTATACATCTAATAGTCGGTACACATGAAAAACAGACAAGTTGAAAATAGCTTTGTGTTTTAAAGATTGTTCATATTAACCCCCTTTTCTTGTTGACCTATCTATACAAATAAATATGATGGAATGATTAATCACTTTCTTTGTTCTCATAATAATGAATATCTTGATCCCTGATTGCATAATTTGTCCAACTTGAATTTATTGATTTTCAACTTATTAATTGCGTAATCAGCTCTCATTATGATTATTTGTAACTTATCAGAAGGGGTTTGTGGAGATTTTTAGAAATTTTCACAGATTGAAATCATGAGTCAGTTGAAGCTAGACCACCATTGAAAACCTGGAAGCACTGGACCCTCTTTTATACTTATACAGCAGCTCGTCTTTGGTGGAAATTCGACTGTATCTAAACGTTCTCGAGTCACTGTCCGGTTGAAAACTGTACGTTAACACTGAATATGAGTACTGAAGCAGTTTTTCTGAAACCACGTGCACCATTCAAACTGGCTGCCTTCAACGTTCGCACACTTATGCAGGTTGAACAACAGATAGGGTTGGCTATGTCTTTGGGAAGTCTTAATATTGATGTTTGTTGTCTATCCGAGACCCGTATTCAAGACTCTGGTGAAGTAATGCAAGTTCGCTCTCCATCTGTCTCTTCAAAAAGTTTGTTTAACGTGCGTTTACCCGGGGACCCTGTTGGTCACATCACGATCAGCTACCGCTGGCGTGGTTGTGTACAAGACTGCCGTTCCTTCTGGAGTACCTATCTGGACTCTGACCATGCTTTGGTTTGCGCTAATCTTACCTTACTTTTCAGTGGACAACGAAGTGACCGCCACCAACGGATTGATGTTAGCAAGCTGGTTGCAACTTCTGTTGCAAGTAAGTATCGAACCGAGCTAGATTCTAGACTAGCTACCATTCCACCGAAAAGTATAGATGAGCATTGGTTGCAGTTGCATGACGCCATGAAAATGGCTGGTACAGTCAGTTGTGGGTTCGCGAAAGTCCCGCTTATAAGCACTGGGTTTCTTCAGGCTCCTTGCAACTCATTGAAGCCCGTCGGTCTACTCCGGGTGACCGTGAGTTCGACTATAAACGAATGATGTTACATAAGGAAATTGGGCAAAGCTTGCGTAAGGACCGAGAAGCCTGGTGGTCGAAGCGTGCTAATGAGCTGGAAGCAGCAGCTGCATCTGGTAACTACCGGAAGCTCTTCCAACTCATCCGAGCCACTGGCAGCAAGAAGTCTGGCGTGAGTGAAACAATCTGCGACAATGATGGGATGACAATCGCTAACACCCATCGACGTTTGGACGATGGACAGAATTTCTCGAAGGGCAGTTCAACTGGCCTGCTGCTCCGGCAACATCGGTCAGACTGTCCTGCCCTCCATGGCCGATGACGACTGATCCACCGAATGAGGCGGAAGTCCGCAAGGAACTCCAACTCTTGAAGCGTTACAAATCACCTGGCCCAGATGACTTACCTCCGGCTCTTTTTAAAGATGGTGGTGACTTTTTGACTAAGGAATTGACGACGTTGTTTACAAAGGTTTGGGAACTAGAGAGTGTACCAAGGTCATGGAATGAGTCGATAGTTGTCCCTATCTTTAAAAAGGGTTCACGTCGTTCCTGTAACAACTATCGGGGGATAAGTCTACTTCCGACTGCATCCAAGCTATTGGCTTCCGTCATACTTCGTAGGTTGTTCAAAACCCGAGAAAGATTGACTCGCGAGGAGCAGGCTGGTTTTCATTCTGGTGGAGAATATATTGATCATATCTTCACCCTCCGTCAAATGTTAGAACATCTCCATACTTATCAAAGGCCAACAATCGTAGTGTTTCTTGATATCAGGGCTGCCTTCGATTCGTTGGATAGGACTGTTCTCTGGGATTGTCTATTGAAGAAGGGTGTGCCTGAGAAGTTTATTAACATCCTAAAAGCCCTATATAAAAACACCTCAGACAGAGTGAGGGCATACAACCACCTCTCTCCATTGTTCCATTCGAGCAGTGGGGTTAGGCAGGGTTGCCCAATCTCACCATTCCTCTTCAACTTTGCCATCGATGACATTCTGGAAACAGCTCTGATGAATGTAAGTAATGGTGGTGTGGATCTGTTGCCTGGAGAAAGACTTCTCGACCTTGAGTATGCGGATGATATTGTCTTACTGTGAGATAATACCCAAGCCATGCAATCCGCACTTAATCAGTTGACAATCAATGTCCTTAGGTATGGTATGTGCTTTGCACCTTCGAAGTGCAAAGTACTTCTACAAGACTGGCAGGATTCCAATCCTGTACTCACCCTGGATGGTGAGCAGATAGAAGTAGTCGAGAAGTTCGTGTATCTAGGTAGCTGCATAAGTGCTGGTGGGGGTGTGAATGATGAGATCAATGCACATATAGTGAAAGCCAGAGCGGCTTATGCCAATCTGGGCCATCTTTGGCGCCTTCGTGATGTTAGTCTGGCTGTAAAAGTCCGGATTTACAACGCGTCGATGAGAGCAGTTTTGCTGTATGCTTGGGAAACCTGGCCTCTCCGAGTTGAGGACGTTAGACGATTCTCTGTGTTCGATCATCGTTGTCTCCGAAAGATTGCTGACATCCAGTGGCAACATCATGTCAGTAATGCAGAGGTTCGGCATCGTGTGTTTGGGCGCAGAGACGATAATCTAATTGGTTTCACCATCTTGAAACATCGACTTCAGTGGCTTGGACATGTTCTACGAATGTCGTCGCAGAGAATTCCACGTCGTGCATTATTTGACGACTCTGGGAGTGGTTGGAAGAAGCGGAGAGGTGGTCAGTGCATGAAATGGTGTCGTGGCATGAAAGAAAGCTGCAAAGGACTGGCTTGCGTTGGTCCTTCACGACTCCCTGGTTGGGGTCCGAGAGATGGTGCTACACAGTGGCTAGAGACGTTATCAGATATGGCTCAGAATAGAAGCCAGTAGCGATCCTGCTGTAACGTTCTTTTACTTTCTTCATAAAAATTGGTTGCCTTCCTTAACTGAAAGATTTCTTCTGGATGTGCCTTTCCGTTCCCTCGTTATTACTATTATTATTACTAATCTACCTTATACCGACCTCTTCGTTATTGTTCTCTATTTTTTTCACTCTCCTTACCTTTTTTTCTTTCTCTTCAAATTCTCATTGTTTTGTGTGGCGTATATATATTGACGCTCTCTTGTACCAATATTTATGTGTTCAAATAAATAAATAACTCCCCTAGGTGGAACCTCCATGTCCATCAACCTGGTTCGTCCTATCAATTTCACTAACAACCCCCCCCGCCATGAGAAGGCATCGAGTAGGACTTCCCTGGAAGTGGCTGAATGCAAGTGGCCATGTGAGAGCATTTCGAGAGCGAGTGTTGACTTTCCGCACTCTCAGCCGTACCAGGGCATTTGGGGGGGCGTATTCATGTTTAACTTCCTGATTATTCACATTGCATTTATTCATTCATGGTTATTACAGAAATCATTTCAGTTAATCTAACATTTTAATGAAATCATGAATTGATCAATGTTAGATCACGATTGATAATCTGGAAACACTAGATGATCATCTCATCCTGGTATGAGACTCCTTATCATTGTACAT
The DNA here is from genome assembly GCA_944470365.2 of Schistosoma intercalatum. Classification (NCBI taxonomy): domain Eukaryota; kingdom Metazoa; phylum Platyhelminthes; class Trematoda; order Strigeidida; family Schistosomatidae; genus Schistosoma; species Schistosoma intercalatum. The sequence goes on from OX103728.1 coordinate 19,771,539, forward strand.
CCATGATCAGGGTCTATCATTTGTCAGTTCATTATTTCAATGAACTTGAAACATTTGCACAATCTCAAATTGAAAATCATTATATACTAACTAGTAACTATCTTCAAGATGTAACTCATGGAGTTCTAGTTATAAGTCGTGACCAATGGTGTTCAATCTGTGTCGAGAGTAAGATAAATATTCACTTCAGGCAATCGATAAACAGTTGTGCAAAATCATGAATTAGTTGAAGTTAAAAATTCACACTAATGAATGGTAGTTCAGTGATCTAGAGTTCAAGCGTTCACATGCGAGGTCGTTGATGGGCACTTCTGAGGAATCTTATACTAGGACAAAACGGACCTTCAGTACTTCTGGATTCTCAATCACGGTCTTACAGGTTTAGACATTACTCTACATTACTGCTTGTTGACAATACAGGTTATGAATATAATTTACAATAGTATTTCATTTAATTTCCAGTTCATGATTAAAATCAATTTACACCTTTGTACTAATCTATAATTATTGTACACTTATAAACGATTTAAGTTTACAAAGAAGATTAGAATTGAACTATTGTAATCATACATTAAATCAATGATGATTATTATTATTTCAATATGGTAATTTAAACTAAGTTTTTTCTCCTCTTCTTCTTCTTCTTCTTCTTCTTCTTCTTCTTCTTTTAACTACTATGGTGACAATTCAGGAAATATGAATTCATTATATTTCATGGTTTTTTATCAGCTGTTTACAACTAAATATGTGAGATCATGAATCAATTAAAGCTAGACCACTACGGAAAACCTGGAAGTAATAGATGTCCGTTTCGTCTTAGTATGGGACTCCTTCAACTGGAGTTCAACCGAGTTTGTTGTGAGATAGTAGGTGGTGGCTAAATTTCGTGGATTAGTTGAAGTTAGACCGACTCAGTGGTCTAGAGGTTAAGCGTTCGCGCACGTGACCGATAAGTCCTAGGTTTGAATCCCGCAGTAGGGTTGTGGATGCTCACTGCTGAGGAGTCCAGTACTATGATGAATTGACCATCCAGTGTTTCCAGGTTTTCCATGGTGGTCTACCTTCAATTGGTGCATAAAATGAACTGTTGATAGGAAAGAATCGGAATGACAAAGTTAATCAATAACAACTATATATATGTGTTTCTTCAAGAATAGTTCGGAGTTAATTTGGTGTTCGAATAAAAAAATTATGAGAGGTGGGTTGTGTAATGAGTAATGAGAAACCATGGCATATAATGATGAATTTATATTAATCTAAATCCATGTTCATTCTGGCTGAGGAGTCCCACAATAGGACGAAACGGCCGTCCAATGCTTACAGGTTTTTAATGGTGGTCTAACATCAATCGGTTCATGATCTCAACTATTGAAATTATTTAAATTGTGTTGTATTTTGATAGTATATTTGTTACACTACAAATAATATATTTATCCCATTTCATTTAATGATGAAAACCTCTTTCAATGCATTGAATTTTGCCAAATAATTTGATATTTCTAATAATTTTGATATCACTATGGGATTGTGGAGATTGTTGAATCACAAACCGATTCAAGTTAGACAACTACTAAAAACCTGAAAGCACTAGGCGGCTGTCTTGTCCTGGTATGGGACTCTTCAGCAATATAAGTCCACGATTTAAACTCGAAGCAACGAACTCACGACCTTCGATCCTGAACATGAACATTTGACTGTAATCAATCCACGATGTTGCGCGACCAACATCCATTGTTATTGATGGGTACGTTCCCGGCATCCGATAAGGTTGAACTATCTTCGGCACGGCTTTTCATCAGAACTCCAGAAATTTAATCTCAATGCTAGTCACTAGTGAGTACATTATAATTTTCATGCAGATGTAGAGATTGTTACTCCTGTTACCCTTCATGGAGGAGCGTAGTTTGCCAACTAGCATTCTTCATCCAACCCTGTGCATTTATTCTGCTTGTGCCTTGACTTTCTCTACTTTTGTTTGGTTGCTGGTAATTGCTGTCTTCTTGTTCTTCCTTTCTTTGATCTGGTCAAGGGTTTCGATAAAAATCCATTCCTTATGATGATGCTTTTTGCCACCCAGAACCTCCTGACACTTTGAAGTTAAGGTTTCTCCGATGCCTTTCCAGTTGTCCTTCATAGTAGTTTCTTCTTTGAATAGATTCTGCAAGGCTTGGAGCCTGTTGTTGACAGTTATCTTGAATTCGTTGGGTTTGTCAGTACCTCGAAGGAAGGCTGTATTGAATCTTTGTAATGATGTTTATCTAGTTGTCCAGTGTTTCCTTAGCTTCCATTTCATCTTGGCCACCACCAGGTGATAACCTGAAGCTATGTCAGCTCCTCTCCTGGTTCTCACATCTTCCATTGTCCTTCAGAATTTTTTATTGATGCAAATATGACCTATCCGGTTTTGTGGTATGGTCCGGTGAGATCTATGCAGCTCTGTGTATATATTTGTGTGGAAATATTGTGCCGCCTATGATCAATTTGTTGAATGCACACAGATTTGCAAATCTTTCCCCATTTCCGTTTCTCTCTCCCAGTCCATGTTTTCCCATGATATCTTCATATCCGGTGTTGTCTATTCCGACTTTGACGTTTAGATCTCCCATCAGAACGGTGAGGTCCTTCCCTGGGCACTTCTCTATGATTGGTTGCAGCCGCTCGTAGAATTGATCTTTATTCTCGTCTTTGCTATCATCGGTGGGTGCATAACATTGGATAACATTCATTGTGATCCCCTCCTTCTTCGTTTTGAATGATGTTTTGTTGATTCTGGATCCGTGAGATTCCCATCCTACAAGTGCATTTCGTGCTTCTTTGGACAGTATTATAGCAACTCCCTGAGTGTGTGGAGCATTTTCCTCTTCATAACCGGAGTATAGTAGCATCTCTCCCATATTTAGCCTTTGTTGTCCAGCTTCGATCCAATGGGTTTTGCTGATTTCCAGTACTGCCAAGTTGTATCTCCTGATTTCCGTTACTATTTGACTGGTCTTCCCGGTCTCCTACATTGTCTGGACGTTCCGTTTACCTATAAAAATTGTTGTTCTGTTTGTTAGAATGGACATCAGCCTCGTGACTTCCGAAGGATCTTGACTCTCACCATGAGGTGTTCAACTCAGAGGATAGAGTTTAAGTAGTTTAAATTATTTATTCTGATTAACGTTGTTTTGACAAGGTTGTTTCCTATGGGTTAGAGTCACCAATCCCATGCCAAATCCTTCTCCTTTACTCGGGCTTAAGATCGACAATAATCCTAGAAAGGCTACAAACAGAGTTAGACATTTATGCTTGATTAAACAATTGAATTCATTATATTCTAGTAACTAGGTACATATATATACACACACACATAACAACATTTTAATAAAAGTAAGTTTGCATTATTGATACTCGAAACTTGAATACTTTGTGTTAGGGTATTGGTAATATTTGTTTATTGATTTTTGGTTCTTTGAATAAACAATAAATTCAGATCGAGATCATCATTCTTCTAATTAGATGAATTATACATATGATAATCATTTGTAGAAATTTCCTGTTCTATTCATCTATGTATAACTGGAGTTGAAGTAACTTATTAACTTAACAACATTCAATGAATGTGCATTTTAATCATGTATTCTGGATCAATCATATGAATACCGTATGATGTTGATGATGTTCTCAGCTAATCATTCAATAATGTTGAAAAGAAGGTTCCATAGGATTCGCCTATACACACTGTCAAATGTTTTCTCATGGTCAAGGAAGTTGATGTATAGTGACGAATTCCATTCAACTGATTATTCAAAGATGATTCGTAGAATCGTGATTTGGTCTGGATTTCTACTGAATTGTTCATCTGGTTCAGTAACGCTCTGTTGAAAGCATGCCATGGTGAAGATGGTAGTCTGATGCCTCTGTAGTTCTTAAACTTTCTGAGATCTTTTTTTTGAAATCTTGATGAGGTGTCCTTCTTTCCAGTCTGTCGGTAGTACTTGTTCCTTCTCCTAAATCCTCCTGAATAGAACACGAACCATCCATTCATTTATTTTTATGTCTGATTTGAGTGCTTCAGCTGGTATATTGTCAGGTCCGACTGCTTTCTCACTCTTGATCAGTTTGATGGCCATCCTCATTTCTTCCGTTGTTGATGAAGTGACATTTATAGGAAGATCTGTATGTGTTGCTTCGATGTCCGGTGGATTCAATGGAGTTGGCCTATTCAAAAGTTCCTCGAAGTTTTCATATTGAATGTATAAAATGAAATTTATGTAAGAATTTGAAGCAACTTACTTAATTACGCCTGTTACTCCTCGTAAAGGAGCATAGGCTGCTCACCAGCATTCTCCATCCAACACTGTCCTGGGAAATCCTTTCTAACTCCGTCCAATTGCTATTCATCCTTTTCATATCTGCTTCTATTATCCGACGCAATGATTTCTTTGGCCTTCCTCTTTTTCGCTTCCCTTCAGGATTCCAAGTTAGGGCTTGCCTCATGATGCAGTTTGACGATTTACGTAATGTGTGTCTTATCCAATTCCATCGTCTTCTCCTAATTTCTTCTTCAGCTGGAATTTGGTTTGTTCTCTCCCAGAGAAGGCTATTGCTGATGGTATCCGGTCAATGGATGTTGAGTATCTTGCTATTTATAAATTATTGTACTTTCTTGATTGTGGTTGTTGTACTTCTCCAAGTTTCAGCTCCATACAATAGAACTACCTCGACGTTCGTATTGAAGATTCTCAATTTGATATTGGTTGAAAGTTGTTTTGAATTCCATATGTTCTTCAATTGTAGGAATGCGACCCTGGCTTCGCCAAGTAGAAGCTTGTAATAAAGGGAATATAAATATGCATATAATCTAGTTACTTAGTAGTTATCCCGTAGAAATATATGTACCTATATATATGATAGGTACATATTAATTACTGATACTGTCTTTGCAACTAATATCTTACAGAATAGTGAACCAATTCATTCTTTGATTTTCAGCTATTATTTCAGTCCTCGGTTATAAATCATACCATAGATGATCGATCGGTCGATCAGTGATTGATCAGTCTCTTATTAGCACATGTGCATACCGTGCGTATTACCTCGATATAGCCTTAGTTCACAAGCAAAGATGGATAGTGGCTAGCAGTGGAATCCAGGACAGGAACATTCAAGTAAACAATATCAAGTGGATTTAAACTCAATCCCATTGCACAAGCAAGTAGCTATTAGGCCTCAGTAGCTAAGTGGATAACTCGATGACATTTGGAGTGAACGGTATTGGGTTTGAGTCTCTGAATGAACATCAACTATGGAATGCAGGCACATTCAACTGATGAGTCCCAAATAGGACGAGACACGCGTCCTATGAAATTCCATTTAATATCTTTATAATTTATCAGACATTTCTTTTGTGCTTATCTTAGTTAACATTAGTCACATTCATTTACTGTAGTTAGTATCTGTGTAAAGAAAATGTCATCTAGAAATAAATTGTACGTTCTAGGTTTTCTTTTTATAAGTCTGATTCATTTACAAAAATGTTTATGATCATTCTTAAGTTGAATACTTCAAAGTAGTGAATTTAATTTTCAGTATTGGTGTTACTAAAATATTAGTTGAAGTTAGACATGAATACCGTTGAATAGTGGTCGGCTCAGTTGATCTAGAGGTTAAGTGATCGCATGTGAGACTGATAAGTCCTGGATTCACAATCCTACGAGCAAGATCGTGGATGCATACTGCTGAAGAGTCTCATACTAGGATAAAACAGCCATACAGTGTTTCCAGGTTTTCTATAGTGGTTTAGCTTCAACTGACTCATGATCTTCACCATTGAAATTACTATAATAACCACAAAAACCCATCTGATATAAATCATTCATTGTTTGATTTATTTAATAGAAAGTTCAATATGAACCCCCTTTAATATATCGATAATATCGATCGACATTTATATTGTAAATAACCAATCAGATTTTAATGATTCATAATGACACATGATTTGATGACCTTGAACGGTTAACCTAGTTAATATTGATTTTCATTTAAGTGACAGGTTTAAATAATTGGAATATTTCACTGGTTGAAATCATGAATCATTTGAAGCTAGACCACTATGGAAAAACCTGGAAGCACTGGATGATCGTTTCATCCTAGTGTGGGACTCTTCAGCAGTGCGCATCCACGATCCTGCACCCCGTGAGATTCAGACCCAGGACCTATCAGTCTTGCGCCAGGCGCTTAATCAACTAAACCACTGAACCGGCTGGCATCTAACAGTGTTAATGTCTAACTTCAACCAATCCACGAAGTTGCGCTACCGTACACCATTGTCTTCAGTGAGTTGATATCTCACAACAGACCTGGTTGAACTCCACTGGTAACGACTTCTCACTAGAACTCCAGGAGTATCTCTTGAAGTCAGTCAGTAGTGAGCAGGTGATTATTTTAGAAATTTCACTGATTGAAATCATGATTCAATTGAATCTAGACCACTATGGAAAAACCTGGAAGCACTGGACGGCAGTTTCGTCCTAGTATGGGACTCCTCAGCAGTGCGCATCCACGATCGATTATTTGCTCAAAATCTTATATAACCATATCATCAATCGATTTTTATTTGGCAAATATATTTTAAGTATCTTAATGTTTATTGCGTAACTTTAAAGTACCCTAGAATATTCCGTGTTTTAAAATCAATTTTCTAATATTAGTAAAATAATACAAAGTTACAGACAGTTAAAAGTTTCTATCTTTTTATGGCTTAGTAACATAAATCTTTAGTAAATCAGATGATTATCATGAAATCTGTTGAAAATTCAAGGTAGAATAGTTTAATAATTCATATCGATACATATACACCACACAACTCACTTGATTTGTGTATAGGCTGTAATATTGTCTGGGTTCCTAGACTGAAGCAAGTGTTGTTCTTAGGGGGGCCATACTTGGAACTTTCGACCTAGAGGTCTGATCCAACGTCAGACGATACAGTCCCATGATAGTTGGTGATCAACAATAGGTTCATATGCTATTCGTTCGTCCAGGATACTGGAGCTTATGTGCACCATCAGTTTGGAATCAGGGTTTTTCAAGCCCCCCCCCCCGCCTAGGTAAATCATTTATGTTTACAAACCCGGTTAAAGCTCCGGACATTCGCTTTTCGTCCTGTCAACTTGGTAAGCAACACTGATGCCTCGGGAAGTTAGTGAGTAGAACCTCTTTGTCAGTGGCTGTATACACATGGCCATGTGAGAGCGTTTCGAGAGAGAGAGAGAGAGAGAGCTAACTCTCTCCACCCTCGGCCGTACCATGGCATTTGGGGGTATATAATTCTTGAGTTTACATTTCACATATTAGACAACATTGTTTTTTTTATTACATTATAATTGTTAAAATGATATTCACTTATAGAAACTACTGTCATGTACTGGCTAGCATTGGAATTCAGGACGCATATTGTGTCCCATTTGAGATTTGTCATTTGGATATATCTGCATCTCAGAGTTAATGTTCACTCTGGAACTCGAACTCACTACCATTTGTTTCAAATGTCATCGAGCTATTCACTTAGTTACTGACTTTTATCAAGATATAATGATGATTTTCTAAATTTCTAAAAGATGAATAAAACATTTAAAAACTCTGGATTATAATTGAAACATACCAAAGTTGAATAATAATATTCTTAGCTTGATAATTATGAAAATAGGGATAAATTCATGGTTGAGTAAAGTCAATGGTAGAATAGTTTCTTTAATATTTAATATAGTGAATTGTAAACTTGAATAAATCTTTCACAGATAGGATAAATAAACACAAGCTAAAGGTTAAATGTATTTGATCTTAATGTTTTGTTTAAGTTTACTAGAATGAAGAAGATTGTTGTTTCTTCCGTAGTTGATTTTTCATAAAGAACTAACAAATATATTGTATTCATGATAAGATATAAATACTCTCAATCGGACTATCCTATATAAGGCTACCATTTATGAAGTCTTCAATATCTCTAATCATGATGTAACAGCTATCTAGCCTACTTACCTACTTACTTACTTACTTACTTACACCTGCAACCCCTCGTAAAGGAGCATAGGCTGCTTACCAGCATTCTCCATCCAACACTGTCCTGTGCAATCCTTTCCAGCTCTTTCCAGTTGTTATTCATCCTTTTCATATCTCATTCCATTTCCCGAAATAATGTGTTCTTCAGCCTTCAACTTTTCCGTTTCCATTCACAATTCCAAGTTAAAGATTACTTCGTGATGCAGTTTGATAATTTGCGTACTGTATGTTCTATCCATTTCTATTATCTTTTCCTAATTTTCTCTTCAGCTGCTAACAGTTTTCTATGAAATAGTGTCTATGTGTTACTGATCTAATATTCTGTTGCACATAACTTTGTTTATTAGTATTATCTCAACCAGTTGGTTTATCGTTTTCTTTTTATTGGAAGGGAGGATTCTATCCATGTTACTGCGGTTTCATAGGGAGTTTACATAATTGAAACTATACTGCCTATTTTAGTCGTGCTAATTAAGAATAAAGAATGTGAAATTGACTTAACATATCAGTAAGTGTGAAGTGTTAGTGTTCATATTAGGGTACTGCATTAATTTACAGTTAATCATGACGAACAATCCACTGTCTTTTCCTGATTTCTTCTTCAGTTGGAAGTTGGTTTGTCTTCTCCCACAGTAGGCTGTTACTGATAGTATTCAGTCAATGGATGTTGAATATCTTACATAGACAATTTTTTATAAATACTTGTACCTTCTTGATGATGGTTGTAGTAGTTCTCCAAGTTTCAGCTCCGTAGAGTAGAACTGTCTTGACATTCGTACTATAGATTGTGACTTTGATATTGGTTGATAGTTGTTTTTAGTTCCATATGTTCTTCAATTGTAGGAATGCGGCTTTTGCTTTGAAAATCCACGCATTTACATCTGCATCTGATCCTCCTTGTTCATCGATGATGCTTCCGAGGTACGTGAAAGGTTCCACCTGTTACAGAGTTTTTCCACCAAGTGTGATTGGTTTGGTGTTCCTCGTGTTGCATTTGAGGATTTTTCATTTTCCATTGTGTATGTTAAGACCTACTGATGAAGAGGCTACTACTACACTTGTTGTCTTGATCTACATTTGTTAGTGTGTTTAGGATAGAAGAGTTAATGTTATCTGCAAAGTTCAAATCGTCTAGTTGCATCTAAATTATCCATTGTATTCTGTGCTTTCCCCCAGATACCAAGGTTTTCATAATCTAGTTGACTACCAAAAAAAAAAGAGAAAAGGAGAGAGTAGGCACCCTTATCTGACATCGGTCCTCTTTTGTAATGCGTCTGACAAGATTAGTTCATTGTCACGAAAACCAACTGAGTAATTAAAGTAAATAAATAAGCTATCGATTGAATAACGCCCATTAAATAGTATTTACCAATTATATTCTAAAACAACACAAAAAAAATCGATTCAGATTAAAATTGATTTTGTTTTAGTTTTTTTTTCATTGTTACTAAGTGAGATTTCTCATTTGTAAAATTGATTAGTTTCTTTTTTTTAATTTTTCAATTCACCTACATAAATGACATTTTTTTTCTTTTATTTCAATCAATAATAATTGAAAGGAACCATTGATTATATAATACAAACTAAATGATTGATCAAGTGAAGTTTTATTTTATGGATTTAAATCAGATCATATATGTATGTACTTAGTTGCTAAGAGATTCATTATGAAACATTGAATAGTGATTGATCATAAAGTTTAACATTTACAGTGTTATATAAAAGCTTTCAAGGGATATATATTAAGTGAACGGTACTGAGTGAGGTTAGATGTAGGGTATTAGGGAATGGTGATAAATCAGTTAATGAGGTTGTGAATCTTCATCGACTGAGATGGTTGGATCACGTGTTACGTATGCATGAACATCGATTACCACGATGTGCAATCCTAACCGGTGTTGGAGATGGTTGGATGAAAATTAGGGGCGGTTAAACCAAAACGTGGCATCAGTGCTTGAAGTCACTAACTTCTAGTCTTAACCATGTTTGTAGATGCAGACTACTTGGTTGGAGTCCGCACGACTATCGTAACCAATGGTTGGAGACTTTTGGTGACATGACTCAGAATCGGTCACAATAGCTTCGGTGTATACACTCTCTGTCTTCCCTTAAACTAAGAGATTAAAATCGCTTCATATCTTTCTTTCTACGAACTAATTCTTTTTCTCTGTACTATATCCTTATACACCATCTTTCTTTATAGATCACTACTATTAAAATGATTACTTCTATGAATTTGATGTTCATCTTGTTGTACTAGCTAATGAAGTATAACAACTTGAACCGATGAATATATGTGCCTGGTCATACGCTGTTGTTGACTGACTGACTGAGTTCGAATTCCAAAGTGAACATCAACTTTGAGATGCTAGTACAGCCACAACTGACGAGTCCCAAATAGGACGAAATGTGCGTCAAATTGAATCTCACTGCTAGCCGCTATCCATCTTCGCAGATAATGCTTATGAATTAAAGTTACATCAAGGCATTACGCACAGTTTATACATGTGCCAATAAAAGACTGATCAATGGCAGTTCTAAACATCAATGAGAAGATTCAAATAAACAATACCAGGTGTATTCTGAGGTTTACTGAAGCATTGGCTATATGGAAATTGAAACCTATTTTATGTGTTTAAAAACACTTTGTTATTATCGTTAACCTACCCTGGTAATACTGATTTATTATCCAGAGTGGTTATTACATTGTTTCTGTGTATTTTATGTTTTTGTTTTGTTATAGCTTACTTTTAATCTGTCTAGTTGACATTTTAGTTTTCATATAAAAATATCTTAACAAGTATATGTGTGATCAGATTGTTTGAAATGTATTGAATTTAATAGTTGAATTCATGAGTCGATGTGAGATAGGCCACCATGGAAAACCTGGAGTCACTGGATGGTCCTTTTATCCCAGTACGGGACTCCTTGGTAATGCGCATCAACGATCTCCCACGCGAGATTCGAACACAGGAACTTCGATCTAGCATGTGAACGCTTAACCTCTAGACCACTGAGCCGGCATCGAACCTCCATCGATTCATGAATGGCTGCGCAACCATTCATCGATTGTCTAAGGTAGATCCCTGTGTTTACCTGACAGGGATCAGAATCCACTGGTCATAGCTTATCACTAGGACTCCACGAAATCAACTTGTGAGCATATGATGTATTGCAAAAATATATCACATAATTCTGATAACCTTCGTTTTCTCATTGGATTATCGAAATTTATCAGAAGGACTATTTGTTTTAATGATTTAAATATTTTATTTTATTGAATTCTAAAGTTAAATTGAAGTCTTTAATTGAGAAGATTAATGAAATGTAGAATAAGCAGAAATGGATGATAGTGAACACCTCTACTTTTATTGTTTGTGATTTAATGGCAATATTGAGGTCATCCACACAAGATGTACATATACCAATAAGAGAGACTGATCCATTGAAGGCTTAAACATCAATGGGAAGATTTAAACAACCAAATACAAAAATGAATTACAATGGGTAATAAGTGAAAGAATATCAGTAAACAAAAATAAACAGTTTTGTATTCAAAAGTAATTTGCAATAAATTCTAGAGCGTTCGAGTCTGTCGAACGGGATCGTGGATGCGCGCTGCTGAGAAGTCTCATACTAGGACCAAAACGGCTGTCCAGTGCTTCCAGGTTTTCCATGGTGGTCTAGCTTCAATTGACTCATGATCTCAACCATTGAAATTACTGAATTTTTGTTATAATATTTAAGCATGTTGTATACAAAAGAATTATTTCGGTATAAACAAAGTCACTAGCGAATTCATTACTGAAATCTTAAATGAGAACATTAAGTCAGAAGGCTGATCATAAGATTTATCAACTTCTGCATCTAAGTCAATTAATCAGCCTTGTTTATGACTACGAAAACACTGAGATGGTGTAGAAGATTTGTAGCTCAGGTGAATGATTATGATGGAGTTTTGTTCTTTGAGCTGGATGATTTGGTCTTGAAGCTTTCATTGTTTTTCTGAACGACATCATCAGCACAAACTTCAAATAGAAGTCTATCAAACCATTCAGCTCAGAGAATAAAACTCCATCAAAATACGAAAACATTGCTTAAGATATGTGACAACAATATCGTTGTGTTAATTAATGTTCATTAGTCAAGTTATCATTGATTAAAGTCGACAACGCCCTATAACGTAATGTATGTTTGACATTATGGTTAGAGTAAGTAGTGATTCATGAACTACACTAACCATGCGATCTGTTGTTTACATTCAGTTTTTCTAAATGGCATTTATGGTCACACTAATCCTTACCGATGAAAGTGATTACCGGGTGTATTCTACTGAACTGATTAAGGAGTTCATGTTTATTAGTATTCTGATCTATAATAATGAATGTAGTGTCGTCGATGTTTCGGCAGTAAAGATCTAGTTTAAGGGAGTTCATTTCTTAATCTTTTTACTGAGTAATCAACTAAAATTAGGTCTATGACCCATAACTATTCCATCATTTTGTTCATAATAAGTATTACGGAAAACAAAAGGGACGTTCAGAGTACATCTTAGCAGTAATTCTTTCAGACTATCCCTCAGGAACCCAATCATGATTTGCTTTTCCGATATTTGCTTGTACATAAATTCATTTGTTTTAAATAGTGGTACTTAGGTGAACAGAGATATGATATTTAGTGAGATCATGTTTTCTACTAACATTAATGTCTGTAGCGTGGGGTCGAGTCACGTTTGACTAGGATCACCACTACAGGAAGACTACGTGCTAGTTAACCGATAAAATCCCCCGTAAGCCAAATATCAGAAGGCAGTTGATGGCTGTAATCGAGATGTATTTGTTGGCGATCTCGTGGTATCGAAAGGATATCGAGATCGTGCCAAAGGAGTACAAGTGTGGTTACGGAGAGTAACCGAACCCGTGCAAGGTCACAATCAATGGAGTAGTAGTATGGCTGTCTTTAGTACAGTTAAACAAACGAGCGAAAGCAAGAGAGATGGAAAAGGCAGCGGCGATAGGTAATAGCAGACAATTGTTCAGACTCGTTAAGGAAACCGGAATTAGGAACCCGACCGTTAGCGAAACAATCTCAGAGAAAGATGGACGTATTATTTATTCTCAATCCAGGAGATTGGATCGATGGGCAGAACACTTTAGGGATCCGTTCAACCGGCATTCAGCCACACTTCGGTTTCCCACGATCTTTAGTCAACCTGAATGGCAAATTAATGTAGGTCCTCCGTCCCTTTACGGAGTTGAAAAAGCCATAGGAAATCTGAAACGAGGGAGAGCAGCAGGCCCTGACAGGTTTACTCCTGAGATTTTTAAGGATGGTGGTTCAGTATTAACAGTGAGATTAGCTGAGGTCTTAGGTAGAATTTGGGAACTGGTTGTATAGACCAGATATTCACACTACATCAGGTTTTAGAACATAGACACACATCCAGACGCCCCGCAATAATACTATTTCTCGACCTTAAGGCGTCATCCGACTCTGTTGATCGTGAGGTTCTATGACAGTGTTTGTCACTGAAAGGAGTACCAAAGAAGTAAATTAACCTTGTAAAGGCTCTCTACTCGAACACAACTGGTACAGTGAGAGCTTATGGCGAACTGTCATCAGAATTGATTACCTCAAGTGGCATTCGTCAGGGCTGTCCACTCTCTCCATTCTTGTTTAACTTTGTCGTTGGCGTGCTTTTAGAGATAACACTTTCCTCATCTAAATGTCCAGGGGTTGAATTTCTACCGAGAGATTCACTTGTTGACCTAGAATATGCTGATGACATAGTTCTATTTGGTGAAGACGCAGACAAAATGCAGTCTTCTGACCACTCTAAGTAACAATCCAAGCGTGGTTAGCATGCCATTCTCTCCCTCGAAATGCAAAATGTTGCTTCAGGATTGGGTTGCATCGACACCCGAACTAATAATAGGGAGTGAAGTAGTTGGGCGTGTCGACCACTTCACTTATCTTGGAAGTCTCATCAGCCCTTCTGGTCCGGTGAGCGACGACATTTCAGCACGGATACCGAAGGCTCGACTAGCTTTTGCCAACTTGCCGCATTTATGGCGGACGCGAGATATCCGTCTATCAACCACAGGACGTGTTTACTGCGCGGCAGTTCATTCCTTTCTACTTTATGGCAGTGAAACATGAGTAGGGGATATTCGTAGGTTACTAGTATTCGATCATATGTGTCTTCGAAACATTGCTCATATATCCTGTGATCACCTAATGAGTAATGCTGTTGTTAGGAAACGGGTACTAGATAAGGATGGCAAATCAATTGATGAAGTAGTGAAACTTCATCACGGTTGTAAACAGCTGACGAGAACCAAACGAAATAAAAATGAATTCATGCTATTCTGCTAGAATCTTTGGTTCTTGCACATTTATGGAAAACCTGGAAGCACTGGATGGCCGTTTCGTCCTAATATGAGACCCCTCAGTAGTATGCATCCATGATCCCGCCTACTGTATTCCAACCAAGGACCTCTCGGTTTCATGTGCGAACGCTTAACCTCTAGACCACTGAGCCGGTCGGCGTACAGTGGTGTTGAAGTTTAAGTCCAACCAATGCAAGAACTTGCCCCACCATTCACTATGCATGCGAGATTCGAACCCAGGACCTGGAAGAGCTGGACGACGGTTTGGTCCTAGTTTCTAATTTGAAGATTGACTTGTTCAGTGACATACTTTAAAATGTTGATCTCTATCCTAATAACGTCTATTACATACTAGTTTCTGACATTGAGAAATTCGTTAAAATCATCTTATGGGATATGTTTATCATTGTTAGGAATAACTAGTCATTTCCTTGATTAACTATTTTAGCATGAAATTATTCCAATGTGATTGGATGGTGACTAAACTAATCAGTCTATTGATAAACATACTAATTATTACCTATATTTTGATATTTCATGCAGTTGTACTCAAATTCTACTTTGTACTAAGGTTACCACACAAATGTATAATTCATGCCTTAATCTAATTGACACTTTTCAAATGAATATGAAGCGGATAACTCGACTACTGTATCAATATCGTTAATTTTCTTTCATCTTATTGTTATAGTTGATTATTGGTAGAATAAATAGACAATGGTGTACGTTGGTGTAATTTCGTGGATTAACTAAAGTTGGACACCAACATCATTGGATGCCCTCTCAGTGGTTTAATGGTTGAGCGCTTGCGCGCGAGACTGATAGGTTCCAAGTTCGAATCTCACGGGAGGTGGGATCGTGCAGGCACACTGCCGAGAAGTCTCATACTAGGTTAAAACGACCGTCCAGTGCTTACAGGTTTTCAATAGTCATCTAGCTTTAATTGATTTATGAATTCAACGATTAGATTATAATGTTTTATTATTTCATATATATGAACGTTTAGTAAACATAATACCAATAATCTAATTAATCAACAATGAACTTGTATTTATCTATATTAGTTTATAACACTATTGACTGGTTCGATCAAAGAGTGCAATTAATAACAATTATTTATCAATGACCTATTTATGGTGCAATTATTTTAAAGTTTTTTTTAAAATAAAATCTTAATCATAAGACTGAACTGTGGTGTATGTTACTCATGTCGACAGATGTACTACGTCTTATTAATCGAAAGTGAAATGCCTAAAGGCAAAGGGTTAAAATCATCGATAGAAATAAAATGAGAACAGAAACTGATTGGTGCAGAAATGAAAGGATAATGTTGTAGTCTTAGACGATCGATTAACATTTTGCAAATGAATTATTTACTGTATAGTTCTCAGATTTTACTAAGTGACTCCGTAATATTGTATTCAAATACATTTGATTAGTCCCTCGTTGTGCTCTCGTTCACAATAGAACCAATAAGTTGTAGAGTAAAATCAAATAACCTTTAAATAATATTTATGGTTAATTGTTTTAATTCATAGATTAATATAAGCCATAAAACCTATGGCTTTTTAACTTGGAATCCTGGGGGGAAGCGGAAAAGAGGAAGGCTAAAGAACACACCACGTCGGGGAGTAGAAGCAGATATGGAAAGGATGAATAACAACCGGAAGGCTCTAGGAAGGATTTCCCAGGAGAGGGTTGGATGGAGAATGTTGATGAGCGGCCTATAATCCTTCACGAGGAGTAACAGCCGTATGTAAGTAAGTTAATTACGATAGTGCTCATAGACTTACCTAAATTAAATTTGGATAGAGAATGCTGGGGAGCAGGCAATGCTCCTACACGAGGGGTGATAAGTTTAAGTAAGTAAGTAAGTAAGTAAGTAAGTAAGTAAGTAAGTAAGTAAGTAAGTAAGTAAGTAAGTAAGTAAGTAAGTAAGTAAGTAAGTAAGTAAGTAAGTAAGTAAGTAAGTAAGTAAGTAAGTAAGTAAGTAAGTAAGTAAGTAAGTAAGTAAGTAAGTAAGTAAGTAAGTAAGTAAGTAAGTAAGTAAGTAAGTAAGTAAGTAAGTAAGTAAGTAAGTAAGTAAGTAAGTAAGTAAGTAAGTAAGTAAGTAAGTAAGTAAGTAAGTAAGTAAGTAAGTAAGTAAGTAAGTAAGTAAGTAAGTAAGTAAGTAAGTAAGTAAGTAAGTAAGTAAGTAAGTAAGTAAGTAAGTAAGTAAGTAAGTAAGTAAGTAAGTAAGTAAGTAAGTAAGTAAGTAAGTAAGTAAGTAAGTAAGTAAGTAAGTAAGTAAGTAAGTAAGTAAGTAAGTAAGTAAGTAAGTAAGTAAGTAAGTAAGTAAGTAAGTAAGTAAGTAAGTAAGTAAGTAAGTAAGTAAGTAAGTAAGTAAGTAAGTAAGTAAGTAAGTAAGTAAGTAAGTAAGTAAGTAAGTAAGTAAGTAAGTAAGTAAGTAAGTAAGTAAGTAAGTAAGTAAGTAAGTAAGTAAGTAAGTAAGTAAGTAAGTAAGTAAGTAAGTAAGTAAGTAAGTAAGTAAGTAAGTAAGTAAGTAAGTAAGTAAGTAAGTAAGTAAGTAAGTAAGTAAGTAAGTAAGTAAGTAAGTAAGTAAGTAAGTAAGTAAGTAAGTAAGTAAGTAAGTAAGTAAGTAAGTAAGTAAGTAAGTAAGTAAGTAAGTAAGTAAGTAAGTAAGTAAGTAAGTAAGTAAGTAAGTAAGTAAGTAAGTAAGTAAGTAAGTAAGTAAGTAAGTAAGTAAGTAAGTAAGTAAGTAAGTAAGTAAGTAAGTAAGTAAGTAAGTAAGTAAGTAAGTAAGTAAGTAAGTAAGTAAGTAAGTAAGTAAGTAAGTAAGTAAGTAAGTAAGTAAGTAAGTAAGTAAGTAAGTAAGTAAGTAAGTAAGTAAGTAAGTAAGTAAGTAAGTAAGTAAGTAAGTAAGTAAGTAAGTAAGTAAGTAAGTAAGTAAGTAAGTAAGTAAGTAAGTAAGTAAGTAAGTAAGTAAGTAAGTAAGTAAGTAAGTAAGTAAGTAAGTAAGTAAGTAAGTAAGTAAGTAAGTAAGTAAGTAAGTAAGTAAGTAAGTAAGTAAGTAAGTAAGTAAGTAAGTAAGTAAGTAAGTAAGTAAGTAAGTAAGTAAGTAAGTAAGTAAGTAAGTAAGTAAGTAAGTAAGTAAGTAAGTAAGTAAGTAAGTAAGTAAGTAAGTAAGTAAGTAAGTAAGTAAGTAAGTAAGTAAGTAAGTAAGTAAGTAAGTAAGTAAGTAAGTAAGTAAGTAAGTAAGTAAGTAAGTAAGTAAGTAAGTAAGTAAGTAAGTAAGTAAGTAAGTAAGTAAGTAAGTAAGTAAGTAAGTAAGTAAGTAAGTAAGTAAGTAAGTAAGTAAGTAAGTAAGTAAGTAAGTAAGTAAGTAAGTAAGTAAGTAAGTAAGTAAGTAAGTAAGTAAGTAAGTAAGTAAGTAAGTAAGTAAGTAAGTAAGTAAGTAAGTAAGTAAGTAAGTAAGTAAGTAAGTAAGTAAGTAAGTAAGTAAGTAAGTAAGTAAGTAAGTAAGTAAGTAAGTAAGTAAGTAAGTAAGTAAGTAAGTAAGTAAGTAAGTAAGTAAGTAAGTAAGTAAGTAAGTAAGTAAGTAAGTAAGTAAGTAAGTAAGTAAGTAAGTAAGTAAGTAAGTAAGTAAGTAAGTAAGTAAGTAAGTAAGTAAGTAAGTAAGTAAGTAAGTAAGTAAGTAAGTAAGTAAGTAAGTAAGTAAGTAAGTAAGTAAGTAAGTAAGTAAGTAAGTAAGTAAGTAAGTAAGTAAGTAAGTAAGTAAGTAAGTAAGTAAGTAAGTAAGTAAGTAAGTAAGTAAGTAAGTAAGTAAGTAAGTAAGTAAGTAAGTAAGTAAGTAAGTAAGTAAGTAAGTAAGTAAGTAAGTAAGTAAGTAAGTAAGTAAGTAAGTAAGTAAGTAAGTAAGTAAGTAAGTAAGTAAGTAGTAAGTAAGTAAGTAAGTAAGTAAGTAAGTAAGTAAGTAAGTAAGTAAGTAAGTAAGTAAGTAAGTAAGTAAGTAAGTAAGTAAGTAAGTAAGTAAGTAAGTAAGTAAGTAAGTAAGTAAGTAAGTAAGTAAGTAAGTAAGTAAGTAAGTAAGTAAGTAAGTAAGTAAGTAAGTAAGTAAGTAAGTAAGTAAGTAAGTAAGTAAGTAAGTAAGTAAGTAAGTAAGTAAGTAAGTAAGTAAGTAAGTAAGTAAGTAAGTAAGTAAGTAAGTAAGTAAGTAAGTAAGTAAGTAAGTAAGTAAGTAAGTAAGTAAGTAAGTAAGTAAGTAAGTAAGTAAGTAAGTAAGTAAGTAAGTAAGTAAGTAAGTAAGTAAGTAAGTAAGTAAGTAAGTAAGTAAGTAAGTAAGTAAGTAAGTAAGTAAGTAAGTAAGTAAGTAAGTAAGTAAGTAAGTAAGTAAGTAAGTAAGTAAGTAAGTAAGTAAGTAAGTAAGTAAGTAAGTAAGTAAGTAAGTAAGTAAGTAAGTAAGTAAGTAAGTAAGTAAGTAAGTAAGTAAGTAAGTAAGTAAGTAAGTAAGTAAGTAAGTAAGTAAGTAAGTAAGTAAGTAAGTAAGTAAGTAAGTAAGTAAGTAAGTAAGTAAGTAAGTAAGTAAGTAAGTAAGTAAGTAAGTAAGTAAGTAAGTAAGTAAGTAAGTAAGTAAGTAAGTAAGTAAGTAAGTAAGTAAGTAAGTAAGTAAGTAAGTAAGTAAGTAAGTAAGTAAGTAAGTAAGTAAGTAAGTAAGTAAGTAAGTAAGTAAGTAAGTAAGTAAGTAAGTAAGTAAGTAAGTAAGTAAGTAAGTAAGTAAGTAAGTAAGTAAGTAAGTAAGTAAGTAAGTAAGTAAGTAAGTAAGTAAGTAAGTAAGTAAGTAAGTAAGTAAGTAAGTAAGTAAGTAAGTAAGTAGGTAAGTAAGTAAGTAAGTAAGTAAGTAAGTAAGTAAGTAAGTAAGTAAGTAAGTAAGTAAGTAAGTAAGTAAGTAAGTAAGTAAGTAAGTAAGTAAGTAAGTAAGTAAGTAAGGAAGGAAGGAAGGAAGGAAGGAAGGAAGGAATTTCATATCAACTATGAAGTACATTTTTCGATCTGTTAGATCTTTCATCTTTTTTTTGTAGGTTATCTTATAAGTTAACCAGAACGTATAAACCTTAAATGACCCTACGAAAACTCTTAGATTATCAAATAAATAAGATTCATATTCTAGGAATCGAAATGGTATTCTATACTACAGATTTACATCAATTCTAATTATTTCCGGTTGTTTTTTTCTCCTTCTTTCATTGGATCACTTTTTTCTTATCCAGAAAAAATCATCTATGATAGTTTAGATAATGAATTAAAGGGTTTTGTCTTCTTGAGTATACTTCTTTAAAGGACTATAAGTAAAACTATAATTTCTAGGGTAATCAATGTCATTAAAAAAAAACAATAAGTCTTGGATTTTTGACTTTATACTCATTCATTCCTATGGTTAAATAAAATTGTTTGACACAATGAATGATGTTAATCCATGATGAACATTCTAAGTTCCAAGCCCCCACCCCTCTATTAGTTGTTACCTTAAATGTCTAACTCTAACTGAGAACAATTTGAGGATTTCTGACAACGATTTATGTTTGTCGATTAGACGGATAATCTATAATCATCACGAGGAGTTTAAATGTCGTTGCTTATTTCATTTTCGAGGTATAGTAACATTTAGAAAAGCTATTTTCTATAGAACTGCGAATGGCCGGTGCTTTAACTAGGTTAATGGACACGGAGAGAATCCACCTAGGGGAGTTGGAAAATCCTGATTCCAAACGCAAGACGTACATGGACTCCAGTATCCTGAGGGAACAAATGACATATGAGCTTATTGTTGGTCACTGGCTACCATGGGAATGAATCGCCTTACGATGCTCCACTGCCTTCTGGATCAGACCTTTAGGTCGAAGGCTCAGGGTGTGGCTCCCTAAGAACACCACTCGCTTCGGTTTGGTCACCCGATCAGTATCCCAGCCCTCACACAAATCTAATGAGATTTGTGTGACGCATATGTATCTGGTGCCCTCATGTACCAATATCTATGTATTCAAATAAATAAAACTGTAATCTGTCTTAAAATTCGTTAAAGTTGTATTTCATTCGTGTTTATTCTGTACTCTCACCGAAATCGCTCCTCCTTACATTTGAATTACATGTTACTGTGATTGTGTAATTCATTATCTACATACTCCAGACTGTTAAAGAAAAACGGAATCACCACAAAGGATTCATTTCACGAATGAATATATGGTATTTTCATTCGAATGTTAATAACCATTAAAGGCATAGAAAAGCTATAAGTTTTCCAATGATAAAAGATATTGAGTACAATGGTGCTAATGAGGTCAACTGTCGTAAAAAAAAGAAGAGCTATACTTACAGTGTATCAAGATAAGAAGGCTGTCGTAATAAACAGATAAACAATGAAGAATAACATAATGATTCAATGATTATATCATTCATAATAGTAAATATATGAAACAATAGCTGAAAGATAAAGTAGATATACATCATTTAAATAATACATTTGTTTACTAAGATGATGGAGAAGATTTGTAGCTCAGGTGGATGATTTTGGTGGAGTTTTATTCTCTGAGCTGGGTGGTGTGGTCATGGAGCTTTCATCGTTCTTCTGAACGATTTCTCCATGAGTGTTTACTAAGTTAGTAAGCACATTGAAATATGAATGATTTCCAAGATCTCTCATTTGAATTACATACATCATTCACCAAAAGCTCATTTAGTCAATCAATCAATCAGTCAGTCAGTCAGTCAGACAGTCAGTCAGGCAGTCAGTTAATTACAACGTAGGATCAGCTACATACATCCATCGGTCCAAGTTGTTATACCAAAAGCTGATTAATTTCGTTTAAAGAATATAAAGATAATCAATTCTATATGATTAGTTATTCAAATATATTTAATAATTCATTATAGGGAACAATTAACCAATGCTGGTTTCATAATGAACTGATGAACAACTTTCCTACAGCGTAGTTTTAAATGACCTCAATTCATTATAATCAATGGTAATACTCAAGTGATTCATTCATTCATTGGTAACCTAGAAATTGTGCGTAATTATTCATTGATAGAGTGCAGTTATCAAGGGTATAGAATATAAGGTGCAAACACTTATTTCCATCTATCTATCTATCTATCTATCTATCTATCTATCTATCTATCTATCTATCTATCTATCTATCTATCTATCTATCTATCTATCTATCTATCTATCTATCTATCTATCTATCTATCTATCTATCTATCTATCTATCTATCTATCTATCTATCTATCTATCTATCTATCTATCTATCTATCTATCTATCTATCTATCTATCTATCTATCTATCTATCTATCTATCTATCTATCTATCTATCTATCTATCTATCTATCTATCTATCTATCTATCTATCTATCTATCTATCTATCTATCTATCTATCTATCTATCTATCTATCTATCTATCTATCTATCTATCTATCTATCTATCTATCTATCTATCTATCTATCTATCTATCTATCTATCTATCTATCTATCTATCTATCTATCTATCTATCTATCTATCTATCTATCTATCTATCTATCTATCTATCTATCTATCTATCTATCTATCTATCTATCTATCTATCTATCTATCTATCTATCTATCTATCTATCTATCTATCTATCTATCTATCTATCTATCTATCTATCTATCTATCTATCTATCTATCTATCTATCTATCTATCTATCTATCTATCTATCTATCTATCTATCTATCTATCTATCTATCTATCTATCTATCTATCTATCTATCTATCTATCTATCTATCTATCTATCTATCTATCTATCTATCTATCTATCTATCTATCTATCTATCTATCTATCTATCTATCTATCTATCTATCTATCTATCTATCTATCTATCTATCTATCTATCTATCTATCTATCTATCTATCTATCTATCTATCTATCTATCTATCTATCTATCTATCTATCTATCTATCTATCTATCTATCTATCTATCTATCTATCTATCTATCTATCTATCTATCTATCTATCTATCTATCTATCTATCTATCTATCTATCTATCTATCTATCTATCTATCTATCTATCTATCTATCTATCTATCTATCTATCTATCTATCTATCTATCTATCTATCTATCTATCTATCTATCTATCTATCTATCTATCTATCTATCTATCTATCTATCTATCTATCTATCTATCTATCTATCTATCTATCTATCTATCTATCTATCTATCTATCTATCTATCTATCTATCTATCTATCTATCTATCTATCTATCTATCTATCTATCTATCTATCTATCTATCTATCTATCTATCTATCTATCTATCTATCTATCTATCTATCTATCTATCTATCTATCTATCTATCTATCTATCTATCTATCTATCTATCTATCTATCTATCTATCTATCTATCTATCTATCTATCTATCTATCTATCTATCTATCTATCTATCTATCTATCTATCTATCTATCTATCTATCTATCTATCTATCTATCTATCTATCTATCTATCTATCTATCTATCTATCTATCTATCTATCTATCTATCTATCTATCTATCTATCTATCTATCTATCTATCTATCTATCTATCTATCTATCTATCTATCTATCTATCTATCTATCTATCTATCTATCTATCTATCTATCTATCTATCTATCTATCTATCTATCTATCTATCTATCTATCTATCTATCTATCTATCTATCTATCTATCTATCTATCTATCTATCTATCTATCTATCTATCTATCTATCTATCTATCTATCTATCTATCTATCTATCTATCTATCTATCTATCTATCTATCTATCTATCTATCTATCTATCTATCTATCTATCTATCTATCTATCTATCTATCTATCTATCTATCTATCTATCTATCTATCTATCTATCTATCTATCTATCTATCTATCTATCTATCTATCTATCTATCTATCTATCTATCTATCTATCTATCTATCTATCTATCTATCTATCTATCTATCTATCTATCTATCTATCTATCTATCTATCTATCTATCTATCTATCTATCTATCTATCTATCTATCTATCTATCTATCTATCTATCTATCTATCTATCTATCTATCTATCTATCTATCTATCTATCTATCTATCTATCTATCTATCTATCTATCTATCTATCTATCTATCTATCTATCTATCTATCTATCTATCTATCTATCTATCTATCTATCTATCTATCTATCTATCTATCTATCTATCTATCTATCTATCTATCTATCTATCTATCTATCTATCTATCTATCTATCTATCTATCT
Organism: Schistosoma intercalatum; assembly: GCA_944470365.2. Classification (NCBI taxonomy): domain Eukaryota; kingdom Metazoa; phylum Platyhelminthes; class Trematoda; order Strigeidida; family Schistosomatidae; genus Schistosoma; species Schistosoma intercalatum. The sequence continues at coordinate 19,795,276 of OX103728.1, forward strand.
ATCTATCTATCTATCTATCTATCTATCTATCTATCTATCTATCTATCTATCTATCTATCTATCTATCTATCTATCTATCTATCTATCTATCTATCTATCTATCTATCTATCTATCTATCTATCTATCTATCTATCTATCTATCTATCTATCTATCTATCTATCTATCTATCTATCTATCTATCTATCTATCTATCTATCTATCTATCTATCTATCTATCTATCTATCTATCTATCTATCTATCTATCTATCTATCTATCTATCTATCTATCTATCTATCTATCTATCTATCTATCTATCTATCTATCTATCTATCTATCTATCTATCTATCTATCTATCTATCTATCTATCTATCTATCTATCTATCTATCTATCTATCTATCTATCTATCTATCTATCTATCTATCTATCTATCTATCTATCTATCTATCTATCTATCTATCTATCTATCTATCTATCTATCTATCTATCTATCTATCTATCTATCTATCTATCTATCTATCTATCTATCTATCTATCTATCTATCTATCTATCTATCTATCTATCTATCTATCTATCTATCTATCTATCTATCTATCTATCTATCTATCTATCTATCTATCTATCTATCTATCTATCTATCTATCTATCTATCTATCTATCTATCTATCTATCTATCTATCTATCTATCTATCTATCTATCTATCTATCTATCTATCTATCTATCTGTCTATCTGTCACAATTTTCGTTGGCAATGTAATCCATCATATATTTAACATTACTTACTTACTTATGCCTTTTATTCCTCGTGAGGGAACATAGGCCGCTCACCAGCATTCTCCATCCAACCCTGTCCTGGGCAATCCTTTCCAGCTCCTTCCAATTTCTATTCATCCTTTTCATATCTAATTTTCTCCAGGGGTGTTTAGAAGGGGCATCGGCCTCGTGGCTTCCGAAGGAACTCTGTTTTCATCATGAAGCGTCATAATTCTTCTAAATGAAGACCTTCTAACTCCCAGGGCAGAGTTAAAATGGTTAGAATTATTTTTTTCTGGTTAGCGTTTTTTTAGCAAGTTAGTTTTCACGGGATGGGGACGCTAACCCCATGCACAACCCTCTTCCTTTACCCGGGCTTGGGACCGGCAGTAACTCTAGAAGAGCTACAGGCGGAGTTATATATTTAACATGGATCTGGAAATTCCAAAATAACAATTAAATTTTTAGAGGACTCATTGACCACTTTTCCGTACTTATAATGTGATAGACGACTTCTCATATTATTGAAGTAGTAACCAAAAGATGGATATTGGTTAGAAGTGGAATACAGGACACGCGTTTCGTCCTGTTTGAGATTCGTCAACTGAATGTACATGCATCTCACAGTTAGTGTTCACTCTGGAACTCGAATCCACTACCATTCACTTCAAACACTATCGTGTTATCCACTTAGCTTCTGAGTCCTCATAGCTACTTGTTTGTGCAGTGGAGTGAAGTTCAAATTTACTTAGTTCTGTTTACTTGAATCTTCTGATTGATGATTAGGATTACAATTGATGATATGCTGAAACTTCAGAATCCAAATACAACAAATCGATATTAAGTTAGAGAAACGAGGACGGCTTTATACGCTCAAGAACCGCTGTTCTTTAACCATTGTTCTTGCAACTCTAAGTTCAAAGCAACTCAATTGAACAAATAAAAGTTGATCGATAATCTTTAGGAAAAAGTATGGCACTGATAATGACACAGTTGACGTGATAGCTTATCCCAGTCAGAATGAGTCGAACAACAACTGTATACAGATAATTATCACTTGCTCACTAGTGATTAGCTTCGAGAGGTAATTCTCTGAGTTTCTAGTCGTGACCAGTGTAGTTTAACCGTGTCGGGTGTGAGATAGTTACCCACCTCAGGTAATGGAAAATGATTGCGCAATATCGTGGATTGGTTGAAGTTAGATATTAACATAATTGGATGCTAGCTCAGAAATCTAGAGGTTAGGCGTTCGTGCGAAGCCGAAGGTCCTGTGTTTGAGTCACGAGCGCGGGATCGTCGATGAGCATTGCTGAAGCGCTCTGTACTACGAAGAAACGACCGCTCAGTGCTTCCAGGTTTTCAATGGTGGTCTGACATTGATCGGTTCATGGTCTCTATGAAATTGTTTATGTTTCATGCCCGTTGACACTGAAACATACAGTTACTGTACAATTATCATAAGCGTTATTCAATTTTTCAAAAACAGTTAGATGATTCAGCATTCGAATTTGAGTTAGAAGTCGTTTGTTGAAAATTAATATAGTCTATCTGAATGAATATTATTGACAAGTCTTGCTAATTGAATGCTAGATTCGGTTCCTAAGCTCTTCTAGTAACCCTTGAGGTTAGATCTACACGGCAACTTGAACACGAGAGAAAAGCCGAGGAATATGAAAGAAAGGCTTTACTTCAAAGGTTCGTTTATATGTAATAAATCTAGGGTATTTATAATATTTTAGATGATCTGCCGTTTCCGGAAAGTTCTGGAACGTTACTAAATATAGTAGCAGCATAGGTACTTATCATCCAATCAAACACGTGACACGTAACGTTTCATTTTCTAGATGTTTCTGACAAAACGTCTATCGAATGCTGATTGGATAAGATGCTTCCCATTGTGTTTTTAGATCCCTTTTTTTAGCTTCTTTTGAGGAGTTCTCCGGATCTTCCCAACAGTTAATTATTCAACTTTCAGTATCTTTAAATTAGTTGTCATCCTTTTTATATTTCACATTTTTAAATTGATGATCCGATCAACCGATCAAAATGAGAAAAAAAGATCATGAAATGTTTCAAGATAAAATGTGAATTATGAATGGTCATTGTTAATGGATTGTTTATCTTGTTAAAGAAACGTTTCAAGATGCTATTTCCTTATAACATATTTATATCTATTCTGTCATTTGACAAACTCAAAATTCAATATACTTTTTTTTCTAGGAATAAACCATATAATATTCGATGGGTTTTGTGGATATTATAGTGATTTCAATGGTTAAGATCATGAGTCATTTGAAGTTAGATCACCATGGAAAACCTGGAAGCACTGAACGACCTTTTCGTCCTGTTGTGGGACTCCTCAGCAGTGCTCATTCACGAACTCGTCCCCTGCGAGATTCGATCTTGACCAATGAAATTACTATAATATCTACAAAACCCATCTGATATTAATCAACATATGCTCACTATTGACTGAAGTTCTAGTGAGAAGTAGTGATCAGTGGAGTTCAACCAGGTCACTTGTGAGATAGTAACTCACTGAAGACAATGGTGGATGTGTTGCTCAATTTCATGGATTAGTTGAAGTTAGACATTAACACCGTTGGATGCCGGCTCAGTGGTCTAGTCGTTAAGTGCTCGCGCGAGAAACCAGTAGGTCCTGGGTTCGAACCTCACATATATTCATTTATTTATTATAGAAACAGTTAAATAAACCATATTTTATAAATGTCTGACACGTCTTGAACCGGTGAAGAACATTTGTATCTCAGGTGGATGATTTTGATGAAGTTTTGTTCTATGAGTTGGATGATTTGATCATGAAGCTTACTTGAAGTTTGTGCTGCTGCTGCTAATGTCATTCAGAAGGACAATGAAAGCTCAACGGTCAAACCATTAATCTCAGAGAACAAAACTCTATCAAAATGTCTTGAACCTTCTGTTTTGAAATAGCTCTAGTGGAACTATACATTACTTGATGTAACTAACAAAAATGCACTTATTTCAACTAGAGTAGCGGATAACAAATAATACATACACTTATGATTTGAAATTAATCACATTAACACAATGGGGACAAGAGTTGTATGATAATAATAGTGCTTATTCTTCAGTTGATATTGTTTACTTAAATCTTTCCATTGATGTTTAGGACTATGATTGATCAGTCTTTTATTAGTATATGTGCATACCGTACGTATTGAGTCGATATTGCTAGCCACTATCTATATTTCCTTATAATGCCTGTGAATTAGAGCAATATCGAGACAATATACATAGTCTGCACATATGCCAATAAAAAAGTGATCAAGTGCAATCCTAATCACCAATCAGAAGATTCAAGTAAACAGAACCAAGTGAATTTGAACTTCACTCCACTGCACAAGCAAGTAGCTGTTAGGACTCAGTCGCTATGTGGATAAACCGATGGCGTTTGAAGCGAACGGTATTGGATTCGAGTTTCAGAGTGAAAACCGATTGTGAGATGCAGGTACATTCAGGTGACGCGTGTCCTATATTCCACTGCTAACCACTATCCATCTTTGCTTATAGTGCTTATGATTGTTGGTAGTATTAGTATCAGTACATCAAAAACCGATATCTTTTAGTATTTAGTATTGGTCATTATAAGAGATATAAAGATAATTGACAAATCACTAATTCAATAACCAAGTATTTACTTAGTATTTCATGAATTCATGACATGTCCAGACTTGCAGCCAGAAAAAAACTAATCATAATATCCTTTATTATCTTCAACTTGTTTGAATTCATCCGTTACAATATTTCAATGTAATGTAAAAGACATTTGATTTAATGAATTGATTGATCGATTGTAACCGACTAAGGCAAACAGGAGAAACGAACTAATCACGTTTAAGATAGTATATCATAGAATTTGGCGCGAAATTCATTCATTCATTTGGCTGAATACCATTTTAGTGTTATAGCTGATGTCAGCTTATGATGAAAACATCAAATCAAATCCGTCATCACAACATCATCAATCGCAAATCTAAATCCTAATTCCTCACACTAATTATTAACTCTTATTTAATCCTCGTAAGTAGGTGAACATTCCTAAGTCATTTAAGAGTTACTCACAGGTTGTCCATAAATTCATTCATCATTCAAACCAAGTTAACATCGATCTAAGGAAGACTAGCACTAGTGTATAATCGTAAAGTAAATTTTGCTTAGACGCAAATCTTACGAAGGTTAAAGAGGAAAGCTCATGATGTAATATTATGTATCTTTGATGAAATACCAATATGTTGTGAATGCTTTACCATATATCTACAACTAGTTTAGTTTCTGAAGATGGATAAACTTAACACAATACATTGAATACCTAGTGAGCTATTATCTACTAAACAAACCATTTCAATCATTTTAACACTTTTAAACTTTGAATCTATTATTCCATTCACAAGTACTTCATTCAGAAGTCGATTTATAGCTTACGACAATCTATTAAACAAAGTTATTTAATGAATGTTTGTTCTCTAAAGTATTCAGATTAGCTTTGAACAATCGTTTAGTTTTTGCTAGGTATTAGTTTTGTGATTGACATTCCTATACTTGACCATTCATTTATCTAATAAACAGTTCATATTAAGAACAATACTTACACTGGTAGTTTTTTGTCATATTAGCCACGAATAGTGTTAGATTGAAATGCTACTTAACAGATCTAGAGAGTTCAAGAGTTCAAGAGACAAAATAAAGGAAGATGTGGAAAACGTTGAGAAGAGCCTTCTAAAAATGTTTGTTCAGTTCTTTCCAGTTTGCTATTCATCCTTTTCATGTCTGCTTCTATTTCCTGACATAGTGGATTGTTCGTCCTTCCTCTTTGTTAGTTTTCCTCCAAGATTCCAATTTAGCGCTTGCCTCGTGATGCAGTTTGGTGATTTCCCTAATATGTATCCTATCCACTTCCAGTATCTTTTCCTACTTTCCTTTTCAACTAGAGGCTGTTTTGTCCTCTCTCATAGTAGTCTGTTGCTGGTCGTATCGTATTATGAAGTAGGAAAAAGAATTTACCATAAGTCCTAAAGAACAAACGCCTATGAAAAAGACAATCTTTATCTGTCTTGCATTTAACAGCGATGAAATTTAAAGTAAAACTGATAAGAGGATTAAAACTACATTAAAAAGAATTTCCTTTGAAACCTAACGGTTCACAGTACATGATGCTAAATGTCACTTAAGTCAATCAAAATTGATCATTCATGAGAGTAAGTATATAGAAAGAACTAAAATAATGATATTTGCAAGATTTCCTGAACATATTCCATTAAAAGAAATATTTTAAAAATAGCAAAGACTTCAGAAATACGATTACAGTAGCTTTGATTTGTAGTGTGGCGTCGAGTCGCAGTTGACTACGATCACCACTACAGGAAGACTACGTGCCAGTTAACCGATAAAATACCCGTAAGCCAAATATCAGAAGGCGGTTGAGGGCTGTAGTCGAGATGTATTTGTTGGCGATCTCGTGGTATCAAAAGAATATCGAGATCGTGCCAAAGGAGTACAAGTGTGGTTACTGAGTGTAACCGAATTCGTGCAAGGTCACAAGCAACGGAAGAATACATATCTTTAGTACAGTTAAACAAACGAGCGCAGTAAAACGATCCCTGGTACAATTGGTTTTAATAATAATTGTTTCCATTAAACCAATCTCGTTCTCTTGACAATAGTAGGTCACTAAACATTAATGAGTTACTGAATGGATCTTCGAATTTTTTCAACCATTTATGATGATTAGGAGTATTTGAATTATAGTATGAACTAAGAATTCCAGAAATAACATAATTGGATCAACAAGTACTAGATAACCACAAACGAATTTACTGTATTTAGAATTCGAAATCAAGCATTCAACAAGTACAAAAGTATCATTAGTTCATTCACCCACCACACTGTTATACACAACCCATTTGCTTATGAGAATGATTAAGAATTATCTATATACACTTCTCTCAAATAATTGAACTCTTTTCACATTTGATTGTTAATATGATCCGTTTAAAATATCTTTGTCATATATCATGACTATTTGGTCATGTTAATTTTATTTTATTTATATTATGGATTGTTTATAATATGCAACATTTTATAGTTGAATTCATGAGTTATAGATACTCACTACTGAAGAGTCTCTTACTAGGATGAAATGTCTATTCAGTACTTCCAAATTTATCATGAGAGTCTTTATTATCATGTTATTCATTTTGTGATATATAAATTATTAAAAGATCCAGAATGAATTTCTTATTGAAAATTAGTTAGATATGTTTAAATCATGAAATCAAGACATCTTAGAGTTATTGTGTTATGTACTACTGATATCGATAGATATAAGTAGTTTATATCATCAGTCAAAAGTAAAATATCTAGCGTCAAAAGTTTAAGAAGATTGAAGAAAAGAGAATGAGAGCAGAAAGTGATTAATAAGAAAACAAAGTGAGACTATAATTTATGGATGACCTTTAAATGAATCCTAAATGACCTTGGGAAATATTAGCCTATCAAAAAACAGTCAGTATTGATTAAAAACCAAAGAATTAAAGTGAATACACTTCTTTAACATGGTTAAAAAAACTCGTCAAGATTAGAAAGTGGTTCAGAAATTCTAAAATCATAATGTAAGCGGCAGAGGAACACATCCATATGGCTTCATAATAGTCGACCTCTGGAGCCATGATAAGGATGTAACAACTTTTTCAGCCTCGATCACATGGTTTCAATATTGTTTGTGTGCACTCCGGTTGTTGAGTGCGCAAAATGCCACTTGTGGATAAAGACACGATACATATAGCTAAATCTATGTAGTCGTCTGTACGCTCTCTAATCATTCATATGTATTGATAATATCTAGAATCATTTATTTGATTCTACTCGACCAGCCAAGACTAATGACGATCGTCTCAACACGATCACTGAGTGCTTGATGGATAGTGGACGTTTTGAACAGGCTATTAAAATCAAGAGCTTTTAATCTGAAATTTGTATACACAAATATAGTAAATCTCATATTGACATGGTGAAATAATTTAAGTGGTGTGATTTTCGCTCGTTCGTTTTATTTTATATTATATATAAACAATCCACTGACACCCATTTATGACGTTAATTTACATTACATTTCACATATTTGGCATCATTGTATGATTACTCAATTGTGAAACTAATTTTTCACTCTGATCTATTGTTTTGTGCTTATAAGATCAACCACTTCGTTACACAGTCTCATTTACAACATGAACATTAACTACCAGATCAAATAGTTTGTATCTTTTTCCTACTGACTTATGTGTCGTTCCCAAATAGTATGAAATTACATGTAAGGTGGTCAGATAGTTTGATGCTAATGAAAAGCCACGAATAATAAAATGAATCCATTTTGTTGTAAATCTCATCTTTAACTGACTGATCTCAATTATTATCATTCTGAATTGTTATTTACTTGTATTCAACCCTTATTCTAAGTCAATTGTGGGCACGGGTTTCAGGATCCTGAGGGAACAAATGGCTTATGAACCAATAATTGGTCACAGGCTACCATGGGACTACATCTCCTTACGTTTTTCCACGACTATTTACTATCCATGAACTTCTTTCCACCCTAATAGCACGGTGTCAGAGAGGGTCACCTTTGTATAACTGAATTGCTGACTGCTGTAGGCGGATGAACAAACATCCTTGATCGTAGGGAGAAAGTTAAAGTCATGTGTCTTGAATTCGCGAGAGCTTTTTATAGAGCCGACTATATATGTCTTATCGATAAGCTCAAACGTTTAGGTTACAAATCAACAACAATTGATTAGTTTACGTTGCATCTAAATAATGGATATTTTAAGATCGGGGTTGACTTCACCGTCGGGCTACGGAATGTCCTAATGGAGTCTCCTAGAGTTCAATACCAGGACCTCTACTTAATTTACAAAAAAGATTTCCCCAGCAGATATCGTCAGACATATTACTTTTTGCTGGTGGTGTGGAACTCCGGAGAAAAATTTGTAATCAAGAGGATAAACTGGCACTTCAGGGGAATCTGAATCTACTTCAAAGTTTGACGAACAACAAACCTATTATTAACATTAAGAGATGATCAGTAGTCCATGTGAGACATGCTGCAGACCACCAATACAAATTAGGTGACTCCTTTCTAGAAGTATTCCAAGTTGAAAGAAGTCCAAGAGTGTGGTACCCTATGATTCGAAGTTCTACGCTAACTGCGACACAAAATCAGTCCGCTGACTAAAATTCAAGCCTTGTGAAGAGCATCTCTAATCAATGTACATTTGCTCATTAAGGTACAGGCGTCTTCAAGGTGGCATTCTAATGAATTGCAGCATTTTAAACACATCCGACCATCCCTTTGAACACCTACCTAAGCTTAATCCCAACACGGTCCTTAGAGATAACACCCAGAGACTGGAGGTACAACATTGTGGAGCAGACTGCAGACACACCTAAGAGTAGTCAAGTGACAGGATTCGCTGCCGGATGAGCCAGTTCGAACGAATTCCAAGAAGTCCTTTGTGAGAAAATGTGCCACATTCTTATGGACTAAGGTCAGTACCTCACCATAATTTACCAATCTTTTTCTCTTTTATAGTTAAACATACTTGAGTTTTTACCTGGAGACATCAGTGATCTACTGCTACTAGATACGGAAGCCCGTTAAGCGAGAGCTTCTCTTACACCCGGAACAATTTCAGTGTTTGCCATTGCAGACTGAACAGTAAGCAGCAGTAGATAAATTTCCGTCAGAATGTTTTACATCGGACTGGATTCTTATCTTACCTTGTTATCTACTGGATTAAGTTACTGAATCTGTTGTAGTAATAAGGAAACACTGACTATTTATAGGTATTTTTATCTCCAAATTACCCAAATTCTATTCCACATCAAGTTTCAAGTGATAAGTGTGTATGCATATTGAACTTGCGCTAACTGGTGATTCTTTTGTAATCATCTGCGCGCTAATTACCAATTCCAAATATAATGTGTTAAGTTGTGCTCATCTAGTCCTACCTGCCTCAAACTGAACCATTTCGGGAATTCTTAGAACATTAATTTGAATACTGCTACTTATCACAGGATGCTAAACAGTTAATATAAGGTAATGTAGTTACTTAATACACATTCGTGGTAAGCTATATCTTATAATACGTTACGTCACAGACACTAAGCCTCTGCAGTAGTATCATTATTACCCACCACAAGAGCGGTATCTAAACAAGACATGTAGTCAGGTCAATAAGCAATAGTTAGTTTAATAATAAAAAAACGTAATAAGTCGTTTGAACGTAAAGTTGCGAATGAAGTCGATCTAGCTACGGTAGACATAATCATCTGCAAATATCACATGTTACTATCGATTTTGAGAGTGAGTCCTTTAGGAGCGTATCTGGAGGCACGGAAATACTTTGTCCGACTTCTCCATCAATTCTTAAACAAGTAAAGTTTAACAGAATGAAATAGAAAACAAGTGACCAAATAACTAGATTTTGGTGATGAAGGCATTGAATGGGTTCATTTAGGTCGACAATATATTTAGTCCCTAAGATTTACTTCCTGTGATAGAGACATTCACAAACGGCAGTTTTTGACTACCTAATCAAAACGGCCTTTTTCATAACAGTATTGTGGAGATTCATTGTGTTGGTCTGGAAGCTAAGAAGCATAAAATTTGGTGATTTACTGTTCTCTGCGGAATATAGCCCCCATTCCACCAAGTTCTGTCCTCCAAAGATCAAATAGGGTTTACTTGAATACATTGTGGCGGTAAACAAGTATCTCTGTAAGTTTTCGCCATTGGATGCATTCACCTAGCTGAAGGCGCTCGGTCATGCATCCGCACCAGATCACGAGTGTGAATGCCGTGCTCAACATCCCCTTCATTCGCTAGCCGGATTAGATCAGTCGATGCCCGATATATTTATAGCCTATCAAATATATTTTCGAACCTCCTGGCTTCTATCTTTTGATTTCACTTGGTGGGTACGATTCATAGTAGAAGGAGTTACTGGTTAAAGCGTTGTCGAACCCTGAATACATGTGGTTTCTTCAAACTGACTTCTTAGATCTACTAAATCCAACTAATAGTAACTTCTCTGGCCAGTTGCATCCTAACATGAGATCTATGAGACAACAAAGTCAGAAAAAAACAAAATTTGCAGGCCCACACTGTTCTGTAAAAAATGGAAACATAATCCCCAGAATGTACAATATACGTGAGTTTTTCTACGTTAAAATTCTCGACGGTGTCTCGAATATTAGTCTAATGATTTTCCCATAACTCTGGTAATGATATTAAACACCATTTGTTTTCTATCCTACTTGTCTCGATTATTTATGGGTTAACGGTGACTTCATGTACGCAGAGGATATAGTGGCAGATGAAAATGACGTGTCAGCCTCGAAAGAACAGCAATAAAGTTGAAATCCTCCACAGTGGAGTGGGTGAGCAAGTAACAGAATTCTCTGTTCTCCAAGCATCATTCTTAGATTTGCTCTTGTGGTGAAGGAAAAGCATCGTGGATACAAGGAGGCAGAATTTTTTTTTGACCTCACAGAGACTTAAAATATGGTGAGTTCCTCATAATAAAATGTAAGTTTGTGTAAGGCACCAGGAGCAGTTCCCCTCAGTCCCTTGGGAACTACAGGTGATGCCTAAGCTATTGCTTCCGGCAGTGAATTTCACAGTTTTTAGACTTTATTTAGTAGAGCTCTTGCTCAAACCGTATAGTGATTTGCGTTAACTCTCGTAGTAACTCCCTCATAGCCGTAGTCATGTGTCTCCGCAATGTGTGAGTGGAGTAGATCCCTTACAATAGGTAACTTTTTATTCGATTCCCAAACCCTTACGTAAGAGGAACATATCATCCACAAAATGCTGGGATAGAACAGGGCATTTCACGACTGAGATCTTAACTTTGCACAGGGAAATATTTCCAAAAGTTTGAGGGTTGGTCTACCCAAAGATCTTGAAAAGAAACCCATAATTATCCACGCTTTATAGAGTGAAACAGAAAGACAAAACTTGATACACCGAGGAGTTATTTTAATTTGACAGACACAGATCTTTTTGATATCTTGTTTAAATCGATAAACATAACGGGCGTAGTTATGATTACTGATGGCGCTTCTTGAAATATATCGTTGTCCAGTGTTGAGAGAGATACACTTTCCGTTTTTTCACATTGGGACAGCATTCCAGCTAATCATAACTATAACTTCTCTTATAGTTCCTTTCTTTATATGCTATCGTTCAGGTGGTAAGTTACCGAAAATTATTAGGGTGACTCAAGCTCCCGATTTCTGGGAATATTTGACCCATTTTGGGGAAGCCGCTATAGTAAACTTTGGGGAAATTTCGGGGAAATGGCACAAAAGCCCAAAAGTTTAACCGGATCCAAGACATTGGAGATTTCCCAAAATTCTCTAAAATGTCCCCAAAGTTGGGAGCTTGGGGAATTAGTGAACGTAACTTCAACTTGTATAACATGAAAGTTTGAGTAGTGTTTACAAACCTGAGGAATTTTCGAGTCTTTTGGCGCGTTTCGTCAAATGTTTCTCGTAATATTATGGTGCGGTATCCACGAAATTTCCCCCAAATTATCATGCTTTCCCTCAAATTATATAATAACTTTTGATAACTCAGTTTCGCAAACGGCATTCCTCCCTCATGATTGTTATTTTGGTAGCTTTTTCTTCAACTTCACGACCTACGTTTATCTATTCTGCGGGAAGTACGATATGCTGGTGATCATATGTACAAACATATGTTTCTACATATGTATATACTATATACTATTCCATCCTTTGATTCCAGTTAATTATAAACTGATAGATCTACTTAATTATTGTTTTATGTTTATGTCTCAGGTTTTTATATCGTTTTACGTACCTTTGTCGTCTCTAGAATCAAATTGGAAATAAAGAGGCCACAGATTTTCAGGTTTTGACGATGCTTTTGTCCGTAACCCATTTACAATAAAAAAAATACCAACCCACTAGAAACGAAGTCAAGAATAACGAAGTTCAAAGACATTTTTGACTCAAGCCGGTTAGTAGTTTTGATGGGTGTGTAGGACAGAGTGTCCTCTCGTGATCTGGTGTGGATGCGTGACCGATCTCCTTTAGCTAGAGTGTGTCCAGTAAAATTAATGAGGTCAGGATCATTGTAGATGGGTTAATTATTTGTTCCTGGGATTTATACACAGCTACAGTCATTACTACTCTGTTTGTTGAGTATTTATATAAATCATCTCGTCAACTGATTTACATTGCTACACTTTCTTGACTTTGTTTCGAATGACCATCTATTCGCCAACTTACCTGGTTTGTCTAAGTCTTTCTGTAATCCTGCCTTATAAACTACGTTCTGTATCAATTTCCAAATTTTAGTATCATCAGCAAAAATATAACAGATAACTTTGCAACAGTTGGTAAATCACTTGCACACTTTTAAAAAATGAAAGAGGCTTAGGATTTTCCTTTGAGAAATTCATAATAATTGGAAGTATTCGAATTATTGCATCAACTAGGAATTCCTGGAACAGTGCAAATTAGGCCAAATAGAACTAAGTGAGCACAACCGAATGCATTGCATTTAGAATTCAAAATCAACGAGGAATTGAGTACAAAACAATCATTAGTTCACACGAACACAATAGAATTCTACTCTTCAAAAATTCTCATGATGATAAAGCACTGTTTACTCTAAACCGTTACCTTATGTCACTGGAGAAGTCAATTATTCTATCTTTCATTTTATAACTGATTCCAAAGTTTCACAACTTTAAATTGAAACCAAGGTGAGTAAGTTCAATGAAGGCTTTACTTGGACCTACAAAAACCATATCTACTGGAATTGTGTTGACAATTTAGGAGTTGAATACATTTAGACTTGATCATATTCAGTGATAAAAAGCTGCTTTTTTGAGATAAATATTTCATTCATTAGTCCTGTGTAAATTAACTGTAACTATTTAGGATTGTGTGGTTATTTTTTACTGCACTGCTTTCTGAAATGTTGTTCTGGATAATCGTAGATTATGTGCATGATATTCAGTGTCTTTGAGTCCTGTATACTATTCCTCTATAAACGCCTATTTGAATAGACAAATCAACTTGTTGGTGTAAGAGTAAGTGATAATTTTAGGGTTACAGATGATTGCCTCGAAACATCATTTAAGCGGAGAAACAAATAAATAATTTCTCGAGCGTGACTTTAGGTTCGCGTTAGATGGTAGCACGGCTACTATAGGCTTATTGAGTTTATTAGTCAGTTGAAGCTAGACCACCATGGAAAACCTGGAAGCACTGGACGGCCGTTTCGTCCTATTGTGGGACTTCTCAGCAGTGCGCATTCACGACCTCGCTCTCTGCGAGATTTGAACCAAGGACCTACTGGTTTCGCGCGCGAGCACTTAATCACTAGACCACTAAAATTACTACAATCTCCACAAAGAAAGCCATCTCATATTATTGAGTTTATTGTGCACAGGCATTTTGCCGGGTAAATTAGTAACAACATCACAAAGTTATGGAATTAATTTTTGGAAATATTTCCGTATTTCTTTAAACAAATAACTTAGATTCAACTTTGGAGTTGTCTATTGATGAGAAAAGTATTCTCAACGTGAACGATGATCGTCGCATCTATCATTTTTTAGAAGTAACATACATTCGGGCTAAGACATAACTACTTAAGCCAGTCAGTCACAATCAACGTGGATTGATGTATAAGTACACATCAGCCCGAGTTGTCACAATACACCAGCATGATATGAAGGAATTACTAATATACATAGTAGAATCACAGAGTGATTAATGATACCACTGATGGCAAGAAATATGAGATATTACAAAACGAGGTTTAAAAAGAAAGGACGAATTTGAGGAGGAAAAAGGACGAAGTAATATCAAATCCAAAACCTTTAGCAAAGATAAAAAGAGAATGCATATAAGCGAATGTGACCGATTCTGAGTCACATGTTACAACACCTCAAACTACTAATCGCGACTAGTAAGAGATACATTTATTGAATTAGTTATGTGTGATTCTGATCCGGATAGCTCAGTGTTAAAAGATCTCTGGTTAGGGTTATGATTAGTATAATTTAACTAAGTAACCAAACTGAATATTGTCTGTATTTTAAACATTTTACACATTTTCTTTTCATTAAAACATTATTATGATATGAAGGATTTTGGTTACGGGATTCAATTTATATTGAACAACCTCAAATACGTTTTTTAAAACAACTCTATATTGAATTGAAAGGATCACATCAAACCATTTATGCATGGAGTACATATACAGATTTAAATAATCAACTATCTTCAAATCTTATTATTCCACATATGTCTATTCAACAATTAGATGATGATTATGATGGAATATATGATAAATTAAAATTGAAATTTCAAATTCCTATTGAAGATAAAATAAACAGCTTATATATATTATTACTATTCAGTTATCAATTGAATGTAAGTAAAATTAGTTTATAACTTTTAATCTCAGAATGGGTTTTGTGAAGAGTTTTAGAAATTTCACAGATTGAAATCATGAGTCCGTTGAAGCTAGACCACCATGGAAAACCTGAAAGCACTGGACGGCCGTTTCGTCCTGGTATGGGACTCTTCAGCAGTGTTGATTAACAACAAAATTCAAAAAGAGCTGAAGAGCGTCTATGCCATTGGTAATTAGTACATATTGTTATCATCATTATCCGACCATAATTACGATTCTTCCTTTAATTAAATGAATAGAAATGAGGAAACGTATTATGAAGCTTCAAGTAAATATTGTTAGTTCATTTACACCAAATGTTTGAATCTTTCCACCGATGTTTAGGACTGCTATTGATCTGTCTTTTTTAGTATATATACATCCTGTACGGGTCACCTTGATATAGTCATTAAGTCATAAACGTTATAAGCCGGGTTTGATGACGGCCAGAAAATGGGATTGAAAATTTGTGTTTCATCTTATTCGGGACTTCTCGACTGAATGTATTTGGGCCTCAGAATTGATGTTCACTCCTAAATTCGAATCCGGTACCATCTGTTTTAAACGTCATTTCATCAGTCACTTAGCTATTTAGTTTGGGCAGACAGGGACTCACGTGCTGGAGTGAATTTTAATTCATTCATGTTGTTTGTTTGAATCTTCTACATAGGATGTATAAATGCTAAAAAAGATAGATCAATCTCAGTTCTAAACATCGGTGAAAAGATTCAAACATCTAATGCAAACGAGCTAATTGTGTTTACTTTAAGCTTAATTGTATGTTTCCTCATTTGAATTTATTTAATTAAAGGAATAACCATAATTATGATTGAATAATAATAATAATAATATATACTCATCACCAATGGCATAGACGATCCTCAGCTTTATACAAATCAACATACGGCAAAGTAAAAACAAAAGGGAACATACATATAAATGTTTTCGTTCACCAAAAACCATAGACCACTGCTGGGAATGACATAGGTTGACTTACGTAATTTCAACAACTATGAGTTAAAACTGACGGTTTTTAAAGAAGGAGAATAAACAGAGTTCAATTGAACAAAGACATCAACAATAAAATATTTAAACGGACATTTGAAAAATAAGCACATACATACAATTAGATATTGTGCAAGTAACCGTTGAAAACTGTGCTCATCATCATCATTACAATCTAAGATAGATGGTGGTATCCTTTTTTATATTTTCAATTTTGGTTAACACTTTTTGATGATGAAATGATCATCAGACTGCAATAAATTTGAGCTTTTTAATTAATCAGAATGAAGATCATATTAACTATCAAAATTGAAAAGTTCGGGAAACTCATATTTGTGTTATTGTCCATGTTGGTTATAACTAACTCATTGATCACCACTCGCTTTTTCATCCAGTAGATTGAATGTTTTGATTCCATTTCATATCTGAATCAATCTGATTAACCACGAAGTGTCATTAATTTTCACACAAACTGTGTTTCACATGTTGGGTGGCGTTGAGATGTATTTGTTGGCGATCTCGTGGTATCGAAAGAATACCGAGATCGTACCAGGTTACAAGCATGGTTACTGAGCATAACCGAATCCGTGCAAGGTCACAATCAACGGAGAAAAAGAATGTCTTTAGTACAGTCAAACAAACAAGTACAGTAAAACAATCACTGGTACAATTAGTTATAATAATAATTGTTTCCATTAAACTAATCGCGTTCTCTTGATAAACATGGGTCACTACACACAGTTGGATACATAATTGTTTGCCAGCTGAAATGAACTGTATTGTTCATCTATCAGTATCAATTCCTGCAGGATATCACTTAACTTGCAAGAAAACATTTCTTCCTGTTCTTATTCCAGTTAGACTGTTTCATTTTGATTGATAATAATTGATAACATACAATACACTGATTCCTTTTTTTAGTATAAAGAATGATTCGTATAACAATTTGATTGATTTTAGGAACGTGTGAATTTAATAATGCAAACTCCATTAATGATTCAATTTGATATGCCAAATGTATTGGGATTTTGTAAATATTCCATGTATGGACAATTATCACTGTATCAAAGAGAACCTTTACTTGAAGGTTATATGAATACAGTTTATAATGTAAGTAATGGCTAAACACAATTCTTTAGATATATACATATACAGCATTTTTGTTAGATCTTAATAATTTTGATTAACTTGTATATGTGCATTGTTGTGATGTAAAATAGATTGTTGAGTCAGTCAGTCAGTCAGTAACAATGTAGAACTTCGTACGTACGTACATCAGTTCGAGTTGCCACACCACATTAGCACAGAGATGCAGTGGTCGACTCAAATCCCGTAGTGGTAGAGGTAGTAAAAGTATAAGCAGTAACGGGAAACATTAGGGTTTGGAGATGTTATTTAAAGAGTATAATACAGTGAAATAAATTTGGAAAGAGGAAAAAAGGGACATGAAGAATTCAGAAGACTACAATTTGGGAGAACACAAAGTGAGGACCTGCACCTGCGCCATTGCAAACGATTTTCAGCCATGTCATTCAAGGTCTCTAACTATCGGTTGCTATCATCTCGCGGTCCCCAACCAGATAGTCTACACCTACCAACATGACTCAGTCCACTTGTCAGTGACTTCATGGATTTGTGACATGTTTTGTTCTGGCCACCCCTAGCTTTCTTCCAACCTACTCCTATACCATTGAACATGGCACGTCGAGGCAGTCGGTCGTTGGGTATACGTAACACGTGTCCTAGTCATCTGAACTGATGAAGTTTCATTCCTTCATCAATTGATTTGCCATCCTTATCTAATACCCGTTTCCTAACAACTGTGTTACTTACTCGATGGTCCCAGGACATACGAGCAATGTTTCGAAGACACCTATCATCAATAAGATATCAGTCAGTTAGTAGTTAATGAGGTTAACTATAAGTAGATCATGAAGAAACTCAAATGATGACATGTGTCGAACAAGTGTCTAGTGGTTTTTAAAAAAAATATTACAATACAAGCAGATCTATGAGATTGAAGCGTTATGACAATTTCAACATAAGTTGAATGCTTCCACGTTTTCCATGGTTGTCTAGCTTCAGTTGACTCATAATCTCAACGATTGAAATAAGTTGAGTTGTTGATTGTTTATGCTTAGAACATTTCTTTGATAAGCTTTACTTATTTTGAAAGCTACTCATAGAAGTGAGTGTAAAAACGATTAAATGAACTTGAAAAACAAAGGTATCAGTTTACTGTTTGTCAAAAATAGTTTTAAATATGATATACATATGAAATCCATTGAATTAGATCAGATTCGATCAAAAGCATGTTAATCTCTTCGTTCAATTGTTTTCTATGATGATTTGTTCAAGTTATCCATATTCAAAAATGATCTGAAATCAACTCAGATCATTGATTTGAAATGAAATAGTGAATTTCTACATCCAATGAGTATTGATGATGTTGCTTGAAACAACAACAACAAAAAAAGCTTCATAATCAGACTATTTCGCTAAGACAACACATACATCATGAAAAAAAGGCAGTATACTATTGTAATTTATCCTCTTCCATTACAAATGACTGATATAAATTTGAGGACGTTTTAGTCATCTAAAGTTTTGAATAACAGTTTGTTCGCATTTTAGAGTGTCTCTCATGGTTCGAATGAAGGAAGTTCCTTGTCCACGAATCGTCGTAGATACCCTAATTAAAGCAATGTGTTGTTATTTAAAGGAGGTCTCAACCAAAATAGCTTAGTTTGACATTACTTTAATAGTAGTAAATCATAGCAGTTTGTATCAGTGAATATCATTTTAACAATTATAATGTAATAAGAAAAACATAATGTTTATTATGTAAAATGTAACCGGGTTGATGGATACCAAGGATCCACCTAGAGGAGATAGATGGAAAACCTTAATTTCAAACCAGTGATACATATGGGATCCAGGATCCTGAGCAGAACAAATGGCATATGAACTTATTGTTGTTCACCGTCTACCATATGACTGCATCTCCTAACGTTGCTCCACTGCCTTGTAGATCAGACCTTTAGGTCAAACGCTCCGGGCGCGACCTCCTAAGATAACTAGTTGCTTCGGTCTGAGCATTAGGGTAATATCACAGCACTCGCACCGACCAAGTGACTTTTTTGGCTCCTATGTATTCGATGCCCCTTTGAGATATTCCAATAAATAGATAAATAAGAATTATTTAATCATTATTAATGAATAGACAACTTAAGTATAAATAAATTTTTATTTCTGATTCAATAGAATTCAATTATCAATAATGAACAGCATAATCTCAAAGATATTCAATTGGAAACAGTTCAAAAGTTCTTAAATAAACGACATAGTAAGTAGATATATTACATAATTATAAATAATACATTTGATTATTTTCATTTATCTCCATAACATTCAGTCAGTCAGTTACAATGTAGGACCAAGCACATATATATGCATTGATCCAAGTTGTCATTATCTCATTTACATAGAAAGATGAAAACCGGATTCATAGAAGTTAATTCAATAGTATAAAGATATAGTCCGGAAAGAAAGAATTAGTTGGTAGAATGAAAGATATAAAGCAATTGTAATCTTAGAGTTTAAAGAAGAGACAAAAAGTGTATACACCTACGCCATGGTGATCAATTCTCAGCCATGTCACCAAGAGTCTCCAATCATTGGTTACGATAGTCTGGCGGATCCCGACCAAGTAGTCTGCATCTACCAACATGATTAAGACTAGCAGTTAGTGATTTCAATGACTGATGCCACGTTTCGGTTTAGCCAACCCTAACTTTCTTCAAACCATCCCCAACACTAATCAGCATTGCGCGTCATACTAATCGATGCTCAGGCATACGCAACACGTCACCCATCCATCTCAGTTGATGAAGATTCACAACCTCATCAACTGATTTACTATCATCCCCTAATACCCTATCTAACCTCACTATTACTAACCTGATGACCACGGCAGATGCAAGCGATATTCCTAAGACATCTGTGGTCGAATAGTAGTAGCTAACAAATATCTTCTACACTTAATGGCCATGTTTCGCTGTCGTAAAGTGGAACAGAACTAACTGCTGTAAGGTATACTCATTCCTTTAATTGATAGACGGATATCTCACCTTCTCCATAGGTGACGTAAGTTAGCAAAAGCCAAACGAGCTTTTGGAATCCGTGCTGAGATTTAGTTAGACACCACCACGTCAAGGTAGCAGCAACGGACGGGTTATTTAACACTAAATGAACTGAATTATTCGTTTTACACTGAAGGTTTGAGGTCAACGGAACAAGCTGTGAGCCTTATGTGGAGAAATTCTAACATTTCGCTCCTGTCTGAAGTTTGTGCCGATGATGTCGTTCATAAGAACGATGAGAGCTCCACAACCAAACTATCCACATCAGAGGACAAAACTCCACCAAAATCATCCACCGGAGCTGCAAGTCTTCTACACCATCACTGAATTATTGGTTTTATTTGTAGTTTATATTCGTTACAGATTGATCTCAGTTGATGTACCAGTAGAAACCAGGTACTAGTGATCAGCTGGTTCGTTGTAGTGTAAGATTTTTCAGAAGAAAGCAACAAGTCACAGCTAAGATAAAACGTATGATCTTTTTTACCGGTGGACGCTTAAGTGAAGTTAGTAAGATGAGAGATAAAATAGAAACCGATCGGTCATAAGCAACGTAGAATTTGACACACATATATGTATTAGTTCAAGTTGTAACACTATATTAACGCAACCCCGATAAAATTGTTAACGCGAACGTTAACATAGTGGTATTAGTAACATTATCAGTGTTCATATTAAACATTAGGCAAGGATAATACGATTGTAGAAGAAAGAATGAATCAGTGAGATTAAATATATAAAATCTCAAGATTTTATGGAAAAGAACGACTGAATACATCTGAGCCAATAAAATTAATATTTAGATATGTCACTAATGTTTCTAACCATTGTTTGCAATAATCATGCGGATCTCATCTAGGTAATTTGGACCTACTATTACGTCTTACTTCAACAATCAATACTCCTAAATGCCCCGGTACGGCCGAGAGTGGGGAGAGTCCGCTCTCCCTCTTGAAATGCTCTCACATGGCCACGCGTATATAGCCTCTGCAAGTCGTACTCACTGCCTTCTCGCAGCACCGCTGTTGTTTACGAAATTGACAGGACGAAAAGCGAATGTCCGGAGATTTAACCAGGTTGGTGGATATGGAGGTTCCACCTAGGGAAGTTGGAAAACCCTCATTCAAAACCAATGGTGCACATGGGCTCCAGTATCCTGAGGGAACAAATGGAGTATGAACCAGTCGTTGGTCACCGACTACCATGGGACTGCATCTCCTTACGATGTTCTACTGCCTTGTGGATCAGATCTTCAGGTCGAAGGAGGCACCAAACATATTTGCGCCACATAAATCATTCGATTTGTGTGAGTGCTGCGATACTGCAAGGGTGCTCAAACCGAAGCAGGTGATTTTCTTAGGGGGCCACACCCAGAGCTTTCAACCTAAAAGTCTGATCTACAAGGTAGTGGAGCAACGTCAAGAGATGCAGTCCCATGACTCCCTAAGAAAACCACCTGCTTCGGTTTGGGCACCCGAGCAGTATCACGGCCCTCACACATATCGAAGGAGATCTGTGTGACGCATATGTGTTTGGTACCAATATCTATGTGTTGAAATAAATAACCTTCACGAACCACTGAAATGTCATGGTTTAGCCCCGGTCTAGCATTCTTCCAAATCACACCTACAACTCTTCTGTTTATGACAGCCATTTATAAATGTTTTTATTCTGGAATTAAACAAGTTATCAAATCATTTGATTCTACACAAAGTTTTGAATACTTTTATTATGATCCCTTATTAGAGATTAGCTGTTTCGAAATTTCTGTTATCTTCTTCTTTCTTTTTTAGTAACATTAAAAATTGATCCAAAATATGAAACTTGGATACCGGGTTCTGCAAATTTCTTAAATCCATTAGTGCTAAATTTAACCTTGTTATATAAACCAAACAAAGTATGGTATCCTTTTTTTTGTAAATGCGTTCATTTGTTTTTTTGTTTTTTTAAATGTTGGCTAATTTAAAAAGACAGTTCATTAGGGCAGCTGAAGATGATCTACAGAGAACCTCGATGAAATTAGGTTTCGTGCTAAATGATACTTGCAAAAACAAGTTTTCTTTACACTCTTAATCGAACTGATAATCCTTAAAAGGTTCAAACTGTCATCGTCTAGTTTCATATTCCAGAATGTGACAAATTTCATATACAACATAGTAATAGTCATTTCTTTGTAACCAATGAGTTATCAACTACTCAAAAACTCATCAATTATTGATTCATATAATCAAGTACACTTTTATATAGTTGACTCCTCTTCATATTCCGTTTATTCAAAGGGGAGTATATGGAACAGGGTTCAAACATGCCAAAGGTAAATTGAAATTCAAGTGTTTTAGTCACTAAACCACTGTACTACTCATAAATGACATTGGAGTTGTTGAAATACTAAAAGAAAACAAGATTTCGCAAAAGAATTTAAATCATGATCAGTTCTTTATCAACTGAATTGTAATATTCGGACGTGGGCTGTTCCTTATCAATCTATCACAATATACTGAATTACAAGTATTAAACTACTTAGTTTGTTAGTAGTAGTCTGTTTTCTTATTTGATAGAGATCAAATTGTTTATACAATAATTTCTAGATGGAGATTTTTACAATTCACTTGATATTTTCAGTTAACACATTATAAGCTATCACGATTTCACTTAATCTGCGAACGATAAACAAGACTCGATGACCAAAGACCAGTAAGGTAGTTATTGATACGCCGCAGCCCCGCTAACTAGAGTGAGAAGTCCAAGCTTGGAATGAGAAAGTATATTCTGCAAACAGTCAGAAACGAGCGATCACAACAAACACAATTCAAAACGTATATATATACAGTACAAAACAGTCCTTGGGGAGAGTTACCAAATAGCATACTAAAAGACGCAACGGACCAATAACATTTAAGATATTTCCCAACTGGGAAATACGATATGAAGGTGACAAGAGCACCTTTAGCGCGAAAACAAAAAAATTCAAATTTTCTAAATAAAATTACAAAATGAGGTCCTTTCCCAAGTGAGTTTTGGGGATCTAACGTCCCCAACAGTTATACTGGTCGATGTGGGTCCCGGTAAGTCCCAAAAAGGAGCACCCATCAAGATTAGAAATAAATCTTCCTGGAAAATCCCATCAAACACCTAACATCTCTTAGTCTTTTCAGTTTTTTTTATATGTGCAACTGATTTCTATAGTATTAGTCCATTTTATAGGTGAATACTATTTAAGATTTCGTAATCAGCTTTGTTTATGACTCTATAATCACGATCTAATTAAGCGTAAAAGCCTCGAAACTAAATGGTAAGACTTATCTTAAACTGAGTTAAAAAGTTTGAGCAATGAAATGTCTGAGTTTAATTACTCTATCGAAGACATACTCAAACAACAGTTAATGATAATAAACGAAGTAGTAAGTTTAGAAAGTAGCTAATTGGCTCAATATTGATAAAGCTTCAAAGAGTACAGTAATTAAAGAATATCAGATGAAGGAGAAAGTGATACTATTACAAATGGAAAGATACTGCTTAGCTCATTTAAGTGGTTGAGTATAACATACCTACTGATTATTAATAAGTAGCATAATAGGGTACCTCAAAAACTTAAAGATTAAATCAGTCTTCCAAGAATGGATGAAGTTTTTCGATTGATTGAAAATCTCTCCAACTAATATCTTACAAATACTCATTTCATCTAGTAACAATTGTGGAAACGGACATATCGCATTAATGTTCCTGCAATTCTGACCTATTTTATTCTTTAGTGAATCTAGTATTTCTTTGAAAGCTATACAGATCTCAAAAATGATGTTAAGAGTGAGAGGGGGGTGGAGTTACACAATTGTCAATCTCCTGTGTTGATAAAAACATAGAACATATGTAGTCCTTTTTGGCTTACAATCATCAATTCACTGTTTAAATGATTGTTAACGAAGTGACTTTAAAAAGAACCATCCATTACATGATTCAAGCAGAACTTTTATAACGAACTGTTAGAATGTTAAAGTATAAAGGTATTGAAGAAATTGACCTCCTAGAATTTCAGTTAGTTTATCTGTTGAACGTAGCTGCCCTCAATTCCTACAAAAGAACCTATGAAGTGTTAATCACAAATTGGTCAAATAGTAAGTACGCGTTACAAGCTAATTTCTGGCTTCCTTTCCTAAAGAACGAAGCATAAAATGTTAATCGAATATATGGCTTATATATGTATAACAGTGTACAGATATTTCTCGATCCATGTTAGTCAATAAAGCTTTCATCTCATTCAATCAACCTGTTAGATTTGCATATCAAAAGCATGTATATCAATATCAACATTGAATATAAGAAAGTACAACAGTTTCGTCTAAGAATCTCCAAAATAAAATGTTGTTTTATTTTTCTACCAGGATATAGCTTATATTTGATTTGATTTCAATCATCAATGAAATGATTTTCCTTAACCTAGTTACTTCTTTCCATCCACCCCTCTCCCTACCCCCTCTCTTTATTTCTTTGAATACATTTATAATCATCATCATCTTAAATAAGGTCACATCCAAATCTATTTCATATGTTATGGTGGGGATGGATACAATATTTTCCTATTTTATTATTTAGTCTTTTTATAGGTGATCGAATAAAAGCATTTGTTTATGGACATCATTTAATTCATGGATTTATTATGAAATATGATAAGATTTTATATAAACAATAACTGTGTTACCCACTCACCCCCTCTATCTCTATCTCTATCTCTCTTGTTACTATGCCAAATTGAAATCATAATAGTCAAGAATGGAAGTAGTATTGTTTTTTCATTGCAAAATCATTTGTACTATATATTGTTTAAATAGTTAAATCTTTGTATTTATATGCGAATTGTTTTATTCAACGTCTTTTTCACTTAAACGATCTCTCACTAAGTGGTCGGTGTCAACAGAAAAGTCATTGAGAAAGAGAAAGTTATAAGTTTATTGATGATCGTTGGCGTCATTTATCAAGCCTTTACTCCTAAGTAGCCTGATATGGCTGAGAGTGTAAAGACCTAGCTCTCTGTCACGAAATGCTCTTATATGGTCACGCGTATACAGCTACTTTCAGGGAAGTTCTACTCATTACCTCCTTGTGGTGAGAGTGTTGTTTACCAAATTAAAAAGATGGAAAGCGAATTCCAGCGCTTTGGAGAATCCACGTAGGGGAGTTGGAAAACCCTGATTCCGAACATGGGCTACAGGATATTGATGTAGGAACCTATTGTTAGTCACCGGCTGCCATGGGATTGCATCTTCTTACGTTGCTCCACTGCCTCGGGTGTGGCCCCTTAAGCAAACCACCTGCCTCATTCTGGGCAGTATCACAGCCCACGTAGGGCGGCCTGCTTGAGCATCTGGGCTACCTGTTCCTGCCATCTAGATATTTCAACAAGTTATCTATTTTTGTTTGTTTTAATATATCATTATGTTTATAAATCGCATAACCTATTCTGCTGCGTTTCTGAAAAGTGTACAACCTTTCGTTGTCAAAGTTACAGAAAACTCAATAAGAGACAATATGGTTGCTGGCAATATACAACGAAAAGAATGTACATTATTCAGTTGTTCATTCACTGAAGTGCTAACATCTAACTGGGGATTCCTCAATATTTATCGCCAGGACCGACCAAGAAGAAAGAAACGGAAACTTGTTGAAATACTTTGCGCTGAGAATTCTATATTGTACCAAAATTATAATATTGAATAAAGCTAATAATAATAATAAAAAAAATAATAAAGTAGCTTGTTTGGCGCATCTGTATTCGGTGCCTCCTTGTCCCAATATTTATACCTTTAAATAAATAAATGATAATCTGGCCTTTGAAAAAATCTTGAATTACAAAAGAGATAGTTGGGTAGTACTTTCGTGTTTCCAACAGTTCTCTAGCTAGTGTCAATCAGTGTGATGAACTGGAGAAACATTCAATGAGAACTATGAAATGATGAGCTATCGAAAATTCAGTCACTTGCTACGAGTACTATGTCTGAGCATTTAGCTTTCTGAAGAAGTGGCAGGTGTAGGCATAACACTAAGCATGAGGGCGGAACAAGCACTATTTTTTAAAGTGGATTCCCGTTAACAGACGTCTATGTGCTGTTCGGCTAAACGGCTCCGTAAGAACTCGGAAGGATAGGGACACTCGTCGTTGCCTTTTTGTCGTTTCTGACTACGCTCCCACTGACTGCAGCTCAGATGAAGTGAAAGATGACTTTTACAGAAAGCTTTCTGAACTTCTTCAGAAAGCTAAACGTTCGGATATAGTACTTGTAGGAGGTGACTTTAACGCCCAGATAGATAGCATAAGCCAAACAGAAAGGCATTTAGGTGGATATTTGCTATGTCGCTGTCTATTAGTCACTCTCTCCCTCATTCCCAGCCACATCTGGCTAATTCATGTACAAATGTTGTTTCATATTTTATTGGTACGTTGTGGTCTGTTTGATCGGTATATAAACTCAGCATGTTTGAAATATAATGATTCATATTGCAGAGGCTCGGATTAATATTCTGGACTTAACTGGCTGGGCTAGGCGGAAAGCAGAACCAATCAGGACTGTAGGCTGCTCTCACGTGTTTTAAGCGTCCTTGGTCCGATCGATAATTCGCTGCTTCTGATTCGCGGCTTTGGGCTATAACAGTATTTTAGTATTCCGGCACAACGAACAGATAATGGTGATCGTCTGCTGCAACTGTGCTCAGACAATCTTTTTTTAGCAAACACTAATTTTAAGCATAAGGAGAAACATCTTCTAACATGGCATCCGCCTTGCACCAAACCAACGACGAACTCAAATAGACCATATTGCCATCAGTCATCGTTGGAGAGGGTCGATAGAACATTGTCGCTCATTCTGGAGTACCTACTTGAACTCCCACCACGCCCTAATACGGACACTCATCTGCTTGCGCCTCACTGGACGCAAAAAGCCACGGTAAAAAGACCCATTAGAAGTGAATTGAATATCGAGAAAACCAAAAGTAGTTTCCAGGAACAACTGAGGTCACACTTAGGTAGATCTGAGAACGAGGCTGACCCAGATGTTGCCTGGAAAGATATAAAAGCAGCTGTGGAAACAACAGTGATATCTATCAGTGATTTAAACTACAGGGTTATAAAGAACCAATGGATTTCTTCAAGGTCTATTGCACTGATGGATTTTCGTAAACTCATCCCATCAGGCGTAAAAAACAGCTTTAGGTTAATCAAAAGTTTATGGAACGACCATGATCAGTGGTGGGCAACGAAAGTAAAAGAGATGGAAAAGGTGGCGGCTATAGGGAACACAAGACACCTCTACAGACTAATAAAAGAGACTGGAATTATTAAGTCAATTGTAAGTGAGACTATCTTGGAAAAAGACGACACTCTCATCTGCTCCCAGTTCAGACGTTTAGAGCGATGGGCGGAACATTTTAAGGAGCGGTTCAGCAGGCCTCCAGCACGGATTCGAAAAGCTCGTTTGGCTTTTATCAACTTACGTCACCTATGGAGAAGGTGAGATATCCGTCTATCAATTAAAGGAATGAGTATACCTTACAGCAGTTAGTTCTGTTCCACTTTACGACAGCGAAACATGGCCATTAAGTGTAGAAGATATTTGTTAGCTACTACTATTCGACCACAGATGTCTTAGGAATATCGCTTGCATCTGCCGTGGTCATCAGGTTAGTAATAGTGAGGTTAGATAGGGTATTAGGGGATGATAGTAAATCAGTTGATGAGGTTGTGAATCTTCATCAACTGAGATGGATGGGTGACGTGTTGCGTATGCCTGAGCATCGATTAGTATGACGCGCAATGCTGATTAGTGTTGGGGATGGTTTGAAGAAAGTTAGGGTTGGCTAAACCAAAACGTGGCATCAGTCATTGAAGTCACTAACTACTAGTCTTAATCATGTTGGTAGATGCAGACTACTTGGTCGGGATCCGCCAGACTATCGTAACCAATGATTGGAGACTCTTGGTGACATGGCTGAGGATTGATCACCATGGCGTAGGTGTATACACTTTTTGTCTTTCCTTGAACTATAAGATTATAATTGCCTTATATCTTTCATTCTACGAACTAATTCTTTCTTCCTGTACTATGTAATCTTTCTTTTATATACTACACCATTGAATTAACTGCTTCTTTGAATCCGGTTTCCATCTTGCTGTGCTAATAAGGTATGGCAACTTGGACGGATGCATATATGTGCTTGATCCTACGTTGTAACTGACTGACTGACTGAGGCTATTATTTGATGTTCATTTTTGCTACTACATGTATCATTTGTAATGATATTGGACTAATCTATAAAAATGATTCCGGATGAATGTTAATGTTTCCGAAATTTTGATTCTTCCAATCTCACACATCCAACACCATATGAACTTCAAGTTTTTTATACAGCAAATTATCTTCAGGTAATACCCAGTTAAAATCAGATGTCCTACAATATCAATTATATTTATTTTGATACAGTATTTCAAGTGTAACATGATCATCTTAATATCTGATGGTTCTGAGGTTAATCTTTTGAGAATTCATTAGTATGCACTGCTGAAGACTCATAGACAAGGACGAAACAGTTATCTTCTATCAACCAGCTGATAGTGAAATGAAGAAAGAAAGTGAATAATGGATGATGGATCAGAATATCCAAAATCACTTTGATGATGTTGGTGCGACATAGATTGGATTAAAGCATGTTCAATGCACGATTGCTTCGATGCGCGCTGATTGGCTAATTCTTATCCAATCAGCACTAGTCGATAGTTGCAGAATACTCTGGAATCTTCTTATGTAAAAACTATAAATATACTAACGTTTTCCCTATTGTGTTTCTTACTTGCATCTAAACTTGTTATTTGGAATATAATCTCGTTCCTGTTCAATCGTGTTCTGATTTGGGGGACTTGTCGAGTGAATCGGTGTCCGAGAATACTAAGCAATACGAATAGCTGGGTCATAACTGTAAGAAAGAGATTATAACAGATGAGTAGACTGATTTTGATGCATTAAACATAATGATTACAGTTGAAAGAAAAAGTTGAATCAATAGTAACTCTGAACCCATCGTAGAGAAACATAGGCCGCTCACAAGTATTCTCAATCAAACTCTATCATGGACAACCCTTTCCAGTTGTTATTCATCTTTTTCATGTCTGATTTCAATTTCTGACGTAGTGTGTTCTTTGGCCTTCTTGTTTTGCGTTTGATTTCAGGATTATAAACTAGCGCTTGCTTCGTGATGTAGTTTGATAATTTCTTCAATGTATGTGTAATCCACTTCCAAGATGTTTTATTAATTTCCCTTTAAGATGGAAGCTCGTTTATCCTCTCCTACAGTATACTGTTCCTGATGATATCCGGATGATGAGTATCTTTCTTAAACAACTAATTATAAATACTTGTACCTTCTTGATAATGATTAATAAATTAGTCAAGTAAATTTTGATACACTTAGTGTTTTACTTGTATCTTCCCATCGTTATTTCAGAATGTAATTGGTCAGTCTCATGTTGGCATATGTGCATCCTGTATGTATTGCCTCGATAAAGCCTTAATGTCACAAGCTTTTTAAGCAAAGATGGATAGTGGTTAGCAATGGAATACAGGACTCGCGTTTCGTCTTATTTAGGACTAGTCAACTGGATATGCCCGCATCTCACAGTTGATGTTCATTCGGAGATTCTAACCCAGTACTATTTACTCCAAACGCCATCGTGTTATCCACTTAGCTACCGAGTCCTGATAGCCACCTTCTTGTACAATCGAATGAAGTTTAAATTCACATGGTGTTGTTTTACTTGTATCTTCCCATTGTTATTTAAGACTAATTTATTAGTCTCTTGTTGTCATATGTGCTTCCTTTCCGGACTGCCTCAATATTGCCTTAAGTCATAAGCTTTACATTAATCATATGAATTATATTAAGATTTGAACCAAATACGGCAAGACTATCATTTATGGACGAACCAATCAGATACAAGATGAATGGGTCTTGGATATTGGCGCGAAATTCATTCATCCATTTGGCTAAATAGAGTTTTAGTATTATAACTGATGTCAATTCATGATGAAAACCTTAAATTTAATTCTTAACCCATAACTATCAACTGTAAATGATAATTCTAATTCCTCATGCTCATTTATAACCTTCATTTGGTCCTAGTTATTAGGTGGACACTTTCAAGTTCAGTTTATCGTCCTTCAAAGGTTGTCTATAAATTACAGTCTTACCCAAAATACATAATTAGAGGTGTGGGGTTATCAGTTTATTTGATAAGATTATTATGGGGATACTCACTATACTTGTTACCAATCATGAATACATAGAGGCGTCTATGAAAATAGTTACATAATTACAACATCATAAGTACTTGGAAGTGCAAGATATTACATTTGAAATATCAGTATAGGGTTGTGGAGATTATTAAGCTTTTGATTGAGATCATGAACGTACTGGTGTTAGAACACCATTGGAAACCTGAAAGCAGTGAACGGCCGTTCTATTGTGGGAGTCGTTAGCGGTGCGCATCCACGATCAACGGTAAATCGTCTATGGGTTATAAATAAGAGAAACATGAATATGTATAGTTTAGACACTTAACGATTATCCCGAAAATACTTTTGATACATTGGATTATCGTATCATGTTCTATATTGTCATAACTATCTAAATGTAATTACTACCTTGATGTGGTAATCTAGCTTGTACATATTATTGATCGAATTGAGGTATATTAGTTGAAACGTTTGTTCCTTTAGATCTTAAACTACCATTTATGTTGGTTAGAAGACGATAAGATTGAAGTCCGTAGCTTAAGGCAAGATGATGAAGTCATACTGTTGACTGACCAAAAGATTGGATGGCAACGTTTCTTTTATAGACAACTAACATCTACAGTGTTCCTAAATAGCACATCTGAACTTTCTCCATAGATTACCATCTTAGTAGTACAAATTTTAAAGTATGTAGCTAAGACATCAAGAGCTACTCGTAAAAAGTCTATGTGGAATCGACTTCAAACAATGTGTACCTTAGAGTCTTTAGTTATGCTATCTGATCTTGGAACTCATTCATGTTTCAGTTCCCTTTTAAGATATCACAAGAATAACTATTCTTCAAAGATGTAAATCAGGGAAGAAATGATAATAGCCTAGACACTTCTTAAAGTTCTTAAGATTCTTTTGATTATAACTATCATAACTAATACAAATTATCATCTTTAACTTTTGAATAATTCATTGAATGAAACTAATTTTACATGCTACTAGGTAAATCTTAAATTTCGCTTCAATTCATTGTATATAAAACCAGATTTAATGAATATTTTACATTGTAATAATCATCAAACTATGAATGGATAGATTGCCATTTTGTATTTTTTTTTCGATTGAGATCATGAACCAATTGATGTTAGAACACCATTGAAAGCCTGGAAGCACTGGACGTCCGTTTCGTCCTAATGTGGGACTCTTCAGCATTGCGCATCCACAATCTCGCTCGTGGGATTCGAACCCAGGGTCTTCAGTCTCACGCTCTCCAACGCTTAACCTACTGAACCATTGAGCCATCTAGTGCTTCCAGGTTTTCAATGGTGATCTAACATCAATCGGTTGATGATCTCAATCGAAAAATCAACCATTTTCACAACCCGTAAATTGACATTTTATATTTCATTGCTTTTTAATAAACATAGTCATCAAAGTGCATCAAAATGGTATTAATAATAATAACAATCAATAACTGTTATATTCCAATGAGAATAATGAATAGTAACTGTTGGAATCTATTTCTGGACTAATACACTACACATACTTTTATTTGTATAATCGTTACGTAACTAAACGATCTGGATATTCGTGTTCCTCTTATCACAATCTTTATTTTGACCCATAGACTATTACTATACGATTTACCATTCTTAAGTTATACCCAGTCTATCAATCACTATCTATCACATTCACAGTCACTTTTGAACTAGGTGCTATACAAATGTTGTTTTCTATTTTATGGTGTGATGTGGTCTATTTGGTTAGTATATAAACCCAATATGTTTGAAATAGATGATTGATATCGCAGAGGCTGAGATTGATATTCTGGATTCAACAGGGAGGCAGGACTAGTCAGGAAGTTGGACCGATTAGAACTCTAGATTGCTTGTATGTATTTTATGTGTCATTCATCCGATCGACAAATCATTGTTCTCTAATTGGTGGTATCAGTACGTCATATATATTGATAAGGGTATAAGACCACAAGTTATACCCTTAACAAACTGGATAAATGACTACGTTTAACAAAAGTAACAAACAATTTTATATGGGAATTTCATAAACGAAGTAGTAAATTAGTTTCTTTATGAATCATTATCTTTATTTTAATCAAGAAAATTAGTTCACTTAGTGTTGTTTTACTTGAATCTTCCCATTGATATTTAGGACTGAAATTGATCAATCAATCTCTTACTGGCATATACGCTTATACTGTGCCATATTGCCTCGATATTGTGTTAATTCTCAAGCATTATAAGCAAGGATGGATAGTGATTAGCAGTGGTAGTTAAGTAGATAACATGATGGCGTTGGAAGCGAACGGTACTAATTTGGAGTCCCAGGGTGAACATCAACTGTGAGATGCGAGTACATCTAGCTGACGAGTCCCAAATAGGACGAAATGCACATCGTGTATTCCACTGCTAGCCACTATCCATCATTGCTTACAAGAAAATCAATGTTTTTTTCTTAAACATTGTAAATGCTGAGTATATAGTAATGTGTCTAAGCTAATGTTGATGGTAAATAATTTGTTAAACAAGTATCATCATTTATACTTTTAACAATATAGATCAGAATTGATAACTTATCCAATTATAAATGATGGTACATCCATATGATGAATCCAGGAGAGATAGTCGAAATGCGTCTCTTGGATTATACTGTTGCCTAAAATGTATCTATTCTATAAAAAAAGTTTGTGTTAGTTTGTCCGTTATCATACAACTACCAACGAAATGGCATATTTTCTTTGCTTTTGATGAAACTAAATTTTGACTACTAACCTGGTACATAAGTCATTTGATCTGTCTGAAGGCTGAGATACTGCCCAAATGCCCAGATCGAATCAGGCGGTTTTATTAAGGAGCCTCACTCCGAACTTTTGACCGAAAGGTCTGATCCACAAGACAGTGGAGCAATGTAAGGAAATGCAGTCCCATGGTAGCCGGTGACCAACAATAGGTTCATACGCCATTTTTTCCCTAAGGAAACTGGAGTCCATGTTCACCATTGGTTTGTAATCAGAATTTTCCAACACTTCTAGGTGGATCCTCTATATCCACCAACCTGGCTGAAGCACCGGAATTCGCTATTCGTCCCCTCAATTTGGTAAAAGACAGCGGTGTCCCGAGAAGGTAGAAAGTACGACTTCTCTGGCAGTGGCAGTATACGCATGGCCATGTGAGAGCATTTCGAGAGGGAGAGCTGAATCTATCCACTCTCTGCCGTATCAGAGCATTTGGGGGGGTGGATAATGATGTTCGTTTATCTGATTCACGGGTTATATCATTAAGTTTGGTTGACTGACAAAACTTAGTCAGATCTGAAAGTTACTGACAATTTAGTTAAATATGAGAAGTTTAAATTTTTGAATAGGAACCAGTTTCCTTAGATTTACAAATATATCCCTATGATTCTTAATTCTAACACAAATATAAATCAAAAATTCATTGAGTTTTTCAAAGTTACCTATAAAAGTACATTGAATAACTTAAACATAAATATCAAGATTTTCACTTTAAAATGTAGTGAATCGGAAAAACTAATGTTTATACAACATATGCTCATTATTGACTGACTTCAAAAGGTATTTCCTGGAGTTCTAGTGAGAAGCAGTGATCAGTGGAGTTCAACTGAGTCTGTTGTAAGATAGTAACTAACTGGAGACAATGGTGTATGTGACACTTAATGTAGTGGATTAGTTGAAGTTAGATATTAGCAGCGTTGGATACCGGCTAGCTCAGTGATCTAGTGGTTGAACGCTCGCTCGTGAGACTGATAGGTCCTGGGTTCGAGTCTCGCGAAGCGACATCGTGGATGCGCGCTCCTAAGGAGTCCAAAATTCGGACGAAACGGCCCTACAGTGTTTCTGGGTTTTCCATGATGGTCTAGCTCCAAATGACTCATGAGCTCAACCATTGAAATTACTATAATATCCACATAACCCTTCTGATATGATTATTCTTTTAGTTTAGCATATTTTTTATTCTTGATAGAATTCGATCAGGACTAAAGACTGAACAAACTTAGCATTAATCATTATACAATGGTTAATTAATCGTTAATATCTTAGTCCTGAAGGAATTTAATTATGGTTCTAATAAGATTTCACAAATAAAAATCACACAAGGAATACCAGTCCCTCAAGGCTGGAGATACGGCTTAGTCATTATTATTATTATTATAATCTTTATTCAATATTATATTCTTGGTACAATTTAGATTTCTCAGCACAAAGTATTTCAGCGGGTTTGCTTTTCTTATTTCTTTATGGATTCTGACGATACCATATTGAGTGATCACCAATTAGATGTTAACAGTTCGTGAATTGACATATGATTAATTTACATTCTTTTCGATGTGTGTTGCCAGCAACCACAATGTCTCTGTGATTTTGATCTTTCCTAACTTGTACACTGAAATGTCGTCAACTTTTCACAAACGCACCTGAATAGGTTAGGCGACTAAAACAAACAAGATATCAGATAACTTGTTTAAATATCTAAATACATGGTAGAAACAGGTAGCCCAGATATTCAACCAGGCCACCTTGATAATGAGGACGAGTGTGGTAAACATTAGGAAACCTTAATCAATCAGGATTTCCTATAGACTACCTTCCATTATTTAATATAATAACATTAAATGACTTAATCATGTCAAAGTATCTTTGTTCTTTTCTACATTCAATTCATTATGATCATAATCTATATTGAATATATTCACTAATCTTAATTTCACTTTTCATTTTTCAACCATGGTGAAATCTTCAATTTGAACGATCGATTATTTCGAAGTGGGGATGGGAGGCGGTGGCAACTAACCATCTCATCTATTTACAAATTAGACTTAATATTAAGAATAGAATATAAGAATTTTTTGGGTAATATTAAGTTAATTTCTACCTAGTAATTATAAATAAACATCCCTATTTTGTATTCACTTGATAATGTTTTAGTTGCATCTTCCCATTGATGTTTTAGGACTGCAATTGACCAGTCTCATGTTGGTATATGTGCATCCTGTGCAGATTGCCTTGATGTAGCATTAAGTCACAAGCTTTTTTAAGCAAAGATGGATAATGGCTAGTAGTGAAATCTATTTTGAAGTGCGTTTCATCCTATTTGGGACTCGTCCACTGAATGTACCTGCATCACAGACTTGTTGATGTCCATTCCGGGACTCGAAACCCATTGCACAAGCAGGTGGCTAACAGGACTCATTAGCTAAATGAATAATACGATGGCGTTTGAAGTTAACGGTACTAAGTTCGAGTCCCAGAGTGAACATCAACAAGTCTGTGATGCAGACACATTCAGCTGATGAATCCCAAATAGGACGAAACGCGCTTCAAACTAGATTCCATCTTTGCTTTCACAAAAATCCCTATTTTATTTTCAGAAAAAAGTCAAATTCCATGTCAATAATTTGTGGGTTTTCCTATTTCCTTTTTTGTAGTAAACGTTTTTTTCGTTTGGATTATAAATAATCACAATCAATTATGTAAATAGATATGAACCATTGACCTTGAAGGTCACACTTGATGTTGATTGGCTGAAATTCTGATTGGTTTATTTTAATGACCAATCAAAATTAAATGGAATAATAGTATTTAAATATGACCATTCAATTGGGGAAGGGGGTGGGCAGGTTATTTTGTTGTTGTTGCTGCAAAACTACATGAAATATTACATAATCATAGTAATCTTAATTCATTCATGGAAATAGACTTTGATGTTTAAACAATTTACATTCAATATAATCAATTACAAATTCATCTAGGGATATGGATTGTATTCAATAACATTAAAACATAAATCTATCTACTATTATTTAATTCAGTTAGTAACAACTTATTTATACATACATCATCATCATCATCATTATCATCATCATCACCGGCATCAGCAACACCAACAGCAACAGCAAAAATTAATTGAAGATAAAAGTTGACATTTTCTGAAGTTCTAAAAAAAAGAAAATCTTCAAATAATAATGTCAATTAAAACAAATCATCCACAGATTATCTTATATTGGATGGAATTGGTTAGTTTACATTCTATTTACTTTGTTTTGTTTTTTGCTAGTTGTGGTAGTAGTGGAGGTGGTGGTGGTGGTGGTGGTGGGGAGATATACAAAACAGTACTTCAAGATTAGTAGTAACTATCAATGTGGTTTTTTTTTGGGGGGGGGGAATTTTACTTTATTGGATACACAAGTTCTCTAATCTTACAGTTTTCCTTAGAACTTTACTATTGGGATAAGAAAGTCCTGTTCTAAGAAATCAGTTAGACTGATTTCTGTTTACCTAATTATGTACATAATGATTGTAAGGAAACTATGATGGAGAAGATTTGTAACTCAAGTAGATGATTTTAATGAAGTTTTATTCTATGAGTTGGATGGTTTGATTGTGAAGTTTTTATTGTTCTTCTGAACAATATCATCAACATAACACTGAGGTTTACAGGACAAACTGTGAGTCATATATGGAGAAATTTGAATATTTCAATTTTATTTGAAGTTTGTGGTGATGATGTCGTTTAGAAGAACGATGAAAGTTTAAAAAGATGAAATCATCCAGCTTACAGAAGAAAACTCCATCAAGGAAACTATAATTTTGCAGTCGTATATCGTATTTTGAAAATTGGCAGACTTACTTCACTATAATGGATTACAAATTTAGATAATGTAAACCTATTCAGTTATTAATAATAATAATAATCCAATAACCTGTATGCATAACTATAACTGGCTGTGTACTATAATGTCTTCCTTTGAGGAAATAGTCGAACTGATAATCTCTTCCCGTCGCACAATAATACATAAGGTATATTTTTAAGAAAGAATGGGTAATGATTAGCGGTGGGATCCAGGATGCGCTTTTCGTTCTATTTAAGACTCGTCAGCTGGAAGTACGTGTATTTCAAAGTTGAAGTTCACTCTGGGATTCAGATCAAGTGTAGTAAACGAGGATACAAGTGGGGAAAATCGAATGAATTTGAAAGTGGAATTACAGAACATCTTAGTAAAATCTGAGAAATATACAGTAAATACTTCATTTGCAAAATATCAATCAGTTGTCTCAAAATTGACTGTTCCTTTTTCGAATATCAGTCAATCGTCTCGCACTTCAACATTCCTGCATTTTCATACTATTTGCTTACTGTTCCCGTTCTTTCCATCTCGATCTTCTGCTACCAGATATTCTATTCCTGACTATCATTATCTACTACTTATGTCGATATTAGTGGCACACACCACACGTCCCCCCCTTCAAAGTAGCCGTTCGTGCGGTGGTTCTGCTCAGCGTGCTACTTTCTTTTTTTCTTCAGTCTGTGCCATATTTTCTATTAAAATGTCGAGTTTGCAGCGCGCTGACCTCCATAGCTCCGTCGACTTGCTGGGCCATCTACACCCAATGGGTATAGAACATTCATTAATATCCTACGTAGTTTTATATATGTCAATTATTATTCATAATAATAGAAAATGTTTAAGTGATTATATTTATTTGCTTGATTTCATTTATTTTGTGTAAATGACATTCTAATTTACATAGAATAGGTGATCAAGCGATCAGATATATCTTATGAAGAGTTCAAACGAATCAAGTTTTATCTGAGGTTGAGGAGAGTTCACTCTACTTCTAGAAATACTCTCTACATGAGCACATACATGCAACTATTCCCAAGGATGTCCTACTCACTTCCTTCTTGTCGAGAGGATGTGTTGTATACGAAATCGAGAGGACAGAAAAACGAATGTCTGTCGCTTTAACCGGGTCAGTGGACACAGAGAGTTCACCTAGTTTAGTTGGAAAACTCTGATTACAAACCAATGATGAACATGGGCTCTAATATCCTTAAGGAACAAATGACATATGAACCTATTGTTGGTCACCGGCTACCATGGGACTGCATTTCCTTAAATTGCTCCACTGTCTTACGGATCAGACCTTTCGGTCAAAAGTTCGGAGTGAGGCTCCTTAATAAAACCGCCTGATTCGATCTGGGCATTTGGGCAGTATCTCAGCCCTCAGACAGATCAAACGATTTATGTGGCACATATCCATTTGGTGCCTC
Source organism: Schistosoma intercalatum (assembly GCA_944470365.2). Taxonomy (NCBI): domain Eukaryota; kingdom Metazoa; phylum Platyhelminthes; class Trematoda; order Strigeidida; family Schistosomatidae; genus Schistosoma; species Schistosoma intercalatum. The sequence continues at coordinate 19,834,054 of OX103728.1, forward strand.
CTTTACCAATGTTTGTGTGTTTAAATTAAATAAACAAAATATTGAATGTTGTAGTTTACCACATTTGGGATACTAAGGTTTGTAATCAACATACGCATATTTCCTGAAGTTATCTCTGGAAACCCTAATAAACAACCTATATACTTTTCATCACAAGGACAGATGAACGGATATATGTAATTAAGCTGGTCAGTCATAATAGCTTATCTGTTGTACAGAGGTACAAGAGTCTACAGAATATTGGATTCCATAAAATCTTTTTTCAGACTAACTGCTTAAACGATACAATCTTTTCTTTACATATATTACAACAAGCTATGAATCATTTACATTCAATTACTGAATAATTTAATAAGCAAGTTTCCAGTCAGTCAGTTACAACATAGGACCAGGCACATATATGCACCAGTCCAAGTTGCCATACCTCATTAACACAACAAGATGAACACCGAATTCATAGAAGTAGTTAATTCAATGGTGGTACTATATAAAAGAAAAATTGTATATAAGGATATAGTACAAGAAGAGAGATATGAAGCAATTCTAAGGGATGACAGAGAGAGTATACATCGACGCCATTATGATTGATTCTGAACCACCATCTATTGTAATAATATTCATTATCATTTAACAATTAATTTATGAAATTTTTCTCCCTTATTTTTGTTAAATCAAATAAAGATACTTTTTTTAAGTTTTGATTATTGCGCCTTTCTCTTGTTCAATGTTTCAATAGGCATATCTATCTACTACTTACTTACTTACTCCTGTTACTCGCGATGGAGTAGAGGCTGACGACCTGAATTCACCAATCCATTGTCATAAGCCTTCCCTTCTAGTTTTATCCAATTGTTGTTTATTCTTCTCATGTCTGTCACCATTTCTTTGTGTTATGTGTTCTTTGTTCTTCCTCTTCTTCTATGGTGTTGAGGATTCCAAACGAAAGCTTGCCTTGTGACGCAGTTGGATGCTTTCTTAAATATATATGTCCTATCCACTTCCAACGTTTCTTCGTCTTGATTTCTATCTCCACTGTAATCTGGTTTATTCTCTTCTACAATAGGTTGTTGCTGATAATGTCTAGTCAATAGATTCGAAGTACTTTCTTTTGTTGTTGTTGTTGTGGACAACTATACATAAACACTTGTATCTTTTGGATAATTGACTTTCATAGTTCTCTAAGCTTTCATCCTATACAATAGAACTATCTATCTATATCTCGATGAAGTTATTTCTATAGAATGAATTGTCAATCATATTTGTATAAAAAGTCTATCTGATTAATGAAATTGAATAGAGAAACACAATACAATTGGGTGTATCCATAATCTTCGAATGATATTCCTGTTTAGTTGATTATCTATATTCAATGAATAGTTAATATATTTATATTCATAGTTACTTTGGTTACCTAGAAAGAGTATCCGCTTTGTGATTTATGAAAGAATTCCATTTCTCTTATGTAATGTCATGATTCTACTCAATGAGTTCAGCTAATTATTATATGATTGATTCACTAATCGAAATATTTATACCAAACCAATGATATTCAATTGATATGTGTAGCCTTGAATCATTATTGATTTTTTGTTCTCTTAACCCTTCTTCTAGTTGAGTCTAGAACATGAATACCAGCTTTTACTATCACTTAATTACTTACGCCTGTTACTCCTTGTGAAGGAGCATAGGCCGCTCATCAGCATTCTCAATCTAACCCTGTACTGGGCAGTCCTTTCCAGCTCTTTCCAGTTGTTATTCATCCTTTTCATATCTGATTCTATTTCTTGACGTAATGTGTTATTTGGCTTTCCTTTTTCCCGTTTCCTATCAGGATTTCAAGTTAGGGCTTGCCTCGTGATGCGGTTTGATGATTTACGTAATGTATGTTCTATCCATTTCCATCGTCTTTTCCGAATTTCCTCTTCACCTGGAATCTGTTTTTTTCTCTCCCAAAGCAGACTGTTACTGATGGTATCCAGTCAATGAATGTTGAGTATATTGAATGGACAGCTATTTATAAATGCTTGCACCATCTTGATGATAATTGTAGTAGTTCTCCAAGTTTCAGCTCCGTACAGTTGAGCTGTCTTGACGTTCGTATTGAAGATTCTCACTTTGATATTAGTTGAAAGTTGTTTTGAGTTCCATATGTTCTTCAGCTGAAGGAATGAGGCCCTTGCTTTGCCGATCGTCGCCTTTACGTCTGCATCTGATCCTCCTTGTTCATCGATGATGCTTCCCAGGTATGTGAAGGATTCTACATCTTCCAGAGTTTCACCATCAACAGTGATTGGATTACTATTCTGCGTATTGTATTTGAGAACCATGGTTTTCCCCTTGTGTATGTTGAGGCCTACAGACGCCGAGACTGCTGCTACACTAGTTGTCTTCATCTGCGTTTGTTCGTGTTTATGGGATAGGAGGCCTACATCATCTGCGAATTCCAAATCGTCTAATTGATTCTGAGCTGTCCATTGTATTCCATGTTTTGCCTCAGATGTCGAGGTTTTCATAAGCCAGTCGACCACCAGAAGAAAGAGGAAGGGAGAGAGTAGACAGCTTTTTCTGACTACAGTCCTTACTTGAAATGCATCTATTAGCTGTCCTTCATGCACGACTTTGCACAGGAGTTCAGCTTCTACTATACAAATCATTTATTTCAAACATATTTGGTTTATATTATACCAGTCAAACCGACTACATCACATCATAATATAAGGCATAACATTTATATAAGATCAAGCCAAAGAAGTGACTGTGAATGTAAGAGATTGGAACTAATAGTTTAGGGAAATCGCATAACAATGATCTATAAGTCAAAATGAATCTTATAATGAAAGGAATATAGATAGATATACCTAATCTAATTATTGAATAGTTATACAATAAGAATATATGTATAGCACTAATCTATGAATAGTTCTCAGACGTTACTCATCAATTAATCTTTGCTAGGATATAATAGTTAGTGTTTTATTTAACCAAGTTCATTTTCTATGAGATAAGATCTCTAACCTCATATCTAATCTTTCTACATAAAGATTTGGAATTCAACTCAAAGAAGAATATGAACTTGATATTCTATACTGAATAATTAATAAGTAGTCATTAATAAGTCACTAACTTCTAGTCTGAGTCATGTTGGGAGATGAAGACTACTTGGTTGGGATCCACGTGACAATCGTAACCAATGGTTGGAGACACTTAGTGACATAGTTCAGAATCGATCACAATGGTGTCGGTGTATACACTCTTTGTCTTCCCTTAAACTATCAGATTAGAATTGCTTCATATCTATCTTCCTGTACTATATCCTCATATACAATCTTTCTTTTATATAGTACCACCATTGAATTAACTACTTCTATGAATTCGGTGTTCATCTTGTTGTGTTAATGAGGTATGGCAACTTAGACCGATGCATATATATGCCTGGTCCTATGTTGTAGCTGACTGATTGACTGAGTCATGAATATTATGTTTATTGAAATGTTTAAATCACTTTAAGCAGTCCATGGAATACATCTTTAAGGCGAACGTTTTGCTTTGATTTTCTTTGATTTTCCTTTCTTTCCTTTGATCTTGAGGATTCCATGTAAGGGGCTTGTCTTGTGACGCAGTTAGATGCTTTCCTCAATGTGTGTCCTATCCACTTCCAGTGCTTCTTGTTGATTTCTTCTTCCGCTGGGATTTAGTTTGTTCAAAAATATAAGGTATTTATGACAATGTATATGTCCTTAGGTTTCCCGAAAATTCTGAAATGCTACTAAACATAGTAGCAGTATAGGTACCTATTATCCAATCAGTAATCCGACATGTGACCTTTTACTTTCCAGATGTGATTAGATGGTGGTTGGAGGTAATCGACAGGAAATCCTGGACACGGGTTTCGTGCTACTTGGCACTCGTCAGCAAGGTGTACCTGTAATCTTTGAGGGAACTGGTACTCCCTGACGGATTCGATCCCGTGTCGCTCAGCTTCACAGTCAGATACGTTACCACTGAGTTATCTGGGCCGCAAGCGACCTCCTGTAGGACTTTTACTTTCCAGATGTTTCTGACAAAACTTCTATTGAATACTGATTAGATAAGATGTTTCTCAATGTTTTTTTAAGATCCTTATTTTCAACCGACTTTTTTCTCTCTGTGAGGAGTTTTCTACAACTTCTGAAACAATTCTGTTGATTCTAATTAGAAAAAAACCCACCAAAAAAGTGTATAAATCACTTAGAAACAATGTAAATCTAATTTTCATTATTTGAATTGACCGCAATTTAGTTTTTTTTTTAAAAACTTAAATTATCCGCACATTTATTGATTTTTATTATCATTCAAGGTCATTTAAATAAATGATAATTTCCCAGAGGTTAATGTAAATATAATAAGCCTATAAGTAAAGAAGAAGAGGAAAAAACAAACAATCAATAAGGTCAAATATTGATTAATTGATTAATTAATCAATAAAATAATGGGCAAATGTTTTTTTATGGGTACACAATTATGTGTTACATAATAAATGAATATAGAAATTCTTATTTCAGATGGGTTTTTGTGGTTATTATAGTAATTTCAATGGTTAAGATCATGAGTCAGTTGAAGTTATACCACCATGGAAAACCTGGAAGCACTGGATGGCCGTTTCGTCCTAGTATGGGACTCCTCAGTAGTGCACATCCACGACTTCGCCTCCTGCGAGATTCGAACCCAGGACCTACTGGTCTCGCGAGCGAGCACTTAACCACTAGATCACTGAGCCAACCGGCATCCAACAGTCTTCATGTCTAACTTCAACTAATCCACGAAATTGAGCGACACATCCACCATTGTCATCAGTGAGTTACTATCTCACAACAGACCTGGTTTCTTAAATAAATCTTAATTAAATTACAATTATTAGAAAGGGATTTTGTGTAGAGTTTAATAATACAATAGTTGATTAAAGTTAGAGTAGTATGGAAAAGTATAAAGTACTAGAAGGTTGTTTTTTGTCTTAATATGGGATTCCTACAGGAGTGTTTATCCATAATCTTGTTCGCGAGATCCAAACTCAGAATCTACAGTCTCATATGTAAACATTTAACCTCTAGATCAATGAGCCACGGTTGATATTCAGTAGTGTTAATATTTAACTTTAACCAGTCTACGAAATTATGCCATCATTTACCATTGTCTTCAATAAGTTACTATCTCACAATACACATGGTTAAACTCCAGTGAGAGGAGTACCATACTAGGATAAAATGGTCATCTAATGTTTTCAAGTTTTCCACGGTGTTCTAGCTATAATTGACTCATGAATTCTTATTAAAAAAAAGAACAATTTTGGTGGAGTTTTGTTCTCTGAGCTGGATGGTTTGGTCGTGTAGCTTTCATCGTTCTTCTGAACGACATCATCAGCACAAACTTCAGATAGAAGTCTATCTATCTTCTATCTGAAGTTTGTGCTGATGATGTCGTTCAGAAGAACGATGAAAGCTCCACGACCAAACCATCCAGCTCAAAGAACAAAACTCCACCAAAATCATCCACCTGAGCTACAAATCTTCTCCACCATCTCAAAAGAACAATTAATTGTTTAATGATAATTATAGTCGTCAATTAGTGATTTACAATGTAATTGAATTCTAATAGAAGTATATTCGGCAAGACTATCATTTATGGACGAACCAATCAGATACATGATGAATATGTCTTGGATATTGACGTGAAATTCATTCAACCATTTGACTAAATAGAGTTTTGGTATTATAACTGATGTCAGTTCATGATGAAAACCCTAAATTCAATTCCTAACCCATAACTATCAACTGTAAATGATAATTCTAATTCCTCATACTAATTTATAACCTTCATTTGGTCCCAGTTACTAGGTGGACACTTTCTAGGTCAGTTTAGCGTCCTTCAAAGGTTGTCCATAAATGATAGTTTCAACGTATAAATGACTAATAAATGTTGGGGACGTTAGATCCCCAAAACTCACTTGGGAAAGGACCTCATTTTGTAATTTTATTTAGAAAATTTCAATTTTTTTGTTTTCGCGCCAAAAGTGCTCTTGTCACCTTCATATCGTATTTCCTAGTTGGGAAATATCTTAAATGTTATTGGTCCGTTGCGTCTTTTAGTATGCTATTTGGTAACTCTCCCCAAGGACTGTTTTGTACTGTATATATATACGTTTTGAATTGTGTTTGTTGTGATCGCTCGTTTCTGACTGTTTGCAGAATATACTTTCTCATTCCAAGCTTGGACTTCTCTTTCTAGTTAGCGGGGCTGAGATGCATCAATCGTTAGCTTACTGGTCTTTGGTCATCGAGTCTTGTTTATCGTTCGCAGATTAAGTGAAATCGTGATAGCTTCAACCCTAGTAATAAATAAACATAGTAACAAAAATCAAATCAATGAGAGATATAACCAAAACAAAAAAAGTAAATAATGACAGATTTAAGATCAATAAGAACCAATCAACATCGAGATGTACAGGATGAATTGTGAACTATATGTGGCGAAATTCGAACATTTCACTTCTACTTAAAGTTTGTACTACTAATGATGTCGTTCAGAGGAACGATGAAAGCTTCCATGATCAAATCATCTAGCTCATAGAATATAACTCCATCTGGATCATAGTTTTTTATGCATGTTCTAAATTATACTTAATAAAACTCCTTTCTTTTTAACTTTCATCTCTCCTTTATGAAACATAGATCCTTGGTATAATTTGTATTGCATTAGCTGGAAGAGGTTATAATGAAATTGGATTTCAATATTTAATTGGAATTGGAACATTTTCAGCTATTGGAAATATTGTCTTATTATTAATGTATGGTTTTGCTACAACAAGACCATTAGATGGTCGATCAATATTAAAATTAATTGTAAGTTCCATTTACTTATCTAATCAACAAAACGTTTTAAATGATACACATTCACTTGATATTGTTGTTTTCATTGAATCTTCTCATTGATGTTTAAGACTGTAATTGATCAGTCTCTTATTGGTATTCTTTGTGTGGATTGCTTCCATGTAGCCTTAAGTCACAAGCATTATAAGCAAAGATGGAGAGTGGCTAGCAATAGAATGTAGGACGTGAGTTTCGTCCTATTTGGAACTCGTCAGCTGGACATACTTACATCTCATAGTTGATGTTCATTCGTGAACTCGAACCTAGTACCGTTCGCTTCAAACATCATCTTGTTATCCACTTAGGTACTGGGTCCCCATAGTCATTCGATTGTGTAATGGGTTGACGTTTAAATTCACTTGGTGCTGTTTTACTTGTATCTACCCATTGATGTTTTAGGACTGCAATTGATCAGTCTCATGTTGGTATATGTGTATCATGTGCAGATTGCCTCAATATTACCTTAATACACAAGCATTCTAAGCAAAGATGAATAGTGACTAACAGTGTAATCCAGGATGCGAGTTTCGTCCTATTTCAAATTTACTTAAAAGAAGTATTCAACAGATATTTATTTTATAAAACTGGAACTTTTTCATTCTCATCGAAGTGATTCTTGGTATGATTAAATAGATTAGAATCATAGTAAACAAACAGACATATTTGTTATGATTTCTCATGATGACAGTGTATGTTACTATCATTAGTATTGTAGTGAATGAGAACTCAAATAGGGACAATCTCTAACCTTAATCTTTCCAATTACTACTTATACTTTTACTACCTCTACTACTATGGAATTTGAATCAACAATTACATCTCTGTACTAATATGGTATGGCAACTCGAATTGATATACGTACGTACGTAGTTCTACGTTGTTACTGATTGACTGATTGAAAATCTGAGGATCATACATTAAACATTCCATTTGCAAAATGTTAATCAATTTTCTCAAACTTGGCTATTCTTTCTGTAAATGTTAATCGATCATCTTGTATTTTCATACCAATTACTTTCTGTTCTCATTCTTTCCTCTACGATCTTCTCAACTGTCTGCTACTAGACATTCTATTCCGGACTAGCATTACATACTACTTATGTCGTCATAAGTAGTACATATCACAGTCTTATATACTGATTGACATAAATACTGTAAGATAATATTAGGCATTTGGTTACACAAAATTATAATTTGACAAACAATAATAATAACCAGTTTAATGTCATAATCATAGAAACACAATTGAATACTTTATTCTGATTAGTTCAATATCAAAAGGAGATAAACCGATAAGACTATCCACATTAGATAGTGGTTGAAGGTAGTCGATAGGAAACCCTTGATTCGAGTTTCGTGCTACTTGGCACTCGTCAGCAAGGTGTGCCTGTGATCTTGAAAGAACCGGTGCTCCCTGACGGATTCGATCCCGTGTCACCTAGTTTCACAGTCAGAGACGTTACCACTAAGCTTTCCGGGCCGCAACTAACCTCCTGTAAGACTTAGATGTAATCACAATTGATTGATCATTGAGTAGTGATCAATGTCATGCGTTTCAAGTCCTTATTTAGTGCAGATCCAATGCTATCGACCATGTTGCAATGTGGCCACCAGTCTGAGTGACTCGACATTGCGAGCACTATATATTGAGATTAGATTGTAGTTGGAGGTAGTCGACAGGAAACCCTGGACACGGGTTTCGTGCTACTTGGCACTCGTCAGCAAGGTGTACCTGTAATCTTAAGGGAACTGATACTCCCTGACGGATTTGATCCCGTGTCACCCAGATTATTCTAATCACTTCACTTAACTAACAATCTAAAATGTTGATTTGTAAATGAACTACTTTTTAATTAATTTATTAATTGAATTTACAAGTCAATCCAAGCTAGATTATCATGAAATACTTGGAAGAAATAGATGGTCATTTCGTCCTAGTATAAGATTCCTCAGCTGTGCGCATCCACGATCCTACTCACAGGATTAGAATCTAGGACCTATCAGTCTTTTTATTAGTTCACTTATATAAATTTAAGCAAATAACGATATAGCAATCTATATATTGGGACTGAGATCAATTTTAATTCATAAACTAAATGGCTAAAGATGATTTCTGTGAAAGGTAAGGAAGATCAACAAGGTCATTGGGATAATAATAGTTGATTAGCTACAATATATACTTGACAGCTATTAGATCTGTTCTACTTCAGTTTGAATTTGTTCAACATGATCTACTTTTCTATCGTCAGTATCTTGACAGGAGACTTTCAGGTTTATGACAGTACTATAAAAGTAATTCTTAAAGCATGTGGAATGCTTTGGTTGTGAAAGAGATCGTTTCATTTTAAAATACAAAATCTAGTAGATTAAAACGATTGTATAGATGGTTCCTCTGCAGCTCGTTGACGGTGGCTTGTACATGATGTAAAGTTATAAAGTGAAGAATATTAGTATAATTGGATGAATTTAGATCGATTGATCCAGACTTTTTAAACTAAGTGTTAGTATAACTTGAAATATGATATGGGATACATCTGATCGTAAATGACTGAATTGCAATATTTTCGACTGCTAGTTGAATAGGTGAAAGATATAACATGATGCACGCAATGTCGAGTCACCTAGACTATTGGACACATTTCGACCTGCACTAAGAAGGACCTAACATACATGATATTTATCACCAGTCAATGATTATTCAGTTGCGGGCCCAGATAGCTTAGTGGTAACATCTCTGACTGTGAAGCTAGGTGACACGGGATCGAATCCGTCAAGGAGTACCAGTTCCCTCAAGTCTACAGATATACCTTGCTGACGAGTGCCAAATAACACAAAACCTAGGTCCAGGGTTTCTTGTGGAATACCTCCAACCGTTTATAAGTCTCATACTAGGATGTAGCGGTCGTCGAATGTTCCCAAGTTTTCCATGATTGTCTTCTTGCTTTAATTAACTCATGAATTCAACCATCAGTTTAGACGTTTTTAAAAAAAAGAGATAATTCCACAGTAAATAGTGTTTATTTATCTCAGAATCTAATTATTGATTATATGCAAAGATGGATGATGGTTAGCAGTGGAATGCAGAAACTTGTCAGCTAGATGTAACTTAAGTCAATATCGAAGAAATACGCACAGGATGTTCATATAGCAATAAAAGTATGATCCGTTGCAGTCTTAAACAACAATGGAACAAGAATCTAACAACAAACTACCATTCTTGGATGTAGTAATCACCGAAAGCGAAATAAGAAAACTGGAGACTCAAGTATATCGGAAGCCGACCCACACAAATCAAATTCTCAGTTACAGTAGCAGCAACTCAAGAGCTCAAAACTACATGCAAACTTTATAAAAGAGGGCGAGGATACACTGAAGTACACTTGCAGCACGAAAAAATGAAGAAAAATACCCGAAAACTATCATTCAAAAGAACGGCTACCCAATCAACTTCGTTGAAAAATACCAGCTGAATACATCATCAGAAACAATGTCGAGCATAGAAATCAACAAACGGATCACCCTACCATATATAAAAAGCATATCAGAAACTACAACTAGATTGTTGAAACTTTTCGGAATAGGTGTTGTACCCAAACCAACAAAATCACTGCAATCAGTCCTATGTAAATCAAAGGATGAAATGACAAAAGAAGACAAACTAAACATCATCTACAAAATAAATTATGCCAACTGCGAAAAACACTGCATCGAATAACGCGGATGCCCTCATCATTCTGCGCCTGCATGAACATTAATTAATGGTCAAACGCTATGATATATCTTCACTTGTATCAATGCATGTATTCAATGTATGTCTCATCCACTTCCCACGTCTTTCCCTAATTTCCTCGTCAGATGAAAGTTGATTTATTCATTCCCACAATAGGCTGTTGTTGATGGTATCTGTACAACGAACATTTAGTATCTTATGTAAATAAGTGGTTATGAAAACTTTTCCCTTCTTGATATTAGTTGAAGTAGTTCTCCACATTTCATCTCCCTACAGGAAGACTATCTTGACGTTCGTATTAAAGATTTTGACTTTATTATTGATTGATAGACAATTTATTTTAAGTTTCATATCTTCTTTAACTTTAAACATAATATACTACTGATATTTAATAAGAACATTCATCATCATCATCACCATCATCCAAAGCATCATCATCATCCAAACATCATCATCATCGAAAGCATCATCATCATCATCATCCAAAGCATCATCATCATCATCATCATCCAAACATCATCATCATCGAAAGCATCATCATCATCATCATCCAAAGCATCATCATCATCCAAACATCATCATCATCGAAAGCATCATCATCATCATCATCCAAAGCATCATCATCATCATCCAAACATCATCATCATCGAAAGCATCATCATCATCATCATCATCCAAAGCATCATCATCATCATCATCATCCAAACATCTTCATCATCGAAAGCATCATCATCATCATCACCATCATCCAAAGCATCATCATCATCCAAACATCATCATCATCGAAAGCATCATCATCATCATCATCATCATCCAAAGCATCATCATCATCCAAGGCATCATCGTCATCCAAAGCATCATCATCATCCAAAGCATCATCATCAATCAACTTTCAATGTCATTCATATATGATTTCATTTACAATGAAACAAACATATAATAATTGAATATTTAATTGTATTCTGTACAACAATCAATCATTTCATTAACTCATTATTATTCCAATAGTTTCTATGCATAGAATCATTGTATTCACTTGATATTGTTCATTTGAATAGTTTATTAAAGTACAGTTAAATAAAATGAAATAAAGTTTTGTTTTTTTTCAGTATGAAAATTAAAAGAAAGAAAAAAGTTCTTCAGTCATGAAAATTACAAAAATAGGTACATTCGTTAAATGATTTGAAAGAATTGATATTGAAGGTTCTGGGTTCGAATTCTGAGTGAGTAGTGGACGGTAACGCAGTTTCTTGGATTGATTGAAGTTAGACAAAAATACCGGTTGAATGCTGACCGGTTCAGTGATCTAGAGGTTAAACGTTCACACATGACATTGAGAGTATTAGATACCGGCTCACTGATCTAGAAGTTAAATGTTCGCGTACAAGACCTAAGGTTCCGGATTCGAATCTCATGTGTCAGATCGTGAATGTACATTGCTGAAGAGTCCAATAGTAGGACAAAACGGCCGCCCAGTGCTTCCAGGTTTTCCACAATGTTCTAGTTGCAGTTGAATCATGATTTCAACTATTGGAAAACAACCCATTGTATGAACGATTAGGAAACATTATAAATAAATCAAAGTTAAATATGAACACTATTAGATTCACTAGTTTAAAGATTTCGAGTTCAAATATGTGAAACTGAATGTCGTCGATTTGAGTTCCACATATATAAAATCATAGATGTATACTTCTGAAGAGTCTCATACAAGAATAAAACAGTCTTTGGATACTTTAAAGTTTTCATAGATCAATAAGAACTTTCGTCTAAATTTGAACGAATAGTTTCACACTATTTGGGCGCCAAGTTAATATGAGTCATTAAAGAGGAAGAATGTTGTATTTGTAAAATCTCAGCGAAAGAATTGGAAGTAAATCCAACGTTTCGCTTAGCAATCTGGTTCAAGCTTTTTCAAGGAAAATATAATCAAACAACAAAATTATCGAATAAAAATAGAGGTACATGGTTCTCTGGTTTACTGTATACTTCAATAGGTCATTCAATCAACGTGAACAATGTATAAAGTAGGTATTTACATTAATGTGTAAGAGATATGTGGTGTGGAAACGAAAAGTCTTAAGATAACAGATTGTGTGTATATGTAAATGATGTGAGAAGAAGATATTTCATTCAACTATAGATTGTCTTCGGTCTGTGTCTATTAAGAAACCATATCATTTTATATATGAAATGAATCGAAAATGTCACAGCATGCATTAAATGAAGATAAATAAATAAGATAAGTAAACAAGATGAAAGACTGAATTCAAAGAGAGGAATGTATTTGTAATTGAAAGATTGTGTTCTTTTAATGTTCCAGTTAATTGTTTAACATATTCAGATTAAGCGCCTGGCGTGAGACTGATAAGTCCCGGGTTCGAATCCAGCGGGGTACAGATCGTGGATGTGCACTGTTGAGGGGTACCATACTAGGACGAAACGGCCGTCCAGTGCTTCCAGGTTTACCATTGACTCATGATTTCAACAAGTGACATTCAGATAAGCCAACTGATTTGAAACCGTTGAATGTATTATCTATTGATTAGTTAATATGATATAGATAGATCAAATGGAATAAGGAATTCAAGTTTACTTATTAATTATTAGTTGCCGTAGGACAACTAATTGTATTCCATCTCTCCTATTAATACTGTTTGAATTAGCCCATACATGTGTAGGTTTCAGTTGTTAGTCGTTCTTTGTAAGAATTAAAGCCTTTTTGAATGTTTCTTACACCATAGATCATAGATCATATAGTTTCAATGAATTCATTAAATGAATTCAATTTTTATCTTGAATTGTCAACTTAACAACCATTTCAATGTTTTCATTATTTATTTAATTATCATTTATTTATTTATTTACTTTTGGCAGTTTATCATCACTTTAAATATTCATAAATTCAATGATTTATTTCATGAGTGTACGTGTGTGTGTGTGTGCGCGCGAATGTCTCTATTTGTGTTTGTGTGTTTGTATGTCTGTGTGTTAGTGTGTGTGTGTATGTGCAAGTGTTTCTGTGTGTGTTTTTACGTTTGTGTCTGTGTCTCTGTGTGTTAGTGTGTATGCGAATGTCTCTGTTTGTGTTTGTGCATTTGTTTGTATGTCTGTGAGTGAGTATCTCTTTGTGTGTGTGTGTTTTTTGTGTTGTTTATGATAATGAATGAATTCATTTTAATTGTTAATTTCCTATATATATCTATATCTATTTCTTTTTATTTAAATTTTTCTTCTTTTTCTTTTCTTTTCTTTTCTTTTTTTTGTTGTTGTTGTTTTAATAACCAAGGAAACTATTTATCAGTTGATTGTCACATTACTTTATTGTATCTCAATTGGTGTAACATTTAATCAAATAGATTATTTACAATATTTTATTGGACCAATTACAGTAAGTAGTGTCTATTTAATTATGATTAAATGTTATGATTATATCATTAGTGTTATTAGAGATAAGAATTGATTACAATCATAATCGGTAGTAGTGAAATTTCTAAAATCTAAACAAAACCCCTTCTGATATTAATCAACATATGGTCACTAGTAACTGACTTCAAAAGAGATACTCCTGGAGTTCTAGTGAGAAGTCGTTACCAGTGGAGTTCAACCAGGTCTGTTGTGAGATAGGAACTCACTGAATACATTGGTGTACAGTGGAGCAACTTCGTGGATTGGTTGAAGTTAGACATTTACACCGTCGGGTGCTGGCTCAGTGGTCTATTTGGTTAAGCGCCTGGCGCGAAACTGATATTTCCTGGGTTCGAACCTCGCGGGGGACGGGATCGTGGATGCGCACTGCTGAGGAGTCCCATACTAGAACGGAACGGCCGTCCACTGCTTCCAGGTTTTTCATGATGGTCTAGATTCAATTGACTCATGATTTCAACCAGTGAAATTTCTAAAATCTCCACAAAACCCCTTCTGATAATAATAGTAATAATGATAATGAAATGTGATTATTGACATGAATGTGAAATAAAACATTTGATTATAACTAAAGGCATAAAGTCACTTGGTAAGATGGTGGTTGGAGGTAGTCAACAGGAAATCCTGGAGACGGGTTTTATGCTACATAGCACTCGTCAGCAAGGTGTACCTGTAATCATGAGGAAACTGGTACTCCCTGACTGATTCAATCCTGTGTACGTAGCTTCACAGTAAGAGATGTTACCACTAAGCTATCCAGGTCGCGAATGACCTCCTGTAGGACTGAGATATATTTACAATTGATTGGTCACTGGGTCGAGAGCATTCGATCTGCACTAAGAAGGACTTGACACACATGACATTGATCACCACCCAGTGGTCAATAAATTGTGAAATTCACTTGGTATTGTTGCTTTACTTGAATCTTCTCATTGTTATTTGGGACTGCGTCATGTCCGAACTGCCTCAATATTGTCCTGATTCACAAGCATTGTAAGCAAAGATGAATAGTGGTTGATAGTGGAATGCAGGACGTGCGTTTCATCCTATTTGGGATTCATCAGCTGGATGTACCTGTATTTCACAGTTGATGTTCATTCGGAGACTAACCCAGTACTGTTTGCTCCTAACTTTATAGCGTTATCTACTTATCTACTGAGTTCTGATAGCCACTTTTTTGTGTAGTGGGGTGAAGTTTATATTCACTTGGTATTGTTTTACTTGAATCTTCCCACTGATGATTATGTCTGCAATTGGTCAGTCTCTTATTGAGATGCAGGTACATCCAGTTGATGAGTCCCAGATAGGACGAAACGTGCGTCCTGGATTCCACTCCTAGTCATTATTCATCTTTGCTTATAACTACAGGGATAGTTCGCATTATGAAAAAACTATATTTTGCAGACTATAAGAAATTGGAAAGTATTAGACAACTGTTTAATTCTAGTATGAGACATGTTAGTCTAGGTCTAACTCAGAACTTAAAGTATTGAGGAGAGCGCATTACTTTTAAACCATCTATGAGGCATATTCTTAACTTTTGTCATTACCTGTTGTAAGATTTTCATTATTCATTCTCAGCAGTGATAACTGTCTTACTTTAAATATGACTGAACTCGACCGATCACACCTTTGCAATAATACTTCAAAAAGCAATATTATTTGTATAATCAACTCTTTTTTCAATATCATCCCAATTATATATTTGAAAACATAAATATTGAAAGACAAAGATACTGAATACATATGTACCACACAACTCCTTTGATTTGTGAGTGGACTGTGATACTGCTCGAATGCCCAGACCGAAACAAGTGGTTTTCTCAGTGCTCCACTCCCGAAGCCTTCTACCTAAATGTCTGATCCACATGGTAGTGGAGCAGCGTTAGGAGACGCAGTCTCATGGTAGCCGGTGACCAACAATAGGTTCATACAGCATTTACTTCCTCAGGATCCTGGAGCCCATGTACACCGTTGGTTTGGAATCATTGTCCAACTCCCCTATGTGGACCCTCCATATCCACCAACCCGAATATTCGCTTTTTGTCCTCTCAATTTCGTAAACAACACCGGTGCCGCGAGAAGGTAGTAAGTAGAACTTCCCTGGCAGTGGTTGTATACGCGTAGCCATGTGAGAGTTTAATGGCTCGAGATCTGACTCCAGTTAGGTCGTGTGAATGTTTGCTGTCGAAATATATGTTCCGACTACTCTCGTATATCTTGATCGGCTTAGATCGCGTTAGTGAATAACGGGATTAAATAAGCTAAATACGAAAATGGATTTCGAATATGTATATTCCATGCACTCATTGATTTGAACAGGCAGTCAGAGAATGAACCCTAGAGATGAGAGCGAATCGAAATTACGCGCAGGGAATAAGGCCAATAAGGCAAATCCATTTAACCAGGCGTTAATCAATATTTATAGTCCCACAAAAATCAGTTACAGACATGTGATGAATAGGATAAGATTTGTATACATAGATACGCTCATATAAAAACAGTGAAGTTTGGATAAGTGGATAATTAACAAGATCAAAACGTAACTCAAGTAGAATGAATATATTGGCCTGTACGAAAGCTAGAATACGGTATATGGGCTTAACATAATAACCGATACTACAAGAGTTTTTCGAGAAGGAGAGTGGAATCTCCCCACTCTTGTCCATGCCATTTAGGCATTTGATGGCAATATCATCCAAGTATCTCATCACACAATGTTTACAATTAAATTATTGTTTAACAGCTCCCACGTTAAAAACTCAAGTTAAAAAGAGACGTTAGAGAGTTCAAAGAACCATCGAATCTAACAGTCATTGAATAATGTTTGATCAAACATCAATCATTAAATTCTATGCTGAATTAATTTTTTATCAAGTTTGGAACACTTTTTTTCGCACATCTAAAATTGACTTACTGATAAAAGGTACGTCATGATACATCTACTGAACTTCTTGAAGATAATTGATATCTACTATTCACTCAGTTGTTTGACATTGAATTTCTAGCCGCTTTCTAGATCATCCTTACAATTGAAGAACAAATGGAACTCATAACAACTATCAACCAATATCAAAGTCATAATCTTCAATAAGAATGTCAAGATTGTCCTACTGTACGGACCTGAAGCTTGGAGAACTACTACAACTATCATCAAGATGGTGCAAGCATTTATAACTACTCAACATCCATTGGCTGGATACCATCGGCAACAGCTTTCTTTGGGAGAGAAGAAACCACCTCCCAGCTGGAGAGAGAATTAGGAAAAGACAATGGAATTGGATAGAACATACATTACGTAAATCATCAAACTGCATCACGAGGCAAACCTTAACTTGGAATCTTGATGGGAAGCGGAAAAAAGGAAAGCCAAATAACACATTACGTCAGGAAATAGAATCAGATATGAAAAGAATGAATAACAACTACAAAGAGTTGGAAAGGATTTCCCAGGACAGGGTTGGATGGAGAATGCTGGTGGATGGCTTATGCTCCTTCATAAGGAGTAACAGGCGTAAGTAAGTTCCAGATCCTCAAACAATAAAGAAAAAATAATACGAAGTAAGATAATTGACAATAACATTGACCTGTAGAAACTTCTGAAACAATGCTAAATGATTTTATCATCCAATTAGTGTATAACACATAGATTATCAGTTTTTTCTTGCAAGACATTTGAATGGTATATACTTTTGTTGACTTTTTGATAAGTTTAATCAATGAGTTCTGGGGAAGAAAAAAACCCCGACAAAGTATACCCTTCACTTCGTATTGTTTGGCTTGTATCTTCCCATTGAGGTTTAAGACTGCAATTGATCAGTCTGTTATTGGCATACGCACAGTATGCACATATGCCAATAACAGACTGATCAATTGCAGTCTTAAACCTCAATGGGAAGATACAAGCCAAATAATACCAAGTGAATTGAAATTCACCTCATCGCACAAGCCAGTGGCTATCAGAACTCAGTGGCTGAGTCGATAACGCGATGGCGTTATAAGCGAGTGGTACTGGGTTTGAGTCCTAGAGTGAACATCAACTCTGAGATGCAGGTACACCCAGCTGATGAGTTCCAAGTAGGACGAAACGCGCATCCTGTATTCCACTGCTAGCCACTATCCATCATTGCTTACAAAATATACCCTTATTCACTTAACTCTATATAAGTAGTATATTTCAATGACTCATCTGATTGTTTTATAATCATAATTTCATTCATTTATATAGATATTTACATCAGCTAATTTTGGAGCTTATATATTTGGTAGTATGGTTGCAATCACTGAATTACTTTGTAAACATCCAGATATCAATACTACTAATAACACTACTACTACTAATAATAATAATAATAACACTACTAATACTCCTATGAATACAAATTCGAACCCTAATCCATCTCAACCTGTTAATCAATTGAATCAAAGTAAATAACAAACAACTCAATTGTGTTGTATATTACATTATATATATAACCATAGTTATCTTATTTACCCTTTAATTACTTTATACAATATGTGCATATTACTGAATGATCTATCTATGTATTATGTAATTGATGACAATAATCAATGATATACAGTATTCCTTATACAATTTGATTGTAATATTGGATTATGTTTATGATGGACTGTTGATTTGATCCTTGAAGATGTTCTTTCAGAAGGTTAGAATTTGGTTTATTTCAAAGAATAAGGGAATATACAATTCATTTATCACTTATCTTCTGTTTAACTTCGCATGTAGCTCTTCTAGAGTTAATGCCGGTCCCAAGCCTGGGTTAAGGAAGAGGGTTGTGCATGGGGTTAGCGACTCGCAACAAAAAAACGCTAACCGGAAAAAATAATTCATACTATTTAAACTCTACCCTGGGAGTTAGAAGGTCTTCATTTAGAAGGACTATGACGCCTGATGGTGAAAGCCGAGTTTCTTCGAAAGCCACGAGGCCGATGCCCCTTCTAACAACCAGAGCAACAATTTTTATAGGTACATGGAACGTCCGAACAATGTGTAAGTTATCTTCTATTTATGAGTTCATTCAAGCTAGATTATAATGAAAAAAATTTGAAAGTACTATAAGACCATTTCATTCTAATATGAGACTGACCAATAATACACATTCATAATCTCGTAGACGGGATTCGAACTCAGGACATTTAATCTTATGTACAAACTTTGAACTTCTTGATTAGTAAGTGAGTCGATGTCCAACGATATTACCTAAGACTGATGATCTTTGTATGATTCACTTTACAGAATACAATATGAATAAAATTACCCATTTGAACTAAAAATTCTCAACTTGACTTCAACATATTTGATCTGTTTTCATTTCAACACAAAAACTTCCCATTTCGACTTACTCTGTTTTTGATGGAATTTTGTTCTCTGAGCTGGATGGTTTGATCGTAGAGCTTTCATCGTTCTTCTGAACGAGATCATCAGCACAAACCTCAGATAGAAGTGAAGTGTTCGAATTTCTCCATATGTGTTTCACAGCTTGTTCTGTACACCTCGACGTTGATTGGTTCTTACTGACCATAAATTTGTCATTGTTTACTTCTTTTTTTGGTTGTGTCTCTCATTGGTTTGATTTTTTTCCCTAGATTTGTGCATAATTTTCCAGCTCATTCTTTTTGACGATGACGAATGTGTTGTCTACATAGCGAATCCAAATTTTTGGCTTGATCACTGGTAATATCGCGGCTTCTAGTTTTTCCATCACTGCTTCTGCGATCAGTCCTGATATCGGTGATCCCATTGGTGTCCCTTTTGTTTGTTCGTAGGTTTTGTTGATGAATTCAAAATATGTTTTTAGGCATAAATCGATGAGTTCTAGTAGACTTTGAATTTGAAACTTCGTGTACTTAGTGAGATTTGTGTCGTTGATGAGGAGCAGGGATAGGGTTTCTTTTGCTAACCTTGGTTTAATTGAGGTGAATAACGCTGTTACATAGAAGGATATCATCAGTTTGTTGTTGTTGATTTGAATGCCCTTAATTTGGTTCAGGAATTGTGTGAGGGATTTGATGGAGTGGTTGGATGAACCAACTAAGTGTTTCAGTATTCGTGAAATTTCTTTTGACAAATTGTATATCGGTGTTCCGGGGAGTGCTACAATTGAACGTAGTGGTGTGTTTGGTTTGTGTATTTTTGGTCTGCTTTAGAATCAACGAAGTACTGGTTCATTGGATTTCATTCTCCATTGGTCTTGTTTTGTTATTTCTCCTGCTTTGACTAGCATGTTTAAAGTCTTTGAGATTCGGTTGTCTAGTTTTTTGACGGAATTTATACCCATCTTATCTTCAAGTAGTTCCTCGGCTTTTTTGACGTATTCTTCTTTGTCCATAATTACTGTGGTGCGTCCTTTTTCCGCTGGAACTATGACAAAATCCTTTCTAGTTCTGAGTTCCTTCAAAGCTTTTATTTCTTGTGGGGTCAGTTAGTTGTTTTCCTTTACCTGTTAAGTTTTTGGCACTATAGTTTGCCTTATTTCTTGTTGTGTTTCTTCACTGATTCCTGAAGTTTTGAGTGATGACTATAGTGTTGCGAAGAATTCCAGTTTTGAGGCGTCGCATGTAATGCAGTTTAATCCCTTTCGGAGTAGGTGTTCTTCCGTATTTATTAGTGGTTGTTTTGACAAATCTTCTCCACCATCTTACTCTGTTCTCTTTGGATTCGAAATGTTTAACATACATATTTTTGAGTAACTAATATATTTTCAAAAAAAAAATTATGATCAATCTAATTGAATGTTTGATTCGGTTTCTCAAGCTCTTGCTTGTAATACCCCCCCCCGCCTTCAGGCTAAATCAACACAGCAACCTGAACACGAGAGGAAAGTAGCGAAATATGAGGGAAAACGCTTCACTTCAAAGGTTCGTTTATGTATAGAAAATATAGGGTATTTATAGTCTTTTAGATGGCTTTGTGTTTCCGGAAAATTCAATTCTAGAACGCTACTAAACATAATAGTAGCATAGGTACCTATCATTCAATCAGAAACGTAACATATGGCTTTTCACTTTCTTCATGTTTCTGGCAGCAATTCTATTGAATGCTGATTGGATAAAATGTTTCTCAGCATTTCTAGATCCTTTGTCGGCTTTTTTCTCCGAGGAGTTTTCTGGATCTTGAATAAGTGGAGTAAATTGAAAATAGATGAATTCATGAGTCAATTCAAGCTATACCATCATGTAAAACCTGAAAACACTGGATGAACATTTCAGTCGCGATTGTAAATGCGTACTGTTCAGGAGTGCCATATTAGGATGAAATGGCCGTTCAGTGCTTCCAGGTTTTCCATGATGGTCTAACTTCAACTGACTGATGAACTCTACTATTTAGTTACTACAATCTTAAAAAAACCTCCTTCTGATAATAATTATCATGTGCTCACTAGTAACTGACTTCAAGAGGTATTTCTTTGAGTTCTAATGAGAAGCCGTGACATATGGAAGTCAAGCGTGTCTGTTGAGAGGCAGTTACTCATTGAAGACAATGGTGGATGTGTCACTGAATTTCGTGGACTGGTTAAAGTTACACATTAACAACATTGAATACAGGTTGGCTCAGTGATCTATAAGTTAAACGTTCGTGCACAAGACCAGTAGATCCTCGATTCGAATCTTGCGGGAGGCGGGATCATGGATGCATACTGCTGAGGATGAAACAGCTTTCCATTACTTCCAGCTTTTCTATCATGATCTAACTTCAGCTGACTCATGTATTCAACTAATAAAAATGACTAAAATCTTAACAAATACCCCCCCTCTGGTTTCCATTAAATTCAAAATAAATTTTTTCTCCTATTCATTATCCAAATTTAATTTTAAGTTTATTCGATTATTCCATAAACAAACAAACGAACAAACAAAAATTATTACGGTTGCTATGACAACCAAAAGTAAACAATCAAACGATTCATTCAGTGAAACAAAATCTATTTTTTAATATAAATAGACAATGTTAAGACAATTCAAATAGAACGAGTGTTATTTGCATGAAATAACATTCTGTTTTTCATATATGAATTATAAATACGAATTTCAATGAATAGAAAGAACTCAATACAATCAGTCAGTCAGTCAGTCAGTCAATCATTCAGCTGCAATGTACAATCAGGCACATTATATACATCGGTTCAAGTTGTTATACTTCATTAGCTAATACAACAAGATGAACATCAAATTCATAGAAGTAGTCACTTAAATAGTAGTGATCTATAAACAAAGATTGCAGACAAGGATATAGTACAGAAAGAAAGAATTAGTTTGTAGAAAGAAATATATGAGACGATTTTAATCTCTTAGTTTAAGGGAAGACAGAGAGTGTGTACACCGACGCCATGGTGATCGATTTTGAGCCATGTCATCAAGAGTCTTCAACCATTGGTTACGATAGTCATATGGATCCCAATCAAGTAGTCTGCATCTACCAACATGGCTAAGACTAGAAGTTAGTGACTTCAATGACTGATGCCACATTTTGGTATGACCTGTCCTAACTTTCTTCCAACCATCCCCAATACTAATCATCATTGCGCGTCATGCTAATCGATGTTCAGGGATACGCAACACGTGACCCGACTATTCCAGTCAATGAATATTTACAACCTCATCAACTGATTTATCACCATTACCTAATACTCTGCGTCTAACCTCACTATTACTTACCCGGTGATCCCAGCAGATGCGAGCAATATTTCTAAAGCATCTGTGGTCAAACACTAGTAGCTTATGTGTATCTTCTACTCTTAATGCCCATTTTTCTCAGCCGTAAAGTGGAACAGAAAGAACTGCTGTGCCGTATACTTGTCCTTTTATTGATAGACGGATATCTCGCCTTCGCCATAGGTGACGTAAGTTGAAAAAGCCAAACGAGCTTTTCGAATCCGTGCTGAGATTTCGTCAGACACCAACCCATTAGATCTGATCAGACTTCCAAGACAAGTGAAGTTGTCAACGCGTTCGACTACTTTACTCCCTATCCTTAGTTCAGGTGTTGATGTAGACCAGTCCTGAAGCAACAACTTGCATTTAGAGGGAGAGAAGCGCATCCCAAACATACTGGCATTGTTGCTCAGTGCTACCAGAAGACTGCATTTTATCAGCGTCTTCACCAAACAGGACTATGTCATCTGCGTATTCTAAGTCGATAAGTGGACCTCCTGGAAGGAGATCAATACCCGAGAACTCAGTCAACGAGAAAGTTATTTCCATCAGTAGATCTATGATGAAGTTAAACAAAAGTGGGGAAAGTGGACAGCCTTGACGGACACCACTTGAGGTAGATGACAGTTCGCCATAAGCTCTGACTCGACTAGTAGTGTTCGAGTAAAGAGCCTTTATAAGGTTTATGTACTTCTGGAGTACGCCTTTCAATGACAGACACTGCCACAGAATCTCGCGGTCTACCGAGTCAAATGCTGCTTTTAAGTCGAGAAAGACCACCATTGTCGGACGCCGATAAGTATGCCTGTGTTCTAGAACCTGACGAATGGTGAATATGTGGTCACGACCAAGTCTGAAGCCAGCCGGATTTTCTCGTGTTTGCAGTTCACGGGTCTTAGTTAGGCACCCGATAATTATTGAGACTAGTATTTTAGATGCTATATTAGTTAAACTAATCCCTCTATGTTTGTCACAGGAAGATTTTGACCCCTTCTTATATATCGGGACAAACTGTTTGCATGCCAATGTCCAAGTTAGACTCTTTCATACATATGTTATGATAGTTCTGTTGTATGGAACTGAAAAATGGAGAACTATTATCACCATCATCAAAAAGGTACAAGTATTTATAAACAATGTTCTACGTAAGATACTGAATGCCCGTTGTCCGGATACCATTCGCAACAGCGTATTGTGGGAGAGAATAAATCAACTTCCATCTGAAGAGGAAATTAGGAAAAGACGCCGGAAGTGTATGGAACATACATTACGGAAACTATCAAACCGAATCACGAGACAAGCGCTAAATTGGAATCCTGGATAGAAACGGAAAAGTGGAAGGTCGTAGAACACACTGCGTCGGGAATCGGAAGCAGATATGAAAAGAATGAATGACAACTAGAAAGGATTGCGCAGGACAGGGTTGGATGGAGAATGCTGGTAAGCGGCCTATATTCCTCCATGAGAAGTAACAGGCGTAAGCAACTCATAATGGTCATGATGTATATGACGAAGATCAGATATACTGACTTGTTAGCCTTCGGTATAATCAAGTGAATTAGTACGATAAAAAGAATAAATTTGCTATGACAACAAATATGATTGTTACCATCAATAAATTACGTCTCAGTGAGCTACAATTATATCAAAAAAATAAAACCTATTTTTGCATACATTAATTTGTAATGTCAAAAAGAAGTGAATAGTTTATAAGCAGAGATGGTTGGTGGCTAACTGTAGAATTCATGACACATGTCTCGTTCTATTTGGGATGAATCAGCTGAATAATCACTTTGAAACTCAAATCCAGTATCGTTCGCTTCAAACCCCACCGCGTTATCCACTTAGCTACTGAGTCCTGATAGTCACTAGCTTGTGCGATGGGATGACGTTTTAATCCAAACCACCAACATAAAATAAAATTTTTTTAGTTGATCAGTGTTTTGCATTCGAATGAGTTAATTAACTTCACTAAATATTATCCAAAAACATCATATCAGTAAAAGAGTAAAAGAGTAAACTTTTCTTAAACGCTAAATGGCCATGATAGATTTTTTAAAATCAGTATAGGGGTGTGAAGATTATTAAGTTTTTGAACCGATTGATATTAGACTACCATTGAAAACCTAGAAGCACTGGATGACCATCTTATCCCATTGTGGGACTCTTCGGCAGTGCGTATCCACGTTCCCGATCGCGGGATTCGAACCCAGGGCCTTCAGTTTCGTGTGCGAACGCTTAACCTCTAGACCGCTGAGTTGGCCGGCATCCAACAATGTTAATGTCTAACCTCAACTAATCCACGAAATTGCACGACCATCTTTCATTGTATTGAGGTAGATATCTGTCTCTTGCTGATATGGATGGACTCCACTAAAAGAAACAAATCACAGAGGCTATAGTCAATAGAATATTTTTTGGTTATTTATCTCATCTTCAAAACTATCGAGATTTTGGGGACAATTAATAGGCGTTTGGACACAACATTTAGACAAAAAACTTATCCAACTGATAAATCGATTCTGTAATAAGTGGAATGTAAAATAACATAGTAAAAGGTTTACAGATACATGTTCTCATTTTATTGCTGATTATGTACACCTATCAAAGTAGTTTTATTGTCTCTCATAAGCTGCTTACAACCATATATATTGTATATTACTGAGTTGCTTATGCCTGTCACCCCTCGTAGAGGAGCTTAGGCCACTCACCAGAATTATCCAACCACCTCTGTTCTGAACAATCCTTTTCAGTTGCAATTCATTTTTCTGATGTCTACCCCCAATTTTTGAAGTGGTATTTTCCTTGGTCTTCCACTTTTCCTTTTCCATTCGGGATTTCAATTTAGTGCTTGTCTTCGTACAACAGAACTGTCTTGACGTTTGTATTAAAGGTTTTGGCTTTAATATTGGTTGGCAGTTGTTTTGAGTTCCAAATGTTCTTTAATTGTAAGAATGCTGGCCTGATTTTGCCGATTCCTGACTCTACGTCCGCCTCTAATCCTCCACGTTCATTGATGATGCTGTCCAGGTACGTGAAAGGTTCTACCTCATCCATAGTTTATCCATTAATTGTGATTGGGTTGGTGTTCTTCGTCTTTTATTTGAGAATCTTGCTTTCTCTCTTGTGTATGTTGAGGTCGACTGATTCAGAAGCTGCTGCTACACTGGTTTTCTTGACCTGCATTTGTTGGTGTATATGGGATAGTAGGGCTAGGTCATCCGTCAAGTCAAAATCGTCTAGGTGAATCCAACCTGTCCATCGCATTCCGTACTCCCCCTCATATGTGTAGATCTTCATAATCCAGTCAACCATCAGAAGAAATGGAAAGAGGGAGAGTAAGCAGCCTTGTCTGACTCCAGTCCTCACTTGGAATGATTCTATCAACTATCCTCCACGCACCACTTTGCGGTGTAGTCCATCGTATGAATCCCGTATGATATTGACGATCTTTCCAAGTGGATCATAGTTTTGAAGATGGATCTATAGGGTTCTCCTATCCAAACTGTCAAACACCTTCTCATCATCAAGGCAGTTGATCTACAGTGATGAATTCCATTCACTCGATTGTTCACTGATAGTCCGTAGTGTCGTGATTTGGTCTGTGTGCGACCGATCATTACGGAATCGGGTTTAATGATCACGAAGCTAAATGTCTACAGAATATTTTATTCGGTTTAGAAACGCTCTGTTGAGAAATTTTCCTGGTACCGATAGTATTGTGATGTCTTCGTAGTTCACACACTTGTCGGGACTAGAAAGGAAGGCCAAGGCGAGAGTGGGTTGCAGAATGCTGGTCGGCAGTTTATGCTCCATTGTGAGTAACAGGCGTAAGTAAGTAATAAAAAAGAACCATTTAGGTAATAATATTTTTTCCCCACAAAACTAGATCAATATTTCAATATAGCAAAATCAATACGGCAAAATAAAGTAATTAAAAATATAGATCGTTTTCATGGAGAAGTATAATCGATTCTCTATTTTTTAATCAAGTATTCTAATATAATTTGTTGAACTGAAGAGGGGGGCGAAGGGAAGTGACTGATATATTTTTCTCGTTATATACTACTGGTTGGTATAAAATTTCCTTAAGAAACCGTAGTCATATATAATAATGTAGTGATAAATATAAAAGACCTCTGATTGAGATCATGAACTGATTGATGTTAGATCACCATGGAAAACATGGAAGCACTGGACGGCCGTTTCATCCTAGTAGGGGACTTCAGCAGTGCGCATCTACGATTCCACTCGCGAGACTCAAACCCAGGACCTACCAGTCTCTCATGCGAACGCTTAACCTCTAGACCACTGAGCAGGCATCCAATAGTGTTAATATCTAACTTCAATCACAAAACTCTCTTCTAATACTAATAGTAATCATGTTCTTACTAGTAAGTAATTTCGAGTGGTGACTCTCAAATGTTTAGTAGGAAATTTTAACCAATAGAGTTCAAACGTGTAAGGTATCAAGCAACTTCACAGCGATGAGGTCGACACAGTGATTGTACATTATCATAAGTCGATTGAAATTTATAAAGTTAACCATCGGATTACAACTTTAAAGTTTACTCAGTTACAGTGAGGCCTGAATGTTTTGAATTTGATCTTCACTCGTATCATAGATAAGCACTGTTATTAAGTCTTATACTATAACTAAACAACTATCAAGTGCTTATTGGTTTTTAATGGAATTTTGATTGATCTACAAAAAGTAAATCATTGCCTCATTCAAATGTGAAATGGAATTATTTTTCACAATATATGGTATTTCTGATATCAATCAGCACCAAGTGAATTTAAACTTCATCTCATTACACAAGTAAGTGGCTATCAGAACTCAGTAGCTAAGTGGATAACGTGATGGTGTTTGAAGCGAACAGTACTGAGTTCGAGTCCCAGAGTGAACAACAGTTACGTCTAGCTGAAGAGTCCCAAATAGGATGAAACGCGTATCCTGGATCTTAATAAATAGTTGACAGTTTATAACATAGAAGTTATTATAATATTGTAGTCAACGAGAACATAAGTGAAGACAATCGAATATATTTGAATACAAAATTACAGTACACCTTACTAAAATCTGAGAATCATACAGTGAATACTTCATTTGCAAAATGTCAATCAGTCGTCTCAGACTTTAATGCTCCTTCATTTCTACAATAATCATTCTTTGTTCTCTTTTCTTCCATCTTCTAAGCCTTATACCGCCACGTATTTCAATTTCGATTGATGATACATACTACTTATATCTATCGATATCAGTAGTACACATCACAATACCTTTAATGTCATGCATTCATCAATAAACTAGAAATTGAAATACTTTCAATAATTTAATAAATCATTGTATATTTTATTGCATCATTTTGAAACACTTATATCCTATATGTGGGATCGTGGATACATACTACTGAGGAGTTTCATACTAAGACAAAACGGCGATCCATTGCTTCCATATTTTTCATGGTGATCTAGTTTTAATCAACTCATAAATTATTATCAGTATGGAGGTTGTGGAGATTGTTAAGTTTTTGGTTGAGATCATGAGTCAATTGATGTTAGACCACCGTTGGAAACCTGGAAGCACTGGACGGCCGTTTCGTCCTAGTATGTGATGCGCACTGCTGAGGAGTCCCATACTAGGACGAAACGGCCGTCCAGTGCTTCTAGGTTTC
This sequence comes from Schistosoma intercalatum, assembly GCA_944470365.2. Classification (NCBI taxonomy): domain Eukaryota; kingdom Metazoa; phylum Platyhelminthes; class Trematoda; order Strigeidida; family Schistosomatidae; genus Schistosoma; species Schistosoma intercalatum. Next base: position 19,862,463 of record OX103728.1, read on the forward strand.
CAACGGTGGTCTAACATCAATTGACTCATGATCTCAACCAAAAATCATAAATTATTACAATCTCCACAACATCGCATTGTAATTCAAGGTTTAAACAACATCTCTGTATACTGATTGTTTCTTAGGATTTTTCTTATTGAAACCATGAACGAATGCCTATTACTAGTTGACGATACTGCAGTAAAGGAGAACACAGATGAGGACGACCGAATTATTATTCAGCACAAAATTATAGAGTTACTTGGTAAAATAGAAAAATCATACTATAATACTTAATTCGGCAAAATAGTCAATAATTGTCTCGAACTTCGTTGTTCTTGCATTTCCATACTAATTGCTTTCTATTCCCGTTCTTCCTTTCTTGATCTTCCCCATCTTCTGCTGCCAGACATTACATTCCTGACTCGCATAATATATACTACTTATGTCAATATAAGTAGCATGCACCACAATACCAGTTGTTCTTAATACTAAACAACTATCGTTGATTACTTTAGATTGAAATGATCAATTATGTTATGTTACATGAAATCAAATTAGACAATTAGATGTGTTTTGAGTTCATTTATTGATTAATTAATTATATGAATAGACTGAGGGGGAAGATAATAAGATTCATAGTTTATAGTTAAAATGAAATGACTGATGAGTAAAGCCCAATAGCTCAACATTATTTATTTGAATGAAGAATATTCCATTTATACTAATGAATAAGGCGAGACTCTAATTTATGGACGAGCCAATCAGAAGCGTTTTAGAGATTCCAAGGTTACGGCGCCAACTTCAGTGCTAATGCTAATGAGCGATCGGTTTACAGGGAATTGTGTACAAAATGTGATAATTGAGCGGCTATAACAAATAAAACGGCGAGATTATAATTTGTGGACGAATCATTCAGATATAAGATAACAGATGTCGGATTTGGGCACGAAAGCATTACATCCATTCGGCTAAGTAAATTTTTGGCGTTATATCTGATGTCAGTTCGTGATGAAAACCCCATATATAATTCTTAACTATAGCAAATCACGACAATTATTGCGAACTGGATAATAGAGGCACCAGTAACACTGGCTGAAGTCAGGTACTACAATATATACGGATGACTGGAGAAAGTAAAGATGCCTACATAGGCTTGGTTATATGCATCGTGTCGTTATCCACAAGTAGAATTTTGTGCACTCAACAACCGGAGTGCACACAAACAATGTTGAAGCTGTGTGGTCGAGGCAGAAAGAGTTTCTGAGACTTTATCATGGCTCCAGAAGCCGACTGTTCTGTAGCTGTATGGATGATTTCCTCTACTGCATCCATTACTATTTTAGAACCTGTGAACCTCTTTCTAACCCTGAAAAGTTTTTGAACCATGTATAAGAAGTGTATCCACTTTATTTCTTTGGTTTTGTATAATATATTTTTACTCCATACTAACTGTTTGCTAATTGGCTAATATTTTCCTAGGTCACTTAAGATTCGTTCAAAGATCGTCCATAAATTAGAGTCTCGCCATGAATAAATCATTCGTTAAATGTGAACTGTATAAGAGAAATAATATAAGATTACAATTTAAAGTGATAACATAATGATACCGCCAGTTGGAGAACAATGATTTGTCGATCGGATGAATGACGTGTAAAATTGTACGAGCAGTCTAGAGTCGTTGTCGGTCCAGCTTCCTGACTAACCCTGCCTGCCTGTTGAGTCTAGAACACCAGTCTCAGCCTCTACCATATGAATCATTTGCTTCAAGCATATTGGGTTTATATAAACCAGCCAAACAGACCATATCACACCATAAACTAGAAAATACACATTTGTACAAGATTTAGCCCAAAGTGTCTGTGAATGTGGGAGATAGTAATTGATTGACTACGTATAACTCAAGAATGGTAAATGGTATAATAATAGTTCATAAACCAAAATAAACCTCATAATAAGAGAAACATGAATATGAATAGTGTAGTTATTTAACAATTACACAATTAGGAAATATGTATCGTATTGGTCCATAAATGGTTCTCAAAAGTTACTATTCATAATTCTTGTCGGGATATAACAAAAGAAGCATGTCTTTCGTGTACACTTGAATTTCCCAACATAACCCCTTTGTTTAAACATTGACTAGTTTAGATTTTGCAATAGTTTCGAACTATTTAAAACAGTAATAGATTAGAAGCGTCTAAGTGAGTTGTTTTTCTTATTGCAATGTATTATCAAATTTCAACAGTTGAAAACATGAGTCATTTGAAGCTAGACCACCATCGAAAACCTGGAAGCACTGGAAAGCCGGCTCGGTGGGCTAATGGTTAAGCACTCGCGCTCCAGACTGATAAGCCTTGGGTTCGAATCTCGCGAGGGGCGTGATCGTCGGTGTGTATTGCTGAGGAGTCCTATACCAGGATGAAACGGTCGTCCAGTGCTTTAACGTTTTCCATGGTGTTCTAACTTCAATTTGACTCATGATTGTAACTATTGAAATTACTAAAATCTACACAAAACCCTTTCTGTTAATATCAAATTGTCAGATATACAACATGATATTACCATTCACATTCACAAATGAATCTTGTAAGCATTAACTTTAGATTTGTGCTTTATAGTCAATTGTAAACGTTTAGTTATTGACCATATTGTTGTCAAACAGAATTGTACATTGATATGTGAAGTTATTTTACATTAATATTTATAACACATAATCAATTATCTACTAACTATGTCAAGAAGGGGTGTATGTGTGAGTGTGTGTGGTAATTTTGTTTACATAAATATTAACCAATACTGAAACCTTCTTAATGGGAAATTTAATTATAATCAATAATAATTATACACCTAAATATTTGACAGTATTTATGCTTCATAAATTGATATTTCATATCAGAAGGGATTTTGTGGAGAATTTAGTCATTTCAGTAATTGAAATCATGAGTTAATCGAAGCTCCTGGGTCGAATCTCGCGGGGGGGGGGCGGAGTCGTGGATGCGCATTTTTTAGGAGTCCTATACTAGGACGAAACGGACGTCCAGTGGTTCTAGGTTTACATAGTGGTCTAGCTTCAATAGACTCATGAAATGAACTATTGATATTTCACAGTTTAGTTCGATGTTGTCTTCTATATTTATCGATCTAGGTGATTAGGACACTAGTTATGTCACATCCTACTCAGGATTAAATTTTTGACTAATATATGATTGAGCTAGAATAAAACTGGAAACATTCATACCAAAATGAGATATAACTTCGTCTTTTCAGATCAGGGTCTTTATAATACAATTAATTAATGATTAGAGATCTTAAGTGACATGTTCAAAATTGTTTACTGTGAGACTCATGAATTATTTATCTACTTCTACTAGCTCCACAAATTTAATGTCAGTATATGATTTCTCTGACTCTATTCCATTAGTCTGTAGCGTGGTGCCGAGTCGTAGTTGACTATGAACACCGCTACAGAGAAACACGTGCCAAATAATCCATAAAATCTCCCGGAAGCCAAATATCAGAAGGCAGTTAATGGACCAAGTCGAGATATACTTGCTGGCGATCTCGTGGTATCGAAAGGATACCGAGATCATGCCAGGATACAGGCTTGGTTACAGAACGTAACCGAATTCGCGCGAAGTCACAATCAAAGTGTAAGAATAATGGATGCTTTTTAGCACAGTTAAACAAAAACACATTAAAACAGTCACTGGTGCAATTGGCTTTAATAATAATTGTTTTCAATAAACCAATCGTGTTCTCGTGATAAAGGTGAGTCACTACAAGTCCTTTCTAATTTGTTTAAATTTAATACATATAAACTAATGTGTGTTGTGGTGATTTCGAATGCTCAACGTTGCTTATAACTGCCTTATTAATGTACAGAGTCAATGGATGAACATTTTTGATTACAGTAGAAAGTTTTGTATTCATACAATATTAGGTTTTAGAATTTGAAGACAGTTTTAGTTACCAGTAGATATCAACTGAAAGAATGGTCAAAAATCATTGGTCACTGAACAGCTATATCGTTCTAGTTTGGAATTCTTCAACAGTATATAATCACCCTACTAAACAAGATAATGGCTTTTAACTGATAATTCAGTCAGTCAGCTTCAGTGTAGGACCAGGCACGTATATGTATTGATTCAAGTTGTCATACCTCATTAGCGCGGCATGATGAACACTGGATTCATGGAAGCAGTTATTTCAATGGTGGTAATATATAAAAGAAAGATTTTGTATATGGACATAGTACAGGAAGAAAGAACTAGTTCGTAGAAAGAAAGATATGAAGCGACTTAAATCTCATAGTTGAAGGGGAGATAGAGAGTGTATACACCAATGCCATTGTGATAATTAACTCTAGTTGATTTTCAACTAAATAGGATTGATGATGTCACAGGTATTCAGTGTTTGACAACGCTTTTACCAGTAACACTTTCTAATATAATTCGTTCCCACCCAGAGAAATCAAAAGACAGAGTCGAGGAGATCGGAAGAGTGTATTTGGCGATGACCAATATATCGGAATTCTCTGATCTAATCTGGCTAGCGATTGCGGTAGATGTTGAGCACGGCGTTACCACACGTGATCTGATGCGGATGCTACAGGATAGATAGCAATCACATATTTGACCTAGTTGCGTCTCACCTAGCACGACTGTTTAAGGGAACTTCATGGATTTATGCTGAAATCGTTTATCAATGTGACGATATAGTGTCTTTTTAGACTGTTTGTAAAATGTAATTCAACTTAATAACCTACTACAGGCTGCTACTTTGGATAGCTAGACAGTGATGCATGACGATATCATGTCGACTGTTTATGTGTTTTATGGTTACTGCTTCTAGACGCTGCATAAAATACCAAACCAAGTTTATCAAGCCGAACTTTGGACTTTTTATTAAGTACTAAACTCTCAATGCAGTCTTCTAGCCATGCTATTAGCAGTTAGGTGATATACTGTAGTACGTGCTTGCTTAATAACTGGCAATATAATTCACCATAGGAGTCTGCAGCTTCCAACTCGCTACACGTATTACGGTAGGACAGATAGTGGGAGAGTTCAAATTTTCGAAACACTTTTTTAGATTATTGTTGCCCATACAAGGTAGTTGATTTTAACATGGTAGAATATTTATAAATGGAAGATAATAGGAAGATAGTGAATTGATAATAAATAACAGATAAGTAATGAATATATTTATAACTCCGCCTGGAGTCCCTCCGGAGGCTACTGCCGGTCCCAAGCCCGAGTAAAGGAGGAGGGTTGGGCATGGGATTAGCGTCCCCATCCCGTAGAAAACTAACTCGCTAAAAAACGCTAACCAGAAAAAATTATTCAAACCTTTTAAACTCTGCCCTGGGAGTCAGAAGGTCTTCATTTAGAAGAATTATGACGCCTCATGATGAAAGCCGGATTCGTTCGGAAGTTACGAGGCCGATGCCCCTTCTGACAACCAGAGCGACCATTTATTTAGGTACATGGAATGTTCGTACAATGTGGGACACCGGGAGAGCCTTCCAAATTGCTGCAGAAATGAGAAGATACAACCTAGAGGTACTTGGGATCAGTGAAACACATTGGACACAAGTTGGACAACAACGACTAACTACAGGAGAGCTCCTGTTATACTCCGGCCATGAAGAAGAAAATGCACCACATACACAAGGAGTTGCACTGATGCTGTCTAAACAAGCGCAAAATGCGCTTATAGGATGGGAATCTCATGGACCAAGGATCATCAAAGCCTCGTTCAAAACAAAGAAAGAGGGCATTTCGATGAACATCATCCAATGCTATGCGCAAACCAACGATTACAATGAAGACGCTAAAGATCAATTCTACAATAGGCTGGAGTCAATCGTCGAGAACTGCCCAACAAAGGACCTGACCATTCTGATAGGAGATTTCAACGCCAAGGTTGGAACGGACAACACTGGATATGAAGACATAATGGGACGACACGGACTGGGAGAAAAAAACGAAAATGGTGAGAGATTTGCAAATCTATGTGCCTTCAATAAGCTGGTCATAGGCGGCACCATATTCCCACATAAACGCATTCACAAAACCACATGGACTTCATCGGATCACTCTACACAAAACCAAATCGACCATATTTGCATCAACAAAACGTTCAGGAGGACTATAGAGGACGTGAGAACCAAGAGAGGAGCTGATATAGCATCAGATCATCACTTACTGGTCGCCAAGATGAAATTGAAACTCAAGAAGCACTGGACAACGGGGCGGACAATATCACAAAAGTTCAATACGGCCTTTCTCCAGGATACTAACAAACTCAACGAATTCAAGATAGTTCTCAGCAACAAGTTCCAGGCCTTTCATGATCTACTCAATGGAGAAGGAACTACTGTGGAGAGCAACTGGAAGGAGATCAAAAAGGCAATCACTCCAACATGTCATGAGGTCCTGGGTCACAAGAAGCAACATCACAAGGAATGGATCACTGTTGATACACTGGATAAGATTCAAGAAAGAAGGAACAAGAAGGCAGCAATCAACACCAGTCGAACAAGAGCAGAAAAAACCAAGGCACAAGCTGAATACAAAGAAGTAAACAAACAAGTGAAGAGGAGCATCAGAACCGACAAACGTAAATATGTGGAAGATTTAGCAACGGCGGCGGAAAAGGCTGCAAGAGAAGGAAACATGAGACAATTGTATGACACGACTAAGAAACTCTCTGGAAATCACCGCAAACCAGAACGACCAGTGAAAAGCAAAGAAGGCGAGGTAATCACGAACATTGAAGAACGGCGAAACAGGTGGGTAGAACACTTCAAAGAACTGTTGAATCGACCAGCTCCACTGAACCCACTCAACATCGAAGCAGCACTCACGTACCTCCCAATCGATGTTGGCCCACCAACAATTGAAGAAATCAGCATGGTCATCAGATAAATCAAGAGTGGCAAAGCAGCAGGCCCGGACAACATCCCAGCAGAAGCACTAAAAGCAGATGTAGCGGCAACTGCAAGGATACTCCACATTCTCTTCAATAAGATTTGGGATGGGGAACAAGTACGAAAAGACTGGAAAGAAGGACTCCTGATCAAAATAACGAAGAAAGGCGACCTCAGCAAGTGTGATAACTACAGAGGCATCACTCTTCTCTCAATACCGGGAATAGTCTTCAACAGAGTATTGTTAAACAGGATGAAGGACTGTGTAGACGCTCAACTTCGAGACCAACAGGCAGGATTCTGTAAGGATCAATCGTGTACAGACCAAGTCGCAACTCTACGGATTATTGTGGAACAATCCATTGAATGGAATTCATCACTCTATATCAACTTCATCGACTACGAAAAGGCATTTGATAGCGTGGACAGAACAATACTATGGAAACTTCTTCGACACTACGGCGTGCCTCAGAAGATAGTCAATATCATGCAGAATTCGTATGATGGATTAAACTGCAAAATCGTGCATGGCGGACAGTTGACAAAGTCGTTCGAAGTGAAGACCGGTGTTAGGCAAGGTTGCTTACTCTCACCCTTTCTCTTTCTCCTGGTGATCGACTGGATCATGAAGACGTCAACGTCTGAAGGGAAGCGCGGGATACAATGGACATCTAAGATGCAGTTGGATGATCTAGACTTCGCAGATGATCTGGCCCTTCTATCCCAAACGCAACAACAGATGCAGGAGAAGACGAACAGTGTGGCAGCAGCCTCAGCAGCAGTAGGTCTCAATATACACAAAGGGAAAAGCAGGATTCTCCGATACAACACAACATGCACCAATCCAATCACAATTGACAGAGAAGATTTGGAAGATGTAAAAACCTTTACATATTTGGGCAGCATCATTGATGAACACAGTGGATCTGATGCAGATGTGAAAGCGCGGATCGGCAAAGCAAGAGTAGCATATTTACAACTGAGGAACATCTGGAACTCAAAGCAACTGTCAACCAACACCAAGGTCAGGATTTTCAATACAAATGTCAAGACAGTTCTACAGTATGGGGTGGAAACCTGTAGAACTACGAAAGCCATCATCCAGAAAATACAGGTGTTTATTAACAGTTGTCTACGCAAAATACTTCAGATCCATTGGCCGGACACTATTAGAAACAACGTACTGTGGGAGAGAACAAACCAGATCCCACGGGAGAAAGAAATCAGGACGATGATGCGCTGGAAGTGTATAGGACACACATTGAGGAAAGCACCGAACTGCGTCACAAAACAATCCCTCACATGGAATCCTCAAGGCCAAATGAGAAGAGGAAGGCCAAAGAACACATTACGTCGGGAAATGGAAATAGACATGAGAAAAATGAACAAAAATTGGATGGAACTAGAAAAGAAGGCCCAGGACAGAGTGGTTTGGAGAATGCTGGTCGTGGGCCTATGTGCCATTGGGAGTAACAGGCGTAAGTAATTAAAGTATAGTTGTGAGCTTTTATAAGGCGTATTAACTATTGCTACATGTCATACTCTCTCTTGTTTGTTAGTGATTAGTAATGGAGTAAGATCGTGTTTAAATTATGATTCCTCATTTGATATGCTGTGTGGCCCAGTCATTTTAAGTATATTTTTTTGTGTTTAAGTGATGATTGAAATGGGTGTAATGATAAAAGCTGACTGCTCACTTATCTCTGAACTCAGGGAAATGCATATAAAAGGTTTGATATGGTGTTTGTGTGAACTAATGATTTCTTGGTACTTGATGTGTGGTTGATTTCAAATTCCAAATGCAATACGTTCGTTTGTGCTCAATTAGTTCTGTTTGACGGAAACTGTGTTTGTCATGTGGCAAGTTTCACTTATGTCATCCATGTGTATTTCGTTATACTAGACGCTTTAAATATGACAAGATTGGAAGCACATAGGCAGTTTTTGAAACTACAGTGCATTCTGCTGCAGATGATACTAAACTTTGTCATTCAGGTCCAATTAATTCAGGTGATTCTAATGATCATATATCACCCTCATTTACAACTTCCAATGCCTCACTTAATATTCAGAAACAATTACATCTGCTTAGTGGTGCTTTTCACGATCTTATTGTTGACACTGAGTATTAAGTCCATAATTTCGGTTAGGAAGTTAAAGTCACTAAATTCTAATTCTATAATTGCTCCTAACAAAGTTTCTATTTCGAATATTACTGGTCGTTAACTTTCTATTCTTGAGTGCTGTGGTTTATTAATCAGCGATGGTAAATTTTTAATTGTAAATTGTGAATTTCTCATCGCTGATCGCGGACTATCTATACTAGGTCTGGAGAATGTGAGAATGCCTCAGAGTCAGCTTTTCTTATCGACCATCGAAAATGGTTCTAACGATGAGCTTCATAACTTGCTAACTACGGAATTGAAGAGCGGCAAATTAGGCACGACTCCAAAGTTCCCTTGTTTTCATATGCAAGCGAGAAATTTCAAAACCCTAGAAAGAAAAGTCAATTCTACTACCTTTGCAAAAAGAAAAGAACTGGAGAGGAAAGCAGATAAAGTTTCTCGGTGCTGAATAAGTAAATCTAAATCAAAGAAACAATAATGAAGTTGCCTATACAAAAAAGTCTTTATAAAAGGACTACTTCTTCACAACCCATGAAAGATCAGTCAAATCAGGTCAATAAGTCAGTGGTTCATATGAGATATGGTTACAACAACCTTATGCATTACAAGGAACCAGGTGAATCTGTTCCAATTCCGGTTGTTAAATCTAATACTAATGAGTGTATTATAGATCAGACAGAGTTTACATCTAATACACAGTCTAAGAGATATAAAATGAACCTAAGGAGACGTTCAATCAGTTACAGAAACTTAGATTCCAATTTGAGCTCTGACAGTCGTGGTGTTTGTTCGAATTAATGATTCCTTGGTACTTGATGTGTGATTGATTTCAAATTCCAAATGCATTACGTTCGTTTGTGCTTAGCTAATTCTGTTTGACTGAAACTGCATTATTTCGAGGCTTTGTGGTTCATAAAATAATTCTACTTACCGCAGTATAGCTAACCAGCAAGAGCCGATCAAGCGTTGGTTCAAGATTAACGGTGCTGATCACGTTTAGAATACTAAGCCATAGAAGAAATAGGAGACATCGATATGAATATGATTAAATCCACAGTCAGGTGTTGTACACGTTCCGAGTGGTGATAGGCGCGTAATAGTCTTTGAAGACAAGCAGGGTTTTCTTATTCAGAACGTTGTTAATATTTTTGAATATTTGAGTGCATTCTGATGATATATGAGGAAAGTAGGCATTTCCACTTGAACGATCGGTCAGTTATTGAACTGTAGCTAAACAATAAGGAATACGTTTTCCGTAGAAGTTCACCCGTGTAGGAAATCGTATGAGTTCCTTTGATGAGTTTGGTAAGAGATATTCGTGGCAATCTTTGGTGGTCGCGACGAAATTCTCTGAGCGTTTACCACGTGTTACAGAAAATCTGGTATCATCCTTTTAAAATTACATTTCCTAGAGTCAACAACGGCACCATGCTTGAGTGATTGCCACAGTAATATTCCAATTTTTTCCATTGATGTTTGGTTTCTGCTGTACTGGCGACTAGAAAGTTTTCAATACTTGTGTTTATTGTTCCTCGAATCCTGAGTCCAGGTGGTAAGAAAGTGTTCTGAATGATGAACATTGAGAGCTATTTTCATATTCTTTCGAAAAATGAAAATAAAACAAGCCAGTTACAAAGGAGTTGACCATCGAATAGCACTTCGAGTATCTGTAGAACCAAGTAAGCCGCTCAACCTTCTTTTGAAAGGAATTCTAACAAGTGCTGTTAGTCTGTCCTCTGGTAAGGAGTTTCACATTTAAGTATTTCCGACCACGGAGAGGTTTCAAATGGTTCTGAACGGAACAGAAGTTCTCGCTTAGCGAGCTTCCATATCTAGTAACAGTGGTCGACCGATGCCTCTATGTAGGAACCTAGGCACATTCAACGATAAAAAAAGAACATTAACAAATTATAGCGAGATACTGTCCTTGGTCCTAGAGAATATGGCACGTATTGCCTAAAAAGACTCCTATATGTGTTGCTGGCAATAGTTCGTTTGTGCTCCGCTCAGTCATGCCTTTTTCATTTTAGCATTCTATGACTGCGATTCTTAATGACTGAGCGTTGCTTGTGGTTTTTCAAGATTGTCCGCGGACACATATCGTGCACACTAAGAAGTCCCGATGAGCGTTCACACTAAGTTAAGGGTGTGCTTCCCAGTCGACACATCCAACCGTTTGTAATTCATACTCCTGTCGTTAGTAGAACGCCTTAGCTCGGTTTCGCTGATAAAAATGAAGGCTCTAACAGAATGACTACGTTTGCCCAGGAAGAAATAGGACTGAGAGGTTCTCACTTATAAATTCTCCATACATTCTAAGCGTGACGGTGCATAACCGTCTCTCCAGCGAGTTAACTCAATATTTTAGGATAATCACAGATCTTCAATGACGTTGAAGAACCGAGCTTAAGTAGAATCTTCACCTCCAAGGTACACGTATGCATCGAATTTGACTTTAAGAAAATTGAAGTCTCTTAGAATTAAGACATCACTGTATCGAAGACGAATAAAGCAGAATAATCCCTCCACCAAACGATTATTGCGCCCCACGTCAGCAGTGAGCTTCTTGTAGCTGATTTCAACGAGGCATCTCGAGGTGTTAACAGTCTCACTGGGTAACATATAGATTCACCAAGGCCGATAAACTCTTGAGTGCACACTTGATGTGTTACCAAGCCACATCGCTGGTACAAGGCAACCTCTCCCTGGCTACGGGTGTCCGCTGGCAGGAAATGCTCTGTGGATAGCAGCCGCCATTTAGGAGGATGAGGACTTCATTTTAATTAACCGTCGTCTGGAATTACCGTCCTCCTTGTCTTATTGTACCACTTGTTGAGTCATGGGTTCTTGAGCTTCAGAGACTACTTTATGAGTTTCCAGGCTAGAACATCATAATCTGCATGGTCACCATCCGTATTTTCTGAGACGGCGGTATCCTTTTTTAGCAAAAAAGTCTCGCTAGGCTCCTCCTGCTATGTCCCTGAACAGATTTCACTCAAAGTATGGTACATCAGACAATACTCTCACATCCAATTCTGATTTCAGAAAGTTACTGGCAAGCAAAACATCCTATCCATGAGCAGAGTAGGTGAACGTTACATGAAGGAGCCTTGGATGATATGGTTGCTCGAAATTCTTCATTCGGCTAAGCCGTATAGTCGTTAATAGCTCAATCTCGAGGAGTTCAAGCTTAGGAGTAGATTGCTCTGCCAAACGACTAGCTGATTTCACCACAAGACTTGAGCTGTTCCGCTTTTTTGACGGTGACACTTCATCCTTTTTAGCTCTTTCGAAAGGGATCCAGTCACCTGCAGAATTTTTTCGGACACAGTTGCGTTTAGGAAGCCTGGGCTGGGAGACCCGAGTTTGCTGAGAAAGTCTAGCGCTGTCGATGTTATGATGCAGCTGAACTACAGCATATCCTCACTACTTTCGGTGCGTGTTCTATCGACACTAGTGCTGTTGAAGACTATCTTCGGCTCACTTAGTGTTTTTGTTTGTTTATTCGTTTCAGGACTGTCTTTTTCGGGCTTGCTGACAACGTTTCTCTCAGACCTGTCAAAAGAATGATGATGTTGCCCAGAAACTTCTCAACATTCATGTTGCATGTGTTGAGTACCCACCTGCTATCTGAATTATTAAATCTGTTTTAAACAATTGCTACAAGATATTTTTACAAATTTTGCACAAATCTGTTCTACCATAATTAGATGTCCTTTTTTATGTAATTTAGTGCTAAAATGAACTAATGATTTGTGAGGGTGAAGATGGGTGTGCTAAGTATACTGCATGATGATCATATCCCCTTTAACCTTATGTAATTTATTAACTGTCAGTTAGTGACTCCCAAGTGAATCAAGTGGAATTTATATTTTATTCCTAGTTCCTTTCTAGTTACTCTTCTTTAAACACCGTCGAAGGGATTGATATCCTCCCTGTGGTGAAAAGATATGACTCAAGATTTGGTCGAAGTGTTTTCTTGGGTTAACACTGGAAACAATTTTAAATAAATTTTGAGGTGAAACCACCTAATGTTCTGGAAAGAAACCATAAGACAGAGGACACCTCGTTAGTTTCAGTATGTCAACGATGAGAGACACAGAGTATTATACAGAACTATATCAATGGCTTTTTCTTTAATTTAGAGTGCCATGCTGACTACCTTCAAGTAAAAAGAGGTGAATAGAGTGTCAATGCTAAACGTGCTGCATTAGGAAAGAGGAGGTTTTCTGGTCCAGTCGTACACCCCGTTTGATCTTCTTTCAAAGGTAAGATATCAATTGTATCTAGCATCTCTTAAAATCTTAGGATCATCCGTGCATGGAAAAGTTTGGGTCTGTGATATTAGACAAATTATTGATAGGTAATAAAAGGAGGAGTGACTCAAAATTCAAATCTCGTGACACTATTTGTCATCAGGAGCCGTCCAAATAAAGTGGAGAGGATCCCGACGGCTTGTGATCTTTGTCATGACTGATCTGAAGGCTGCTAACACCCACTAATTTAAGCTTCAGGCACAAAAGTTTATGCTCGACCCTATAGAAGTCCAGGATGCCCATATGGACAGGTTGACATGGACAGAGAGATAAAGTCCAGGCATTCAAAAGTTTCATAACATGATAACATGTTTGTATGTACCGATGAGTAATTTTTTAGTTATTCAGCGTGTAATTCAAATAAAAATATGTGATATCTTCAAGTGCGCTCATTGATTTTTCTTTGAGCTTATCGATTTTAGACTACTACGGTCCAAGGAAGTGCTAGTTATTACACAAAATTCTACTGTTTACACCTACTACCGGCCAGTTAGGAAGTGAACTATGTTATGAGCCAGAAACCAAGTAGTTATTGGGCGGGGGTCACCCTTTTCGTTACACTGTTGCAAGTAGAGACAATTAGACGCTCGAACAAAGTGCGAACTGATACTACTTGTAAGGACATGACCTAGAAAACGAACAAAACAAGGCAACTCAATTGAAGGTTTTTCGGCAGTGATATTGCCAACTAACAGCAAGAAAATAGATGTACATCTCACTGTAAATCTTGATTTAAAGCTAGCAAACAACCTCGTAAAGTGATGAGTCAGCCTAAGAATTATATGACACTGTCAATATATACTGTCGATTTCGTAAATAATATTTCAGAAAATAAAGGCAATAAAGGATTAGGAACAGTTGCCTAATTACAGTCATATTACCTCTCAGCTGCATGAATTGCCTTCGTACTCCGATTCAGGATCCAAATGTGACGTCTTGCCATACTTTCCGCAGCAGGGATGTTGGCAAACATTAGAAGTTTTTTCTTTAATCTCGGTAAACCTTAAATCCCATGTTTTGTTCAAAATAGGTTGTCCTTCGTATTAGGAACTATCCAGAGCATGAAAATCTGAGGCTGTTAGTTTCATGATCTCTGCAGGTGGCTCCATGATTCTCCCACTGACAAATTCCAGACGTTTCTTCAGGTTTCGTTGAGGTCTCAGAGTTGGCCACCATCATGTATGTCTTTCATATGTTAGGAAGAGAGTATACATCCACTAGATAGGTCACAGCGGCAACGGACTTGAATATGATGAGTTCATGATCACTTCTGTCCGTAAATGGAGGGTAAGAAAATTACCCGAATTCACCTCTTCCGGCGAGGCATTTGTTCTGAACAGGAGAAGAATACTGTGGTGGTTTGTGCTTTACCGAGAGTTACTTTGTTATTCAGGCTAGTGTGATAGAGGAGGGCTGGAGAAAAGAAGAACATGAGAAAAGGTTGGTGGATTCAGCATGCGGCACAATTCACTTATATTTACAAGGGAAAGCAATGGACAACAATCAGAAATAGCATAAGCTCCACATTGAGACAATCTTGAAATCAAAATCAGAATCAGATAGTGTTGTAACTTTACGTCCGGCTAGTTATCACGTAATTTACTCGCTAGCTCCACGACCAAACCATCCAGCTCAGAGAACTAAACTCCACCAAAATTACTCGCTAGTCGAAATACGACTTATTCACATATATACTGTATTAAACCAATGACGTTCTACCGGTCTGATTAGCCTAGCGTCCTTAATAGCCCTTTGCTCGCCTAGCCCGTCCGGTTGAGTCCAGAATGCCAATAACAGTTACCACTATGTAAATCATTTATTTCAGACATACTTGTTTTATATACCAGTCAAACAGACCTCATCGCACCATAAAATAGGAAATAGCATTTATACAAAATAAAGTAAAAAGTGATTGTGAACGTGGGAGACAGTAATTAATAGACTGAACATAACTTAAGAACAGTATATCGCATAATAATAATAATCTATAATGAGGGGAATATGGATATACACAGTCTAGTTAGTGAATAGTTATACAATAGCAATATACAGATAATAAAAGTCCACTAATAAATCTCAGACGTTACTCGTTATTTAATCTTCTTTAGGGTATAAGAGATAGCTGAAGTCGCCACAAATTATTTAGAGCATATCTTGCAGGAACTGTATTGGCAATGAATCATGACAACATGATCATTATTGCTGAACATAAGAAACCACGAATGGTTTGCGATGCCCTTTGAACACTTGGGAAACGTCATAAAAACTACGTCTGAGGGCAATCAAAGGATATAATATGGTTCGACCACGCACGCCTGGTCGATCTGCGTAACTTCTTGCTCTTCGCATTAAATATATTGTTTCACTATGACCTTGAATATGCTCTGTAATTGTTCCCTAAATAACTGTACCACTGACTGTCACAATAGGACGAGTAAAAATAAGCAACGATATGACTTCGACGTAAGGCCTTATGGATTCGGTAGTCATATCATGACAAGTGTACAACGTTGAATTGTATCCATCACTCTGTTAGCATAGATAACTTTGCTAATGATGACGTAGACCCAAATCCTACAGGATCTCTAACGCGTTGATCTAAAGCGAGTGTGGTTGTCATTTCGAAGTGTTTTGAATCATGTGACTTCACTGGTGCCTGTCTTTAGGTTCAGTTTGTCAGTTATTCACTGAAGTCACCTATCACAAGATTTCTGCACCTGAATGGCCAGTATTTGCTTGCAATGAATTCGTTTTACTCGACGATCATGGAGAAGTGGATTCAGTGAGCACTATAATGCAAATGTTACTGAATGTATATTTCCTTAAATGAATTAACTGCCATAAACAGTAGCAGTAAACAACCACAGTACAACAGGATAAAGTGGACACAATTGGATAGAAATAATAATAAGATATAAATAACACCACAACTAGGTCTCTGTGTAACTGGATTGGATTTCTATTGACAATGACAGTTAGAGTCACTGGCACTCGTATTGTAGTGAAACAAACCCAAGATTGGATCAGACTAGCCTAATCCAGGTGGTACTGAACTTCATTCAAACTGTTCAGAGTGTTAATTAGTCAATGTGTCTCAATCTAGCAGTAGAATATGATTAAAATACGGACAGATAGATAGTCAGCCTGAACTAGCCAGAGAACTGAGCGCAAGTTAACAAATGCGATTGAAACATTACATCCGACAGTCAGATGTTCAGTTAAATTAACACGCAGTTGTGCGCATTTAACATATCTGTAGTAAATACCATAAAGTGCATGTCTATGTACATGCAAAATATTAATTCACGGTTCTAAGGGTTCCAGGCGTTACAGTGGCATCTAGGAAATCACAGATGAAGCCTACATATTTATTGCGCGATTGGACTGTGAAGGAGAGAAAAACTTATCGAATGAAGCCCGAAAATCTACCAAGTCGAATTCCGAGAGGCTATTTGTCTTCCAAAGAAACTTTTCGAATGCCATTTTCCTTAGGAGCTTTTCGAATCCTTTTCGTGCTCTATTCTGTATAATTGAAGTATGCTAACTCCTGCTATAGTTTCCCGCGAGAACCTTGGATAATGATGTTCAAATTTAGACTCTGAGTTTCTTTCGGAAAATTGTTTGGGATTGTAGAAGATGACTGGCCGATTTTGTAGGTCGGACATGACGTTTCCTGAGATTTTTCATTAGGCTTTTAGCATCGCAGTTTGATTGGCGAACCAACTTATGGGCTTTAATTTTGGTTTTCTCCTTTGATTTTCTTGGTGTCATTATGAGATATTTGTTTAATTTGCTGTGCTTCTGAGACAAGTCTCTTACTTTAAGAAGGTCAGGCTATGATGTTGTTTTTACTTAGTTGGCGAGGAATTCTAAGTTTGCATTGAGTGCATTACGCTTTTTGGCGCCCCTTAATTTCAACCCTTTCCTCTTCGCATGTTCGATTATTTTTAAACCTCCTGTGCATCAGTATGCTCATCATCTACAATGTTTCTGAGATATATTGTAGTTTTTTATTTTGATCTGATTCTGGATAGCTAATGACGCTTAATTTGTCTCCGATATTTGCTCAGCATTTCGTGTTATCTATAACTTGGTATTCATTTAAGGAAAGTTTTATAGTGATGTTCAGTAGCCTGATCGAGTCAAATGTCAGCAAGGAACTTTCATTGTGGCTGAATCTTACGGTAATAAGTCTGTGGCGCGTAACATCACCCAAGGGAGTCAGGATGAGTCCAGTGCACTTGTAATGCGATTACTTATTGCAGATATAACGTTGTATTCCTAAAGCGAAGAGAAGCATATGGGTCTGCCACAATGACATTTTATTCAACCTATTTAACTGAAGAAGTGGTGTGTGAGAAGTCCTGATTGAATAACGAAAAATAACTAGTTATTCTCAAGACTATCCAACATAAAATCTGGGGGTCAAAAATGAACCCGCATTCAAATTACATCACTGAGCACACCCGAAGGCCCTGCATTTCGCAGATTTAAATACAGATTCAGATGTTTGTTGTAAGGACAGAAGGCTTACGGCCTATGTTATCCCTTTCTCTGAGTGTCTAGTCTTCTCTTGAATAAGCCAATTGAAAGTGCGGACACCACTGCTCCGGGCAACAGATTCCAAGAATTGATGACCCCGTGTAAAAACCTGTGTGCCACGGGAATTTTGTTCGTTCTTGGCTTCTCTACCCACCTATTATGTCCTTTGAATCTTCACGATATGATTGGAAGAAAAGTAGAGAATATGCCAGGTCCAAAATCATTTCTAAGTATTCTGTGCATCAAAATCAGACAATCTCTAAATCTGCTGTATGATAGAGTAAAGAGGTCTAGCTTTACAGGCCGCTCATTACATGGTAAACCCCAGAGTTCTGGATTCGAACTTGTAGCTGCCCTCTGTACGTTTTCTAGGATATCCGATTCACCTTTTAAGCAGGGGCTTTCAGGCAGAACGCAATTTTCAAGTATCTTCCCCGCTAAGGCTGTGTATACTGAAGTGAGTATTGTAGTATCTAACTTGTTGAATGTCCTTCCTAAAGCCCATAGGGTTCTAAACCCCTTAGCTGTCGAAGTTTTAAGATCATGACTCACTGTCATCCCTAGATCCCTGTCAGACTGAACTACGGGTACAGGCACTTCCCCTATGTTGTACTTATTCATCTTTGTATCCCCAACATTCATGTAGACACATTTGGCCGCGTTGATAAGCATAAGCAATTTTTCAGGCCAGCTGATCAGAATATCTAAGTCTGCTTGAAGTGCTCATCCATCTGCATCTACTATTATTTCTCGCCAGATTTTTACATCGTCAGCGTATAGTAGCATTGGGGACTTAACTATACTTAAAGTATAAAAAATAAAGGACCTAGGACAGAACCTTGCGATACTCCACTAAGTACTGGTCGCCAGGCGGAACAATGTACAAAGTTATTTTCTCTGCATACAAGTACCTCTTGGTGTAGCTACTTGAATAGACATAACACTGACACTAAAAAAAAAACAATACCTAGACGACACTTTAACTGGTAATTTAGTCCGACCTAAATAAAATCAAAAGTTTGCACACTTTGAGAATGATCAAGGTTAAAAGATTTACTCATTAGGGGAAGATATCACTGAAACTTTTAAATAGCGCCCATTTACATTTATGAGAAACTAAAGGTAAATGAAAAAAATTAATAAAATAATAATGCACCTTAGTATAACTTTAACACAAATTAAGTATGCCACAGTCTGTTTTACGTTTTTTACCACAGTGATGTTAAACACTGCGAACTAAGTAGTTGCGTTCCATTTTTGGACCAATCAGGGCTGGCCTATTTTCGTCGCGCATTATTATAATGTCTTTATGTGTGGGAATTTCGATAGCACTTTCTTGGTAGTATTCAGAGTCGCTTATATTTTTTAAGAGTCTGTAATTATGTTTTAGTGTACGTTTTTAGTGGTTAGGATTCTGGTTGTTATCATGTAACTAAATTAACTTGACAAGTAATACGTTGTTCAGAATATCATTTTTATTGACCTAATCTTGTAAATATTTTGAATCCATATTTTCATATTATGGGCCTCATCCTATTAAGTATTTAGTGAATGCTTGGAACCCTTTATATAACGGCTCCCAGTAACTGGGATCTTACAACTCTTATGAATGCTAAGTTTTAAAAGATATGTAGATCAAAAAAGATAAATATATAGTTCAATTATTCACAATAAATTACAGGCAGTGTCTGGGTAAGTTAATGTTGGCGTTTATTTCAATATTTGATAAGGGTTAGTTGTGAATCATAGTTGCCAATTCTTGTTGTCAGTATTGATTCATTATAAATTTTTGAATCTCGAATCTATGAGTTATTGCAATCCACTCGTAAGGGACTAGGTCACACGTACTTAGAACTTATTTGGAACTTGGACATAGGATTTTACGTACAAAACACATAGTGATCCTTCCTCTCCAACACTAATTTGCTGGATTTAATAATACTGCCAGTGGCCTATCATATTAGGAAGTAAACTATGCAGTCGTATAGTACTATTGTTCTTTCAAATTTTACTTTATGGGATGTCAATAAACTAAAAACACCTGGCTAGGGTTGTGTTGTATATTGCACTGTACACAGCTCACTTGGTTTCCTCCGACTTGCGCCACCTGTGGTGCAGACGAGTTATCCATCTGTCTCTCAAAAGGCAAGTACACTGTACATCATCCTGCTCTATACTGCTTAGTGGTTGCAAAATATTGCCAGCGAAAGTGTAGGTTGTTAGTATCCGATCGCATCTCTTCAAACCATTTTTCGAGTATTATGAAAACAGGGAGTAATCCTAAATTTAAGCATTTGCTTTTTGGTGAAAATAGTTACTCGATTTATGGTTAGGTTATGTACTGCTGATATGATAGACAAGAGTGTACAAACCTTTTAAAGGCTCTCTAATCGAACACTATTGGTCGGGTCAGCTTATAGCGAATTGCCACCAGAATTGTTAACCTCCAGTGGTGTTGTTTAGTTATCTCTCGTTTAATTGGCTTCGCGATATATGCTTCTCTAGCAACAGCACTTTCTACACTTCACTTTTCAGGAGTTGGTCTCACTTCAGACAGTTCACTTATCGGCTAGAAATACTCAGGCCACGACGCTGACAAAATGCAATCTTGGTCGTATTAAGTGACTTATATGAAATGCTATTCCATCTCTAGTTACATGGCGTTGCTTCATAACTGACCTGGGTCTACGCCTGAATTAATGACAGAAAAGTAGTTAAGCATGTCGACCACTTGTCTCGAAGGTCTCACCGCCGTTTGGGGGCTAGTATCTGACGGAATCTGGGAACAGATTCATAAAGCTTGGTTAGGTTTTATCAACCTATGTCACTTATCTCATAGCCAAGATGTCCATCTGCCAACTAAGGGCATGTATACACAGCAATACTATCTGTATTACTTTATGGTTGTGAAACGTGGTCTATAAAAACAAAAAATTCATGGACTGAAGATTTCTGGTCACAGGTTTCTCGGAATGTCACTGGCTCAGATGCACTCACCGTTTCTCTTCCTCTAGATCTTGAATTTCAGTATTCCTTCATACATTTTTACTTATTATTTGTTTATTTATTTGAACACAAATATTGATACAAAGGGGCACCGACACCGTTTATTTATTTATTTAAACTCATAAACATTGTTACAAAGGAGCACCAAAATATTTATGGTCCAAACAAATCATTGAATTTGTTTGTGGGCTAGGATACTACCACGTTGTCTAATCCACTAGGCAGTGAAGCAATGTTAAGAAATATGGTCCCATGGTAGCATGTAATGGGTTCATATGCCATTTATTCCCTCACAATCCTGGAACCCATGTGCACCGTTGATTTGGAATCATGGTTTTCCAACTTCCCTGGCCGGATACTCAGCTCTCGCCAACCCAGTTTAGGCGCCGGAAGTTAGCTTTTTGTCTTCTCAATTTCATAAACAGTACCCTGGCCGCGAGAAGCCAGTGAATAGGACTTCCCTGATAGTGGCTATACACGCGCGACTGTACGAAAGGGTGAAAGGATTCACTTCACTCTTGACTGTACCAAGGCCTTTGAGGTCATTCATGGGGTTTACGTCAATACCGATACCTTAGTTTTGTACGCAAATATCAATCAGCCACATCTTATCACTGTTCATTATCGACTGACCAACATTTTTAACAATATCAAACTGTTTGGATAATCAAATCATCAAAACTTTTCCATAGCACCTAGGTATGCTCAATCACTTTCTACTGCAACATACAGTGGTAGCAAGTTTTGGCACAGGTTTAAAGGAGGTTAGGGATGATCAAACGAGCATTAATCTAGTCAGTGACTGTTTATATGAACCGTGCGAAATTCGTGGTTTAGGTTAGCACAGTAATCGTAATCCATGGTTGAAAATATTGGAGATGTCCCAAAATCATTTACAGTAGTTTAGATGAATCTATTGTTTGTATACCACTAGGTCATAAGTTTCAACATTGTCCCATAATTTTTATTCCTCAAATTCACTATTTTCTGAACCGCATCCTCTATATTTAGTCTTTTTCACCATCATCGTTACTGTTAATTTCGATTCTTTCGCTACTCATCCTGGTAAATTTATCTCGCTGTGTTGATATGGTTAGTTCATTTTTTCTAATTCACATTCTTCCTAGTTTCTACATCGTTTGTAACTGACCAACTGTATTTTGAGCAAGTAAATGTATCTATTTCATTGAAATCGTTCCTCAGATCAAAACGTATCCCACTCCTAGATAGAAATAGGAAAAGTGAAGCCGAAATTTTGAAACAACAGGAACGTCATCCCTCATGCATAGCAAGTAGTGGACCACTTGATCAATCTGTATGTAGTTATATGACAATACGATAGATGGCTGAGGTGTGTTCCATTTGTTTAACTACTATCATCTACCTGGCGTAGGGGCAGATTTAATGAAAAAAACCGGTCAAACTATAAGATGGTGTCAGTTAATAAATCCATTTAATGCCAAACTGAGTTGTATTGATAATTGCAAGCCGCTTGTTTAGAGTTTTCTCGACAATTACCACCATTAGTTAAAGATTTCGGGTAATGTGACTCGGAATCTGGCAAACTGACCCGGATCTTTTGATTTTTACCTTTCGAACTATGTTCTTAATGTTTAGTCCTACAATCATTGATACTACCGCTATTTCGTTATTTATACAATCAAGTTCATCCCATGTATTAAATAAATAAGTAAGATGTATAGCTTTATATCATGTTGATGTGGTTTGAGAATTTGGGGGATAGCACATTTATTCAAGGTTCCGGGTTAACTATCAATAAATGAGATCCACATCTAATCTCCAAGATCTATAACTTAGTGTTTTTCGAAGAGTAACATTTTAATTCTCACGTCCTCAGAATATGAGGTTTAACATTGTATATATTTAGGATTTAAATCGATATCTTTTATTGCATATATTTTAGATCAGGTCTTAAACAATTATGACTTTTAATTCATATCCTGTAATCTTTAACCATCCATTTTATTTCAGAAATCCCCACTGGTACAATAGTTTTCGGTTATAATGTATTCAGTTATTTCAAGCGATTTTCGAACAGCAGTTAGTACTATTTTCGGTCTCAACTTTTTCTATGACATCATAGGATGAGTTATCCACCAGATGCTTCACGTTCATGTCATGAAGCTGATGGACGTAGTGATCGAAGCGGTGGTAGTGGTGGTGCAACTAGTGGGAGTGGGGGTGGGGGTGTTTATGGAACATTATGCAGTGCATTTGGAGGTAGCAACTGGTCAAGCAGTACTGCATCATATGAAGTTGGACATGATCCCATAATTTCCGTAGCTCCATCAAATACAAATGAACGGATGATTTCAAATTGGAAGAAATGGTCGTTAGGTTTGGATTATTTACTTCAGGATAGTGAAGGTGTAGCCCTTTTTAAATCTTATCTTCAATACGAAGGTTGTGCAAATCTTCTTGATTTTTGGTTTGCATGTCAAGGTTTCCGGAGTAAAGTTGATCCTTCTGATCACCGAAAAATAACTCAGTTGATTAAAGCAATTTATCGTACGTACATTAGAGGGTCTAGCAATAGTCTTAATTCTCAACCTCTCCTTTATTTGGGGAAACAACAGTCCACTCCTGTGCTACAAAACCGAAGTGAACCTATTCGTCTTAGGTCAGAGACTCGGCATGCTATCACAGAAAGAATTTCACGCAAGCATACCTTAGACCAAACTGTATTCGATTCGGCTCAAGCAGAAGTTGAACACTTTCTACGAACAACAGCATATCCTGCTTTCCTTAAATCTGATATTTATGTCGATTTCCTACAAACAGCTCTGGAAGGTTCTATTCGTAAATTTCCTACGTGGGAACAAACGGTCTCTACCTCGTTATTCCCATATACTGGTGACAAACAGTTAAGTACAGCTACTAACCTCCCAGAATGCCCGTCAAACATGGCATTAGGAGGGAAAGTTCTTCCAACTTTAGATGAGGATCGTGAGTTGCAGTCCGAAGAACTATCACTATTGCACCCTTCAAGACAGGCTTGCAGACCTGCTTGTTGTCAAATACTTTCATTAACTGATACAGCTGCTGTTACACCTGATCATGGTCATTGTCAGCACTGTAAGAAATGTCAGTTATATAATCCATGTTTACCATTGGATTATTCTCAACCTATCCTAAGACCACCATCGTGTTATCAACAATCGCCAGTTGTGCCTACTAGTTCGGCAGCACCTCTAACTATGGAAAATTTGCAAATGACTCGATTTTATCGTACAGAATTATCGCTACAACGTTCTTATTTTAATCCATCTCAAAATCCTTACGTTACAAGACCTAATCAAGAAGGTGAACCTGTTGGGCATGCACATGTATCACGTGCATGCAGTTCAACTCCATGGCGTTTTCACAATCGCCCCAACTACGCTTACACTCACTGGGCAGATGCGATGTGGTAAGTAATTTATTTGCTTGCATATTTGTAGCGTTTTATCGCTTACTATAATTTATAAATAATTAGTAGCTCAATTTAGACGATTACATCACCTTAAATTTATGCGAACACTTTTGAAAAATTGAAGTCTATACATCCCCGTAACTATATATCTTTATAGCTTTTTGTTGTTTGTACTCTATACAACAAGACTTCTAGTACTTTTTTATACAGATTTTCTAACCGTTTTAGTCTACTAGTGTGCAAAAACTCATCGTGTAATTTTTTTTTCACTCAGACCCCCCATACGGTAGAGCAATGATTTTCTAGGTTTAATCACCTCACTGTCAGTCCTAGGGTCATAAGTCCAGAATTTACACGTGTTTAGAGAACATTTGTGATATAATAGATATATGTTGTAAACAATTTTAAGAACATAGTCAGAACAATTTGATTCACTCGTCTGCGTTTTTCGGACAGCAGGTTCATTGACATCGATTTCTCAATGAAATTAAGTGGTTAGGTACAAGTTTATGTGCACAGTGCAGTTATACCATTTAGCTAAGCAGATTGAAGTAAATTGGCTGAATTCGGACCCACTACCCGGTCATAAGGAGTTAAATGTTTCAACCTTTAACACACTTCTTGGTCTTTCACATTGTAGCTGCTTATTATTTAGTCAATAAATTGTATGCCCCTAAATACCCTGGTACGACCGAGAGTGGGAAGAGTTCGCTCTTCCTCTCGAGATGTTCTCACATGACCCGACTCACTGCCTTCTCGAGGCCGAGGGTGTTGTCTACGAAATTGAGAGGGCGAAAAGCGAATGTTGGGCGCTTTAATCGGGTTGGTGGACATAGAGGGTCTACCTAGGAGAGTTGGAAAACTCTGATTCCAAACCAGTGGTGAATATGGGCTCCAGTATCCTGAAGGAACGTTCTTCTACTGCTTTGTGGATTAGACCTTTCGGTCAAAGGCTTGGGTTGTGGCCCCCTAAGAAAAGCAGCTACTTTGATCTGGGCATTTGAGCAGTATCCCAGCCCCCACCCAAATCGAGTGACGAAGTGTGGCATATATATATTTGATGCCTCCTTGTACCAATGTTTATGTGTTTAATTATATAATGATAATAAATTGTATAACATGTCAAAATAATAATGTTTGTGCATAAAATCTGTAACCAATCGTTATGTTGTCCCTGAATTCTATCCTAATCCATAGTGTAATGATTGGGCTTTTACTATTTTAACTGACGCGGCTATGCAGTGTGTAATTACTGTAATTGTGAAGCTTCCAATAATGTATTTCATAATTAATGTAATTCACTTACCGAGTAGACGTTTTATGTTCTATACATTGAGCTATACTGTTTACATGAAGGCTGATAATGTTATCTGGTTGTCCAACTGAAGTAGGTTTTTAATAAATATATTTTTCTTTATATCCCATTGAGTAGAAAAATTGTATTTCTGACGTTTCGTGACTTAATATAAGCCATTTCTTCAAACATGTGACTTATTAGTTGGAAACAAATTGTATTAACCACTGTCACCATATCCCATAACTAATCAATGACTTAATCACACTTTGTCTGGAATTGTGCTACCTGATCAATTTGTTAACTGATATAGTATTGGACCGGGTACTTATCTCTAAGTGGCCTATAATTCAGAATTCACCAATTTGATCTTGTATGGAGCGGTGGCTTATTGGTGAGAGTATTTAACTTTCAAGCACCAAGTTTAAAGTTTGGATCCCTCTTCGTCTACTTGGATTTGAACAGTCGGATAGTATAACTAACTTTATACACAAAAATGTGGGCCCAGTACACGAATCTGTGCTTAGTAATTGAATTATAGTACGTACATTGCTTCAATTTGTAATGTTTCGCAATAGTGTACTTAGATCGGAGAAAATTTATCATTTCATAGTTTGATACTGAAGATAAATCAAAATAAAAAGGGTTATTCTCATGATACGGTACTTCAAATTTAAATTCTTTTTTGTTTCTAGTCCACCTTCTATGGATCCACGTTTAGGGAATTTGCCCAGTCAACCGCCTAATCCATATCATATCTCTTATGCACCAGTTTCAGCACGTGACTCAGAACATCATAGTCTTTCAAGTGATGCACGAACTGATGATACTCATTCACATACGGATAGTAGCCAGTAAGTTTGAAAATTTGACATAATATATTTTGTTATTATTATAATTATGATAAGTTTTGTTTTCATGTAAAAAGGAATAGTCTCAGTATAGAGTCTGAATTAAGGGGAGTTGATTTTTACAGACAAAATGTATCTTGAAACTCTGTTTAGCTTACATCATTTTGAAGTAGCTGAATTACTCCACACTCAACTTAAACAATATAGTTCAAAGTTTAGTAAATAAATCTATTTGCGAGGCACGTTATTCATACTTAATGGAAAGACTATCTTACTAATATTAAGGTCCCATGAAAAGGCTTGATTGCAGCTTAATAGAAACTGTCGTTTGTCATACCTTTTCGTAATTTAATGTACAACAAATCTGTGAAATAATACAGTTATTAATGTAATTGACTTAGCAGTTATTTAACTGCTTCTGTTTGGGCACCCGGGCAGTATCACAACCCTCACACATATCAAATGAGATTTGTGTGGCGCATATGTATTTGATGCCTCCTTGTACCAATATCTATGTGTTAAAATAATAATAATAATAAATAAACAGTTATTTGCTCGTGTTTTAAACTATAATCTGTATATATACTATGCTATTGATCAAGCTTAATTTAATGTGGCGAAGTTCAAATCAGTTAAATAATAGTGAAGAGTTTTGCGCTTAAATGATCATAGAGTCAATTAAAGCTAGACCGCCATGGAAAATCTGGAAGCACTGGACAGTGTTAATATCTAACACCGTTGGATGCCGGCTCAGTGGTCTAGAGATTAAGCGTTCTCGCGCGAGACCGATAGGTCCTGGGTTCGAATCTCTCGGGGCGGGATAGTGGATGCACACTGTTGAGGAGTCCCACACTAGAACAGAACGGCTGTCCAGTGCTTCCAGGTTTTCCATGGTGGTCTAGCTTTAATTAAATCACTAATTCAACTATTAAGTGACTAAAATCTCCGCAAAACCCCCTTCTGATAAATTTCTGTTTGTCAATAAGAAATTGTTTCAAACCAATCTATTGTATGCCTTATATCGTTCTAAAAGACTGAGGTGATTGAGACACGTATTACGTGTGTGAAACAGTTGCCTACTTTGATGTGCGATACTTACTGGTATATGACTGAAACGGAATAAAGCTAGGAGCGACTGAACAAAGATGTGGCATTAAACTGTGAAGTCATTGAGAGTTGGGCCTATTTGTACTGGTGTGCGTAAACCATTTGGTTGTGGTTCATGCGATTATGGTAACCAGTATTTGTAGGCGTTGAGTGACATGATTCAAAATCGGTCACAATGGAACAGATACGTGTACTTTTTTGTCGTACCTTAAATTTTAGAACTCTATTAGATTTTTCTATTCCATTAGTCCATTCTTTTATTTAGAATCATATTGTCTATGGGTAATATTTTATAATACCACTGTTACTGTTACTTCTTCTACTGCTCTGGGATTTGTATTGATAATTTCTTCTTACTGTGCTCATATAGAGTAGCAACATGAACTGATGCACTTGTGTTCCATTGTCTATATCTGGCTTACTAAATGAATCAATGAATTACTTACTTACTTACACCTGTTACTCCTCGTGAAGGAGCATAGGTCGCTCACCAGCATTCTCCATCCAACCCTGTCCTGGGCAATCCTTTCCAGCTCCTTCCAGTTGTAATTCATCCTTTTCATATCTGCTTCTATTATCCGACGTAATGTGTTCTTTGGCCTTCCTCTTTTCCGCTTCCCTTCAGGATTCCAAGTTAGAGCTTGCCTCGTGATGCAGTTTGACGATTTGCGTAATGTATGTCCTATCCATTTCCATAGTCTTTTCATAATTTCCTCTTCAGCTGGAAGTTGGTTTGTTCTCTCCCACAGAAGGCTATTGCTGATGGTATCCGGCCAATGGATGTTGAGTATCTTGCGTAGACAGCTATTTATAAATACTTGTACTTTCTTGATTGTGGTTGTTGTAGTTCTCCAAGTTTCAGCTCCATACAGTAGAATTGCCTTGACGTTCGTATTGAAGATTCTCACTTTGATATTGGTTGAAAGTTGTTTTGAGTTCCATATGTTCTTCAATTGTAGGAATGCGGCCCTTGCTTTGCCAATCCTCGCCTTTACGTCTGCATCTGAACCTCCTTGTCTATCGACGATGCTTCCTAGATATGTGAAGGATTCTACATCTTCCAGAGTTTCGCCATCAAGGGTGATTGGATTGCTGTTCTCCGCTTTGAATTTGAGGACCTTGGTTTTCCCTTTGTGTATACTGAGGCCTACTGATGCAGAGACTGCTGCTACATTGGCTGTCTTTATCTGAATCTGTTCACGTGTACGTGATAGGAGGGCTAGGTCATCTGCGAAGTCCAGATCGTCTAATTGGTTCTGAGCTGTCCATTGTATTCCGTGTTTTCCTTCAGATGTCGAGGTCTTCATAATCCAGTCGACCACCAGAAGAAAGAGGAAGGGAGAGAGTAAACAGCCTTGTCTGACTCCGGTCCTTACTTGGAATGCATCTGTCAGCTGTCCTCCATGCACGACTTTGCACTGTAGTCCGTCGTATGAGTTCCGGATAATATTGACAATCTTCTCAGGAACTCCGTAGTGTCGAAGAAGTTTCCATAATGTCCTCCTATCTACACTGTCGAATGCCTTTTCATAATCAATGAAGTTGATGTATAGTAACGAGTTCCACTCAATTGATTGTTCGACGATGATCCGTAGTGTTGCAATTTGGTCTGTGCACGAGCGATCCTTTCGGAATCCAGCTTGTTGATCTCGAAGTTGCGCATCTACTGCATCCTTCATCCGGTTCAGCAACACTCTGTTGAAGACTTTCCCTGGTATTGACAGTAGTGTAATGCCTCTGTAGTTTTCACATTTGCTCAGATCTCCTTTCTTTGGAATCTTGACGAAGTGTCCTTCTTTCCAGTCCATTGGCACTTGTTCCTCCTCCCAAATCTTTTTAAATAGAGGGTAAAGCATGCTTGTGGTTACTTCGACGTCTGATTTCAGTGCTTGCTTGTTTGCTTCTATGTATTCAGCTTGTGCTTGGACTTTCTGTGCTCGTGTTCGGCTGTTGTTCATTGCTGTCTTCTTGTTCTTCCTTTCTTTGATCTTGTCCAGTGTTTCTATAGAGATCCATTCCTTATGATGGTGTTTCTTTAGGCCCAGAACCTCTTGACACGTTGAAGTCAATGTTTCTTTGATGCCTTTCCAGTTGTCCTCCATGGTAGTTTCTTCTTCCTTCAGTAGATCCTGTAAAGCTTGGAACCTGTTGTTGAGAGCTATCTTGAATTCATTGAGTTTGTCAGTATCTCAAAGGAAGGCTGTATTGAACCTTTGTAGTGCTGTTTGTCCACTTGTCCAGTACTTTTTTAGCTTCAGTTTTAAATTGGCTACAACTAGGTGGTGATCTGAAGCTACGTCAGCTCCTCTCCTGGTTCTCACATCTTCCATTGTCCTTCGGAATTTTTTGTTGATGCAAATATGGTCTATCTGGTTCTCTGTAGTGTGGTCCGGTGAGATCCATGTAGCCTTGTGTATACGTTTGTGTGGAAATATTGTGCCTCCTATGACTAATTTGTTGAATGCACATAGATTTGCAAATCTTTCTCCATTTTCGTTTCTCTGTCCCAGTCCATGTCGTCCCATAATATCTCCATATCCGGTGTTGTCTATTCCGACTTTGGCATTTAGATCTCCCATTAGAATGGTGAGGTCCTTTCTTGGGCATTTCTCTATCATTGACTGCAGCCGCTCGTAGAATTGATCTTAAATGTCGTCGTTGCTATCATTGGTGGTGCATGACATTGGACAATATTGATTGTGATCCCCTCCTTCTTTGTTTTGAATGATGCTTTGATGATTCTGGATCCGTGAGATTCCCATCCTACAAGTGCATTTCGTGCTACTTTATTTATTTATTTATTTATTATTTATTTGAACACATAAATATTGGTACAAGAGAGCGCCAATATATATGCGCCACACAAAACAATGGGAATTCGAAGAGAAGTAGAAAGAAAGAAAAAAAAACTAAGGAACGCAAAAGAAAAAGAGAGTAATGACGAAGAGGTACAATCAGAAGAAATCTTTCAGGTAAAGGAGACACAACCACTTTTTATGAAGAAAGTAAAAGAAGGTTACAGCAGGATCGCCACTGGCTTCTATTCTGAGCCATATCTGATAACGTCTCTAGCCACTGTGTAGCACCATCTCTCGGACCCCAGCCAGGGAGTCGTGAAGGACCAACACAAGCCAGTCCTTTGCAGCTTTCTTTCATGCCACGACACCATGTCATGCACTGACCACCTCTCCGCTTCTTCCAACCAGTCCCAGAGTCGGCAAATAATGCACGACGTGGAATTCTCTGGGACGACATTCGGAGAACATGTCCAAGCCACCGAAGTCGGTGTTTCAAGATGGTGACACCAATTGAATTATCATCTCTGTGCCCGAACACACGATGCCGAACCTCTGCATTACTGACATGGTGTTGCCACTGAATGTCAGCAATCCTTCGGAGACAACGATGATCGAACACAGAGAGTCGTCTAACGTCCTCAACTCGGAGAGGCCAGGTTTCACAAGCATAGAGCAAAACTGCTCTCACCGACGCGTTGTAGATCCGACCTTTTACGGCCAGACTAACATCACGAAGGCGCCATAGATGGCCCAGATTGGCATAAGCCGCTCTGGCTTTCACTATTCGTGCATTGATCTCATCACTCACACCCCCACCAGCACTTATGCAGCTACCCAGATACACGAACTTCTCAACTACGTCTATCTGCTCACCGTCCAGGGTGAGTACAGGATTGGAATCCTGCCAGTCTTGTAGAAGTACTTTGCACTTCGAAGGTGCAAAGCACATATCATATCTACGGACACTGATTGCCAATTGATTAAGTGCGGATCGCATGCCTTGGGTATTATCGCACAGTAAGACAATATCGTTCGCATACTCAAGGTCGAGAAGTCTTTCTCCAGGCAACAGATCCACACCACCATTACTTACATTCATCAGAGCTGTTTCCAGAATGTCATCGATGGCAAAGTTGAAGAGGAATGGTGAGATTGGGCAACCCTGCCTAACCCCACTGCTCGAATGGAACAATGGAGAGAGGTGGTTGTATGCCCTCACTCTGCCTGAGGTGTTTTTATGCAGGGCTTTTAGGATGTTAATAAACTTCTCAGGCACACCCTTCTTCAATAGACAATCCCAGAGAACAGTCCTATCCAACGAATCGAAGGCAGCCCTGATGTCAAGAAACACTACGATTGTTGGCCTTTGAAAAGTATGGCGGTGTTCTAACATTTGGCGGAGGGTGAAGATATGATCAATACATCCTCGACCAGAACGAAACCCGGCCTGCTCCTCGCGAGTCAATCTTTCTCGGGTTTTGAACAACCTACGAAGAATGACGGAAGCCAATAGCGTGGACGCAATCGGAAGTAAACTTATCCCCCGATAGTTGTTACAGGAACGACGTGAACCCTTTTTAAAGATAGGGACAACTATCGACTCATTCCATGACGTTGGTACACTCTCTAGTTCCCAAACCTTTGTAAACAACGTCGTCAATTCCTTAGTCAAAAAGTCACCACCATCTTTAAAAAGAGCCGGAGGTAAGTCATCTGGGCCAGGTGATTTGTAACGCTTCAAGAGTTGGAGTTCCTTGCGGACTTCCTCCTCATTTGGTGGATCAGTCGTCACCGGCCATGGAGGGCAGGACAGTCTGACCGATGTTGCCGGAGCAGCAGGCCAGTTGAACTGCCCTTCGAAAAATTCTACCCATCGTCCAAGACGTCGATGGATGTTAGTGATTGGCATCCCATCATCCTCGCAGATTGTTTCACTCACACCAGACTTCTTGCTGCCAGTGGCTCGGATGAGTTGGAAGAGCTTCCGGTAGTTACCAGATGCAGCTGCTGCTTCCAGCTCATTAGCACGCATCGACCACCAGGCTTCTCGGTCCTTACGCGAGCTTTGCCCGATTTCCTTACATAGCATCCTTCGTTTATGGTCAAACTCACGGTCACCCGGAGTAGACCGACGGGCTTCAATGAGTTGTAAGGAACCTGCAGAAACCCAGTGCTTAAAAGCGGGACGTTTCGCAAACCCACAACTGACTGTTCCCGCCATTTTCATGGCGTCATGCAATTGCAACCAATGCTCATCTATACTTTTCGGTGGAGTGGTAGCTAGCCTAGAGGCTAGCTCAGTTCGATACTTACTTGCAACAGAAGTTGCAACCAGCTTGCTAACATCAATCTTTTGGTGGTGGTCACTTCGTTGTCCACTGGAAAGTAAGGCAAGATTGGCGCAGACCAAGGCATGGTCAGAGTCCAGATAGGTACTCCAAAAGGAGCGGCAGTCTTGTACACAACCACGCCAGCGGTAGCTGATCGCGATGTGATCAATCTGAGTCCAGGCTTGAGATGCAGAGGGAGGACGCCAGGTGGCACATCGGCGATGACTGTGCCGAAAGTTATTGCTAGCCAGAAACAGGTTGTGGTCTGTGCACAGTTGCAGTAGACGGTCCCCGTTATCTGACCTGCGACCAACGAGTCCCCATCGGCCACCTAAACGACTCTCTTCTGTGCCTAGACGCCCGACCTGAGCATTCAAGTCTCCGGCTAGTACTACAATATCTGTCGAACGCACTTTCTGGAGAAGAACTGATAACTGGTGGTAAAACTCATCCTTGATTGCATCCGGGCTGCAATCTGTCGGGGCATAGGCGGAGATGACGAAAAGACATCTTTTCTCACGCCGATTTCTTCTCACTTTGATGGAACTTTCTAATCTAACAGCACATAACCGACTGTTAATGGGGATCCAATCGACTAGTGCTGCCTCAGCTCTAGCGCTTAGTGCGACACCAACGCCAGCAAGACCAGACGAAGATGCCACAGGGTCCCCGGATAAGCGCACGTAAAACAAGCTTTTCGAAGCGACAGATGGAGATCGAATTTGTAGTACTTCGCCAGAGTCTTGAATACGGGTCTCGGATAGACAACACACGTCGATATTAAGACTTTCCAA
This sequence comes from Schistosoma intercalatum, assembly GCA_944470365.2. Classification (NCBI taxonomy): domain Eukaryota; kingdom Metazoa; phylum Platyhelminthes; class Trematoda; order Strigeidida; family Schistosomatidae; genus Schistosoma; species Schistosoma intercalatum. Next base: position 19,895,973 of record OX103728.1, read on the forward strand.
AGACATAGCCAGCCCTATCTGTTGTCCGACCTGCATAAATGTGCGAACGTTGAAGGCAGCCAGTTTGAATGATGCACGTGGTTTCAGAAAATCTGCTTCAGTCCTCGTATTCGATGGTAACATACAATTTTCAACCGGACAGTGACTCGAGAACGTTTAGATACAGTCGGAATTCCACCAAAGACGAGCCGCTGTATAAGTATAAAAGAAGGTGAATAATGTGGAAAATAATAATAATAATGATGATAATAACAATAATGACAATAATAGTAGTAATAATAATATTAGTATTAATAATGACAATAATTGTAGTGATCATAATTTGAATCAATTGATTGTTTTTCAAAGCGACAAAAGTAATTTCCATAGACATAAAGAGTTCATCATTTGTGTGTGGGCTGTGATACTGCCCGGGTGCCCAAACCGAAGCAGGTGGTTATCTTAGGGGGCCACTCCCCGAGCCTTTGAGCTAAAGGTCTAACCCACAAGGCAGTGGAGCATCGTAAGGAGATGCAGTCCCATGGTAGCCGGTGACCAACGATTGGTTCATGCGCCATTCGTTCCCGCAGGATACTGGAGCCCATGTGCACCATTGATTTGTGATCCGGTTAAAGCGCCGGACATTCGCTTTTCGTCCTCTCATTTTCGTAAACAACACCCCCGCCACGAGAAGGCAATGAGTAGGACTTCCCTGGCAGAGGCTGTATACGCGTGGCCGTGTGAGAGTATTTCGAGAGGGAGAGCGGACTCTCCCCACTCTCGGCCGTACCAGGGAATTCAGGGGGCCGTGGACAGCATTAGAGCGACTCCCTGAGTGTGTGGAGCATTTTCCTCTTCGTGACCGGAGTATAGCAGCATCTCTCCCGTAGCTAGCCTTTTCTGTCCAGCTTGGGTCCAGTGGGTTTCGCTGATTCCCAGTACTGCCAAGTTGTATCTCCTCATTTCCGTTGCTATTTGGCTGGTCTTCCCGGTTTCCCACATTGTTCGAACGTTCCATGTACCTATAAAATTTTTTGCTCTGGTTGTTAGAAGGGGCATCGGCCTCGTGGCTTCCGAAGGAACTCGGCTTTCACCACGAAGCGTCATAATTCTTCTAAATGAAGACCTTCTAACTCTCAGGGCAGAGTTAAAATGGTTTGAATTATTTTTTCTGGTAAGCGTTTTTTTAGCGAGTTAGTTTTCTACGGGATGGGGACGCTAACCCCATGCCCAACCCTCCTCCTTTACCCGGGCTTGGGACCGGCAGTAACTCTAGAAGAGCTACAGGCGGAGTTGAATCAATGAATATAATCTCATTTATATTAGTGAAGTGGACCATCTTGGATTAATTCACTATCTTAGCAATTTTTGAGAAAAAAGCAATGAAGATACTAACAGATCTATATAATAAGGTTTCACCTTGTTTTTTTTTCAAGGTATTCCCTGTGACTCACTTTGTTGAGTGTATAGAATTTTCATTATATGCTTACATAACTACTACATTGCATATAGCTGATTGACTGATAACTACATATACACAGTAGAGGTGATAAAACGAGCACACACACTACATTTCATTTCACAACATACCACATGTATACATACTTCTATTCTTTCTGTTATCAACTTACACATACAATATTGTCGGATCAAGATGTAAGATCAAAGGTAATCCCGCTTTTATGAATGTAAATAGTATAGAAATAGTAATCACATGTTCGAGAAATTGATCGTTTGTAATGGAATGCTACTTTATGGTGTGTGCATATTCACTAGAGCGAGAGAAAGAGATTGCAAGCAAGCAAACCAGAGAAACCAAAATACTTCTACTGATCGAATGAACAACATGATTGTGGTGACGGTCATAGTGTTAATCATAATAATGATGGTAGCTAATAACTGGACTTGGATACAAATATATATATATATATATATAGCGTGGGTTCAAGTCAGCAGGGTAAATGTGATCATTGGTTGAAGATTTTAGGTAATATGAATCGGAATAGCTCACACTGATGCAAATGAATTTAGTCGTTATATTCTTGTAAAACTTGAGTTCCAGCATTATTCCACACATACCTTTCCACTTCGTCTTTTTTAACTGTACTTTCAATGCTTAATCTCCTTCGTCGTCACATTATTTCAATCTCTTTTAGCTATCCATCTTGTTAGACCACCGTTGAAAACCTGGAAGCACCAGACAACCGTTTCGCACTCTGAGGAGTCCCATACTAGGATGAAACGAGTGTCTAGTACTTTCAGGTTTTCAATATTGGTCTAATATTGATTGGTTCATGATCTCAATGCAATCAACATCGTCTACGTGGATACTCATCTGAAAGGTTCCCGTGTATTTGATGTTCTATTTCTTACTTTCTTTTTTGAGATTCAGTATATTATCTGGATTGTCTATACTAAGATAGGCTTCCCAATGTTCCTGTCAGTTTATTTTATTTTTCAAAAAATTATATCTTCTAGCGACGGTGCTTGCAATCGTTTACATGCTCTTAATCATCGTTATCCAAGCCCATTCCAATCATCACGTTCTCATAATAACAATAATAATAGTAATAATAATAAACGTCAAAATCAACTCTCCCATCATCATCACCATCATCAACGTCATCTATCTACCGGTCCACAAGGGAATAGTAGTGGTGTTGGTGAATTAATGGTGCAGTGTACATCTCCTAAATCATCATCATTTTCAACTTCTTTTCAAAGTCGTTTACAACAATCTAATCCATTTTGTCGAAGTCCGATTGGGATTGGTGGTGCTGGTGGTGATAGTCGTATCAATTATCCTTTGGAGACTTTTTCAAGCAATACAAATTGTCCAATAAGTACAGCTCCTATTACTACTAGTAATAATGGAAATAATCAAGGGATTGCAGAGAAAATTGCTCAACACTCGACAACAGATGCAATTATTAATAATAATAAATCACAACAGCAAAAACATCAACGTCGTCTAGCTAGACGTGGTATCAGTTCTCGTCCTTTCAGTGATAAAACAAAACTACATAATAATAACAATTATTGTACCGTTGGTAGTGCTGCCGCCGCCGCCCCTGCTGCTGCTGCTGGAAATCCCACCGGATTGAATGTTCCAGTTAAACCAAGTAATAAATCATCAACCAGTCGATCATATAGCATGGCTGAACATGATCCAAAAGCTTTTGCACAAATTTTATCAGAGAAACTACAACGTTTATTAAATAGTCAATTAGTTACAGAACGTCTTGATAATCTTATGATTGAAGTAGGTTAATACGTGTTATCGTTTAAAATATTTGTGGAATTCATTAAAAATTACTTCCCGTTTTTATCGTAGTTACTTTTTTTTCTTCACTTTAATTCTGAAGTATTTGATAGTAGAGCAGTGATTGATTAGTTCTTGAGTCACATTCAACGCTTAGATACGAACTCTTGTCTATCTATTTCGGTTTAAGCAACCGGATTGGTATCTTTAACCTCGTGATGTTTAAGGTTTAACTTGAAATCAAATCTCTTACCTAGTGAATGACAGTTTCATGTTATTACAAAATAATACTGATATTATTATGGTTAAACCGGATAGATGTAAATTGAAATCTTCAACTCTGATTATGAAATCAATCTTCTTACATTTATTCATTATCTTGTTTTAAAGAAAGAAAAAAATGACTATACTACTGATTGGATGATGTTTATGTAAGGAGTGATATAGTGTCTGACTTATTCCCTTAGTACGAATTGAATTCTGTCGACTAAATTAGAATATGCCGAGAATAAACGATACTTTAACCTCAAAGGGAAACGTATATATTGATAGTAATTCGAATGATTTTGAATACCTATTAAGTAAGGTCAAGAATCAATCGTAATTACTAATGATTCAGAAGTCAAGATTCATTCGATTTTGTTGGAGTTTCGTTTTTTTTTTTTGATGGTCGTGGAGCCTTCATTGTTCTTCTGAACATCATCAGCAACAGCAAAAAAACTCCAAGTAGAAGTGAAGTATTAAAATTTCTTCCCATATGACTCATAGCTTATCCTATCAACCTCAATCTTGATGTGTTTTTATTGACCTTTAATTCGTCATTGTCTACTTCTTTATTTTGATTGTATTTTCCTTTGGTCTGATTCTTGGTCCTATATTTGTCCATAATTTTTCTGATTGCATCAACTTCGATATGTTTATTGATTGCTGATTGACTTGAGTCCCAAGCTTCTAAAATTATTCTAGTATTCTTAGTTTATTCCATTCATCCAAAATCTTAACATTTTCTCAGTTTAGTGTTCGTTTACAATTGTCCACATGCATTGATATAAGTGAAAATATATATATCATGGTATTTGACCACCAATTAATGTTCATGTAGGCAAAGATGAAGATGACTTCTGCTTTGTCCAATACGTCTTTATCTATTGTAACAGTTTATTTTTTAGATGATTTTCAGTTCTACTTATTCCGTCATTTTGTTCTTTCGTTTTCATAAGATTAATTGAAGTGATTTTACTGTTTTATGTGCTACATCTATTTCAAACGGCTTCAATAATCTTACTGTCTTTTATATATTGTAGGACGATCCGTTTGTTGATTTCGTTTCTGTTGATGAGTTGATTTGATATTTTTTGAAGTTGCATGGGTAGCCGTTCTTTTGAAAAATAGTCATTGGATATTTTTCTTCATTTTTCGGCGCTCCAGGTGTGCTGTAGTGTCTTCTTACCCTTTTGAATAAAGTCTGTACTCAGTCGATTTTGTATGATATTAGATTGCCGCTACTGTAGTTGAGAATTTGGTGTTTGTGGGTTGACTTTCGATATACTTCAGTCTCCAGTTTTTTTTGTGTGTTGGTTCTGGTGATCAGTACATCCAAGGATGATAGCTTGCTTTTCGACTCTTCCATTGTGAATTTTATATAACCGAAAATGTTGTTGATTGAATTGCAGGTTTTTTCCAGTTCATCCTTTTTGATGATGACGAATATTTCGTCCGCATAACGAATCTACATTTTTGACTTGATCATTGGTAAAATCGAGGCTTTCAGTTTCTGCATTACTGCTTCCGCATTGGTGTTCCTTTCGTTTGTTCGTAGATTTGATTGTTGGATTGAAAACATATTAGGCACAAACTGATGAGTTCTAGTAAACTTTGCCTTTGTCTACCTTTTGAGATTTATGTCGTTCATGAAAAGTAGGGATAAAGTTTCGTTTGTTAAGTTTAGTTCGACTGAAGTGAATAAGACCGTTACGTTTGAAGAATATCATCAGTTCTTCGTTATTGATTTGAATCTCCTTTCTCTTATCCAAGAATTGTATGGGAGATTTATTGAAGTTATTGGATGAATCCACCAAATGTTTCAATATTCTTGAAACTTCTCTCGACAGATTGCATGTTGGCGTTCCCGTAGAGTAGTACAATTGGACACAGTAGGATGTTTGGTTTGTTTAGTTTCGGCCTACCGTAGAATCTAGGAAGCACTGGTCCACTGGATTTCATTTGCCATCGATCTTCTTTTGATGTTTTACCTGTTTTGACAAACTTGTTTGTTTGTCTAATCTTTTGATTAGATTTATGTTCATTGATTTATTTTCACTTTGATCTTCAAATAGTTTCTCAGTTATCCTGATATATTCTTCTTTGTCCCATAATGACTATAGTGCGTCTTTTGTCCTCTGGAACTTTGACAATATCTTTTTTTCTTAATTTTGAGTTTCTTTAAACCTTCTCGTTCTTATGCTGTTAGTTGAGTGTTGCCGAGTTAGCGGTACTATGGTTTGCCTTATTTCCTGTTGAATTTCTTCATTTATTCTAGAAGTTTTGAATGATGACTGTAATCTTCATTTATATTATGTCATATAGACCATTATAGATACATATTTGACTGGTTTATTGATTATGAAAGTACCAATTTTGAATTTGTTTCAATGACATAGTGTTTCTGTATATACTTTCTCTTTTTAAATGAACAGACTAGTCCAAACATTCAAGAAAGTCAAGAACAAGTGAATGAAACTACCAAGTTAATGATTGCAGATTATAATAATAACAAGTCTAATAAAGATGAATCATCTATTATTAGTAATACTTCAACTGTTATTACATACACAACAACTAATTGTCCTATTGTTTCAAATACTACTAATATTAGTGAAACTACTACTACTAACTTAACAAGTACTCAATCAAATTTCATTCATAATCAAATTACATCATCTATTACTAATCGATTAATAAGTGATAATACATCAACTGTTGCTGTTATTACTACTCCTTCAGTACTTCAACGTCCATGGGCTGATAAGTTATTAGCTGCTGCTCGTGTTCAACATGAAAATACACGTGAAAATGCTCAGGTTTGTTAGTTAATAGATTGTAGAAAATTTTATTTTTTTTATTGTCGATTTTAAATTAAGTTAATGTATTTTGATGGAGTTTTGTTCGACGAAAACCATCCAGCTCAGAGAACAAAACTCCATCAAAATCATCCACCTGAGCTACAAATCTTCTCTATCATCTTAAGTTAATGTATTGATGAATGATAGCCTAAGAATAATGATCAAATCAGATTATGTTATTAGTTGACATATTTACTGATGATAATTGTTTAAAGTTGTAAAGAATCTGTTGAAAAAATCCAGAAAATTCCTCAAAAAATAAACCAAAAGAAGGATCTGAAAACGCTGAGAAACATCTTATCTAATCAACGTTCAATAAAAGTTTTGCTAGAAACGTCTAGAAAGTGAAAAGTTACATGTCGTATTTCTCATTGGATGCTTATCCATACTGCTACTATGTTTAGTAACGTTTCAGGATTTTCCGGAAACCTATGGTCATCTAAAATATTATAAATACCCTAGATTTTCTATATATAAATGAATCTTGGAGTAAAGCGTTTCTTCCATATTTCGCTACTTTTCTCTTGTGTTCAGATTGCTGTGCAGATTTAGCCTGGGGTTTACTAGAAAAGCTTAGGAAACCGAATCTAGCGTTCAATTAGAAGGTTTATCAGATTTCTTATAATTTTCGAACTCTTTCTGGTTGAGATCGATGTGGTGATAACAATCCATGGTGATTTGAGATGTTGATTGACATAACTCAGAATTGATCATAGTCGTGAAGATACATTCACTATTTATCTTTCTCTCAATTTTAAATTCCAGTAGTCATTCATATGTGCCATTTTCATTGTATATTCTCGAACCACATTCTTAATGTTTAGTGTTTCTTACTATCACTACTCCTATTGCTGTTGTTTGAATTTCTTTGTTATTCATCTTTTTAATTCTATCTCATCTTGCTAATGTGATACACAATAACTTGGGCTAATGCACATTTGTATGAAAGGGTTTATGTTGATCGTAACTGATTGATAATGCATAGCTATACTATTTTTCATTATCAGAAGGGGTTTTTCTAGAGATTTTAGCAATTTCAATTGTTGAGATCATGAGTCAATTGAAGCTAGATCACTATGGAAAACCTAGAAGCACTGGATGGTCGTTTCGTCCTATTGATTAATTATCAACTACTATAGTAGTTGAATTTTTGCCCCTTTCTTTCTACCTCGTTCCAGTTAGTCATATACAGCGTAGAACCTGACGCATCTGCGTATTAGTTCAAAATAATGTACCGGCTTATTACACCGAGATCATGTTATTTCAGGACAAATTATTATAAGTAATAACAATATTGACAGTAATCATATTAAAAATAATGATTTCAAAGGATTGAATGTAGCTAAAGAAGAAAAACAACTAAGTATAAGGAGATTTCAAGACTCATAATTGTAAACAAAGATAAGGAGTGATGAATACACTTGTATCATTACCGAATAATTCTGAGCCATATCACTCAAATTCTCTAATCATTGGTTACGATAGTCATATGATGGACCCCCAACCAAGTAAGTAGTCTACACTGATTAAGATAGTTCAATCCAATTGTTAATCAATTAATATGACATCTTAGTGTTTGACCATTGCTCTCCTCTACATCAAACATCATCCATCGTGTTAGACGGTGCTTGGGTTCAGGTATACATCATAACACATATTCGTTTATATTTATCAATTAGGTTGTGAAAAAAAATTCATTCTTATTTCGGTTTATCTCTTTAGAGAATTTCAATTCAAGAAGATGTATTTTGTAAGTTTTTGTTTTCTTTCAAAATCAAAAAAAAATTAGTTTTTAAGGGTAACATCTAAACATTATGTATGTTTTCTGATGGAATTCTATTTACTTCTATATGTTAAGAGTAGATTAATAGAAGAAGCATAGAACAACCACTATATTTGTTTTAAGGGTGAGAGAAAATCTTTTTTTTATTGAATTTGATAATAAGTATAATCAGAGAATGATTAAGATAGGTCCTGGGTTCGAATCTTGCGAGGTGAGGTCGTTTATGCGCACTGTTGAGGAGTAGTCCCACAATAGAACGAAACGGCCGTCCAGTGCTTCCAAGTTTTCCATGGTGGTCTAGCTTCAATCGACTTATGATTTCAACCACTGAAATTGATAATAATTCTCATGGTTTTACGATATGACGAGAAAAGAAAACAGATATGCTTAAGTTATATTAGGGTCTGTGTAATCGGACCTTCATTACAAGACACTAGTTATATAATGTAGTTCAATTATCAACTAACCCGCCTAAATTATCAAATATCGTACCAATAAAATGATGAATGTGAGTAAACAGTCAAGAAGAATATTCAACGATTATTATTTCAGAATACGATCCTTTCATGTTCCATCACCATTGAGATTGTTATGCTTCATTAGTTTGTTATAATGCATTTCAATCAGTTATTATATACAAATATTTATTTGGTATAGTTTACATTCATATCTATTTGATAAAAGACATCTTATGTAATTTAATGAATGTAAATATGCTAACTATTCCTTTCAAAATATTCTGTATGTTGTTTAAAAGTAAATCGACTAACTACATAAGTGATCTATCTCATGAATACGAGTTAATGTTTACAAACTTAAAGATTAAATGAAGTAATACTGAGCTATTTTGTCGAAATATCGATTAGGTTTTAGTTATATATTTAAAAAAAACAACATCCAGACATTGATAAAGTGAAGCATATCTGATGTTGTTATACTGTTGTAGTAGAAGTAGTAGTAGTAGTAATGATTGTCCACCAGAAATTAAGTAACAATCATTTACTTAACAGTGACTGATCGTAACCAGTGATCTTTAACCATATCAGATATGAAACACTTATCTGTTAATCGGAATGGATAATGATCGTGTAATATTGTGAATTGATTGAAATTAAAGATGTATACCATTGGATTATCAGATTAGTATTCCAAAAGTTAAGCATATTTTGCGAGACTTGAAGGTCTTCAGTTTGATCTGTTGTGATGTTGTGAGTACTCACCGTTGAAGTATCATACTGAAATGAAATAACTATATAATGCTTCCTATTTCTCATGGGTTGTGTAATTCAGTAATAAAGATTTGAAGAATTATGAGAGTAAACTTATGAAATGCATAGTAATGATAATTAAATGAAGAATTATTTACAACTTCATTAGTGTATCTTATTATGTTTACGTTTCTGGTATTGATACGCTACATATGCTGTACACATGCTCAAACCAGATACTTAAGTGTGAAGGACGTTTTATTGGATAAACCGAATCCAGGGTTATCCGTCTACTCATTGATATATATGTCTTTTGGAAATTCGAGCTACATGTTCAACTAATGTCGCGTATTTTACTTTTTAGATAAAAAAAAGCCAAGCCTTGTCTGGTAGCGTGCTATTATCGATCAGTTGATGTCTGATTGCTCCCATTATATCAGATCTATTGTCTACATTACAGTATACTGTATATAAATGTAGCTTTTTAAGGCTCGATTATCTTTTACGCTCTTTAGTGTTAAGTAAAAGATTCTTGCAAGTTGTTATATCTTTTTACGCCATTAACTATACTACTATTGTATTTTTCCACACAATCGATAAACCATGGCAATTCTTACCTCCCCAAGTTTCTAATTAGCATAATAGAAGAATGCTAACTACTTATTACCATCATCCTAATTTACGAGTCACCTGATAACATTAGTAACGGTAATTATCGCTCACAACACTTAGCAAAATCTCTTTAATGAATATCAAACAAATTAAATTACACAATGACAGGAGAGAGAGAGAGAGACAGCTCGAATATTATTTGTTAAGATGATGGAGAAGATTTGTAGCTCAGATGGATGATTTTGATGGAGTTTGTTCTCCGAGCTGGATGCTTTGGTCGTCCTGTACAGGACAAGCTGTGAACCACATATAGAGAAACTTGAACACTTCACTCCTATGTGAATTTTGTGCTGATGACGTCGTTCACAAGAACGATGAAAGCTCCACGACCAAACCATCTAGCTCAGAGAAAAAAACTCCATCAAAATCATTTGTTAAATATAAACTAGGAGAAACCTTATATCAGTCATAAATGACTAGTCTCTTCGTCCTTAAAATTTTGGTAGTTCAAAAGAGAGAAATCCATTCCTTCGAATTGTACTGAAGACTATGTTTTATTAGTGTTATCACTTAAAGGTATAACTGTTTGCATACTCCAAATCTATGCGAAAATTTTCGGATAAGAGATCATTTTCTAAATAGTTCAAATGAAGCATGTCAATTTTATAATTCAGTTAAGAATTGTACTTCAACGTAATTTCATAATCTAATCAATTATATTAGAGAGTAAAAGATATAGACTCTCATCATCTTCATGTACACTTTTCAATGATGAACAGTTTGCTAAAGTGACAGATTGACTTAGATAGTCACTGTAAACGACTGTCTGTTCAAACTTTTAGTTCAAACCTTTATCATATGTGTATGTTTTCTTACAAGTTTCCCCGTTTTACAATTGATTTTATTGATTAATTCTGCCTAGCAACTGCATATCCGTACACATCACACATGTTTTTTTTCTTGCGAAACTCAAGAATTGCCACTGCGTTGGTTCGTATATCTTCCACCTCCAACTTTGTTAATTCGAGAAACGAGCAGTAATTGCTATAGAATTCTTACATGAAATTTACCTGGCAATGTAAAGCGTTGTCATGAGAGTTGCAGTCGTCCAATTACAAATCGCTGATATGATAGATCCACATAATTGGCCAAGAACTGGCTTTATTTTGCAAGGTTTAATTTTCCATGGGACAGATATACATATATAAACTTGTGTATATAGGTATTTCTTGATTCGGTTAGCCAATTAACTCCCATGCTCACTCTCACTTCCTTAGTGACTTCAAGGACTGATGCCACGTTTTGGTTTGGCCGCCCCTAACCTTCTTCCAACCATACCCAACACCGGTTAGCATTGCACGTCCTGGTAATTGGTGTTCAGTCATACGCAGCACGTGGTCCAACCATCTCAGTCGATAAAGATTTACAACCTCATCAACTGATTTACCATCATTCCCTAATACCTCTGTGTCTGACCTCACTATTACATACCCGGTTATCCCAGCAAATGCAAGCAATACTTCTAATACATTTATGATCAAATACTAGTGGCTAACAAATATCTTCTACTCTTAATGGCCATGTTTCTCAGCTGTAAATTACAACAGAATGAACTGCTGTGCAGTACACTCATCCCTTAATTGATAGACGGATGTCTCGCCTTCACCATAAGTGACGTAAGTTGGCAAAAGCCAAACGAGCTTTTCGAATCCTGAGATTTTGTCAGACACCAACTTATTAAGGCTGATCAGACTTCCAAGATAAGTGAAGTTGTCGATGCGCTCGACTACTTCACTCCCTATCCTTAGCTCAGTTGTTGACGCAAACCAGTCCTGAATCAACAACTTGCATTTAGAGGGAGAGAAGCGCATTCCAAACATTCTGGCATTGTTACTCAGTGTTACCAACACACTGCATTTTATCAGCGTATTCACCAAACAAGACTATGTCATCTACTTTTATGTGCTTATAAAATAGAAATCTTATTGATATATTACTTATTTTGTATTGAGACTTCTTTACTGTTATCAATCGTATGGTACTGAATAATAATATAACAGAAATGGTAAAATATTCGAGAAATTTTTCACTTGGAAAATATTAAAAAAACATTCCATACCTTAAAAGAGCATCAAGTGATTAAGTTGTATTTCTGGGTGGTTTTATTCAATTAGTGAGAGTGATGGAGAAAGAGATATGCCAAATATAGTTAATTCACAGGTAGTTAGCACAATTCTGCTCAGTAAATAAATCACATAAATAACAATCATTTAATGTATGCATGAAAGTGAAAGAGAGATTTGTCCTGGATAATGAAAGATTTGTATGCAAAAATGGATAGTGGCTGGCAGTGGAATCCAGGACGCGTGTTTCGTTCTATTTGGGATTCGTCAGCTGAATGTACCTGCAACTCAGCTGATGTTCATTTTGGGACTCGAACTCAGTACCGTTCGCTTCAGACGCCATCGCGTTATCCACTTAGCTACTGAGTCCTGTTAGCCACTTGCTTGTGCAATGGAGTGAAGTTACATTCACTTGGTGTTGTTTACTTGTATCTTCCCATCATTATTTAGGACTGCAATTAATCACTCTCATATTACCAGATGTGCATCCTGTGCGTATTGCCTCGATATATACTGAGTTCAAGTCCCAGAGTGAACATCAACTCTGAGATGCTAGTACATCCAGCTAACGAATTCCAAATAGTACGAAGTGGCATGGGTTCTGGATTCCACTGCTAGCCACTATCCATCTTTACATATAATACTTGTAAATTGAGGCTATATCGAGGCAATCCGCACAGGATGCATATATGACAATAAGAGACTGATCAGTTACAATCCTAAACATCAACGGGAAGATTCAAACCAACAATACCAAGTGAACAAAAGATTTGTATTGATTCACATGGCCATTTTAAAAGTACATTACAATTAAGTATACAAAATTATAATTATGATTATCATCTCTTTTTTGAATTCATTTATTTATATCTTTCAATTGGGTTTTGATTAAAATCTATGGTGATTGATAATTCTTCAACGATCTAGTTTATTGTTGATTTTACTGAGAAACTCGATAAAATACCAAGTAACATGCAACAATTCAGGTGTTATTATGAGGAGTTATCTTTATGGAAAAAGACTAACAAGTAGTGAAAGCCAAACAACTTCAGGTTTCCTTGACAACAGCTCCCAAGAATTTATAACTTTAGTCTTTCAAACTTATAAAAAGATTTCAAGAGTTTTCTACAGTGCTCTAGAAAAAATAATGAACTGTGTCATAGGTAATTACTGATCCCCTTTTTTTTCACCGAATTTAGCATGTTTCAGGAGTCTCCTACAATATCAAGGCTACGTATTCTTCTATAAATATCTTAGTTTTCTGTGTCCAAACTAATTTTGAGAGTAAAATTTCTTGTCTTACTTCCCGCTTTTTGTTTTCTCTTCAAAGTTCTAGTATGATACATCTGAAGAATATTTTCATGAAAGGTTGGTTTTGTCTGTAGAAATCTCAAATAAACAAAGTTTTATACTGTCTTTAAAGAGAAATTATTTATTTGAACATATAAATATCAGTACAAAGGGGCACCGAATAGATATACGCCACACAAGTCACTTGATTTATACATGGACTATGATACTGCCCGGGTGCCCAAACTGAAACAGCTGGTTTTCTTAAAGAACCACACCCAGAGTCTTCGACCTAAAGATCTAACTCATAAGGCAGTGGAACAATATTTGGAGATGAAGTCCTACGGTAGCCGATGACCAACAATTGGTTCATACACCATTTGTTCCCTAAGGATCCTGGAAACCATTTCGTAAACAAAGGTAGTAAATAGGACTTTCCTGACAGTGACTGTATAAGCTTGGGCGTGTGGCAGTATTTCGAGAGAGAGAGAGAGAGGGAGAGTTGACTCTCTCCACCCTCGGCCGTACCAGGACACATTGTCATTGTTATTTTTCAAAGTCAACTTATATCTTTACCAAATTACTTCAACAAATCTAAATTCTTCTGTTTTATTATGTCACGATTTGAAGTGTAACAACTATAATCACCGAAACACGTATTTATGTTATAATCTTCTATATTATGATAATCAATGTCAATATGTTGTGAGATAGATTATATATTCATTTGATCTATTTATTTACATTCTAAATAGGAAAGTTTTTTTGTTTAATTTTCTTTCTATTGTGTACTCATATTGATTTAATTGTTGTTCTGTCAACTTTAACTCCTCCTGGAGTCCCTCCGGGGGCTACTGCCAGTCAACTTCAACAAAGATCCATGATTGATCATTTTCTATTATAAAAAAGTATTTATAAATTTATAAGTCAACATTTTTTATTACTATAATGATAATTATTTTCTTTTTGGAATATAATTTTAGGCTATTCTTGAAGATCATTGTTCAAGAATATGGGCTGCATCAGCTGATCGTACTCCAAGTAGTGGAGGAGGAGGAGGAGGGAGTGGCGATGGAAGTAGAGGAGGTGGTCATCTTCGTGATGTTGATGATGATGATGATGGTGATAACAACGTTACTAATGATATTGATCATCGTGGAATTGGTATAGATCGTGGTATGCATTCAACTAGGCCTCATGATACTACTACACTAGATGATCACTCATCTCAACGAAATATTCCATTAGATATAAATGAACGTTCATTTATATCTCCAATTATCACAAATTATAATCATGAATCATATTGTCCATCTACTTCTTTAAATTATAATAGACCATATATTAGTGGTAATAATGTTGTTATCGGTGATGTCAATTGGTCACATTCAACTAATAATGATCTAACAAAATCACAACAAACACATAATCATAAATCATCTTCTTATTCTATAGTTGAAAATAATTGGATTAATGATGAAAATACACAACTTATGCCTAATAATAATTCGATAAATTCATCTAATAAATCTTCCAGGTAAGGAAATAGTGTATACATTTTTATGAATTATTTAATGATCCCTTCATCATCTTTAAAAGACTAATCTATAGACGAAGAATAAATTCTCTTCAGATTCTACCATTCAATATATCCATATTAATAATCCCAAATGATGATCAGATTTGAGGGCACTGGGGTAGCCGATCATGGTCAGTGAGTTGGTGATGAATTCAAGCTCCTGATTTAGAGTGTCTATTGTGCTGATCTTTTTAGCTCTGCTAGTGAGACATTTAACCAAATTTCTCTTGTATCGGATAGGTGTAAAACTGCAGAAGTGAGAAACCTTTATACATGAAACTACAATTCAACGGGGATGTGACTAGTGATACTCTGAAATATATGTTAACGAAAGTAATCACCATGACATTCTAATCAGCCAATCTTGCGTTGGCTTTCTCTTATCGACCAGCGATGTCTACGCAAACGAAGGATAAGTTACCTGAGTTGGCCTCCTCAATGTGCATTTACAAATTCCGCTGCTCTTGTAAAGATAGCTATATCGGGCGTACTATCAGGCAACTTAACCAACAAATGAGTGAACATCTACCAGCGTGGTGTATAAAGGGCCAAATAAAATTATTCATATTGATATGATTCATATAGAATGTTAACTTGAATCTGCATATATATAAAGTGAAAATGATCCGAATAAATATGGGTCAAATAGGGTTAAAAGGCTATATTGTGTAAAAAATTAGTAAGGAGAGATGAATGCGAAGTGAATAACTCATGTATTGGGGAGATTCATAATGATGTTTTAACCAATAGTAATAATATTAATGCAAAGATTTGTGAATAAAGATAACAGAGACAATTACAATTGACTGTGAAAGGTCGTAAGTACAGTAGTCTAATTCGGTCATCCAATAGCTAAGATTACTTCAATGGTTGAGATCATGAGTCAATTGAAGCTAGACCACAATGGAAAATCTGGAAGCACTGGACGGCTATTTTGTCCTATTGTGGGACTCTTCAGCATTGTGTATCCACGACCCCGCCTCGCGGGGTTCGAACCCAGAACCTACTGGTCTCGCGCGCGAGCACTGAGACGTCATCTGACGATGCTAATGTCTAACTTCAATTAATCCACCATTGTCATCAATGAGTTACTATCTCACAACTAACTCGGTTGCACTCCACTGATCACTGCTTCTCACTAGAACTCCAGGATATACTAAGATTACTATTGATTAATTGGCCTTGATGTTAGCCAGTAGAGGAGGAGTGGTTGAAGATATTTCTTCTGTACGTATAGTATCCTTGTTAACCGATATACCACTTCTTGAAACTAATGATATAATTTTTCAGAATTATGATCTACCTTTACCACCCACGGAATCCAAAAAACTACTATTAATGTGCACAACAGATGTTCAGTTCCAGTTTAATAACACCATATATCGTCAAATCGACAGCGTAGCAATGGGAAGTCCACTAGGTCTAATTCTGGCAGATATTTTTATGGGTATGTTGAAAACATGGTGCTTCAACAGGCGATTAGCGAAACGACGGAATATTCCAGATATGTTGATGACACACTTATTGTCTGTAACAATAAGCAGCATGCAATCCACCTGCTAAAACTCTTCAATAACACTCATCCTAACATACAATTTACTATGGAACACGAACAAAATAACATGTTCCACTTTCTTGATGTTGCTATAAAACTTAGGAAAGACGAAACAGTCCAACGTTCGCTTTATCGAAAAAGTACTTGAAATGGCCTTTACCTGAATTTCAATAGTTTTTGTACACTCAGTTACAAGAAGGCATTAGTTAAAACACTATTTTATAGGGCAGAAAGGGTATGTACTACTGACAAACTGGAAGAAGAATTGATAAACGTGGAAAAATGCCTACGAGACAACTTTTACCCACAAAAGTTTATTGACAAATATAAAAAGCGTAAAGAAAACAATACTGAAGTAATTACGGTCAACAAAAAAACCACTGTCAGGGAAGTCCTACTCACTGCCTTTGTTTACGAAATTCATAGGACAAAAAGCGAATGTCCGGCGCTTTTACCTGGTTGGTGGACACGCATAGGGGAGTTGCGAAACCTTGATTTCACATCAATCGTGTACATGGGCTCCAGGATCCTGAGTGAACAAATGGCGTATGAACCAATTGTTGGTCATCGGCTACCATGAGGTTGCATTTTCTTACATTGCTACACTGCCTTGTGGATTAAATCTTTAGGTTGGAGGCTCTGGATGTGGCTCTCTAAGAAAACCAGCTGTTTCAGTTTGGGCACCCGGGCAGTATTATAGTCCATACATAAATCAAGTGACTTATATGGCGCATATATATTCGGTGCCCGTTTGTACCAATATTTATGTGTTCAAATCAATAAATAAATTGAATTCACTCTTCTTGAAGCCTATTCTCTGTATGTTAACATCTTTACTATCACTACTATTTCCATTGCTTTAGTTATTCATATTTATTATTTCATGTATTTATTACCAATATGGTGATGTGTCAACTTGAAGAGATGTATTTTTGTGTCCATGGTCTACATTACTGATCATTGATTGATTTCATGTTCTGATCAGTTCGTGATTTGTCTGTTCTCTCTTATTTTAATCCTATTGTGTACCATCGAACAGTCGACCCATTAACAGTCAATATATTATTATTATTATTATTATTATTATTATTATTATTATTATTATTGTTAGATGTTGATATATACTCGTAGTTATACGTTGTTAGCATTGATAGTAGTAATTGCAGAACTAAATTATTTGATAATAATATTGTATGGAACATTGAAACTTCCGTTGATATATTCACTGTGATTGATAGATAGGTCCTGGGTTCGAATCTCAACGAAGCGGGATCGTGGATATACACTGTTGAGGAATCTCACAATAATAAGACGAAACAACCATCCAGTGCTTCTAGATTTTCCATGATCATCTCATTTCCATTGATTCATCAATTCAACCATTAAAATACTCACTTTTTCTTTTTAACTTGACAATAGTTTCTTTTTGAAATAAACTATCCTAATTTTGTCAATATGTGTGCATGTATGGATATATTTTCTATACACATATAGAATCATTTGTATATATATATATATATATATATATATATATATATACATATATATATATATGTACATATACAAATATAAAGGAATTTATCAGTTGTCATTATTCTTCCTGTGTATCGTCGATGGTGACAATACTGATAGAGTTTCTCTTGTTTCTCGTTAAGATAATGATTATTTAATGATAATTGGGATATTAGTAGTAGTACTTTTGTGAAGTTAGTTATTCTAGTCTCTCTCCCACTCTCTCTCTCTATATATATATATACTTGTTGCTTGTCATTGTCGTTGTCCTGTTTTGATTGATTAGTTATGTTCTAGTTATAAGAGGAATAACTAAGTAGTATTATTCATCATGTGTTGTTAGTTCATTGCATTCATTCATATATGTATATTATCTCTCTCTTTATCCCTCTCTACTTCATTGATTGTTAAGAGCATACTGACCACATGTGTACATATTCTGTTACTCTTTATGATTTATTTCATTGTCTATTAATAAATCGACGTTATAATATTAAGGTTAGAGATAATGAAAGAGAAAGTGAGAGATGGTCAATGAAATGAGACAATAGTTGATTCTGATTGAATACTTGATATCTATTTGTGTGTATATGTGTATAATCTAGATAGTATCATGATTTGTGGTTGTTATAATAATGAGAAACTATAGTTGATTAGTTAGTTACTGGATTGTTTTTCGTTGTCCATTTTGAACATTAAAAAAAAGAAGAAATCTGAAAATGGGCCCTAGTTATAAATAAAGTAGAAATAATGAATCACTATGATTGTTTCGTTTTTTCTCTCTATGCTACTTCTTTATATTCTAAAAAACAATAGTGTACATCTATCATAAGTATGTATGTATGTGAAATGATTGACAGAAAGCTAAACAAAACTAACTACATATTACATGATATTCAAATTCGAGTTACATTTATAATTGTAAAACAGCTCATCTAACTACCTAGAAACATGAATGAGAGTAAATGAGACCCTGATTCGAATCTTTCATTTATTGGTTGAATGTGAAACACTTTAATCACTAAGCTATCGATTCACTTTTCTTTTCTTTTCTTTTTTTTGCGATTAAATTACAATAGACTTTTAACTTTTGATTAGTTTATATGTTCGAACCCATTTATTTTTCAAATGACAAACTCATAGACTGTGAAATATAAATAATCATATTTGAATATAAGTAAAAGTCAGTCAGTCAGTCAAGTACAACGTAGGACCAGGCACATATGTGCATCGGTCCAGGTTGCCATACCGCATCAGCACAACAAGATGAACATCGGATTCATAGCAGTGGTTAGGTCAAATGTGGTAATATATAAGAGAAGGATTCCATATAGAGATATAGTACAAGAAGAAAGAATTGGTTCGTAGAAAGATATGAAGCGTTTTTATTCTCTTAGTTTAAGCGATGACAGAGAGTGTATACACCGACGCCATTATGATTGATTCTGAGCCATGTCATCTACAGTCTCCAACCATTGGTTACGATAGTCACGCAGACCCCAACGAAGTAGTCTGCATCTACCAACATATCTCAGACTAGAAGTTAGTGACTTCAAGCACTGATGCCACGTTTTGGTTTGGCCGCCCCTAACTTTCTTCCAACCATTTACAACACCGGTTAGCATTGCACGTCGTGGTAGTCCGTGTTCAGGCATACGTAACACGTGGCCCAACCATCTCAGTCGATGAAGATTCATAAACTCATCAACTGATTTACCATCATTCCCTAATACCCTGTGTTTAACCTCACTATTACTTACCCGGTGATCCCAGCAGATGCCAGCAATATTTCTGAAGCATCTGTGGTCAAATAATAATAGCTTACGGGTATCTTCTACTCTTAATGGCCATGTTTCGCTACCGTAAAGTAAAACAGAACGGACTGCCACGCAGTATACCCGTCCTTTTATTGATAGACGGATATCTCGCCTTCGCCAAAGGTGACGTAAGTTGGCAAAAGCCAAACGAGCTTTTGGAATCCGTTCTGAGATTTCGTCAGACACCAACCCATTAGGTCTGATCAGACTTCCAAGATAAGTGAAGTTGTCGACGCGTTCGACTACCTACTTACTCCTTACTTTACTTATAATTACTTATGCTTGTTACTCCTAATGAAGCATAGGCCACCGACCAGCATTCTCCAACCCCACTCTGTTCTGGGACATTCTTTCCAGTTCATTTTTCTCATGTCGGTCTCTATTTCTCGGCATAATATGTCCTTTGGTCTTCCTCTCCTCCCTTTGACCCTGAGGATTCCAAGTGAGGTATTGTCTCGTGACACAGTTGGGTGCTTTCCTCAATGTGTGTCCTATCCACTTCCAGTGCTCCCTCTGTTGGGATCTGGTTTGTTCTCTCTCACAATAGGTTGTTGGTAATAGTGTCTGACCAACGGATCCGAAGTATTTTGCGTAGACAGTTGTTAATAAACACTTGTATCTTCTGGATGATGACTTTCATAATTCTTCAGGTTTTCAGCCCATACAGTAGAACTGTTCTGACATTTGTATTGAAAATCCTAACCTTGGTGTTGGTTGACAGTTGTTTTGAGTTCCAGATGTTCTTCAGTTATAAATATTATATTTTACATATCAACAGTCGTGACATAATTGACAACATACAAAATAATTTAATGGGGTTTATTGAGAATAAAAGCATTCTATACAGTTAATATTTCAGTCCCAGTTACCTAGTTTCACAGTTTAAGATTTTATCATTGAGATATTCAAATGATGCGGCTTTTGATCTCAAAAAGAGAGTCAATTTCCTCAGAATTGCAGAGAGGTCATCCTGACGAATACCGACTAGCACGAAACTGATGTCCACAGTATCCTGTCGACTTTTAGTGCCATCCATTTAACAACAAATCACGAAATTTAGATTCAAGACTTATCGATCGCTTCTCCGACTTATTTAAATCAAAATTCTTTTTCAGTGTTTACAAATAAAGTGTCGCAATTCATGTTTATCTCTTTTGTTTTGTTCTTGCAGTACAATCGATCCATCAACTACAAAATCATTACCAGTAATCGTCCCACCATGGTTCGCATCATTTTCTCAATCGAAATATTCTCACAAGACATCAGATATTCAATTACATACACATTATACAGAGCATTTAGTCGATTCGATTAATACCACTAATGCTGCAATATCTATGCATGATACAGATCGAACAGAAAATAGTCCAGCTAATATTGGTAGTAGTAGTAGTAGTAGTAGTACCACTACTACTACTACCACTACAACGACTACAGCTTCTACTACAACTAGCAGTACTAATGATCATCATCATCAAGGTTCTGTTACAACTAACACCACATCTCAATCAACTCACTCTTCATCAACATCAGCTGTTTCTGGGACGTCGAATTCCACACCGGGAAGTTCCGGTGTAGGTGTATGCACCTCGTCCAATTCACTTGTTATAGGCTATTATATGGGTGATGATCCGGTACCCTATAGAAGTTTATGGCCATCATCAGAGATTACACTTGGTCAATTTAAACAATTAATTCCAAAGAAAAA
Organism: Schistosoma intercalatum; assembly: GCA_944470365.2. NCBI lineage: Eukaryota > Metazoa > Platyhelminthes > Trematoda > Strigeidida > Schistosomatidae > Schistosoma > Schistosoma intercalatum. The sequence continues at coordinate 19,917,523 of OX103728.1, forward strand.
AGGGTTATTCCGGTAAGTGATATCGTGTGTATATATTGATGTTATTCTAAGGTGATTCTTCATATGTTATATGGTTACAGTTAAGTGAGAGAAAAACTTTCATCCCTGTATTCGATACTATTTTGTACAAGGTGCATCAGTTTCATCAAGATTACAGGTACACCTTGGTGACAAATCCCATCTAGCTGGAAATTTTAGGTTTAGTAGAGTTCCCAGTCAGCTACCTCGAATCACCCGAGATGTCAACACAGATAGTTGTGTAGGTGATGCCGAATCACTTGGATTTATGCGACCATACCACAACTTAATCAATTAAATCTACTCAATACTAAAGGAGTAGATAAACATGTTGGAGATGCCAGAACCTCAGAAATCACTTGGTAAACTTCCTATTCTTGTAATCTAATCGTGGAAGTTCGAATTTCTCCTTTTCGCACCGAAAGCGTCCATCATTACCTTAAGCTTGTATTTCTCTTCGGGAAGGAACTTAAACTCCATTGATTCGTTTTCGATTTTAACACGCTATTTTATGAGACTTTTCAAAGACATTTTTGTATTGTATATATTACATATGAGTTTAGTGCTTGTTGTTCCACCTTCCGTTCTGCTTGTTGAACCGTATATTTGTACGTCTGAATTTAGTCTTCTTCCTCTATTTAGTAGGGCCATAGCACAGAGGACTAGTTTAGTTTCATTCTGTTTTTGCTTTGCTTATTTTCGTTTCCGTTCACCGATCCAAGGTAATATCATAATACTGTGAACATAGCAAAACATGACACTGATCACACTACTCAGTGATTAATCACTTGTAAACGATTCAAAGTAATGTCAATTAGTTTTATTGTCTCACTTTAATGGTGGTCATTTTCTAGTAAGAATAAACTCTGTACTCGTTCGCGACTTTGACCTTGAACCTGGGAACCAACCACAATGTAACGGGAAATTATTATTCACACCATTGTAATCAATATGATAGAGGGTTTGTTTCGTTTTCTATCATTTTTGTTGGCTTACATAAAAAATGTAAAATACTCTATGACGATAATATCACTTTATCATGCTATGGATATGTGTCAGGTATAGGGTAGTCAGTCATGTGGCCGTGGTTGTATGGGCGTGACCATCTGAGAGCTGACTCTCCTCACTCTGGGTCGTATCAGTGTATTTGAAGGCATATGATAAATAACTGTTAAAGTGTTTATTCATCCTTTTCATTGTCTACCCGTATTCACATCAAAGTTTACTTTTTTATTTTTATTTTTAAAACAAAAAAACAGATACTTTTTTAAGAAAGCATCTGATGAATTCGATTCCGGTGTAGTCCATCAAGAGATTACAAATGATGATACTATTCTACCTTTATGGGAAGGTAAAATTGTCGCCAAAGTTGAACGAATTGATTAATAGTTGACAATAGAAGATGTTACTTGGATTTTTTTTTCTAAGGGTATAATAATTATGAAATCTGGTTATTCTCTCTGATTTTCATTATGTTTGAGAGTGACGTGGTATATAACCACCTAGTTGTATCTCTTAACTATTCTCTTCCTTTCTTTCTTTCCCTGTTTGATATGGCATTACACAAATTATTACATTATTCAAATGTAAAAATAAGCGCCTCAATCTATTGTATCACAATTTTTCTACTCGATCACTTCCATTCTATCCGTATACGACTCTACTATCTTCTTCAATATTCTCAATATCCGGTTATTATTATTTTCAATTTATTCTTAATAATATTAATAATAATAATAATGAGGTGATGTGATTGTGGTCATTTGTGCCTTCTTCTCATCATTATTTTGGTTGTTTTTACGCTTTATTATGTATGTATGTGTGTATATGTGTGAGCGTGTGTGTGTGAGTGTGTACGTGTACGTGTATATGCAGTACACTTCAGTTAATCGTACATACTCGCGCGTGCCCATCCCGATCAATGATGCTTTTTATTTCCATGGGTTAAACAGGGTATATTATTATTATAGTTTCTATTTTTCTCTCTCTCTCTCTCTCCTATTTTGGTTTTTTCCTTCTTTTTTTTAAAAAATTCTTATATCGTAAAAAACAATTTTCGGTTTGTCCATTTTTTTTTTAAAAAAAAAGAAAGAAAAACACACATTTATATATATCCCAATTGTATTCTATAGGGTGGGGTGTAGGGGTGTTAACAACGATAATCACTGAGAGAGAGAGAGAGAAGGTCATTGTAAATGTTTATTTTATGCAATAGTTACCTCTTGTTCATTTCTCATTAGCTCTTATTTTACATTAAACATATGCTACTACTACTACTAATAATAATAATAATTGATATGATTTAATTGTTGCCTTTCAATTCTTGCCCATCTCCATTTGACATACATGACAATTATGATTAACACTATTTAATCACTAATGATACTATTAGTATTGTGGTGTGAGCTACTTATATTGATATAAGTAGTATATAACATGCGTTAAAAGAACGTAATGTCCGGCAGCAGAAGATGGCGAAGATCAAGAAAGGAAGAGCAAGAGCACAATGGAATTGTAAAAAAACGCATGTACAATGGAATGGGAGACAATGGATTAGTGTTTGCAACGGGAACAGTACAGTTTGATATGATGGAATTATATTTTGCAAATTGACGATTGACTTTATGGTATTCACATTTTATTGAGATAGTCTGTAATTTTTGTGCTAAATACAGTCGATTGTCCCCACCCGTGTTCTTGTTCACTACAGTATGTTTCCTTAAAAATAATTCCCCCCCCCTGGCTTTTACAATCAATCAATCGATCTTGATAGTTTTTTTATTTTTTAAACTGACTACTATGATTATCATTGATAAGGTCAATTCAATTTTCATTCTTTATTCATTAGTTGAAGAGGGTAGGGAGGGGGGGGTGACGCTGTATGAACGCACATAATCTGTTTACAAAAATCAGTTGAGTATCTATTTGATTGGTGAAAGAGCCAAAAACTTATTTCTTTTTTCGTTGGTTTGTTGTGTTAAATAAAATGTTTCCCTTTGAGTAGTGAGTAAACTGCCTATGTGTACACGTGTGTGTGTAGTTGATGGAAAGTTGGAGACAAAAGGGGGATCATGCAACAAGTACGCACACACACACACACATCCCCACACATTATAGATGATAGAGTAAATAATAATAAATATGTTTTCTACTCATATTTCGTCTTCTGATATCAATTTTATTGTTTTGTTGAATGAATGAATGAATGGTCTATAAATGGCATTATGTTTCTATAGTTTATTGTGCTTTATAACATCATTGCAGTACATGTGTGTTGTATTTTGTAATATTGATCTATTTCTATTAAATAAAATAAATTTGGTGTTGTTGTTGTTGTCATCATCATCATCATCATCATAGGTGATTTGAACAGTTTGTTTATTCCAATTTCATAATAAGAATAAAATGACCATGTACTTTTATTTCAATCTTTACTATTTATCTCAACAACACACAAGACATGCATATTAATCAAAAGAAGAAGAAGAAAAAAACATGTACTGCATAACAGTGCAGATTGTTTCTTTCCTTTCCTCTCTCACTCACTAATTATAACGAGTTTATAAAGTGGTGTTGTGAAAATTGTTGAGATTTTCGATCATTATTTCACGTAGTACCAGTCGAATTGGAGATCTAATTCACGAAAAATTGTTATAATTTGTGCCATGTGTCTTATTCATATTTAATGTAATGATACTGCCAATTATCGACTGGGTAAATGATGCATAAAACCATTTATGAATAGTGTAAAGACTTTATCGGTCCTGCATCCTGTCTGTCTGTTAAGTGCGGAACACATCAATCTCAGCCTCTGTGATATGAATCATATATTTCACAAACATACTGGGTTCATATACACCAGCCGCCAAACAGATCACATTGTTTTTTACTGAGATCATGAACCGATTGATGTTAGACCACTACAATTGAAAACCTGGAAGAAGTAGACGGCCGTTTCGTCCTATTGTGGGACTCCTCAGCAGTGATTAAGCGTTCGTGCGCGAGACCGAAGGCCCTGGGTTCGAATCTCGCGAGCGGGATCGTGGATGCGCACTGTTGAGGAGTCCCACAATAGGACGAAACGGCCGTCTAGTGCTTCCAGGTTTTCAATTGTGGTGGTCTAACATCAATCGGTTCATGATCTCAATCAAAAACTTAATAATCTCCACAACCCCTATACTAGAGATCACATTGTATCATAAAATAGAAGATAACGCAAATAATCAACACTTTAATGTTTATTGATCCTCGAACCTCTTTTTAACCGAATAATCAATTAAAAGATGATGATTAGCAAGGAGATTAATTCTTTATTGTAACTAATTTAATTATATAATGATATATTGAAAATAATACCAGACAACACACAAAGGGTATCAAATATGAAATACAATTAAACCGTAACCAGCATTAAAAGGCAGAGTAAACAATACACCATTAAAGAATAGTTAAGTATCTAAAAGTTAGTAAGTCTATCATAAGCTTACAATAAGTGGAACATAGAAATCTAACAATAAAGTTATTTACTAATTATACAATAAAGATATAAATCATCATAATCTGGTAAATAAAGTCGAGCTTCTCAACTACTCCAAGATTCATTCTGTTATAACAGTATGATAATTTACTTAAGGTGGTGGTAGTCGACAGGGCAGCTTGTATTTAAGCTTTATGCTTGTTAGTACTTGACAGCAAGATGTATCTACAGTCTTAAGGTAACGGATATTCTCTGTAGATTCTGAACTCGCGTTATCCACCCTCATAAACTGAGATATTATCGTTGAAATATCCGAATCATAACTTATCTTTTACAGGGCTGTAATTACTGATTATTTGAATCAATATCATGTTTGTTTACATCTATCTATAATGTTGATCAAGTTAGTTGTAATTGACAATTTTTTATTGAGTTATTCATCAGGAAAGTTTGTATCTTAACATACTAGAAATATTCAAAGTGTATGTTTTGAATAGATTCTTCAATGTAGATAGTTAAGGTTAATTCATCATTCATTTAATGAACAAATACGTATGGAATAAATGTAAATGTGATAGTACATGATGTAGGAGATTGGAAGTTGTAGGCATAAAGGTATACAACTTGAGCTCATTGTATTATGTTGTTATTGTGATGTCTAAGTTGGATAGACTATGTTGTACAATTTTCATCGTTCACAAGATCACTGGGATATGTAGTCAAATGTACCTGTTGCGAGGCAAGCCCCAACTTGGAATTCTGAAGAAAAGCGGAAGAAAGGAAGGCCAAAGAACATATTACATCGAGAAATAGAAGTAGATATGAGAAGGATGAATAACAACTGGAAGGAGCTAGAAAGGATTGTCGAGGACAGAGTTGGATGGAGAATGCTGGTAAGTGGCCTATACTCCTTCACGAGGAGTAACAGGCGTAAGTAAGTAAGTACCGGTTGCAATGATAACGTGCTTCACAATTAATCTATTCAGTTTAGAGGTCATAACAACTCAGACATTATCATCCTGAACCATAAACGTTCTCTGTCATCTCATGTGTTACGTTCTCTAAATGGATGGACACATATACAATCCTTTTAAGCAAGCCCTACCCTTGACGTTAGTGACATTAAAGATAAATGGGATGCTGTAATTGGCAACCAAACCACTGTATACACAACTCATTTATCAGTATATACTTTTACGACTTGAATTTGTTTATTGAAACCTTGACAAACTGCATTCCCGGTTTGATCTGATATAAAATATGTTATGTTATCATCTCTCCCAAATCAGTACTCATTGGGATATTATAAATATATTATTGATTTATAGATTTATCATAAATTCAAACAATCATTATCCTAAAACATCATATTATCCATGGAATATTTTTTTCTGGTGCTTAGTTGTTATGTACGCATATTTTAAGATACACTGGTATGTGCTACCAATGTTGACAGATATAAGTAGTATATATCATCAGTCAAAATTGAAATGCCTAGTAACAGAATGTTAAGGAGATCAAAGATTGTTGTAGAAACCAAAGAACAATGAAGTTGAAGATGATTGATCGATAATTACCAAGTAAATTATTTATTATATTATTCTCAGATTTTATTAAGACATTCTATATTCAAATATATTCGATTAACCTATACTAGTGATCTTATCCACACAAAAGCAACGATAAGATAGATACCTGTGGACAGTACATATTACTTATCGGTTGATTTGGGCCCAAATAAAACAATTTGTTAATTGTTCACAACTTTTCACATTTGATCAGTAAGTTCAAGGTTCGAAACCCACTTCATTTGTTTGTTTCTAGCATAGAAAAATCGGATAGTATCAGTACAATATAGTTTGAAATCAACAATATGAATTTGTAAACAAACTATAAACTATGCTTTAATCATATTGTTATTAGTTAAAAGAAAAGAAATAGATAGTTAGATAGATACTACTAACATAATTGGTAGTAGTAGTAGTAGTAATAATAATAATATTAATTCTGATAAAACAATACAATGAGGTTTCTTTTATAATAAAAAAAGAAGAGAGTAAACGAAGACAAATGCATAAATGATTCAACTGGTCACAATATAAATAGTCAAATAGAATTATGTAATAATGAATGAATGAATAAATGATGATCAATAAAATAAAGAATAAAAGAACAAGTTCCATAAAGAGTAATGAGTAATGATCTATTCATGAATAGATTCATCAGCTGTAATGATTATGTTCACCTTTAAAAGAGAATAATTAGAAGAAAAAAACGGAAATATTATTTCTTAATTATAATAACATTTTAAGTAAAACAAACAAATGGATAATGGCTAGTAGTTAAGTGGACAATGTGATGTAGGATGTAGATAATATCCACCAGCTGACGATTATTCAAACAGGATAAAACGGGGATTCTGAATTCCATTGCTAACCATCAATCATTTTTGTTTATTAGCATAGGAGTTCTGGAGGCTATTGCGTTTTTTGATTTAGATCACGAACAGATTGATGTTAGGCGGTCATTAAAGACCTGAAAGCACAGGGCGACCTTTTTTCCCTATTGTGGGACCCCTCGGTATTGCGCATCCACGACTCCACTCGTGGGACTCAAACACAGAGTCCTTAGCATCGTGCGCGAACGCTTAATCTACTGAACCGGCTTCCAATAGTGTTAATATCTAACCTGAACCAATTCACGAAATCGCGCGATCATCTTTGTTTATTTGAATGCAATTAATCAGTCTCTTATTGGTATATGTGCATCTAGTGCGGATGGATAGTGGCCAGCAGTGGAATCTAGGAGGCACGTTTCGTAGTATTTGGGACTCGTCAATTGAATGTACCTGCACCTCAGAGTTGATGATCATTCTGGGACTGGAGCTCAGTAACTAAGTGGCTAACATGATGACGTTTGAAGTGAACAGTAAGCAAGAACAATCAGGTTTGTTGAATAAAATGAATTCATTAGTCTATTTCACGGTTTTTCATCATCTGCATAGAATTATCCAAAAAAAATTGTGAACATGTTTGTTAGCATCTTAAAAAGAGCACCAGTTTTTTCCTCTTCAAAATTCTAGACAAGATAAACTGATAAATGTCCTTTAGCCCCTTTCTCATCCCTACCAATAACCGACAATTATTCATTAATTTAAACAGAAACATCGGTACAAGCAGGTACCATATTGATATGCGCCACATAAGTCATGTGATTTGTGTGAGGGCTTGCATACTGCCTGGGTGCCCAAATCGAAATAGGTGGTTCTGTTAGAGGGCCCCACACCCGGAGCCTTCGACTTAAATGTCTGATCCACAAGGTAGTAGAGCGACGTCAGGAGATGCAATCCCATTGTAGCTGATGACCAACAATTGGTTCATACGCCATTTGTTCACTCAGGATCCTGGAGCCCATGTTCACTATTGGTTTGAAAATCGAGTTTTCCAACTCCCTTAGGTAAATCCTCCATATCGACCAACCCAGTTAAAATGCTGAATATTCGCTTTTCGTCCTATCAATTTCGTAAACAACACCGATGTCGCGAGAAGACAGTGATTATACGCATGTGGAGCATTTCGAAAGGGAGAGCTGACTCTCCACACTGTCAGTCGTACCAGGACATTTGAGGGCAACCAACAATCAAAACAAAATGTAAGAAATGTCATGTTATTTGAGCTCATACATATATTTGTATGTTCATCGAAAGAATTTAATTACCACTTAAGATTAGATAAATACAACTACTCAACCATCAATCACACTGTTCGATCAGAATCTTCCGAATGAACTTAGCTTTTGACGGCCATATTTCGTTCTAGTATGCGACTCCTTAGCAATGCGCATCCATGGTCCTGCTGGGTACCAGGACCTATCAGTCTTCCGCGCAAATGCTTAACTTCTAAATCACTGAGTCACTACCTATTGGGTGCCAACTCATTGGTCATTTTCTTTTGTTTACAGATTATCAAGTTGATCCCAATAATTTAACTTATGAACAAGTTATATTTAATTTCAATGGTTAAGATCATTAGTCAGTTGAAGTTAGACCAACATGGAAAACCTGGAAGCACTGGACGGTCATTTCGTTATGCTCACTAGTGACTGGCTTCAAGAGGTTTATCCTGAAGTTCTAGTGAGAAGTAGTGACCAGTGGAGTTCAACCAGGTCTGCTGTGAGATAGTAACTCACTGATGACAATGGTGGATGTGTCGCTCAATTTCGTGGATTAGTTGAAGTTAGACATGAACACCGTTGGATACCGACCCAGTGGTTAAGTGCTCGCGCGCGAAACCAGTAGGTCCAGGGGTCGAGGTCGAGGATGCTCACTGCTGAGAAGTTCCACAATAGAACGGGACGGCCATCCAGTGCTTTTAGGTTTCCCATGGTAGTTTAGTTTCACATGACTCATGATCTTAACCATTGAAATTACTATAAATATGCACACAAAAAACCCATCTTATATGTAATTATTAAATAAATAAACAACAACTCACTCCTTCAATCATTCGATTACGAACATTATTTACATGAATATCATCATTGATTTGTTCAATTCCTTGTTGAATGTGTTCAATTGGATATGAATTATTATTGTCAAACGTTTTTTCTATTGTCATAGTAGAGTTATTGTCTATATTTATAAAATGATTCAATTGATTTAATGAATTATTATTATTATTTTGTAATGATGAATATTGTTGATTTTGTTTGAATTGTTTGTGTTGTTGATGACGTAGACAACAATAACAACATCTTTCTTCGTTATCACCTACTTGATGTTGACGGTGTTGTTGTTGTGGAATATGTGAATGATCTGTGAAGGAATGTTTACATTTTAAACATACATTATTAAATGATGATGATGTTGATGGTAATCTGTTAATATGATGTGAATTTAATGTAGATGATTTTTTCGCTATTGATGGTGTTGTTGCTGTTGTCGTCGTCGTTGTTTTCATCATATAACCAAGTGCATGTTCATGAAGTAAATGTCGATCAGGTCGTGTTTCATCTTCTTTAAATATAGATGATTTAGGATTATAATATTGTTGACAAACAAAATGCCATAATGGTGAATTATTTGAACGTCCATGGGTATTTTGCATATCCTTGAAACATAAGAGAGAGAGAGAGAGATAGCAAACAAACAAAAAAACAATTCATTCAATGAATAAATAAGGCAAAATTTTAATGCAGAGGTGTCTGACGAAATCTCAGAACGGATTCCAAAAGCTCGTTTGGTTTTTGTCAACTTACGTCACCTATGGCGAAGGCGAGATATCCGTCTTTCAATAAAAGGACGAGTATACTGCGCGGTAGTCCGTTCTGTTTTACTTTACAGCTGAGAAACATGGCCATTAAGAGTAGAAGATTTGTTAGCTTCTAGTACTTGATCATAGATGTATTAAAGATATTGCTTTGCATTTGCTGGGATCACTGGGTAAGTAATAGTAAGGTCCGACACAAGATATAATGGAATGATGGTAAATTAGTTGACGAGGTTTTGGATCTTCATCGACTGAGACGATTGGGCCACGTGTTACGTATGCCTGAACACTGATTACCACGACGTGCAATGCTAACCGGTGTTGGGGATGGTTGGAAGAAAGTTAGGGGCGGCCAAACCAAAACGTGGCATCAGTGCTTGAAGTCACTGACCTCTAGTCTTAACCATGTTGGTAGATGCAGACTACTTGGTTGGGGTCCGCGTGACTATCGTAGCCAATGATTGGAGACTCTTGGTGACTTGGATGACTGCAGGTTTTGATACGCAGCGTTTATATCGATCGATTAGTGACACGTAAAAACACGTAGTGAACGACCTAGTGCCCTGATTGGTCTCGCAGAGTTACCCCTAATCCGGCAGTACCAGAAGGAAAGTCTCCGGCCGAGTGTATGTTCGGAAGAAAAATTCGAACAGCCTTTAACAGTATGTTGCCGCCCAGAAAGACAAATAAACTCACAAATGAAAATCGTAAGGTCAATCGTAGCTTCCAGGTGGGTGAAAAGGTACTTGTCAGATCGTATCAAGGTAATAGGAAGTGGGAACCAGGTGTCATAGAACGTCGAATCGGAAATGTACTGTACCTAGTCCGGAAAGATGTCGGAAAATGCATAAGACATATAAATCAAATGCAAAGAAATGATAGTACAGTGGTCACAGAAAACCGGCTCCCATTTCAATTGCTCGTAGATTCGTCTCAGAAGAACCATCATGAGCGCAAATATCGAAAAGACAAACGACGCAGAGAGAAGGCTGTACAACCTTTGAAAGTAATGGACCGCAAGAGGAATGCGACACCCAAGCTTCAGGTGGATCCAAGAAAAAAATCTTACACAACGGACTTTAAAGGGGGAGGTGTGACGACAGACCACCGGTGAACTCAGGGAAGCTGTAAGAGGCTCAGAAGGAGCCGAAGACGTCCCATCCAATCACCTTTCGGAAGAATGCTCTAGAATTCCAACGTGTAGCTTCCCGAATGGATAATGCTAATAGCCTCCTGTATGCGGATTGAAAGACTGTAATGATGATTTCGTTCTCACTCAAAACTATAAATACCTGACAATTTTGTACTATGATTGACACTGTTTGGAATAATATTCCTTTTGTTAGTCTTCTGTTTTCTTATTGCGACTTGGAAGGGTTTTGGTGTTCTAGTGCTCTGTTATACGCGGTATATCGATAAAATCAGCTTTTCAAGATATAACACTCGTTGTCTTTCCTTACACTATGAAATTGAAATCGCTTCAAATCTTTCTTTCCACGAACTAATTCTTTTCTTTACTGTATCCTTACCTAAAATCTTACCTTTATATATATAACACCATTGGATTAACTGCTTCTATGAATTCAGTGCTCGTCTTGCTGTGCTAATGCGGTATGGCGACTTGGACGGATGCATATATGTGCTTGGTTCTACGTTGTGACTGACAAGTTGAGTGAAACTATCCGATAGTATGATCATTACCTTCTCGCAGCCGGTGTGTTGTTTACGAAATTAAAAGGATAAAAAGCGAATGTTCAGCACTTTAAACGGGTTGATGGACACAGAGGGTCCATCACTCGAGGAAGATGGAAAACTCTTGTTCCAAACCAATGGTGCACATAGGCTCCAAGATCCTGAGCGAACAAATAGTACATGAACCTATTGTTGTTCACCGGCTACCATGAGACTACATCTCTTTACGTTGCTTCACTGCCTTGTGGATCAGACCTTTAGGTCAGATGCTTCGGGTGTAGCCCCCGAAGAAAACCACCTGCTTCGATCTGGGCAGCATCCTAGCTCTCATACAAATGGAATGGTGATGCGTGGCGCATTCTTGTACTCGATGTATTCAAATAAATAAATAAATGTCTCTTGTTGAATACATTTGTGATTGTTGATGACCATGTCAAATGTATGAAGACATAAAACCATTTTCACATAAGCAAACGCTATCCGTTGATGTTCTAACTGTATGTAGGTCTGGCTATGATAATATGTAGCGAAAATTCCACTTTATCGATACTTAAACATTATTAACCATAAATAGATTTATCCATTTTACGCTATACTGTCAATTTTTCTGAAAGTTACTGATGACAATGCGACTAAAACAGGAAATGTTGGAGAACGAAGTCAAAATCGGCAATTTATTATTCGCTGAAAACTGATTAAATTCACTACAAACCCAACTCTGTTGGATAAATTAGATGAAAACCGGTATAGTTCGATCTCTCTTGAGTTTAATACAGTAGTCACCGGTTCCAGTGTTTTATACTGCAAAGAGATATTTGAACAGTTCACAATACTTTAAGTTTATTCCTATTAGCAACACAACAGCATATTAATTTGTATGAGATCGTAATACAGTTTATCACATACTTGACTTTTCTCACTCCAATCACATTAATTGATCTCAATTCATCAAAATTCAAATGATATTGAATGATGAATTTCCAATTTTGATAAATAAGGATAGATAAGGACAAATGAAACGTTATGAAGTCATTGCAACTGAAGTCGGCGCTAGATTTTAAGACATTATTTTTTTACCTACTTATAAGTAGTCAAATTTTGTAAGCAGAAATTCAGGTTCACCAAACAAGATGAGATTTACATTTGAATGATACTGAGGGGGATTTCTTTTTAAAAAAATTGTTTGTTAATATAAAATTTGTTTGAAATTGGTTGTTACAAATGAACATCACAACTTTAAAAGCCACCATAACATGAATAATCGATAACTTCACATATCAGTGATGTTTGTAAATAGACATAGGATAACGCATCTGAGACTACTAACTACCATAATATCAAATTTGAATACTTTTAACCGATGAACAAACTTAAAAACAAGTGAAACATAATGGTGATACACTTCGTTTATTGATTACAATCACATCCATGTAATTGAAAGGACTTGATCAATATTCTAGACTAAATAGACAAAGGACTGGTCAGCGTAGTGGATAGGACACACATTGAGGAAAGCACCCAACTGCATCAAAAAGCAGTCCCTCACTTGGAATCATCAACCCCATAGTAGAAGATGAAGACGAAAGAAATGGATACAGATATTAAAAGAAGAAGAATGAACAACAATTGGATACAACTAGAAAGGAAGATCCAGGATAGAGTGGGTTAGAAAATGCTGGTCGGTGGCTTATGCTCCTCCATTGGGAGTAACAGAATTTTAGTCAAATGAATTATTAATATTATTTAGTTAGTTAGTTATATAATATACCATTTTGGGCCAGGGTAATTTTACATTGGTTTTCAGAAGGACCAGACACTACCCATTCCTTCACGTGACAATCCAGACAGCATAGCTCAATCCCGTTTAACAGGAGAATCAGACACCGCCCAAGCTTAAAATCTGTATTTGATTGGGATTATGAACCGATTGATGTTAGACCACCATTGAAAACCTGGAAGCATTGAACGGTCGTTTCGTCCCATTTTGGGACTTCTCAGCAGTGCGCACACACGATCCTGCCAGCGGGATTCGAATCCAAGGCCTTCCGTTTCGAGCGCGAACGCTTAGCCTACTAGACCACTGAGCCGGCATCCAGCGGGATCGTGGATGCGCACTACTGAGGACTCCTACAATAGGACGAAACAGCCGTCCAGGGCTCCCACGTTTTCAATGGTGGTCTAGCATCAATCGGTTCATGATTTCCATTAAAAACTTATCAATCTCCACAACCCCTAAACTGTTAAAACTTGTAGGCTAAATAGTACAGCTCATTTCCGTTTCCAGGGAAACCAGACAGCATTCAGGCTTAAATTTTATAAATCGAGCAGTACAGCTCAATCCTGCTTCACAGGAGAACCAGACACCATATAGGCTTTAAAACTTGTGGCGCAACCACACAGGTACCAAGCACCTTGGTGGACCATTCGCACAATTCATATACACATTCACGTCACATGTATAATAATTATTCTGATCAATGATCACGTGAATCAATTATGCACAGCACAAACAAACGAAAGTTGACTTATTCCAGTTACACGACAGTCAAACTCATTAATCTTAGCAATAGCAATGTCGCAATAACAATGGCCTTTAAGAACATTAAAAACAACTACTAGTATAAATGAAATCAGTTAACCGACAAACCAATTTTCTGCATAAACAATCAACAAAACGTGTCAAAATGATATAGAATCATTCACACTATCAATGATGAACATCCAATCTCATAATGAGACCTTCACAGCTCTACATAGTTACGCAACTGACCTCGAAGACGACGACGTGAGTACTGGAAAGAGTACTCTTTTGTTTGTTAAGAATGCATCTACCCCCCTGGAATCGGCTTGTCCGAAGATAGGGGCTAGCCTCCGTAAGCACTACCCTTCTTGTAGTGTCCGAATTGCCCCCAAATGCTTAGGTACGGCCGAGAGTGGCCACGCGTATATAGCCTCTCCCAGAGAAGTCCTATTCAATGCCTTCTCGTGACCGGGGTGTGGTTTATAAAATAGAGAGGACGAAAAGCGTATGTCCGGCACGAAGATAACGTGTACAAACTTATGTATTTGTACACGGCCGAGAGTGGGAAGAGTCAGATCTCCCCCTTGAAATGGTCTCACATGGCTACATGTATACAACCACTGCTAGTAAAGTCCCACTCACTATCTTCTCGTGGCGAGGGATATTGTTTACGAAATCGAGAGAACGAAAACCGAATGTCCGACGACTCAACTGAATTGATGGATATGAAAGATCCACCTAGAAGAGTTAGAAAACCCTGATTCTAAACCAATGGTGTACATAAGTTTTAGGATCCTGAAAGAACAAATGGTATATGAACCGATTGTTGGTCATCGACTACCATAGAATTGCATCTCCTTACATTGTTCCACCGCCTTGTGGATTAGACCATCAGGTCAAAGGCTCTAGGTATGGCCCTCACCCATCCGGGAAGTATCACAGCTCTCATACAAATCTATTCGATGCCTCCCCCCGCAATTACTTTCTGGTTAGCGTTTTTTTAGCGAGTTAGTTTTTTACGGGATGGGGACGCTAACCCCATGCCTAACCCTCCTCCTTTATCCGGGCTTGAGATCGGCAGTAGCCCCCGGAGGGACTCTAGGCGGAGTTCCCCCCCCCTCAATACCAATATCTATACGTTGAAATAAATCAATAAAGATTGTTATTATTAATATTAAACTCCGCCTGATGTCCCTCCGGAGGCTACTGCCTATCGCCAATCCGGATAAAACAGGAGGTTCGGGCATTAGGGTTAGCGATCTCATCTCGTAGAGAACTAACTCGCTAAGGAAGAAAAAACAAACATTAACCAGATAATAAATGATTCAAATATTAATCAGATATCAATGTTAACTTACTTTTACTTCTTCATATGCTTCAAATATAATTGTAACAAATAAATTTAATACAACATATATAAATAATGTAATAAATAAATATAAAAATAAACGACTAAATAAATAAATTCCAATTGGAGCATTCTCATTAATAATAGTAAATGTGACAAACATATCATCACCATTAATTAAACTATATAAACATTCAACTGTAGACATAAATGTACGAAATTTTAAATTATACGGTCCTAATACAACCCAACCGCATAAACTGAATGCAAAAAATAAGATTAATGCACAAACACAAAAACGTAATAAACCCGGTATAGAACGTGAGATAGTACGAATAAGTAACTAAAAGAAAAAGAGAAAAAGAAAAAAAAGAGAAAATAATAATAATGATGATGATGAGAGATAGATGATCATTATGACATGAATGATTATGTTTGTGTCTTAGGAGGATATCATAAAGAATAACACTTTCTATCTAATCATGTTCTAAGCAATCCTTTTTCATGTTTACTTACAATTTCTGATGTAATGTGTTCTTTGACCTTACACTACTTTTTGTTTCCATACACGATTCCAAATTAGGGCTTGTCTCATGATTCAGTTTGATCATTTGTGTGATATATATGTCCTATCTATTTCTATCATCTTTTCTGAATTTTTTTCTTCAGATGGAAGTTGATCAGTTTTCTCCAACACAATAGGCTATTGTTAATGGTATCCGGTCAATGGATGTTGAGTATGGAGAAATTTGAACACTACACTTCTATCTGAAGGTTGTGCTGATGATATCGTTCAGAAGAACGATGAAAGCTCCACGACCAAACCATCCAGCTCAGAGAACAAAACTACCAAAATACTTGTACCTTCTTGATGATAGTTGTAGTAGTTCTTCAAGTTTCAGATCCATACACTAAAATTGTCTTGACGTTCATATTGAAGATTGTGACTATGATATTGGTTAAAAGTTGGATCGATATATTTCTGTTTATTCATCTATAAGTTAGATTAATGATTATAGTCGATGAATCATAGTTAAACTTGTTTGAATGACATGGCTCAAAATCGTTAAGAATGTCGTAGATGCATCCACTCTTTGTGTTCTCTCAAATTCTAATCTTCTGAATTCTTCATCTCCCTTTCTTTTTTTCTCTTTCTAAATTTATTTCACTGGATTGTACTCGTTGAATAACATCTTCAAACCCTAATGTTTCTGATTACTACTTAAACTCTTACTACCTCTACCACTATGAGATTTGAATGGACAATTGTATTTGTGTGTTAATGTGGTATGGCAACTTGAACTGATATGCGTACGTACGAAGTTCTACGTTGTTGATGACTAAACTGACTTGTGAATTCTTTATTAGTATAATGAATAAAGATTAGACCTAATAATAGATAGATTGAGGATTTAATAACTTAAAATAATCTGTAGTGTATAATTCATTAATTCTTCTTTGATCAATTACTATTTTTCAAAGTTTACATGGATGTTGTTGAATCAATATTGGATGATGTGGAGTTCCTATCACACGCGTGTTTCGTTTTATTTTGAACACTTCAGTCGGATGTACTTGGATCGTAGGGTTAATGTTCACTCCAATACTGGAACATAATAACCCTTGCTTCAAATATCAACACTTTATCCACTTAACTACTGAGTTCAGATAGCCACTCACTTGTGCGATGACAGTTTTTGCTTTAAGTTCCATAGTGAAAATCAATCCTGGGATGTAGGTACATTCTATAAGAATTCTAATTCCAATTCTTGATACATACTACTTATATCTGTCCATATAAGCAGCACATATCACAATAACTATGGTCGGTTAGTCAATTAATCATCCGCAATATAAAAACTAATAAATATTTGAATGGATTCAAATAGCTAAATTGGCACAGAGAGATAAAATTATACATTAATAAATTTAAGTCTTGATTTGTTCAATATTTCAATAAACAAACAAAATTTAAGCAAATGTATTCTTATGTCCGGTGTTTTAACGCAGTTGATAGATACGGAGGATCAACCTAGGAGAGTTGAAAAACCCTGATTCTAAACCATTGGTGTACATGAGCTCCAGGATCCTGAAGGAACTCATTGTTGGTCACTGGCTATCAAGGTACTGTATCTCCTGACCTTATTCCATTGACATGTGGATTAAACCACCTGCTTTGATTTGAACACCCAGGTAGTAGTATTCTAGAGTTGATTATGGATCCTAATCTCTATTTATCATGTGAATGAACAAATCAATTATATAGGATATTGCATTATTGGATATACAACTAAAACCATGAGGTTGTCTATTACAATCAATCATCATCTTTAATTGTCAATGAAACTATATTCAACAGATCACATCACTTTTCACTAGATAATCATGCACAATTTCAATGTTCTTATGTATTAATGAAAGAAGGAGAATGTCCCTGTATGAAGAACATGCAACTGAACAATTCTAATCAGTGTTATTCACATACGCTATCATGCATTCAACTTGTTTGTTTTATGAGTAAAATTATGTCACTTTAATTGATTCCATTTTACATATCATTTATACAGATAATTTATATTTAAACATATAAACATTGATATAAGAAGGCATCAAAATATATGCATGTCATACACTGACCACCTCTCCCGCTTCATTCAACCGGTTCCAGTGTCCACAAATTATACACGATATGGAATTCTCTGGGACGATATTCGTAGAACATGTCTTAGCCATCGAATTCGATGTTTCAAAATAATAACACTAATTGAATTAGCGTGATTGTGCCTGAACACACACGATGTCGAACCTTTGCATTACTAACATAGTGTTGCCGCCACTAGATACCAGCAACCCTTTGGAGTCAAAGATGATCGAATACAGAGAATTATGAATTAAACAATGTTCTACAAGTGCATCACACTTATATTTACATAATTTTCGAATCACATTGTAAAGTAGTTTGAATAATTTTGGTCGATTATTTCAAATTGAATTCGCGACTTAAAACACTGCAGAAACACAATCGAGACGAGTTTCTAAAAAAAAATATTATGTTGACCATTTCAAAATCCAGAAAGTGAAACCGACTACAATCACCCTTTGACTAATAAACATTTATACTACTTATGAGTAACATGAAATTATAAGCTAAAATGTGTTACAATCTGGCATTTATTCTGTGTGTATACTTACGCTGTTATCATATGAGAAACCAACATAGTATAGTATACCAATCCAGACAAGTAGTGCACCAATACCCATTAAATAAGTCAATGGTTCATATTTCACTTGAATCTATGAAACAAAATTAATAAAGCAACAATAAATGGACATTGAAATTATTGTTTATATTACAATATTATTAAGAGTGTTTATTAAGCTGATGAGTCACAAATAAGAAATGCATATCACCGTTTTTCACTGCTTCAGGATTCGGTTGTATTGACATCCGAACAAATGATAGGGAGTGAAGTATTTGAGCGTGTCGATCGCTCCACTTACCTTGGGAGTCTCGTCAGCCCATGTGGTCTGGTGTGTGACGAAATCTCAGCACGGATACAGAAGGCTCGACTAGCTTTTACCAAATTGCGTCATTTATGGCGTAGGCGAGATATCCGTCTATCAACCAAAGGACGTGTTTACTGCGCAGCAGATCGTTCCGTCCTACTTTATTGCAGTGAAACATGGCCGGTAAGAGTAGAGGATATTCGTAGGTTACTAGTATTCGATCATAGGTGTCTTTGAAGCACAGCTCGTACATCCTGGGACATTCAAGTAAGTAACACAGTTGTTAGGAAACAGGTACTAGATAAGGATGGCAAATCAATTGATGAAGTGGTGAAACTTCATCAGTTGAGATGGTTGGGACCCGTGTTTCGTATGCCCAACGACCGACTGTCTCGACATACTATGTTCAGTGGTATAGGAGTAGGTTGGAAGAAAGCTAAAGGCGAAGAAACCAAAACATGGCACAAGTCCATGAAGTCACTGACAAGTGGACTGAGTCATGTTGGTAGGTGTAGACTACCTGGTTGGGATCCGCGAGATGATAACAACCGATGGTTAGAGATCCTGGATGACATGGCTCAAAATCGTTTACAATGGCACAGGTGCATCCACTCTTTGTGTTCTCTTAAATCCTAATCTTCTGAATTCTCCATGTTCCTTTCTTTTTTATCTTTCCAAATTTATTTCACTGGATTATACTCCTTGGAAAGCATATTCAAACTGTAATGTTTCCGATTACTGCTTATACTCTCACTATTTCTACCACTATGAGATTTGAATCGACAATTATATCTCTATGCTAATGTGGTATGGCAACTTGAACTGATGTACGTACGTACGAAATTCTACGTTGTTACTGACTATTGACAAACCTCAGAGGAAACTGATATGTTTGTATGCTATTACAATTCACTTTACTCGGTAAACGGAACGAAGATTAAAGATACAATTTCAGTGTGTTATATTTGTATATATATACTTTAACAAAATTATTATTGTTTACTTTTACTACATAATCGATAGAAATTCTTTTTGTGTTTCTAAGTGAAAAAATAAAATTAATTTATAAATTGTATATCCATCATCATACTAAACGAATCAATAATTATATTTATCAACTAAAATGATTATGATAATGGGGGGCGGGAAAGGGTTGTTGTCGATATTATAGTAGGTTTTTTTTCTGTTAATGGTTAAGATTATGAGTCAATTAAATTTAAGCTAAAGATGAAAATCAAGGTAACACTGTATGACCATTTCATGTGTGTGTTCTAGGAATTTCTTTCTTCTCTTTCATTTATCATACTTTCTTTAAAAATAATCAAAAAAAGGTGTAAGGTGGTGATAATGTATTTCTTTTCTTTTCTCCGTCAAAGGATGTAGGTACATACATAGTTTCAAGTTGCCATACCACATTAGCATAGAGATATAATTCTCGATTCACATCCCATAGTGATACACGTAGTAAAAGTATAGTCAGTCAGTCAGCTACAACGTAGGACCAGGCAAATATATGCATCGATCCAAGTTGCCATACCTCATTAACACAACAAGATGAACACCGGATTCATAAAAGCAGTTAATTCAGAGGTGTTAATATATAAAAGAAAGATTGCATATAAGAACATAGCACAGGAATAAAGAATTAGTTGGTAGAAAGAAAGATATGAAGTGATTTTATTCTCATGGTTTAAGGGAAGACAGAGAGTGTATACACCTACGCCATTGTGATCGATTCTGAGCCATGTCACCAAGAGTCTCCAACCATTGGTTACGATAGTCACGCGGACCCCAACCAAGTAGTCTGCATCTACCAACATGGCTCAGACCTCTGGAGCCAATCCATTTGGACCGTTTCAGATTAACTATAGCCTTATGAACTTCATCAAGAGTTGGGGGACCTACTTCAATGTTCCATTCACACTGTCTGGGAATGGAGGGTAGTTGTAGAGTAGCTGAAGGCCAGCTGAACTGTTCTCTGAAATGTTCCGCCCATCGTCTGGACTAGGAGCAGATGAGAGTATCGTCTTTTTCCGAACCTATTTTTGGTTTTCTCGCTACTCAATTCAGTTCTAATGGGTCTTTTTAGTGTGGATATTTTGCGTCCACTGAAGCGCAAGCAGATGCGTGCCCGTATTAGGGCGTGGTCGAAGTCCATGCAGGTACTCCAGAATGAGCGACAATCTTCTACCGACCCTTTCCAACGATGACTGATGGCAATATAGTCTATTTGAGTCCATCGTTGGTTTGGTGCAGGGGGTCGCCATGTTAGACGATGTCTCTCCTTATGCTTAAAATTTGTGTTTGCTAGAAAGAAACGATTGTCTGAGCCCAGTTGCAGCAGACGATCACCATTATCTGTTCGTTGTGTCGGAATACTAAAATACCAACCTAAATGCCTTTCTGTTTGGTTTAAACTACCTATCTGTGCATTAAAGTCACCCCCTACGAGTACTATGTCTGAGCGTTTAGCTTTCTGAAGAAGTTCAGAAAGCTTTCTGTAAAATTCATCTTTCACTTCATATGAGCTGCAGTCGGTGGTAGCGTAGGCAGAAACGACAAAAAGGCAATGACGTGTGTCCCTATCCTTCCGAGTTCTTACGGAGCCGTTTAGGCGAACAGCACATAAACGACTGTTAACGGGGATCCACTCTAACAGTACCTGTTCCGCCCTCATGGTTAGTGTTATCCCTACCCCTGCCAGTCCACGAGAGCAGGCCATCGGGTCACCAGATACACGGAGGGTGTATCTCGTTGGCTCTCCGTTTTCCCGAGGTGAGGAAGTTGGATTAGAGGTGGTCTTAGTGACCTGAGAGCGTGACCGCAGGGTCCAAGGGACAACTGCTTGAGGTCGGTCACACACGACCTTTTTATGGGTGATTTTTGTGTTAGCTCCGTACTTGTTGAAACCTTACCGCCGGAAACGGATATCCGTGGGATAAGGCGAGGTGTGCATTTTTAGAGTCGACCTTTTCTAACCCCACCCCTCCTTGTGGGAAGGCAGCATTGCTGCAGATGCTGGTTGTCTGAAGGAAACAACTTACTGCTGTCACGCCTCTGTACAGTCAGCAGTACGACTTCGCCTTCGGACCTTGGGCTTGTTGCTTTTAGTCTTACCGCTCTTCAACTGACCTGTCTGACATGGTAGGACCTTGAGGAACGGTTGTTCCAGCCAGTAAGCTCGGTTGCTTCATCACGATAGGCAAGCCCGACCACCACATCAAGGTAGCAACAACGGTCGGGCGTAAAAGTATAAGAATTAATCGAAAAGATTAGGGTTTGAAGATGCTTTCCAAGGAGTATAATCCAGTGAAATAAATTTGGAAAGATAAAAAAGAAAGGAACATGAAAAATCCATAAGATTAGGATTTGAGAGAACACAATGAGTGGATGCACCTGCGCCATTGCAAACGATTTTGAGCCATGTCATTTAAGGTCTCTAACTATCGGTTTCTATCATCTCGCGGATCCCAACCAGGTAGTCCACACCCACCAATATGGCTCAGTTTACTTGTCAGTGACTTCATGCATTTGTGCCATGTTTTGGTTTAGCCGCCCCTAGCTATCTTCCAACCTACTCCTATACCATAAAATATCGCTCGTCAGGGCAGTCGGTGGTTGGGCATTCGTCAGAAACAACCTATTGACCGTAACTACTATCTCGGTATAATGAATTGAAATATAAATGATTGAAACATTTTTTCCTATGAATCGTTCTATCATTACAGTCAGGTAATTTGGAGAACAATAAAAATAAAAGAAGCAAACTCAAGCACTGAGGGTGAACATGTATTGCCGATTGTATTGGAGTGTGACG
Organism: Schistosoma intercalatum; assembly: GCA_944470365.2. Taxonomy (NCBI): domain Eukaryota; kingdom Metazoa; phylum Platyhelminthes; class Trematoda; order Strigeidida; family Schistosomatidae; genus Schistosoma; species Schistosoma intercalatum. The sequence continues at coordinate 19,940,170 of OX103728.1, forward strand.
GCAGTAGAGTGTTTCTCTTAGAAAATCAGCACCTAAAGTGATTCTCACACAACAGAAGTAAAGATCAGCCCCCAAAATAAAACACCTTTTCTTACTCCATAAATTTTCGGTCTAAGCAATATAAATCCAACACACGATTACTCACAAAGTGGTCCTAGGTGGCAAGCCCTAAGCATTTGTTCCTCAGGTACTGTGAACACCCTGACAGGTCTTTAGGAACACTACCACTAATCGAGTTTCATTTTTAGGTCCTTTAGAAACGTCAATCTTCTACAGTGCAGACAACTCGGAAGCGAAAACTGACAACATTCATCCGACAGCACTTCATAATGATATTTAACATGGTTGGTATATACTAATTAGCATGTGAAAGTATAATGACAGGTAGCTTTGAGTTGTTAAATCATCGAACTTGAAACCTGAAACGTCAACTTCCTATCAACTATCTCTTATCATTTTTTAAAGATGATTTCTGATTTACTTTAGTCGAAAATCAGTTAATTGAACAATTTCTACTAAATTTTAAAGAAACCATTCGTATGAAAACTTACATGATTCAATGTACTCAATGCATATATTGATGTAGTGATGATAACCAAATCATTGACTATGATAAATAAAATCCATGGACGAACAAATTCCCAAAACACTCCATTCAATTGAATTCCAAACCAATTCTTAAAGAATCCAACAGTCTCCTAAATGTTGAGTTGAATAAATGAAAAGAAAAAAAACACATCGATGTGATAAATATTAAACAATATATCTATACTATTAAACTGGAACCACGTCAAGCAACAATGCAAGCATGTTTGGGATGCGGTTTTCCTTCTAAATGTAAAATGTTACTTCAGGATTGGCTTGCGTTACCGTCTGAATTAATCGTACGGAGAGAAGTAGTTGGACACGTCGACCGCCAAACTTATCTCGGAGGTCTCACCAATCCTGATAGTCTGGTGTCTGACAAAAGCTTGGGGTGGATTCAGAATGCTCGATTGGATTCTGCCAACTTGCGTCCCCTCTGACGTAGACGAGATATCCGTTTGCCAATCAAAGGCGCGTTTGCCATGTAGCATTTCGCTCCACCCAACTTCATGGATGTAAAACATGACTATTAAGAATAGATATCCGGAGGTCACTAGTATTTGATCATAGGTGTCTACGAAGCATTGCTCGTATATTTTTAAACCACGGAGTGAGAAAGTCCGGGCTAGGAATAGGGTATTAGGTAAGGATGGCAAGTCGAATGATGAGGTAGTAAACCTTCAGCCCCTAAATGCCCTGGTACGGTCGAGAGTGTGGAGAGTCAGCTCTCCCTCTCCAAATGCTCTCACATGGCCGCGCGTATATAGCCTCTGCCAGGGAAGTCCTACTCACTAACTTCTCGCGGCGGGGGTGTTGTTTACGAAATTGAGAGGTCGAAAAGCGAATGTCCGGCGCTTTAACCAGATTCCAAACCAATGGTGCACATGGGCTGGCTTAAGTATCCTGCGGGAACAAATGGCGTATGAACCAATCGTTGGTCACCGGCTACCATGCGACTGCATTTCCTCATGATGCTCCACTGCTTTGTGGATCAGACCTCCAGGTCGATAGCTCGGGGAGTGGCCCGCTAAGAAAACCACCTGCTTCGGTTTGGGCACCCGGGTAGTATCACAGTCCACACACATATCGAATGAGATTTGTGTGGCGCATATGTATTTGGTGCCTCTTTGTACCATTATCTATGTGTTGAAATAAATAATAAACCTTCATTGACTGAGATGGTTTGGACATATGTTATGTATGTCCAACCACCTCCTACCTCGACAGGCGATGTTGTCTAGTGTAGAAGTAGTCTGCAAGAAAGGTATGGGTGGCCAAACCGAAACACGGTATCAGTCCATGAAGTCACTGACATTTGGACTGAGCCATGTTGGCAGAAGAAGACTGCCTGGTTGAAGTCCGCGTGATTATCGTAACCAGTGGTTAAACACTCGAAATGACATGGCTCGAAATCGTTTGCAATGGTGCAGATGTATCTATTTTTCGACTTTCCCCAGATTCTAGGCTCTTAAATTGTTCATGATCTCTTTATTTTACTAGTTCTTGAATTGCATCTTCGATATCTAACCTTTTTTATTACCACTGATACTGTTAAATACTCTACTATTCTGGAATTCGGTCTGACAATTTCATCTCTTTCTAGTAATGGGATATAGCAAGTTGAACCGATGTACACACGTAATAAGTTCTACGTTGTGACTGATTATAATTGGGATAACGGATAGCAGTGAAATCCAGTACAGATGTTCCATCCTATTTGAGACTTGTTAAGCGAATGCAGCAAGTATACTTCACTTGCCAGAGGTTACTGTGTCATCAAGTATTTCCAGTATAATCTTTATATTCAAAATAACAATGTGATAAGTTACTCTTTATCTTGTTAACAAAATGTTTTTCTTTTACCGATCAGTACTTACTTACTTACGCCTGTTACTCCTCTTCGAGGAACATAGGCCGCTCAACAGCATTCTCCATCCAACCCTGTTCTGGGAAATCCTTTGCAGCTCCTTCCAGTTGTTATTCATCCTTTTCATATGTGAGTCTATTTCCCGACGTAATATGTTCTTTGGACTTCCACTTTTCCGTTTCCCTTCAGGATTCCATGTTGGGGCTTGCCTCGTGATGCAGTTTGATGGTTTGCGTAATGTATGTCCTATTCATTTCCATCTTCTTTTCCTAATTTCCTCTTCAGCTGGAAGTTGATTTGTTCTCTCCCACAGAAGGCTGTTGCTGATGCTATCCGGCCAATGGATGTTGAGTATCTCGCGAAGATAACTATTTATAAATACTCATACCTTTTTGATGATGGTTGTAGTAGTTCTCCAAGTTTCAGCTCCATACAGTAAAATTGTCTTGACGTTCGTATTGAAGATTGTGACTTTGATGTTGGCTGACAGACAGTTGTTTTGAGTTCCATATGTTCTTCAATTGTAGGAATGCTGTCCTTGCTTGGCCAATTCTCGCCTTTACGTCTTCATCTGATCCTCATTGTTCATCAATGATGTCGCCCAGATATGTACAGCTTTTTACATCCTTCAAAGTTTCTCCATCAATTGTGATTCGATTGGTGTATACTATGTTGTATCGGGGAATCTTGCTTTTCGTTTTGTGTATGTTGAGACCTACTGCTGCTGCTACACTAGTCGTCTTCTCCTGCATTGAATGTTGCTTATGTGATAGAAAAGTCAAATCATTTGCGAAGTCTAGATCGTTCAGGCTCCATCCTAGTTGTCCATTGTATCCCATGTTTCCCGCCACCCACCCACTCAGATGTTGACATCGTTTACAATGAGGGGGGGGGGACATAATCCCATTGAAACTACTTACTAAGCTGAGATTTAATAATATTGAAATAAATTTTCTTTTAAGAAACCACATATAGATATTTTCTTCTTTTATCATAAATAATTAAAATATCAATACAACACTTACAATCCACATATGAAATCCTTGTATAATAGATCGTATACATAGAATACATGAAATAATACTAAGAATTAATGTAAAACTATCAATCAGTATAACTAATAATCTATGCGAGAATAAATATTTAATTTCAATGGATTTATTCATTGTTGAATTCCAAAATTGAATTAATAATTTATACTTTTTCTCATTATTATATTGTTCAGTTGTAGTAGATGTTAATGATGAAGTAGTCGTTGAAGATGATGATGATGATGAGGAGGAGGAGGAGGAGGATGACGATGATGAGGATGAAGATATTATAGATATATTATGATCAAATGTATGATTATTATGTAATTGTTTTGAAATATCAATACATGGAGTGGATGCATATGGTGCACGTAGGATAATTTTCATTTGACCTGATTGGGAAGGATTCTCTAAAGATATCTTTAATAAATAATAATAATAATAATAATAATAATAATAATAATAATAATAATAATAATAATAACAATAATTAATAATAATAATGTTAATAATAATAATAATAATACAAAATTAAGTTATAAATTGAATAAATAAATAACTTCAACAGTTGAGATCATGAGTGATTTAAAGCTAGATCACCATGGAAAACCTAGAAGCACTGGACGGTCGTTTCGTTCTATTGTGGGGACTCCTCCTCCATGGCAGTGCGCATCCATGACTTGATTTAAAACAATTAGCCCCATTTTATAAATTTCGATCATGTAATAAGAAGACAAAGATGATCAGAACTAACAATGTGATGATAGATTAGTGTAATATATTTCAAAAAATGAATGATCACACATTGAATAGTTGTGTTAAGATCATTTATATCTGAAGAATAAAATGTTAATTAGATTAGAAATGGAGGATAAGAGGAGACAAGGATAATAAGTCAATATTACCAGGGTATATTTAAGGTGAGATACAAACTGTTTTTGAATAATCTTTGTCTTCTTATTATATTATCGAATATTATAATAATATAATAATTGAATTCATGAGTCAATTGAAGCTAGACCACCATGGAAAACTTGGAAGCACTGGATGGCCATTTCGTTCTAGTATGGAATTTTGTATGTGTTCTATCCAGAACGTCCTAGGTTCGAATCTCACGAGGCAGAATCGTGAATGTGCACTACTGAGGAGTCTCGCAATAGAACGAAACAGCCGTTTAGTTCTTCCAGGCTTTTCATGGTGGTCCAGCTTCAATTGACTCACGAATTCAATTATTATCAGTCAGTCAGTCAGTCAGTAACAACGTAGAACTTCGTACGTACGTACATCAGTTCGAGTTGCCACATCACATTAGCACACAGATGCAGTTGTCGACTCAAATCCCGTAGTGGAAGTGGTAGTATGAGTATAAGCAGTAATCGGGAAGATTAGGGTTTGGAGATGTTATTTAAAGAGTATAATTCAGTGAAATAAATTTGGAAAATGGAAAAAAGGAACATGAAGAATTCAGAAGATTAGAATTTGGGAGAACACAAAGAGTGGATGCACCTGCGCCATTGCAAACGATTTTCAGCCATGTCATTCAGGGTCTCTAACCATCGGTTGCTATCATCTCGCGGTCCCCAACCAGGTAGTCTACACCTACCAACATGACTCAGTCAACTTGTCAGTGACTTCATGGACTTGTGCCATGTTTTGGTTTGGCCACCTCTAGCTTTCTTCCAATCTACTCCTATACCATTGAACATCGCACGTCGAGGCAGTCGGTGGTTGGGCATACGTAACACGTGTCCCAGCCATCTCAACTGATGAAGTTTCACTACCTCATCAATTGATTTGCCATCCTTACCTAGTACCCGTTTCCTAGCAACTGTGTTATTATTATTATTATTATTATTATTATTGTTATTATTATTATATCCACAAAAATCCCTTCTGATACTAATTAGCATATGTTCAATAGTGACTGGCTCCAAGAGGTGTTTCCTGGAGTTCTAGTGAGAAGCAGTGGCCAGTGAAGTTCAACTGGGTCTGTTGTGAGATAATAACTTACTAATGACAATGGTGAACGTGTCGCTCAATTTTGTGCATTATTTGAAGTTAAACATTAACAGCATTGCATGTCAGCTCATTGGTCTAAAGGTTAAGAGTTCGGGCGCGAGACCGATATTTCCTGCGTTTGAATCTCGTGAAGCGGAACCGTGGATGCGCACTGCTGAGGAGTCTCACAATAAGAAAAAACGGCCGTTCAGTGCTTCGAGGTTTTCCATCGTAGTCTAACTTCAATTGACTCATGATCTCAACTGTTGAAATTACTGTAATATCCACAAAAACCCCTTCTGTTATAAATACTTCAAAATTGTGTGATTTGTAAACTAGAAAGGTCATTTAATAAAGGTCAGTATGATTTATAGTAAAGCTCTAATCAATATAACAGTAATACAATAAATTCTGTGAATAGAATACATTAGAACTTGATGTAAAATAGAGAAAGTTTTATCTAGTTTAATATGATATTCACTATCTACCAAATGTGAAAGGATGACTCTGTTAATACATCCCATGATTCGTTTTACAAACCATACTGGCACATGATTACGAGCACACAAAGATAAGGCTCTCTGAGTACGACCATTATAGATCTATTCAAATGTATTTCTGTTCTTTTAAAAGTTAATTGACTACTGGATCACCAGATACCTAAATTGAATATCATAAACCTCTTATCCTCTCCAACCTAATTCCATTTTTTTGTCTATATCTTTGTTAATTTACACATTCATCTTTTCCAATTCATATTGTAGTGAAGGAGAACACAGGTGAGGACAGCCGAATTATGAGATGGTGGAGAAGACTTGTAGCTCAGGTCGATGATTTTAGTGGAGTTTTGTTCTCTGAGCTGGATGGTTTGGTCGTGGAGCTTTCATCGTTCTTCTGAACGACATCATCAGCACAAACAACCGAATTATATTCAGCACAAAATTATAGAGTTACTTGGTAAAATAAAAAAATCATACTATAATACTTAATTTGCAAAATGTTCAATAATTGTCTCGAACTTCGTTGTTCTTGCATTTCCATGCTAATTGCTTTCTATTCCCGTTCTTCCTTTCTTGATTTTCCCCATCTTCTGCCGCCAGACATTACATTCCTGACTCGCGTCATATACTACTTATATCAATGCAAGTAGCAAGCACCACAATATGACTACCGTTTTATCATAGTCACCTTGACAACACCTCTCTTAATGCATATTACAATCGGACAACATTATTATTATTATTATTATTACCTCGATTATTAAAATGAAATATTCTTACAATATATTCTATTCATACAATTTATTATATGACTGTTCTAATGATCATTCTTATCTTTATTCAATGACCTTTCTAGTTTACAATTTCGAGGTCTTTATAATATCTTAACAAATGCAAAAGTTCAACAATATTGTAGTGCATTTATAATATCATAAATAATTATGGACTTATACCAACTATTGTTGAGATCATGAATCAATTGAAGCTAGACCATCAACTATGTTTTAGGGTATAAATCAATAGGTCATTAATATCTAATATTGGTTTATTTAATCATGATATGTAATCATACTCTCTTTGTAACATAGTCAATAGAATTTTGATTACCATGAGATGAATATAACATTGATAATCGTAAATATTTCACTGGTTGAAATCATGAGTCAATTGAAGCTAGACCACCATGGAAAACCTGGAAGCACTGGACGGCCGTTTCGTTTTAGCATGTGACTCCTCAGCAGTGCGCATCCACAGCCCCGCCCCCCGCGAGATCCCAACCCAGGACTTATCAGTCTCGCGCCAGGCGCTTAACCAGATAGACCACTGAGCCGGCATACAACGGTGTTAATGTCTAACTTCAACCAATCTACGAAGTTGAGCCACCGTACACCATTGTCTTCACTGAGTTCCTATCTCACAAAAGACCTAGTTGAACTCCACTGCTAACGACTTCTCACTAGAACTCCAGGAGTATCTCCTGAAATCAATCACTAGTGAGCAGGTGATTATTATTATCAAAATGGGTTTTGTGTAGATTTTTTAGAAATTTCACTGGCTGAAATCTCCACAAAACCCATTCTGATAGTAAATATTTCAGTCTTATAGATCAGTTATGGCTTAAATAACTTGATATTAATATTTCAGATTGTGAAGGTGAATAACGGTAGTTCTCCTATCTTCAACTAATTAATATATAGATGAAACGAATTGAGCGAAGAAATTTCTTTTCAATTAGTTTATCATCATGGCTCTACACTAGTACATATGTATAGATATAAGATTATCTACCATAATCCATCAAGCTTGCCACATGGTTTACGAGTGCGTCTTTTGCACACTGCTGAAGTCATCGCAATCCATGTTCATAAACCTAAAGATTGCATCCAAAAGGAGTTTGTGCAACCACTTTTGTTACCTTGGCTATCGGTATAGGGACGTTTGTAGCAGAACATTGATAAACTATTTTCGTACATCTTCCTTTTTTTGCTTTTTGAACTTTGTATTTAACTTATTCTCAACATTCATCTTTTGATTCTTACATAGCTACTATTCTACTGACCATTTATCAAAATATTCTGTTCCTTTCATATATTATGCAACGTAACAACTTCTTGATTTTCGAATAATTACTTTGATTATTGTTAATCCTCTTTCTTCCAATTACTCAATGTTAATTTATCAATTTCAATAGTTGAAATCATGAGTCAATTGAAGCTAGACCACCATAGAAAACCTGGTAGCACTGGACGGCCGTTATACATTCACACTGTTGGATGTCGGCTCAGTGGTCTAATGGTTAAGCACTCACGCGCGAGACTGATAGGTCCTGGGTTCGAACCTCGCGGGGAGCGCGGTCGTGGATGCGCACTGATGAGGAGTCCCTACAATAGGAGGAAACAGTCGTCCAGTGCTTCCAGGTTTTCCATGGTTGTCTGGCTTCAATTGACTCATGATATCAACTATTGAAATTCCTAAAAAAAAATCTCCACCAAACTCCCTTCTAATGTTAATTTATAATCGAAATGTCATTATGTAATTATTATTACGTAACGTATCCACTCGATGACTATTATATCATTATTGTAAATCATACTTATATATAATAATGTAGAGTCATGATGAAAAACTAATTGAGAAGAAATTTCTTCACTCAATTCGTTCCTTCTTTATTTACCAAATGTCAAAATGGAAATTCCTCACTATAATTAATATATCTGTACTTAATAATTGGAGATAATCCATCTCATCTTTGTAAACTTTATCCTAGAATCGTTAATCTTCTTTAAGATCATTGATATCTTTCTTTCTATCTGTACTATATCCTTATATGAAATCTTCCTTTTATATATATATAGTACCACCATTGAATTAACTACTTCTATGAATTCGGTGTTCATCTTGTTGTGCTAATGAGGTATGGCAACTTGAACCGATGCATATATATGCCTGATCCTATATTGTAACTGACTGACTGATATTACTATCATTATGATCTATTTAGTATGTTATTTTGTTAATTGGGATTAAAAAAACTTAAGTTAATGTATATTTACGCCGGATTGTATGTTTATTATTGACTATCACAATTGATTGATCACTGGGTGGTGATCAATGTCATGAGTATCTAGTCCTTATTAATGCGGACCGAATGCTATCGATCACGCTTCAATGTGGTCACCAGTCTAGGTGACTCGACACTGCGTGCACTATATATTGAAATTAGATGGTGGTTGGAGGTAGTCCACAGGAAACCCTGAACCCGGGTTTCGTGCTACTTGGCACTCGTCAGCAAGGTGTACCTGTAATCTTGAATGAACGGGTGCTCCCTGGCAGATTCGATCTCGTGTCACCCAACTTCACAGTCAGAGACGTTACCACTGAGCTATCCGAGCCGTGACTAACCTCCTGTAGGACTGAGATGTAATCACAATTGATTGATCACTGGGTGGTGATCAATGTCATGAGTGTCTAGTCCTTATTAATGCAGACCGAATGCTATCGATCACGCTTCAATGTGGTCACCAGTCTAGGTGACTCGACACTGCGTGCACTATATATTGAAATTAGATGGTGGTTGGAGGTAGTCCACAGGAAACCCTGAACCCGGGTTTCGTGCTACTTGGCATTCGTCAGCAAGGTGTACCTGTAATCTTGAATGAACGGGTGCTCCCTGGCAGATTCGATCTCGTGTCGACTACCTCCAACTATCATCTAATTATTATGATTATATTTTTTTTATAATATGCTAAATGCTCTAGGGCATGACACAATTAAACTACTGTAAATTAAATAATATTGGACAAACTATTCAATGAATATTGAGAAATGTAATATACATAGGAATGACTAATATTTGTATATTGTGATGACCTTATCAAATAAATTCGGATCATTCATATGATCAAGTTGTTAATGATTATTAACATTGAAGCAATAGTACTAATCTATTATGGTAATTTTTATAATAAAAAGAGGAATATTATCTCTTCGATAATAATAATAAACCATATTTGTCAATTAAACAATGAAAACTGATTATTTCATATAATCAGTAACTCAATTATCGGAGAGTGTTTGTGTATGTGTGTAGGGCTGGTTATTTAAGCCATATAAACAACAGTCTCTCATGTGAAGAGGAGAACAATCAACTTCCCTTCATAGATATACTTCTGAGTAGACGAGAAGATGGCTCAGTCAAACGATCCATTTTTAGAAAACCAACGTGAACAGGTCAATACATTAGTTATTATAGTTATTGCCCTGTGTAATACAAACGTGGTTGGATAAGATGCCTATTCAACAGCCTTCATCGTATTTGTACAAATGACGCCATTGATGATGATGTTAAGTTGCTAAGTAAGACATTAATGGAAAATGGTTATCCTCTGAAATTCATAAATAGATAGAAAGTCCATGGTGCAGTAAGACCTACTGTAGTGTTGGTAGAAAAAAACCTTACCACTCAGGGGTGATTCAAATAGCCTTTTATTGCAACAGAGGCTTAAATCAGTCATCAACAAAACGTATTGCGCAGTAAAGGTCATTATCAAAGAAGGAACAGGGTGCATGCTTCATCCAAAACCTAAAAGGCATGAAAACTATTGTGTCACATCCCACTGTGTTTACCAATTTAAATGTGTGTGGTCACACATAGATAGGGAGGAGTTATCGTGATCTCAACATTAGGGTGAGTGAACATGTACCCAAATGGCTTCAGAAACAAATACAATCAAGTGACCCAATAAGAGCAGAGGATAAACATCCATCATCTTCTATTGCTAAACATATAATTGAGTTGTTGCAAAAGGGCGTAATACTAAGGTTTATTGAAGCCTTAGCCATACGAAAATTTAAACCCCCTTTGTGTATTCAAAAACAGTTTGTTCTCACCTTAAACCTACCCTAGTAATATCGACTTATTGTCCAGAGTGATAAGGTTTCCAATTGTGTTCACATTATTATTATTATTATTATTATTATTATTATTATTATTATTATTATTATTATTATTATTATTACACTTATTATTATACTTGTCTCTTGTTATCTCATTTCCAGTCTAGTCGACGTTTTATTTTTATATATAAATGCTCTTAACAAGTATATGTGTGATCAGATTGTTTGAAATGGATTACGCTAATCTATCATCACATAGTTCTGATAATCTTCGTCTTCTTATTACATTATTGAAATTTAGGAAAGGGACTAATTGCTTTGAAGATTCCTTTCATTTAAAGCAGTTGAACGTTGTTAATAGGATACCTTGCTTAACGTAGGTTTCGTAGACATCGACACTAGTCAGCTGCATTTGTAAAATTAAAAGAACTAATGCTAACCTAGTGAAGATTTAAATCGGAGAGTCAGAGATGTTACCGCATATAGAAAGACATAGATTACCAGTACCTAGTGAGAAAAAAAGTCTGTAAACGTTATAAAACACATCAAAGCTTGATAATTAAATGCATTCTAAAATAGAACATTAACAGTGGGGTGTAGAAAATAATTTAGGGCACCCACCCTGGTACGGCCGAGGGTGGGGAGAGTTCACTCTCACATGGCCACGTGCATACAACAACTGCCAACGAAGTCCTACTCACTACCTGCTTGAGGCATTAATGTTATTTACGAAATCGAGAGAACGAAAAGTCAATATCCGGCGACTTAACCGGGTTGGTGGATATGGAGGATCCGTTTAGGGAAGTTGGAAAACCACAATCCCAAACAAATGGTGCACATGAACTCCATGATCCTAAGCGAACAAAGTGCATATGAACCTATTGGTCACTAGCTACCATGAGACTGCATCTCTATACGTTACTCCACTGTCTCGTGGATCAGACCTTTAGGTCGAAGGCTTGAGGAATTGCCCCCTAAGAAAACCACCTGCTTCGGTTTGGGCACTCTGACAATAATCTTATTCCTCATATGTATTGAATGATTTATGTGGTGCATATTCATTTGGTGCCTCCATTTATCAATGTTTATATGTTCAAATAAATAAATAAGAAAATAATTGTCTATCATACCTTAATCATAAAACGATAACATTCAGTGCTTTGTGTCCAATCCAACTGATAAATTGGTGGAGATAACAGATTGAAATAAATATCAAATCCAAGTAAACTGGAATTCCGTGAGTAGAATTGAGAGGTAAAGGTAACCCATAGTTGATTGGACGACGATAGTGTGTAAATGAGAAAGAAAATACATTATTTAGAAATTTCTTAAGGGACATAGAAGAAAAAAAACGAGAAGACAAATGGTGCTCAAAAAAGTTTTTGGTTGTAATTTATATATATATATATATATATGAATTATAATTCGAACCACTGCATAAGCAAAAGGTTATCTGAAATTAGTAACTAGGCGGATAACGCGATGTTGTTCGAAGCAAAAGCTTCCCGGTTTAAGTCGCACAGCAAATATCAACTATGAGATACAGGTATATCCAGCTGAAGGATCCTAAATAGGATGAAACATGTGGCCTGGATTCCACTGCTAGCCACCACCCATTTCTGCTTAAGATAATTTATGAGTTTACAATCAACACTTTCTGATAAAACACATCACAAGGTTCGAACGTGAATACTGATTTTCTCAGTGTTCCAAACTGAGAGAAATGAAACTAATAAAGATTACTCTCAAAAATCTTATCGATAAGATAGGAGGTCCAGTCCCATAATATATCGTAATCAGAATAGGTTTAAGAGGTAACTCAATGGTTACAGTGTTCGACTTTCAGTCACTTAGACTGTTGAAGAATATGATAAAAACCCTACACTTAATGTGTGGTTTGAGGCTAAATACACTAATCTGTACTATATAAATGATTTTATGGACTGATATTCAGTAAATAAGGAAACATGTTGATTACATTGATATGTCTTAAAGTTCAATAGTTAAGCTTTATATATATATATATATATATATATATATATATATATATATATATATATATATATATATATATATCCATACAAAGATAGATAGGGATTAATAATTAGATAAAATCGAATATTTATTCACTTTTTCAATATTCACACTAATGTTCATATTAGGTCAAAACCCCGACATTCAATATAAAACATCGAGTTGATCCACAAAATTAATCTCAATAAATATATATTGAAAATAAGAGTTCTAACACTGAATAGTCATGGAATATTAGACATCAAGTGGCATATTTTTGAATTAACTTTCATTATTCCTTCATACATATCATTGTGTTTTATCTTTTCCAACTATAATCCTAATGCTTAATCTTTCGCACTATCCTTGTCATGATAAATATTTCGACTCATTTGATATATATATTGGTACAACATCATGTACCTTATTTACCAACCACATACTTAAGTGATTCAACTACTAAAAGCCATAGCCTTTATAAAGCTAAATGCAAGTTAAGCATACGCTCGGTCTCCATACATTTGAAGGACTAATTGTTCTTGAAGTACCTGGAAAAGAAATTGGATTATGGGTGATCGTTACTATGTGGGAGAGTAGTTGCAGTGTCCAAGAATTAAATGCTTTAGGACTAGTCTCAATTTTTTTTCAAATGGTTCTACATGTTTTAGCATCGTACTTTCGAAAAGACCTGAGGCCGAAGATGAGTGAGGTGAGGTGTTACATTTTTTGGGCACATTTAATCCAAAAATCTCCTCCCAATTGTATGAAGGCAGAACCGTTGCATACATTGGTTGATGGAAACAATCCACTGCCATCAAATCTGTGTACAGCCCGTAGTACAACTTTGCTGTCGGACCTAAAGTTGCTACTTACGGTCTTACCACTGTGTCCAACCGATCTGCCTAGCATGATATAACCTTAAATAACAAGTATTTTGTCAGCCAACAGCATAGAAACTGTGAAAAGTGTACACTGATCTAAACTGCTGAGCAGCATAATCAGTATAAAACAAAAGTTAATTCAAATGATGAAGTAAAAGAGTGGTTAGATACGGAATAAAGGAAACATAGTTTAGAAGAAATGAACTGATTCAGAGGAAGATAATGGATGAATGTATTTCTGCTATGAGAACTTTCAATAATTCCTCAAAAGATCCAGAAAAAATGTTGTAAATACTTCAACCAATTCACGTTCTTTAAAAATCTTCCAAGATAATTCAGAGAAAGCACTGAATATGTCGTTATTATTCTGATAGGACATATTATGAATCTTATTATCAATTTGAATGTAATTCCCAAAAGCTTCTGGAATTTTCGGGCTATAGATAGTTCTACAGTTACACCTTTTTTTGTATATGAATAAATCTACTGGATGACGTTTTTTTCCATACTTTTCGCCTTTTGCTTTCTCTTCGGCATTCAACAGTAGATTTCTTGGGACTATGGAGTGGATTAGGAAGTCGGTATCTAAGCACGTTCAACTACACGACGTATTATTGTGACATGGCTATTGACTATGCTTGTTGTAGGGACTCAGCAAACAACAAAAATCTACATCTTATGATATAATTCAGTGAAATCGATCAGTAAATTTATTGAATGATGATCAAAAACAAAGTGTTACACTTTTTTTTTCTATTCCCTTATCAGTACAAATCAATTTCTGCATGTGATAAAGAAAATTGACATTTTATTTCTATGCAGAATAACACCTTGAATATATGAAAGTTTAGATTCGATTATTGAACGAACACGTGTATTATGGCTTAATTCTAATGTGAGATAATTCATTAGGTAAAAAAAGTATTTTTCTGATACTTGAATTCATATTGAAATAATATTCGAAACTAAAGCCATATATATATTCACAGTTGAATTCACGAGTCAATCTAAGCTAGACTACCATTTAAAATCTGGAAACACTAGTATGGTACTCTTCAGTAGTGGGCATCCATGACCACACACGCGGAAATCGAACCCAGAACCTTCGGTTTCGCGAGTGAACACTCAACCTTTAGACCACCGAGCTAAGATCGACTAGTGAATTCAACTGTGAAAATACTACAATCCCCCCAAATCCCCATACCGATATAGATACACACACATACACGGAGAGAGAGAGAGAGAGAGTTAAATACAGTTATCATGGTTACACATACCGCATTTGTTCACTCAAAAAAAGATATAGAGTGATGCAATACTAGAAATTTACAAGACAAACACGTGGATGGATCTCCATGCATTTCATGTATCCTTTTATAACATTTAGGAGACTGTACCAAGAAATTTAATTAATTTAATTAAATGACACAATTTAGAACAACTAAAATTCAGTAACCTTACGAATTGGTTCCGTGTTTCTATTACTGTTAAGCTTTTCTGTGACATGGTTTAGCTCTAAACAAAACTTAATTTAGAAATAAGAGTAAATGCGACTTAGTAATTCAGCTTACAAACTTATTTATTTATTTTAACACATAGATATTGGTACAAGGAGGCACCAAATACATATGCGCCACACAAATCTCATTCGATGTGTGAGGGCTGTGATACTGCCCGGGTGCCCGGACCGAAGCAAGTGGTGTTCTTAGGGGGCCACATCTGGAGCCCTCAACATGAAGGTCTGATCCACAAGGCAGTGCAGCATCGTAAGAAGACGCAGTCCCATGGTAGCCGGTGACCAATGATTGGTTCATACGCCATTTGTTCCCGCAGGATACTGGAGTCCATGTGCACCATTTGTTTAGAATGAAGGTTTTCCAACTCCCCTAGGTGAGCCCTCTGTGTCCACCAACCCGGTTAAAGCACCGGACATCCGCTTTTCAACCTCGCAATTTCGTAAACAACACCGATGTTGTGAGAAGTCAGTGAGTAGGACTTCCCTGGCAGAGGCTATATACGCGTGGCCGTGTGACAGCATTTGGAGAGAGAGGGCGGACTCTTCCCACTCTCTGCCGTACCAGGGCATTTGGGGGCAGGTAATTTATTCTGATAGACGTAATTATAAGTATGTATTAAGTATACTGCATCATTAATTAGATCGACTTACAATATTCTTAGTTCATTGATTCGATAGGACACGGATAATGCCTTAGACAGATAAATGACTGTTTTATGCACTTCAAAACTGTTTTACGTTTGTAAAATACCATTTAACAGAGCACCTTGAAGTATATTAGTTTTTTATGATATATTTAGATAACTGTTAGGAGATATAAATGGAGTGTTTTTGTTATGCCCCAATAAGCATAATGAATGGTAGTTTTTGGGATCCATTTGTAGACCGATACTAAGCGTATATTTTTATCGTATAATTGTTAAATCACTAAACTATTCCTATTCGTATCCCTCTTATTATGAGCTTTATTTTGACCTATGAACTATTATTACTGCAGAGGCTGAGATTGGTGTTCTGGACTTGACTGGCTGGGCTAGGCAGGAAGCAGGACCAAAAAATACTCAAGACTGCTCATATAGGTTTACGCGTCATTGGTCCGATCGATAAGTCACTGCTCTCTAATTGGCAGTACGATTACGTTATACATTAGCAGGGCACACAGGCCACAAGTTATAACAGATTTAGAAATTGCAAGAGAGCTTATTAAATCCATATTGAAGAGTTGAGAAGACAACACTGTTTCATATTTAAAAAGAAAAAAAACTGGTCATTATCATACTTGTAACACATCCAGTTCAAACGTCAATAGGGTGTTTTCAGTGTGATACTTTTTGAGGTAACGTATGTAAAACCTTGCCCCATACAATGACAATAATACTGCACAGTAGCATCGCTAGCTGGTTACCTTTTATCAGTATAAACACATCATCGGAAATCAGGATTACTTAACAAGATGTCAGTGAGCATGGAAATGGTTAACTAACTTCATACACTAAATAAATGGAATAAAAATGTCTGTGCGCAAATCAGTTGAAAAACTGGCTTAGAAATAATAAATAAGAACTTTCGTCTAAATTTGAACGAATAGTTTCACAATATTTGGGCGCCGAGTTAATTTGAGACATTAGAAATAGTTTCACATTGAAAAATAAATGATTGAAGGTTACAATTTTGGTAATCGGCTACTATGAGAGTAAAAACTACTTTGCCATTGTCTTGTATAATGAACTTTGGGGTTAAATATTGAAATGACAATCACCGAATCGAATTATTCTACATCACTTGAAACCTTACAGGTAATATTGATAAACTTGTAGTAATTCAAAAGATCGCTCAACACATTCATTAAAAATATGCCAACTTATGTATAGCACAATACAGTTCAAACTGTTTATAAATTCAGATTCCTAACAATCATTTGATATACACATAGATGTAAGATAACTAATCCATGAATAGATAGCTTCAAAGGAAGAGAATTTCGAGATAAATTCTCTTATCTTCACAAAAAATAACTACTAATACTATGTTGGTTCAATGTTTTTCTTCTTCTTTAAGCATGGAAGTTGTGTTTCCAACTTACAACTTGATGATTATTGTTATCACATTTATCAGGTGTACAAATTCCTGTAATTGGGTTTGAACCATACTCCAAGTATGAAAAAATAGTGATCCAATCAGTTTTCCTAAACTGAAGTCAGAAGAGTGAGGCCTAAGCCTGCCAACTTATTAGTTGAAAATTGAATACCTTAACCACTGAACCAGTACTTCAATTTAGTGACTGAAAGTGTCAGTCAGCAACAACGTAGAACTTCGTACGTACGTACATCAGTTCAAGTTGCCCACAGATGCAGTTGTCGATTCAAATCCCGTAGTGATAGAGGTGGTAAGAGTATAAGCAGCAATCGGGAAGATTAGGGTTTGAATATGTTATTCAAGGAGTATAATACAGTGAAATAAATTTGGAAAGAGAAAAAAGAAATGGAGATGAAGAATTCAGAAGATTAGAATTTGGAAGAACACAGAGAGTGGATGCACCTGCGCCATCGCAAACGATTTTGAGCCATGTCATTCAAGGTCTCTAACCATCAGTTTCTATCATCTCGCGGATCCCAACCAGGTAATCTACACCTACCAACATGGCTCAGTCCACTTGTCAGTGACTTCATGGACGTGTGATGTTTTGATCTGGCCGTCCCTAGCTTTCTTCCAACCTACTCCTATACCATAAAAGATCGCTCGTTAGGGCAGTCAGTGACTGGGCATACATACATAGTAAAATTATCATAAATTTTAAAATGATTAAGGGGTATTCGTAACAAATGAATGAATAACTTACTAATTAAAATCAATATCCAATTGATGATCCTGTAAAAATGTTTTTATTAAATTTCCATTAGCTAATTGTTCAGAATTGATTTTATTCACTTCAATAGATGTACATTCTATTTAATAGATAAATAAATCACAATCAATGTGTTTATTTAGTAAGTTTATTATTGTTTGAATGAAGAAATAAGTAGTATATACATTCAATAAAAAGTAAACGATAATAATGGTAGATAATATATCTTTATATGTAAACATTCTTTTATATAGTACTACAATTGAAGTAACTATTATGAAATTAGTGATCATCTTGTTGTGCTAATAAAGTGTGGTAACTTGGATCGATGTATATATGTGCCTGGTCTTACTTTGTAGCTGACTAACGATGTGATGATATATATTGATGGAGTTTTGTTCTCTATAATCACCAACTGCCTACGTGAAAATGCATATCCGGAGAAATTCATCCACATATATGCAAATACCAACCCTCCGGTTAAGCATGATACATTTGAAAAGAAAAATTGCTTCCTATACTTGCGCTTCAAAGAAAATGAAGTCACCGGAATAATCAATCACAGAATAAATTTCGCATTAAAAGTGGCCTATCCAGCAGCCAAACTGCCAACGTTATGGGAAACGAACTGCTCTCTTAAACAAACTAAAATCTACAAGTCCTCTTTTCTCAGTAGCTCCAATTGTATTTAACCAATTCACATGAACGTGCCATAGCACATACATTGGAAGAACTAAGAGAAGGGTACATGTTCGCGTTTCTGAACATGTTCCAAAAAAACTTGAGGCTGAAAGGGACTAGGGCTCTCAATAGTGCAATAGCTGGGCATTTACTTGACATCGGGCATATCATCAATATTCTGCACGCTTTAAAAATCATCAGTACACAAAAAGGTACGATTTTCTCTCCATTTTGCGAAAGCGATCGCGATTTATGTATTCAGAAAGAGACAGTAGTTAACTCATTATTACCCTGGTAATCCACTTTTTTATATTTTATTTGTTGGTTATTTGTGTAATCTTTTAAAACATTTATTTTTGTGTTATATTCCCCTCCTGCCCCATAACCGAACTCGTAAACCAACTTCTCATTCACACATTTCCGTTCACTCACCCTCTTCAATGTTGTTAGCTTTTCAAATTTCATTCAATTATTACGTAACCTATTTTATCACTGTTTAATTCCATGAATCCTTCATTACCTGTAAAATTATCACACAATGTATAACTCCATTAGGTCATTACATTACCCATCCTTAATTGTTTTCTTAATTCTAACACTAATTAACCTCTGACCTTTTCCTGCATATATATGTATAGTTATTATTGTAAACCTTTGTCATTCCAATCCTTTACATTCATATGTGTCAATTGTTTCACGCTATTTCTTATCTTAATGTAAAATTCTATTACATATCAGTGGTTGTAAGCAGCTGATGAGAAACCTCGAAAAATCATGAATTCATACTATTCTGCATCAATATTTGTTCTCTGAGTTGGATGGTTTGGTCATGAAGCTTTCATCTTTCTTCTGAAATACATTATCAGAACAAACTTCAAGTAGAAGTGAAGTGCTCAGGGAAAAAAAAACTATCAAAATTATCTATCTAAGATACAAATCTCCATCATATGTAAATATCCACATAAATTATAATGCAGTCACTAATCTGACTGATTAACCATTAGGTACAGTATGTCTTACATAGATGATATGAAATTGATCGTAGTCGTGCAGTTGAATTCATTTCTTAATAAACGGAATACACCCATTATGACATTAAATAAGAAAGAAAGATTAGTTCAGCGAAGAGTTCTCTTTTCGGCGAATTCATTTTCAAAGCTGTACAATCGCAAATATATATACTTATTTTTACAGGGTGATAATAATACTGATAATAAACTTGTGATATACATGGTGACAGTGAGGTTAAATAAACAAAGGTATTAGAAAAAAATTTTAAAAAACAAGGAAAGTTTGATAGTTAATGGCTTAGATATTCATCGGGTAAGAGTAGCTCAGCATGATAAAATAACATAAAATGTTGAAACAGAGATGAAATGTGATCGGAATGATCGTTGAAATAAAAACAAACCGGTTGGGGGTACAAGATTTGAAGGGAAGATGGAAGGTGAAGCAGGTGGCTGTAAAAGAACAAGAGTAATGAGAAAGAGAAAAAAATTTAATACATTAAGACCACGGTAAAAGAAGAGGTTGTACCTGTCTCTTTTGTACACATAATTCTGGTTTCTCAAAATGTATGGCTATTGCCTCGGCAATGCAAAGAAGATGCAGTCTAGTTGTCTTAGGAAGGCTTCTACTTACCTTGTAGATGACTTTGAACGCAGAGTCTGTCTTGATTGAGTGACCTGTGTTCACAAGGTGTTCGATTATAGAACTTCTTATTGAGCCGTTGCCTCCTCTTCTTAGCCACGCCGGACAATGTTCTTGAATTCTTTTGGATAAAGTACGCATCGAACGACCTATATACCTAGCTCCACAAGAGCAGGTAAACTGGTAAATGCACATTGAATTGGTCAGATGCGAAAGTTCATCTTTCAGATTATTGGTGAACAGTGATCGGCTGGAGAATAATATTCGCAATGTTGCTGCGAAGAATGTTCTTTTTAAAGAATCTGGAATTCTCCTCTTTAAGACATATGCGGCTCTATCACCTTTGAAGTCGATGTTCATGTATAAAATTTTCTTTCCTACTGCAGTTGTTTGTGGTCTTGGCATTTTCGGTTTCATGTTCTTATCAACGAATATAGAAGGATATCCGTTTTTGATAAGTATCTCTTTTAAAAAACTCAATTCTTCCTCTACGACCTCGGGGCTACAGATTCTTCGTATTCTTGTGGCGAGAGTTATTATTAAGTCTCTTTTTCGGCTGATGGGAACCCAACTGTGGAAATTTGATAGTTGGCCATTCCACATGGGTTTCCTGTAGATAGATCTTTTTAAAGCACCATCTTGTTTCCTTGTTATATCTACATCATTTCTACTATCTTAATTTGGCTAAACTTTAACATTCTTCTACTTCTATTGTTCCTTCTCATCAAATGTATTTCCTGTATTTAAATTACTTGAAAAATTTGTTTATACCCTCTTTTCAATGTGGAAAACAATTCAAGGTGTCTTCGAAACATTGCTCGTATATCACGGGACCATCGAGTAAGTAACACAGTTGTTAGGAAACGGGTACTAGGTAAGGATGGCAAATCAATTGATGAAGTAGTGAAACTTCATCAGTTGAGATGGCTGGGACCCGTGTTTCGTATGCCCAACGACCGACTGTCTCGACATACTATGTTCAGTGGTATAGGAGTAGGTTGGAAGAAAGCAAGAGGCGGCCAAACCAAAACATGGCACAAGTCTATGAAGTCACTGACAAGTTGACTGAGTCATGTTGGTAAGTGTAGACTACCTAGTTGGGGACCACGAGATGATAGCAACCGATGGTTAGAGACCCTGAATGACATGGCTCAAAATCGTTTGCAATGGCGCAGGTGCATCCACTCTTTGTGTTCTCCAAAATTTTGATCTCCTGATTCCTCCTTGTCTCTTTTTTCTCTTCCCAAATTTATTTCACTGGATTTTACTCTTTGAATAACATCTCCAAACCCTAATGTTTCCGATAACTGCTTATGCTCTTACTACCACTTCCACTACGTGATTTGAATCGACAACTGCATCTCTGTGCTAATGTGGTATGGCAACTCGAACTGATGTACGTACGTATGAAGTTCTACGTTGTTACTGACTCACTGACTGTGAGATGTTTGCCAGTTTTACAAAATGAAAAGTTTTGTACATTTAGGGGCCAATATAAAATAACGAACAAGTTTTTCCATGTATGAATTTCTATAATACAAAAACTTAATTCTATAATAATCAATGTTATTTTGTTGAAACAAACATTAGAATTCTTAATTAGAAATGGTTAATGAAAATCTGTAGATAATTGTACTTATTCAATTGGTTAAATAACACGGTTAATGTTGATTATTATGTAAATATTTGATGTAGGATGCAAATTAGCGTACATATAATAAATATCAATGTTCTATGATTGAATGTTCAAGGAAGAAATGTTTTTACAATTCTACTCTCTAATCATTCTCTGACAAACTCACTTTCTCTTTCTCTTTCTTTGTTGTTTTACATATCAATTAAGTCTTTAATTTTTTGATAACGTGTAAAAATTTGTACACGTGTGAGGGTGGGAAGAGTCACCTTTCCACCTCCAAATACTTTCACATGACCATATGCATACAATCACTGTCAGCCAAGTCCTACTTACTGCTTTCTCGCGGCATTACTGTTGTTTATGAAATCGAGAGAATGAAAAGCCAACATCCGGTGACGTAACCGGGTTGGTGGATATGGAGGATCCATCTGGGAGAGTTGAAAAACCACAATTTCAAACTAGTTGTAGACATGGGCACCAGGATCCTAAGAGAACATATTGCGTATGAACCTAATGGTCACTAGCTACCATGAAACTGCATCTCTTTATGTTACTCCACTATCTTGTGGATCAGACATTTAGGTCGAAGGCTTGAGGAGTGACCCCCTAAGAAAACCACCTGCTTCGGTTTGAGCAGTCTGACAATATCTTATCGCTCATGTGTACTGAATGATTTATGTGGTGCATATTCATTTGGTGCCTCCATTTATCAATGTTTATATGTTCAAATAAATAATAAAAATGTACAAATTTAACACCGATTGAATTGTATAAGCTAAAAATGTAAACACTTAAATGAATGTATAATAATCTCATTAACATTGAAGTGATATTTACCAATATCATTATTAATAACAACAATAATATAGAAAACTCAATGTATCAAAGTCTTCTATGAATATAGAAAAATAAAAATAATTGAACATCTGTTCGTACTACTTATTTCTTAGTTTATTTATTATTTTCTAAACAACTGATTCTATTCATTAGATAACAGTAGTCAGTAGTAGTAGTAGTAGTAGTAGTAGTAGTGTGGTGTGCTACTTATATTGACATAAGTAGTATATGATGTTAGTCGTGAACAGAAGGTCTGACAGCACAGAGACACACACAGAGAGGATCGAACAGTAAAGAATGGAAACAGAATGCAATTTGTATGAAAATGCAAGAACAATGAACTCTGAATCATTTTGAGACAATTGATGGTCATTTTGCAAATTACGTGCTTACTATTTGATTATTAGATCTTATTAATAAGTCCTGTAATGTTGTGTTAAATACATTCGATTGTCCCCACTGGTGTTCTTGTTCATTACAGTGGTGGTAGTAGTAGTAGCAGTAGTGGTACTGGTAGACATCATTATAATATTGAGACTCAAAAGATAAGTGTTTCTCTCTTTCTTTTCTTCACTAAAATAATTAGTTTCTCAAGTATCATTAATTCATAATTTCTACAAGTGTGTGTGTGTGTGAGTGTGTACGGTGTATATGATTCAATTTAGTATTATTATTATTACATTTCAATATGGTGATCATTAAAATTATATTTGACTGTATCAAAACACTAAAGAATTGCAATCTCATTATTATTTAGTTTATTGCACATCATTATAAAGTACAACAAACTAATTTGTGACTATTTCGTCTCAGTTAATAAATCATTCTTTGTAGGTAATGACTTATGAAATATTGTCATAATTATAAGTAGTAAAGGGATATATTTATGTTATAGTATACAGAGTTTTATCACTAGCCTTCAACGCAGCATAATTCAAATCTGGGTACTTGGATCACTAAATTTGGTTTTTGAAGTACATCGTTGAATCAAAAGTTTTTATACCTGTTCAAACTTTCTGTTTCAGAGCTATCAGATTAATTCATAATTCCTGAGCCTCTTTTCCTTTATAGGATTTTTAATCAAACATTATCCCGAAGGTCTTGGTAAAAGTGTTTTTGTTCATTTTCTCACTCATAACACAATTTATCATCCTTTACGTTGATGTACAGTGTTGTTTAGTTTATTTGAATCAGGTTTTATCAACTTTAATCGTTGGGAAAAGCGTTTTGTATCCTTTATTCGAATAGGTTCTGAGGAACATAACAATTTTTTCCATTGTTAATAAACCAAATCATAAATGGCAATTTTATTGATGTCTAAATAACAGACAGGCTTTATAAACTTGTCGATGTATCCACTTCTGTAGACCAACAGTATATTGTTCTGTTAAATGTACCCATGATCAACTGTAAGTCGGTAAGTGAGCTCAAAACTACGGATATTGAAGTTTTGTGATATGTTACAAAATAAGATGATACTTATTCAAAAATCTATAATGCCGTTGTTATGTTCTTCCTAATTTGCCTTTAGTCTACCAATAAACATCACCTTAGTTTGAATGAATTGAAAACAAGATATTATAGACACTAAGTTATTCAAACATGACAACCGTTAGTCGACGAGAAAGGTCTTAAGAATGTATCTAGACATTGATTAGATAAAGTATAGCTAGTCAAGTGGTCCGAATATGTCCTTTGAAATCTGACAAGCGTAAACTTATAAAACTAACTTCTTATGAATCGATTAGTTCCACTAGACGAACATACGCCACTTTCTGTGTTAGTACACAATAAAGACATAGCAATTTAAGCTAAGTAACTCAACAAGATCCAGATATATTTTAGTTGACAAATCCATAATAAGATAAAATAAATGCCATTGATTCCACTGTTAACCATAATCTGAGTATGCAAACAGTTATTTCCAGTTCAGCACCCTAGATAATAATAACTTAGCTCTCAAAAAGATTATAAAGAGTAACAATGAAGAGAACTAAGTAGTGGTGAGTAGATTTCGGCACTCTATTGTATCTAATATGTACAAACTCAACTATACAGTTTGGAAACTAAATGCACTAACACAAAACATATATATTGACGTCGTACATATACTATTAGCAAGGACTGGAAATGAATGAAAGAAAATAAGTGAATGCGATTACGACGATAACAAACTCACTTTCTGATTCACGTATATATGATACACTGAGCATAGGATGTTTATCCTCATCTGTAGTAGGAGATACATATCTCATACATAATTTCATTGTTGGATTCAATGAATCAAACATATAACCACCAATGGCCAATTCTTTTGTTTTATTGAACTGTACCGAAAGTGAATGAAACGATTAAGACGAAAAACAAAGAAAAAACATAACAAAACAGAATAATACAAATAAAACGGTTCAGATCCGATCTCTGGTGGGGTCGTGGATGCTCATTGTTTAGTCACATACAGGGACGAAAAAAGTGTCCACTTGTGCTTTCTATACTTGCCTAAAAAGGTGTCAGTCTTTTGATTTGAAACTTCAAATTCAACAACCTCTGCAAACAACTCCCGTATTAACAGTTTTTTTAATTTAATTTTACTTATCCAGTTACGTTTAGTTGTCGAGTTAATTTTTTCAATTATTATGGCATTTGATTAAGTAATCATACAGTAGAAGCTAAAGGGATACGAACCGAAAACCCTAGTTTGTGTACGGAAGAAATTCGTGACACCCCTGTACGCGCCTTGACTGAATATGACTTAGTAAACGGCTTTATCAATTTTTCACATCGCGTATTTGTTTGTCAGTTGTTACTCTTTCAGTTTAGATTCTTCAATATCTAATTATCTACACATTTCTTACAGAGCGATTTCAATTGTGATTTGTGATTATTGTTTGAAAGTTCGTTTATCCAAGTTTGACTTATTTTCAACGTTGGACTATTGACTAGAACTTTCATTATTTTATTATTCTTATCAACACTAGTACACCAGTCTGGATGCACATTGCTGAGTCCCTTACTAAAACAACTCTCATTCAACACTTCCGGATTTTTAATGATGGTCTAACTTAGATCAGTTCATAGTTTTAATGAAATTCTTACTATTAATTCGTGCTTTCTACCTATTGTGTGTATTTATACAATCTATTTGATTGTGATCATAGACTCATGAACTGCTTTGATTGGTTTAAAATGTTTTCATATAAATATAAACATTAGAGTAAAGCCTGATGTGAATCTAATTGAAAACAATATTGCTCGCTTATGTGTTGTTTTAGTTCTTACAACGGGAATTTTTAACTGCTCATATATCGATTTAAGTTAATTTGTTATTTAGTTACGGACGCCAACAACTGAAGTCTAAATTTTTAATCAAGAACCTTTTTTTAAAGAAGAAAATGAATGTATGGAAATAAAATTATATCTGTTTTTTACCTGGGTGATAGTATAACCAACGTGTTCATAAAAATCATTTATTGTGTATACAGCATAATCACCAGTTGCTGGTGGATAATCTAGTGTTTCATATTGTGAATCCCATTGACGTAAGTATAGATGACAAAATGCTTTATGTGATACATCACCAAAAGATACATGAGCTGCCCGATAAAATCCAAATTCAATTAACTGGGTTTTGGGTGCGGGGGAATCAAAAGAAACGAAGAGAAAATAAACTCAAATATCGTGAGCTGATTAAAGTTAGAAACTATAAACCAATGAATAGCAGCTCAGTGGTTTACAGGCTAAGAGTGCGACACGAGGTCTGAAAGGTCTTTGTTTCGATTTCCTATGGGTTCATGGATGAGGACTGTTGACGAGTCCGACACTAGGATGAAACGGTTGTTCAGTTTCTCTTGGTTCTCAATTGCTGTTCAACTAAAATCAGTCTGTGATGTAAACAAAAAAATTCGGCCATCTCCATAAACCCCTCATACTAATAAAAATAAACTATATTGAAATGATGGTGTAACACCAATGGAAGACTAAAGAACGTGCTAAACAACTTCAGACACATTTAAACATTAAAACCAGGACAAATCGCAACATTAGTCAGTACCACTAATGAATGTATAGGCTCTACTTCTGACCAAATTGTACATGCGACTCGTATACTAAGCACGGATTTGTATATCCAACTTTTAAAAATACCTTGTATTTTAGGGTTAGTGATACTATTTAACTGTTCTGATCTAATTACTAAAAGTAAAGTGCGAATTTTTGACTTATTGATTGAACGAGTAAATTAACCACTAAGCCAATGATATGATAAGGATAACTATAAAATGATATGATTATAAAGGTAGAGTCTAGCACAAATCTCTGTCGATTCAATTTACCGCATCGAAAGACGGCATGTCGGCAGGGAAAATGAAAAGTTCAGTAAAAAAACCACAAGAATTAAGCTAAAGAAACTGAAAGGGAAAAGTATCACCGAACTTTGTATCCGTCACTAAATTGATATCTACATTAACAGTTCTGAGTACAGTTTACAGTAGGAGTCGTGCATGCATGCTTCTGTGGTTTCAAGTAATGACGAAACAGGCGTTCAGTACTTTTTGGCGTTTAGACGTGCCATAATTTATATCACCAATCTATGACGGAAATAAAAATACTTAAAAGCTAGCTAGTTGAACCAAACATGACTTTTTGAGACGGAATATCACGTATGAAAACGGTTCATTTCATAGACTAACTGACTGATTGACTCAGGAATATATTACACATGATTATGATTATTCGTACATTTGTCTACTTGTCTATACAAATCACGTGACCATAAGAAGTTGGTTGGAAACATCATCAGTCCGAAGTAACAGCCAGATATCAATAACACAGGCTCTAGCAAGAATGTGTCTCGGCTTGCGCTACCACATATCATAGACCTGACCTGTTTATCTGTATGACCAAAAAAGGAATATGGATTTCTAACCCTGTGTTATAATAATATGGCTTTTCACGAACAAAATCAACACTACAGACCTTAATACTATCTAACGTGAACAATAAATGAATAAGATTACGTGTGGAGGATTCTGAAATTTACAGTTAAGGAACTTGTCATATACACAAAAGATACAAAACAAAGATGACTAGACTTCAACGAACCACATGAAAAGATTTACCTGGATTGTAACTAATAACACCTTGAGAATCTGAACGAACAGTTTGAATGGAATACGTCGTTTAGCATGAAATTTACCAATAGGTGTCATAAAATGATAATACAATCGACGACGCATCCAACTTTCTACTTCGTTTGGATTAATAAAAGTAGAAGCTGTTGAATCCGCACCGTCTTCTGTAGTTGGTGATGATGTTGATGCACGTGCTGCTGTTGCTGCAGTGGAATAAATATGATCACCACCATATTCATCATGATCAGAAATAAGTGGACGTTCTTCAAGTGTTGAATCACTGTGTAGGTAATTACAATTGGTGTGTTCATGTGGTGCATTGTTCTGTGGCTTCTCGAAATAGTTAACGAGACGAAGCATTACTTTCTCTACAACACCCTGAGATCCATGTTTGTTAGTATTATTATTATTACTAGTGTTGAAATCAGGATTATTCATGTGTGAAACGTAAGATGGGGGCAAATGTAAACAAGGTGGCACAAAGAGATGTGCTTCATCAACGTTATTATCATTCCTTTCGAAGTTAGATTGATCTGGTGAAAATTGATTACGATATCTATTAGCATAAAGGGGATCCGGAAGCCTGTAATGTTCAGTGTGACCTGTATACTCTACAATTTTCTCCTTCTTAAAACGTTTAGACATAGCAGGTGGGTAATGGGATTGAATTAAACAGAATACATTCGCCTTTAATACCTGCAGGGAGAACTTACGTCAGAAAAACAAAACCATTACTAAACTGGTAAAATTGAAACGTAAAATCATTTCAAAATTCTGAAAAAGATGAGCCATAGAAAAAAAGACAGATAAATGAGTGGACAATAATAATGTTAACTCTTTTTTGGTCACAAAATTTCAAGTATGAATTAATGATCAAAGGAAATATTCAATTAAGAACCAAACACACGTAGCACCATTTTGGGGGATTTCGGGGTTTTAACCATACTCGTGAGAAATATGATAGTTTTACCCAAAGTTTATGGAAAGTATGAAGAAATAACCGAAGTTATAAGATTCTGTAGACGAATTGAGAACATTACCAAGATCTTGGGAATTTTCACCAGACCTAGAGAAATTCTTGAGGTCTCTAGGCATTTTTCCAAAGTTTTCTATAGCTGTTACCCCAAAATTTACCTAAACCGGACAAACATTACCCCAAAATAGGGAGATTTTGTTCATGATATGAGATTTCCATCATCAGTAAAAAGTATCGTAAAACAGAATTGGCAACGACTGACCTACCAATATATAGCTTGTACAATAATTAGCTTGCAGTCCGAAAAAAATAGCGGGGTTGAAAATCGGAATAAATATATGCGAAATAGGGAGAAACAATGATATAATTCCTAGTCGGGTCAAACAATTTGAAAGTTAAGAACATGTAAACGTACCAAACAGAAAAAGGTACTTAAAAAAATTATTATACCTCGAAGGAACATAAACTCTATATAATCACAAGCTTCCTCCGTAACTGGGAGCGACTTCAACGCTAGACTTTGTAGATACCGCCACATTTTAACCTTCACTAACCGGTATTTGTTAACTTGAAGAGATACTGTTTCAATTTTCACTACTTTTCGTTCTGAAGCGATTAAATCAACAATTTACGTAAGATTATTCTTGTACACAAGGTTTTAGAACTTTGTGATCAATACATAGGGCTTTTACTCATGTCGACGCTAAAACGTTTTCGACAAACTAATTGTCAACTGAACATCGAGTTTCTCATCGAATCATCAACGGGTGGAATTCATTATCCAGCACGTGATTGAGGCTCCATCCGTCGACACTTTCAAAAGAAAGTTGGATCAGCTGAGAGACTACCATTGCCAGGACTAACACAGGCCATTAAGCCTCCTGTCTTTCCAAACTGAAACTGAAACCTGCCTTCAAGATAATGGATAATGAGTCTGCACCTCATGGTCAGTAAATGCAGAATCATTATGGTGGATTTCACTGATGCTCTATCCACCCCATAATTTGTAGAATATTCCAGCAGCACCCTCTCCTCGACAGAAAGTTACCTGGGAATAACTATATGTTATAATTAAGGTTTCGAATTTTCCTGGTTTTCTGCAGCCAACAAAAACATTCGACTTTGGGAACCTTAAAATCGTTTAGAGATCTTGTCAGCAAATACCAAGGCTCTCAGTTAAAAAATCCTGTTCGATGTCACCTTGCGCTTTTGAAAGTTAGTAATAGAAAGGTAACTAGAAAGTACTCGTACTACAAAATTATCCCCAATCAGGCCATTTGGAAACTCGTAACCATTGCCCTGTGTAGTGAGTTGAACTATGGGGATGTGGTCCTATTGTATTACATAGCCTATAATAATATTCCCGCTGACAGATCACCAATCCACCAAATCACATCTAAAAGGACATCTGTTTAAGTTAGAACATCAACAACCTCTCAAAAAAATGCATGTAAACATTTTCTTGATATATATTACTAAACTGTAAAACTCATGAATTGATCCAGTGGTAACTTCACTCTCCTAAATGTCATTCAAAACGAGGCTCAATATTTACCTCAGTTCCGCAGACACCTTAAGTGATAATATGTCACTCCACGATTAGTTTCACTAATAATGGACGAAAAGATTCCGTATATAGTAGCAGTGGATAACCAATGCCTCCAAGTAGGAACCTAGGTATGTCAACGATAAAAGAAAAATAATGAAATGTTGGTAAATGCTAGTGGGACGCTGTCCTCATTCCCTAAGATTATGACATATTTTCTCTTAAAGGACTCCCGTGATGTAAGTTGGACTTGCTCTGACGGCAGCGAATTCTGTAGTGGCATTGCACCCTAAACACACAATCCTCAAAGCTGAACACGAGACTACTCGGAAAATAGATATTCAATATTTAACGCGGAGAAAAACCCAACGGGGAGAATGCGGGAAGAATGAATAGAGTTAGTTCGAACCGATCGGATGGCGTGGCTCGGCCTTGCAGGCGTGGTCCCTGTTGGATGTTATCTTATATCTTTTCTTCGTATTAAATATATTGTTCTATCTCTAGCCTTTGCTTGTTCTCCATCATGTATTGGTAATTGTTACGATGCAATAAGTTGGTGTGGACGATGATGTAATTTCCATGTAAGATCTTATAGATTATGGCAGTTACAAAATGATAAATCCATCAATATCATGGAAGACTATAATTCGACAGTTCCACTCTTAAGGAGTAGAAGGTGTGCCTATAGTTCACTATACTATGTTGTGCCGCTAATTTCTGTGTCAACCCAAAGTTTTGTGAAGACTGAGCTGAAGGTGTTTAAGGGTGATGCTAAGTAGTTTTTTGGAATGCTATAAATTATTAGGTCACCACTGAGACACCTATACTCTAACAGTGTAAAGATTCAGTGGTTCGAAGCATTTGAATTTGTATCCTTAAACTAGTTTCGTGGCTCGCTGTACGCTACGTCCTAGTGTGTTCTTATCCCTTCAAAGTGGGGAAGGAAACACTATTTTCCTGCTCTAAATTTGGCCGAGTACAACTGTTTTAGACTAAGTGGAAAGTTCTGCGTCAAACTGACTAGAAATGAGTTTCAACGTTACCAGTCCAAAGTTTGCCCGAGAGGTATCTCGTCGCAGTCAACATAAGACTTTAGATAGTAGGGCACCAACAATCCTAGATTTTTTTGAACATGATGTACCTCTATAAGGGGGTTGCCTAAGTTTTAGTTGTAGTCTGCGACATGTATCAGACAGATCGTTTTACGGATTGTGACATTCACGTTGATATCTTCCAACTCCTTAGAGATGGTGTAGATGGAGTTGTCAAATTATACGAGTGTTCACAGAATATTGCACTCTAGAACATGAACCCAAAACGTATGATGATGCATAGTAAATGGTAAGGAGTACTTTGTGGACATTCTCAAGTCACAGATATCGCGAATCGCGCATTTTTTCCGAGCTATCAGTTTAGAAAGTCATATCTGGTTGCTCCCAACTAGATGTGTCGGTGGGAAAAGATTACCTATGATCGACTCTAAGGTGACCTTGGGAATGCTCACCTACTGACTACGGCTAAAAGAAGATTATAAAGCCGTTTTAGGAATCAGAATTATGATTTACAGTTGACTGTTAGGGTTAGGAACTAGATTTACTGTTTTTATTCACTAAA
Organism: Schistosoma intercalatum; assembly: GCA_944470365.2. Taxonomy (NCBI): domain Eukaryota; kingdom Metazoa; phylum Platyhelminthes; class Trematoda; order Strigeidida; family Schistosomatidae; genus Schistosoma; species Schistosoma intercalatum. The sequence goes on from OX103728.1 coordinate 19,972,371, forward strand.
TGGTATCAGCTCAAATGCCAGTACGCTAGTTAGCCAAATGTGTGGGTGAGTTTTGCATTAAAACACAAGGCCTGTTATCGCAAACCTGATTGGTTCGTCCTTAAAGTATGGCATCTCTGATGTTTCTCTTCTCATTCTAATACATCCTCTTTACCACAATGATAATCGGACTGTGAGGTTTGAAACTCGCAATAACAAAGAGTTGCCGAAGCACTCGAACAAAAATAAATCTTCAGGTTTGTGCAACATCAAGAATTTCGAAGAGATGTGAGTAAAAACATTTCTTTCGATTTGCTACTTACTTCTAGTGATCATTGGTTAAGAGTAACCTACCCATTAACTAGAAAATGGGTATAGATGGGATACTAAACGAAAACTGTAACATAGTCGAAACTTTTAATAACAGACGAACGTCTTCGCTCGCCATCGTTATATACAGACCATGTAAAAGGCTATATGTGAATCTCTTTGAGGCTCGACTTGAAACACTACTCTGCACCGTTTCAAAAAAAGTCCTTTCCTCAGACGGCTCTAGTAACACAAGGCTGTCGGCTTCCTGGTATACCTGAGGACTGCAGTTAATATATGAAATTTCCGTGACACTGGCCTTCTTGCCTTATCCAAGACATTTGATAGAGTTTAAAATTGAATTTTTAGTTTGAACCTGAAGATAATGATTTCAGTACTGTTTAATTGGGAGATACCAAACGGTTAGTGTTCACTTTGGGTTGTCTGATTAATCCAAATTGTCAAACTTTTTCGTTTCTTGACCACTTTTCATCACTTACTGACAACCTCTCGAGTATTATGGATACTGAAATTATCGTTTTTACTCACCGTGATATATGAAGTCTTTTTATGTCCGCATTCATAATTATTACTGTCAATAATATCATTATTGGTCCCACGACACATAAGATATTCTTTTCATTTCTTCTATTCGTTCTAGACATATTTTATTCCTAAACATCCAAAGTCTATAACTAAAAGACAAATTCTCTCACGGTACACTTAAATAAACTAACTTCTCAGATTCATTTTATCTTCTATTCATACTGTGACGACGGACTACCGGTGAACTCGAGGAAGCTGTAAGAGGCTCAGAAGGAGCCGAAGACGTTCCATCCAATCACCTTTCGGAAGAATGCTCTAGAATTCCAACGTGTAGCTTCCCCATTGGATAATGCTAATAACCCCCTGTACGCGGATTAGAAAACTGTAATGATGATTTCGTTCTCACTAAAAACTATAAATACCTGACAATTTTGTACTATGTTTGACACTGGTTGGAATAATATTCCTTTCGTTAGTCTTCTGTCTTCTTATTGCGACTTGGAAGGGTTCGGTGTTCTAGTGCTCAGTTATACGCGGTTGTATCAAGAAAAATCAGCTTTTTCAAGTTTTAACATCTGGCGACGGGTTATTGTATCAATATGTCACTTACCTTGGAACAATTTGAAGCCTTATCGGAACGCCAAGAAAAGTTCCAGATGCGCATGTTAGAGATGCTAATGCAGAAAATGAACCTGGATCAAAAAGAAGTTACAGATGATCCCTTCAAATCTCATGTTGACCAGATTGTTAATTCTATCCATGAATTTAATTTTGATGGTTCAGCTGGCATTACTTTTGAAACTTGGTTCAAGAAATATGAAGATTTGTTCAAGGTCGACCTCAAAAAACTTGATGACGCCGCTAAGGTCAGAATACTCTTGCGAAAACTTGGAACTGTTGAACATGAACGTTACAGTAACTTTATCCTTCCAAAGAATCCAAGAGATTTTTCTTTTGATGCAACGATTGAAATTTTGTCGCAAATCTTTGCTGAACAGTCATCTTTGTTTAACATTCGTTATCAATGTCTCAAGATGACAAAAGCAGGTGATGATGACTGGGTGGAACATGCGGGTTTAGTAAACCGTGAATGTGAGCGTTTCAAACTATCAGCAATGACAGAAGACCAGTTTAAGTGTCTCGTATTTGTGTGCAGCCTCCAATCTCCCGAAGATGCCGATATTAGAACTAGAATTTTGAGTAAAATTGAACAATGCCCGAATATGACACTACAAGAAGTAACCGCAGAGTGCCAGAGATTGGTGAACCTAAAGCATGATACTTCGATGGTCGAAAATAATGGCCACTTGCCATACGTTCGTGCTGTAAGTGGAAAGAACGATTCTTGCTCAAGAAAGGCATCGCACACAGATAATCAGCCTTCATCTCCATGTTGGTCTTGTGGTGGTTGGCATTATAAAAGGTTCTGCCCATATAAAGAACATTGTTGTAGCAAGTGTCATCGCAAGGGACATAAAGAAAACTGCTGCAGAAAAAGAACCCATAAACGACATTCTTTGAAACCCTACTCGAGGAAATACAGATTTAGTGCTCGAACTAACAAAATATTGGTATCACATAATCGAGCACGAACTTGCCGCCAAAGAAAGTATGTAAACTTAGATATAAATAAAAAGCGTGCCCGCCTGCAACTCGACACCGCTTCTGACATCACACTTATTAGTCAGAGAACTTGGAATCTTATCGGTAAACCACAGGTGCTCCCAACAACCCAGTTAGCTCACAGCGCATCTGGAGGAAAACTAAATATTGTTGGAGAGGTTTGTTGTACAGTCTCGAAGGGAAATGCGGAAACGAATGCAACTTTATATCTTACACAGAATCCAGGACTAGATTTGCTAGGTCTAGACTTGATAGAAGCACTTAAATTAGCAAATCACCCCATTAACCACATATGCAGCGCAGTGAGAACCAGTAAACCGGTGGAAAAGGATCTGAAGAGTGTTGTACTGGAAAGACACAGTCAAGTGTTTACGGAAGAGTTTGGGGGAATGCAAAAAGGTTAAAGCACTATTGATTCTTAAACCGGGAGTCACCCCAGTCTTCAGACCAAAACGTCCGGTACCCTATGCAGCACTACCTATTGTTGAACAAGAATTAGAACGTCTGCAAAGAAGTGGAATAATCGAACCAGTAAACTTTTCTGATTGGGCAGCTCCAATAGTGATTGTTAAAAAGCCTAATGGAAGTATCCGGTTATGTGCAGATTATTCGACTGGATTAAATGAAGCGCTTGAAGCCCATCAATACCCATTGCCGGTACCAGAAGATTTATTTGCGAAACTAAATGGGGGTAAGTATTTTGCGAAATTAGACCTATCAGACGCTTATCTACAGATTCCGGTAGCGGATGAGTGTAAGCATTACTTGACAATAAACACTCACAAGGGATTGTTCCGATATAACCGACTTCCTTTTGGAGTAAAGACTGCCCCTTCAATCTTCCAACAAGTTATGGACACTATGTTACAAGACATTCCTGGTACCGCAGCTTATCTCGATGATATATTGATCATGGGTACAGACTATGCTGATTTAGAGAATAAGGTGGATACGGTTCTCAGACGCAAAGCAGATTATGGATTAAGACTGCGTGCCGAAAAATGTGATTTTTACATGGAGCAAGTCCGGTATTTGGGATTCATAATTGATAAAAACGGGAGAAAACCTGATCCTGAAAATGTCGAAGCCATTAAGTCCATGCCTCCACCGACGGATGTGTCAACTTTATGTTCTTTCTTGGGAATGGTTAGTCATTATGGAGTTTTTCTGCCAGATCTGCATCGCCATCGTGCTCCTCTTAATTGCTTATTGAAAAAGGATACTAAATGGTTCTGGTCAACTGAATGCCAAGAAGCATTCCTAAAACTGAAGCAGCTTCTATCATCGAATCTTCTCCTTACACACTATGATCCCGATCTTCCAATTATAGTCGCAGCAGATGCGTCGAACTACGGAATTGGAGCAGTAATTTCACATGCCTACCCTGACGGTTCTGAGAAAGCAATCGCTCACGCTGCGAGATCTCTGACTATGACTGAAAGAAACTACAGTCAAATTGAAAAAGAAGCCCTCGCGATTATATTTGCTGTAAAAAAGTTCCACAAGATGTTGTTTGGTCGGCAGTTCACCTTACTTACAGACCATAAACCTTTACTGACAGTTTTTGGATCTAAAAAAGGCATCCCGGTATATACAGCAAACCGGCTACAGAGATGGGCTACCACACTGCTTGGTTATGATTTCAAGATAAATTATCAACCAACAACGGATTTCGGACAGGCAGATGCACTCTCAAGATTGATTGGTCTGCATGAAAAACAAGAAGAAGAGGTGCTTGTAGCTGCTATAGATGTCGAGGCCGAGGTTCACAAAATATTGTCAGACGCAGTTTCCGGACTCCCGGTCACATTTGAAGCCATTAAAGAGGCCAGCAAGAAGGATAATGTATTAAAGATTGTTCGCCATTGCATACTCAATAAATGGCCTTCGTCTAGATTACACGGAGAACTCCTACAATACTTTCGTCGACGAGAGTCATTAACAGTTGTCGATTCATGTATAATGTTTGGCCATCGTATCGTTATCCCCAGAAATCTTCGACACCAAGTCATTAAACAGTTCCACAGCGGGCACCTGGGGATAAGTAAAATGAAGTCACTAGCTAGTAGCTATGCATACTGGCCGTCAATGGACCATGAGATAGAGCAAAAATGTCGCAACTGTTGGTCCTGTCAAGAGGCTGCAAAGAATCCAACGAGAGCTGAGCCACAGCCATGGCCTAAACCGGACGGGCCTTGGCAAAGAATACATGCTGATTTCGCCGGACCGATACAAGGCAGGAATTACTTAGTTGTTGTAGACGCTTTCACAAGATGGCCGGAAGTATATGACATGCCGAATACGACTTCAGAGAGTACCATAAGAAGATTGTCAGGATTGTTTGCCTGTTTTGGGGTTCCAGAGATCTTAGTGACTGACAATGGTACTCAGTTTATGTCATCTGCCTTCAAACGCTTCTGCAACGAGAATGGCATATTGCATCTACAATCTCCTCCATACCATCCTCAGTCGAATGGCCAGGCAGAAAGATTCGTGGATACAATTAAATGAGCACTGGTCAAAGGGGGAGGTGAGGGTGTCCCGGAACAAGTGATTAATAAGTTCTTGATGTCTTACAGAGTTACCCCTAATCCGGCAGTACCAGAAGGAAAGTCTCCGGCCGAGTGTATGTTCGGAAGGAAAATCCGGACAGTTTTTAACAGTATGTTGCCGCCCAGAAAGACAAATAAACCCACGAATGAAAATCGTAAGGTCAATCGTAGCTTCCAGGTGGGTGAAAAGGTACTTGTCAGATCGTATCAAGGTAATAGGAAGTGGGAACCAGGTGTCATAGAACGTCGAATCGGAAATGTACTGTACCTAGTCCGGAAAGATGTCGGAAAATGCATAAGACATATAAATCAAATGCAAAGAAATGATAGTACAGTGGTCACAGAAAACCGGCTCCCATTTCAATTGCTCGTAGATTCGTCTCAGAAGAACCATCATGAGCGCAAATATCGAAAAGACAAACGACGCAGAGAGAAGGCTGTACAACCTTTGAAAGTAATGGACCGCAAGAGGAATGCGACACCCAAGCTTCAGGTGGATCCAAGAAAAAAATCTTACACAACGGACTTTAAAGGGGGAGGTGTGACGACGGACCACCGGTGAACTCGAGGAAGCTGTAAGAGGCTCAGAAGGAGCCGAAGACGTTCCATCCAATCACCTTTCGGAAGAATGCTCTAGAATTCCAACGTGTAGCTTCCCCATTGGATAATGCTAATAACCCCCTGTACGCGGATTAGAAAACTGTAATGATGATTTCGTTCTCACTAAAAACTATAAATACCTGACAATTTTGTACTATGTTTGACACTGGTTGGAATAATATTCCTTTCGTTAGTCTTCTGTCTTCTTATTGCGACTTGGAAGGGTTTGGTGTTCTAGTGCTCAGTTATACGCGGTTGTATCAAGAAAAATCAGCTGTTTCAGGTTATAACACATACATATATATAACCCACAGAAATCTGTATTTAGTTATCCTTTTCAATTATTTGTGACTTATGTGGCATCACTTTGAATTATTATTGCACAAATAGTTGTACTAATATCCGGTTTCACTCTGTATACTATTATATAAATCTACGTGTATTTATCCGAGTTCAGCGAAGGATTTATATTATCTTATTATTTTATTTTATTTTATTTTATTTACTTTTTAAATTGTTTGCTGACTTCAGAGGTTGATATTCATTACACAGTTATTATTATTATTATTGTTATGGTTGAACCCTTTCACTAGGTGTTTATTTTCTTTCTCTCTCTTTCCTATCTAAATAAATATTACTCTTAAGATTATGAAGTTTGTAATAAAGACAATAACGTGTGTTAAATTTAAACTAATTCTTTGACTCGTTTCATCTTCACTGTGTATATATGACTTATACATATTGATATTCGGTTATCCTTTACGTCTAATTGAGACTTTCATAGCATCACTTAAAACTATGACTGCACAAACATTCATTCTAACGTCATTTTACTGCAATAAGAAGTTATTTTCTCTTGATTATTTTCTATTTTATTTTTGTTACTAATTTGAAGATAAATCCCAGTCGTTTGTCCTCGTTGTGTGTTCATAAGCACACTTATTATACTATTTGCGTATTTCACGCTTACTTTATTTCAACCCCCTAATTTTTTCCCTTTATTTCTTTAAACTCAATTCAACATTTTTCTCAATTACACAGGACCTGTCTCATTATTATTCTCTTTTTAAAATATGTCAAATATAATGCTAACATTATTTAAAACTGTGTATTATTGCATTTTTTAAGAAATCCGAAATGGTTTATTTACAACACTTATGTACCCATAAGATGTTTGTGAATAATAATAATAATAATAATAATAATAGTTACTGGACTACGGTTATATTCCGATAATATCGGTGTTTTCACCACCTAATCTATCAATTGAGTGAATACTTAGATTTATGCAACATTTTGTGTACCGAATCTAATAATTTGCCTTAGTTAACCATGTTAAATGAGATGTAACTATTTCATATTGCCAGAAAACTGACATGACTCATATAACTTACCGTTAGTTGATACAAAAATATTGTCGTCTTCACAAGAACTAAAAATGTACAAATTAATGTGATACTTGTCAATACATTTACATTGAATAAAGTCACACTTGGTCCTTCCTTAGTAACCTCTATTCCTAATTTAATGTCGATGGCATTTAGGCTTGCTTACTGAAGTGATAATTATCAGCAACACTCGTTGTGTAAGGATAAAACAGACTTTGCTAAAACGTTGCACATGTTTATACTGAACTAAGTCACCAAAAATACTTCTACCTACAAATCAGGGGTGAAATGCAGCGGGATTAGCTCAAGGAATGTATTCATAAAAACGGAAAAATTCCCTGAACCGTAACTCACATATTGCATAAGACGGTAGGTTTACGCAGATTTTCACGTAATACCTCTAAAAAAAGTAATGAACGTCTCGGTTGAGAACGCAGTTTAAAAAGACTATGAATGACATATTTTTGATGAAAAATTAGGGCTGTGTGGGATTAGAGGAGCTTTATAAACGATGGAAACAGAAACGTTATAGAAAAAGGACGTAGTTATTACACTTGAAGATGTTTAGAATTATTGTTTGTGTGGGTATTAATGAATTTATCCATGCTACTAGACTAATAAACTCATTCATTAATTGTAAATTTGTTGTGACGTGACTACCTGAAGTCGTTAAATGCTTTTCTTTGGGAGACTAAACCTCAGTGTAAGATCCATGTCGAAGGTTTTATGTGTTGGTGAAAATCCCTCCATGTATAAACTTGTACTTTATTCCTATTGATCATATTAGTTGTACATTGTTGTATCTTGATTACATTTGAATTGTTAATATTTGTATTTTTGTTATAGTTTTTTGTTTTTATTACGCATTCACTAAGTTTGTGTTTCTTCCTCAACTGCATCTGCGTTGTTTTACTTGACACTTGTTCTTGGCGGTAGCCATATTGATTTGTTCCTCCTGTTGTGTGTGATCTATCCAGTCAGGATAGAATAACGTTCATTTGTTGTGATTGGTAATTTTTCCTCATCTTCTATCAACTTCTTTATTTAGTGTAATTTAGATTTAATTGATTGAACAATCATTGGTTGAATAGCCGGGTGATAATATTTGTTTAGGTAATGATTTATATTAAATTTATTATGAATTATAGAACCGCTAGTTACCCGATTACTTGTTTTGATTTCGACGGGAAAGGGCGCGTGTCTAAAGTCCCCGGAAGGCTATTCTTCAACATACAAACCGTGTTTGGATCCTACACTCAGTTTTAGGGATTCTGGTGATCTGGAGTATTCCATGATCAAATACAGCTAGTTCTTCTTTAGAGTCATTTAAGAATGAGACGGGAACCTCTGGCACCTATTAGGGAAGCCCAGATAAGAAGTGTTATCTAGAGAAACCAATGAACTTCCGCCTACTTAGCAACATTTCTGTTGCTAAGCCACTTTACAACTGTCTTTTATAGAACAGACTGTCTAACATTTTCCGATCATTTAGTTCTCTCAGTTTAACGATAGTCCGTTTTAACATGTTGTAAGATTCGGAAACATCACTTAAAACCATACCAGGAGTAATCTCACTTTTGAAGTTGCGCTACAGTGCCTTCACTACTGCGAGAATTTGCGCACTAAGGTCTATCACTCTGTGTTTGTGGAAGTCACATTCTGCGTAACAGAACCAAGTTTCGATATTATCGAGCTGGATTGATATGAGCTGACATGTGGTGGCGAAGCATATCAATCTTCAACATTTCGGTTATCTTTTTTTCGAAGTAATGACGGCAATATATACTGACGTGTGAGAGGAAAAGTCTGAGAACACAAAAATATAATACCTCAGAAAAACACTAAAGACATGATAGAACAACACATATAAGCAAACAATTGTTTTCAATTAGATCGTCATCAGGCTTTACTCTAATATACATGAATATTTATACGAAAATCTAAACCATTCAAGGCAATATGGGTCAATAATCACAATTAAATAGAATAAGTCTCTACACATAATAGGTAAAAGTACAAATTGATAGTAGGAAGACAAGTGAACTGATAATAGTAAGAATAATGAAATACAATAACAAAACTCTTACCAATAGTAAAACGTTGGAAATAGAAGGTCAAACATGGGTAAATAGACTAGGAATAGTAATCACAAAACATTAAAATCATTACGTAATAAGATGTGTGTAAATAATTAGATAGTGAAGAATACAAAGAGGCGGAAAATTACAAACAAATAATGGATGTGGAAATAAGGTTAACGATAACACAAATAGAATAAAATAAATAATGATAATAATAAAATTTAAAAACATATCGTTAGTTAAGTTATAACTGGCCATGGAAGGAATAGGGGGGTTACGTATTTCTTCTGTATACATAAATTGGGGTTATATGTACGAATCCCAATGGCTTCAGCTATATGTAGGAGGCGGGAACGAACTCCGTCGGGAAATGATGGAGGTATACGATAGATAACTCGAAATGATTTCGATTTATCTACAGCATGACCGCTATCAATGGGATGTGCCAATATAGAATTTCGAATAGATTTTATCTGGCCCTTTATGTACCAAGTTGGTACATGTTCATTCATTCATTGGTTACGTTGCCTAGTAGTACGCCCTATATATATATAGGTTTAATTTAACCAGTCGAGCGACATACAGAGGCTTTTCTGTCTAGGAATCAGCCTAGTTGCAGTCCTTTAGACATGTGCTAAACGCTCACCGAGTCTTTTTGGCAGAGTCTAGTCGCTTGTATAGAGTACCCGAGTGTAGGATTGATCATAAAATTCTGAAACGACCGGCGGCTATCGAACGGCAGTGTTTAACAGTCTTTAAGTCATGAATAACGATGATTCCTGGATCATTGTTTGTCTGGACAACAGGTCGCTCAGTGTTATTCATCCTGTATGTATCGGCACCCCGATAACCAGTATGCATCATAGTGTACTTGGGAGCATTTATCGGTAACTGAAAATTTCTAGACCATTCAAACAACATTCCCGGCCAATTTTAAAGATCTAAACTATCACATTTACTTTTTTATCGCCCTCTATATTTTGATATTAGCAGAATATATCTAAACCGATGATAGGAGACTAGGAAGATCACTTACATATAGGTGAAAAAACACTGGTTTTGATGGAGTTTTGTTCTCTGAGCTGGATGGTTAAGTCTTGGAGATTTCAACGTTCTTCTGAACGACATCATCAGCACAAACTTCAGGTAGAATTGAAGTGTTCGAACTTCTCCACATGTGTTTCACGGCTTGTCCTGTACACCTCGACGTTTATTGGTTCATGGTGACCTTAAACTTGTCCTTATGTTCCATCAAAATCATCCACCTGAGCTAAAAATCTTCTATACCATCTACAAACAACACTGGCCCCAATACTAATACTGAAGCCCTTTGGTAAGCACAGTTTCTCATCTAGACAACAAGTTCATCTGTACTATTAATTGACTCGTAACTAGGATGTGCTTTATCTACATTAAGAAATTGCCTCCAATCCCGATATTATTCATTCAGATAATAGATAGCTGCGTGGAATTGTAAAACGCCTTGCTAAGGTCGATATAGGCTACATCTACAGGAAACCTGTTCTGTAAGAGCGCACCAGCTGCAACTTCTCACTCCAACAGCATGGTTTCAGGAAGGGTTACTCTTGTATAATCAACCTGCTGACTGCGGTGGACAAATGGACAAGCATCCTTGATCGCAAGGGGAAGGTTGACATAATTTACCTTGATTTCTCAAGTCTTTGATGGAGTCAACCATATATGTCTTATCTATAAACTCAAACAATTGGGTATCAGACCACCTTTAGTTGAATGGCTCATTTCATATCTGAAAAATCGACATTTTAAGGTCAGGTTTAACCTCACTTTATCTCAGGCTATGGAATGTCCTAGTGGGGTTCCCCAGGACTCAGTACTAGGGCCTCTTCTCTCCTTGATTTATATAAATGATCTTCCTTAACAGGCGTCTTCAGACTTATTACATTTTGCCGATGACGTGAAGCTGTGGAGAGGGATACGCAACCAAGACGATATACGGACACTTCAGGAGGATCTGACTCAACTTCAAAGTTGGGCAGACAGTAACGGACCTACCTTTAATACTTCAAAGTGCAAAGTAGTCCATCTGGGACATGTTGCGGACTACAGTCACAACTTATAAACTTCTCTCTAATAGTATCCCAAGTCAAAAGAGACTTAGGAATCCTGGTACCCTAGGGTTCGAAGTCTAACGCTAACTGTGACAAAAATGCCTTTCGAGAAAACCTTGCACTAGTAAGGTTGAAGCGCATTTTTGGCCAGTTTGACGGAAGAACTTTCCACATAGCCTTCGACAGTTTTATCTGTCCCCATTTAGAGTACGGAAACATAGTATTTCCCCCTCACTCCAAAAGGATAAGGACACTTTGGAGCATATCCAACGGCGAGCCACGGAGTCAGTACGGGGACTCAAATTCAAACCTTATCGAGAGCGCCTCCAATTACTTGACCTTTGCTTATTAGAGTATAGGAGTCTCAGAGGTGACCTTCCTTAACACTTCTGGACATACCCTCAAACACGTACTTAGGCTTAGTCCCAACACAAAACTAAGGGTTAACACGCAGAAATTGGAGATACAACATAGCAGAACGGACTGCAGACACAACTTTTACTTCGTAAGAATTGTCAAATGCTGGAATTCGCTGCCGACTGAACTAGTCCAATCGACTTCCTAGGAGTCCTTCAAGTGGAAACTTGACATATTCTTAAGGACTAAGGATAACATCTTATTATGATTTACCAATTTCTATTATCGTTAATATATCCAGGTTCCTGCTCGGAGGTATTGATGATCCACTGCCACTGGACACGGGAGCCTGTTGAGCGAAAGCTTCTTCTATTCTATCCACAACCATTTGAACCATTTGAAAATGTTGCCTTCATAAATGTTCTGTTACTTGGATAATAAAAATATGTTACTACAATAGCTGTCAGCACAATCATCATAAGGCCATCTTAAGATAGATTTGATTATAAAATGTCAAAGTTCTATTCATACTGAATGAAGCATTAAGTTAGATGTTTTTCTGTCTCACAATCCAAGGACAAAATGAGCGCGAAGTCGAACGGTTCTGTATTACTTGTTGGAGCTGGTGGTATCGGGTGTGAGCTGTTGAAGAATTTAGTTTATAATGGATTCAATGACATAACGATTGTATGACACAACATTTCGTCATTCTTTGCGGTTTTTAGGTAGACCTTGACACCATCGATGTAAGCAACTTAAACAGACAATTCCTGTTCAGTAAGAAGCATGTTGGGCGTTCAAAAGCAGAAGTTTGTGGCTGATTTTAGTATAATTTCTGACTCAGACTGCCAGGGACAATGTATTGGAATTTAAACCAACCGCTCATATTGTTGCTTATCACAAAAGTATCTTCAGGTAACTTTTATTATTGAAATTTCTCATCTAATACTAGCTCGTCATTCGACTCTGAATTCTTCGGAAAGTTTGCCGTTGTTTTTAACGCTTTAGATAATCTTGGTAAGTATTGGAGGTGCTCGATTATGCTGTTTAATTTAGCATTAGCTTCAAAACTTCAAATCTTTCTTGTCATGTATACATTAAATTGTTTTTTTATGCCGCGTTATAACAGCGTAGTTCTTCCTACTTTTTATAGGTAAACTGAGAAGTTTAATTTTGACGAGTGTTTGTATCGAACTTTTACATGCATCAAATAAATTGATGCATATTGGGAAAACTATCAATTGTAAATAATAAACAGCCTCACTACAAATAAAAGTACTTTTACAAGACTGGCAGGACCCAGATCCTGTACTCACACTAAGTAGTGAGCGGATAGAAGAGGTCCAAAAGTCCGTGTATCTAGGTAGCTGCATAAGTGCTGGTGGTGGCGTGAGTGATGAGATCAATGTACGTATAGTGAAAGCCAGAGCGGCTTATGCCAATCTGGGCCATCTTTGGCGCCTTCGTGATGTCAGTTTGTCTGTAAAAGGTCGAATCTACAACGCGTCGGTGAGAGCAGTTGTGCTCTGTGTTTGTGAGACCTGGCCTCCGAGTTAAGGATGTTAGACGACTCTCTGTGTGCTTGATCATCATTGTCTCCGAAGGATCACTGACGTCCAATGGAAACACCATATTAGTAATACAGACGTTCGGCATCATGTGTTCGAGCATAATGACGATAATTCAATTAGTGTCACTATCTTGAAACATCGACTTCGGCGGTGCGGATATGATCTACAAATGTCGTTCAGAGAATTCCACGTCGTGTATAATTTACCAACGCTGGGACAGGTTGGACAAAGCAGAGAGGTGATCAGTGTATGAGATGGTGTTGTGGCATGAGAAAGCTATACAGGACTGGCTTCTGTTAAACTTTCACGGCTCGGTGGTTTTAGTCCGAGAGATGGTGCAATACAATGGCTTGGGACGTTACGAGACATGGCTCAGAATAGAAGCCTGTTACGATCCTACTGTAACTCTCTTACTTCATAAAAGTGAACGTAACTTCTTTAACTGAAAGAATTCTTTATGGTTGTATTTTGGTTAACTGAACCGTTTTTCCTATTATTATTTACTCATGCACAAATTCTGTTTGTTGCTGTACTTCTTTTCATTATACACACTGCATTATCTTTCTCTTCACAACCTCATTGTTATTGTATAGTGCATAAGTATTTTGGTGCCCCCTTGTTCCAATATTTGTGTTCAAACAAATAAATAATGACACTGCTTTTCATCTTGGATGAAGCATGTAATGAAATGTCACCTTACCGTTAGAGGTTAATGGAACTCGTAGTAGACGTCAATGAATCAGATTCATCTGTCGCACTTTCTATCTAAATCATGAACTTCGTTCTGTTCATTGTTTCTCCGTTTTCTAGTTTTATGCGCGTACAAATTGGTGGTTATTCTCTTGTTTCATACCACTGTTGAGAGTAATGTTTTCATTCCATTATTCCCCTTTTAATGACTTTATTCTTCATGTTTATGAAAAGTGACAAACTTGAAATGTCATGTATATATTCTAGCGTTTAGACTAATGATACACCCCTGCATATTAGACAGGTAACAATATGTAGATGTGATTAATTCATTTACCAGGTACCTGGAAATGAACCACACTTAATGTAGAGACTTATGATACCACTCACTTACTCAAATCGAAGATGGACTGAGGTTCGAACCTTGGATTTAGTAGCTAAAATTTGGATACTTTAACTGTCAAACCACTACACTTTAGTGAGTGATATAAATATGGTATATTAGAAATTCAACGTATGATTTGATGGGAATGTGTTTTGATTCAACTTCAGGGGAAAGTGCTAATGATTTGAGAAATACCTCATCAGTCAGTTTCAGGTTCACATACTCGGTTTCATGCTATAATTTGTAGAAGGGCTAGTTCAATATTCGGTTATCCATATTTGATTTGGTAAGTTCCAATTAACAACAAAGAAGTGGACTTGGTCACACATTTCAGGTTCCGTCAAATACTTTTAGCTTCAAACACACATATTGACCCCTAAGAACTATAGTTTTGAAACATGGCCGGTAAGAGTAAAGGATATTCGTAGGTTACTAGTATTTGATCACAGGTGTCTTTGAAACGTTGCTCGTATATCCTGGGACCATTAAATAAGTAACGCAGTTGTTAGGAAACGGGTAGTAGGTAAAGATGGCAAATCAGTTGACGAAGTAGTGAAACTTCATCAGTTGAGATGGCTGGGACACGTGTTACATATGCCCAACCACTGACTGCCCTGACTAGCGATGTTTTCTGGTGTAGGAGTAGGTTGGAAGAAAGTTAGGGGTGGCCAGACCAAAACATGTCACAAATCTATGAAGTCACTGACAAGTTGACTGAGTCATGTTGGTAGGTGTAGATCACCTGGTTGAGATCTGCGAGGTGATAGCAACCGATGGTTAGAGACCCTGAATGACATGGCTCAAAATCGTTTGCAATGGCGCAGGTGCATCCACTCTTTGTGTTCTCCAAAATTTTGATCTCCTGATTCCTCCTTGTCTCTTTTTTCTCTTCCCAAATTTATTTCACTGGATTTTACTCTTTGAATAACATCTCCAAACCCTAATGTTTCCGATAACTGCTTATACTCCTACTACCACTTCCACTACGTGATTTGAATCGACAACTGCATCTCTGTGCTAATGTGGTATGGCAACTCGAACTGATGTACGTACGTACGAAGTTCTACGTTGTTACTGCCTGACTGAATTTCACTACTGACCTTAAAAACAATTATGGTATTCGTACATTATCCAGCTAGTTTGAACCAACACTAAAAGTAATTTTAATAAAATAATCTAAGTCCATTGAAATAGTTTTCGTGGTGTCGCATTCTTTTAGCTGGACAGCTTCAGTACTTCATCCATATACTAATTCGTAATTAAGTATTCAGGAAATTTGTAGTTTTTGCTTGTCGTTTCTTTACTATAATTAACTATTTTAAAATACTCAAATTAGATGTCTTAAAGTTTGTAAGCTTTAAGCTTTTATTTTTTCCTTTGACTTAAATATGATATGTAGGTTCACATAAATTACTTCTTCAATGTTCTCATATCCCGTCAGTTTATTTCGTATTTTTTGTCCCATCCACGTTTTCCTCGTTATAATTAAAAAAAGCTTGTAATCACTTATACAAGGACATTATCTTTGACACCATACTGATATCAAACAAGTAAAAGGGATTGTATTAAAATTGTTCTTGAAGGGGTAGCACTTAGGACTTCTTTTTATTTGTTTATAGCGTCACATTCATATTCCCGTTATTAACTTCCATACAGCTGCAAGGAAACATGTGAATCGTATGTGTATATCGGCAAAGATTCCCTTAATTGAGTCCGGCACAGCTGGTTACTTGGGACAAGTCGAGCCGTTAATTCCCGTAGTTGAAACGAGTGAATCGGAGGCCACCAACACAGAAGCGAATCAAGCGACAACCTATCGTACAGGATGTTATGAATGTCAACCTCGTGGATTAGGTCAGCGTCACTATCCAGCCTGCACCATACGTAACACTCCATCTGAGCCAATTCATTGTGTTGTTTGGGCAAAGTATTTATTCAAGTGAGAATAACTAAATTTTCCTAAACTTGTATACGATTTATACCGACAACTTTCTCTTAGTGGAAATAAATTAGTATTATCTGGACTAGTGTATACCAGAAAATTATTATTCATTGCTTTCATCCAAAATGTATTCAACTAATAATTGAATCGTCAGTCTCTTCATGCCTACTTTTTAAGGTCACAAACCACTTATTCCAAGTTAGAAGTCGGGTGAACCGCTAGATATTGTGAAAAAGTATAGCATACTAACATATTTGGGTCAGTAGCTTTACTAGTAGTACTGACAAAATTGCTCAACTGTTACGAACTAGACTCTTATGTCAAGTTCTTAGATTTAAAGCAGTTCTGTGAGATAACCGTGTACTCTGCTCCAAGTTCATGTGCAGTTTATTTATTTTAACTCATAGATATTGGTACAAGGAGGCACCAAATGCGCCACACAAACCTCATTTGATATGTATGTGAGCTGTGATACTGCCAGGGTGTCCAAGCTGAAGCAGGTGGTTTTCTTAGGGAGCCACACCCGGAGTCTTCAACCTAGAGGTCTGATTCACAAGGCAGTGGAGCATCGTAAGAAGATGCAGTCCCATGGTAACCGTTGGCCAACAATTGGTTCATACGCCATTTGTTCCTTCAGGATACTGGAGTCCATGTGCTCCATTTTTTTGGAATGAAAGTTTTCCAACTCCCCTAGGTGAGCCCTCTGTGTCCACCAACCCGGTTAAAGCACCGGACGTCCGCTTTTCATCCTCTCAATTTGGTTAACAACACCGATGTTGTGAGAAGTCAGTGAGTAGGACATCCCTGGCAGAGGCTGTATACGCGTGGCCATATGAGAGCATTTGGAGAGGGAGAGCGGACTCTCCCCACTCTCGGCTGTACCAGGGCATTTGGGTGCTCAAAATCAAAGTGCTATAACAGATGTGAGAATGAGAATAAAATTTAATAATGTCTCTAATAGATCCTACACCTCACTGTCACATTATAACAAGCGTTTTATGTGTACCTAGTAAAGAAGGAATTAAAAAGTCGGCTTATTTTGGGTTTGTGCTGACAATATATTTTCATTTTGGTTAGATCTTTACAAAGTAGTGATTTATCATTATTAAATGAAAGGCTTTGTGGAGATTTTTGAGTTTCAAGTTATATTTTACCAGTTGAAAAACTTTTTAAGCATCAGGAAGCACTGGATCACTTTTACCCTAATGGTTATGTAGTTATTTTTCGCGGTTTAGTTTCTATATATACTTCCGTTTAGTATATCAGACCTATTATGTAAATGAGAAGACTGAAACGAATAGGTAGATTTTAATTAATAAGCTGAATTTTAATGTAGACAAATCATGGATATTTATATAATTGTCCTCCCTATACTAAATAACAGGGTGTGGTTGCAATCTTGATTAGGTGTATAAACAGCTCTCAGTAGTGTCTAACCCACCGTTTTAATTTGACTTTTGGACCTTGGATGTACTCCCTCACTTAGGAGTCCAAAATTCGGATGACATAGCCATCCAGAGTCCGTCGTAGTCTGCCAAGTCCCCAGTTAGTGTCATCTGTTATGTAAACTGAATGCAACTTGATGATTGTTTTTATGTTTTCCGTTCGCTAGTCAGTTATTTGGTCAACCTGATGTGGATGATGAAGATATCTCTCCGGATTTCACCGATCCAAGTCTGCATAACCATGATCGTAATCAGATTAATGATGAGTTGTTGCCGGCTAAAAACGATCTTATTAATAAATCTGATGATGTGTTAAATACAGATGGTACAGCGATTGGAAATTCAGTTAAACCTGATCAGATTAGTTTAAGAGAATGGTTTCACATTCTGTGGTCTAGTAATGAAAATGACCAGTCTAATTTAGAAAATGGTAATATTTCATCTGGTGCCATTTCACTATCTTGGAGATTATTTCATCATGATATTGTCACATTGGTTAGTATGCGTGATTTATGGGTCGACCGTCAAGATCGTCGAGAACCGAGTCCTTTGGAAAAGACTACAATGAAAGATGCATTAGGAAAATATTCAGGTGATTGGTACTTTGTTTTCATTGTGGAATTAATATTTCTTATTCATTCGATAAAGTTTATAGTATCCGTTTTAATCTATGTAAACATGTGTTTTGATGTCATCCAAACGGTTGAAATCCTCACTATACTACAGTAATGTTTGGAAATTTAGTGTTTAAATTTCATAAAATCTTGGAAAAAATCAAACATCACCTTCCCAGAAACGTGATGTTTGATTTTCTAGTCGTAGTTTGGATTGAAGCTTTGGGTGACCAAACCAACATGTAGCATCGGTTTCTCAAGTCATTGACTTGGCCCGAGCCATGTTACTAGATGCTGCTATAGGTGTGTAGCTTGACCATCATGGTTCCTTTCGATCTAGTATCTCTTCATGCATGTTTTGCCGCTCCGTCTTTTCGAACCGTATTCCAAATACTTGGTTCTTTTGTATCACTACATTATTTGGATCTTTTGTTATTTTAGTCTCATTATGCTAATGCGCTGTAGGAACTTGAGGAAATTCACATCTATGTCAGGCTTTATGTTGATGTATGTTTGGTCAGTGCAGACTACCTAGTTGGGGTCCTTACGATTAATGTAACCAATGGTTGAGATAATTCAATCGTGCGAATGCATTCACTCTTCGTGTTCCTCTAGATTTTTAGTTTGAAAAATATTTAATACCTTTTATTCGACGAATTCGTTCTATCTTCTGAAATAATATTGACTGTGGCATTTAAAAATACAGGATATTCGTAGGTTATTAGTATTCGGCCATGGGTGTCCTCGAAACAGCGTTGGTATATTTTGGGATCGTCAAGTTGGCAGTTCTGAGGTTAAACGCAAAGTACTAAGTAAGTGTGGTCAGTCGATTGACAACATAGTGAATCTTTGTTGATTGAGATGGTTAGGTAGTGTGTTGTATATGCACATCTACCGACTCTCTCGACACACAATGATTTGTGTAGGAATAAGTTATGAAAAAGCTAGGGACGGCCAGCGAAATTTCGTGGCATCAGTTCATGAAGATATCGACTGTTTGCCTAATCTATGTATGTAGGTGTAAATTACCTGATTGAGGTCTTCTTGATCATCGTTGTCAATCATTAGAGACTTCGAGTGACATGGTTGAAATTCGTTCTCAATGTCTCAGATGCATTCACACTCTGTCTTTCTTCAAATACTAAGTTTTTCAATTCCTCATAAGTTTTATTTCACTAATTTATATTTTACTCTCGAACCGTATATTCGATGCCTAGTCTTTACTATCACCACTAATACTGTTACTGTTTCTGTTACTCTAAGATTCATCATGATAATTTCATTTTGCTATGCTAAAAGGTTGTGACAACTTAAACCGATGTACACATGTGGTAGGTCCTACTTTGTAGTTATGCCTGATATAGCGTAATTCATCATTAATATCATTTTTATTCGCATAAACTGCTGTAAACTGACTTCTGTTTTTTTTTCAACAAAATCTATACTTAAATCTAACCACAATATCAGATGAATTATTGGATTCAACATGTGTCAGTGAATTACGTGATCAGCGGAAACTATCTACATCGGGTTGGCTTCGTATATTCTTAAAATCAGTTGATAAACTACAGAAACAAGTAGAAGATGGTGGAGGTGACAAATACTTAGTATGGGATAAGGTAATTCACAATATTATATCCTGAATATTTAGTCAAAAAATATTTTATTGTTGATTTAGGTTTTGTCTTCCTTGCAAACTAAGTCTCAATCAGCTAACATTTTTAAGTAAACATTTACTATCATTAGCGATTACAGATTGATATGGAGTTACTTTGTAGTTGACGTACACCTGACTTTCAATAAATAGGCTGCGGATTTGCAAACTCCTCTCTTCTCACTTCGATGTAAGTAGCCAATTAGTATCATTATTCCTGATGGCTTAAGTATAACTCAATACCGTAATATATGAAATTATGTTTGGTAAATAAGTTATATTAGCAATTACGCCATAACAACACTTTGTGATGATAGAATTGTTTGTGAAGTTTTCAATAAAAACGCGTATATCATTAAATTACCTACCTGGAGTATTACATCATAATAGTGTGTTCTGTATAAGAGATGGACGTGTAATGATAGTCGAAAAGAGCTTACTAATATTTGTCAATCATCTTTCCACAGAACAACACCTATCCAGAAATCTAACTCAGTTCAGGTTTTTTTCAGGTCTTCAGATATATGCCAGTTTTATGCTTCCTTCTAAAGTACTACGGACCTCCATATCCATAATGTCGTAATCATCATGAAAGCTCGATACAACTAAGTAAAATTTCAATTTATAGGCCTTAAGTCACATCGTATCGTTTTTTGTGTGATATTTAATGATGGTAATACCTGCTTGTCTAAACTAAAGCTAACGAAGTGCGCTATAAGCCGTCGTTTTTAGCTCATCTGTTAGTTGCACAGATTTATGATCCATTCATACATTCACAAAAATAAACACGTACCATAAAATAACTATATCAATGCAATCCGCACAGTATGATGCATTTATGTCAACAAAGACTGATCAAAATTCCATCGTAAATTTCGAGAATAGGATAATTAAGCCGTTTACTACTATTGATATAAACATTATACCTGTTGAACAATTTCTGTTGGTTATGTGTGGACTCAATAGCTTATTGGATAACTCGTTGCATGTTTGAAACAAAAGGTACTTAATTCAAGTCCCATTTTGGTCATCAACAGAGATGGAGGTTCATCCAGCTGACGGGTTCCAAATCAGACCAAACACGCATCCTGGATCCCATTGATCTCCACAGTTCGTTTGTTTTAATAATGATTTATATACTCATATTACTGTTACTACTATTACTATCATTTTAAATTGTAGGATGACTCGGAAGCTATGGATTTTGTCGCCTCAGCATCAATTATTCGATCACAGTTATTTCATTTACCTGGTGCTGATCAGTTAACCAGATTTATTATTAAATCTTTAGCTGGGAATATCATACCGGCCGTAGCATCAACAAATGCCATCGTCGCTGGTCTTATGGTACTACAAGCTAGACATATTTTATCTAAAAAGTTTGAGGTAATTTTATTATTGATTTCAATATTTCGTTTTCTTATATATGCCTCTCTTGTTTACGGTTAATCAGTGTAAGATTAGTTTCAAAAAAGGCTAGGAGAGGTCAAACAAAGATAGTGCAGCAGCTCATGAAGTCATTGATTGTTTATCTAAACCATGTTGGCTAATACAGACTACCTGGTTAAGGTCATGAAGATAATAGCGATCAGTGGTTGGAGGCTTTGGGCGACATTGTTCAGATTTGTTCACAATGAACCAAATACATTCACTCTTTTTCTTCCTCTTGATCTTGAATTTCATTATTCCTTTATACATACCTTCCCATTCCGTCTCTTGGAATCGTATTACCTATGTTTAATTTTTGTCATTATCATTGTTATTACAATCTTTCGATGTCTTATGCTATTCATCTTGTTATTTTCATCTTGTCATGCTAATCCTGTATAATAACTTGGTTCGATGCGCATGTGTCAGGCTCCATGTTGATGGTGCTTGAATGACTAAGTTAGTAGATCATTATGAGAGTAGGATTTGGCACAAACACATAAATCGGCCAAGTTATCACATATAATAGTAATATAATATATATTCTGAAAATAATGATTGCAGTATTCCTACTAGTTTACAGACATAATTAGCTTAATATAGATAGTAATATCAAATGTAAAGGATAAGTGGGGTGTTAGATTGTCTAAAGTGTTTTAGTTCAGAAATTGTTTAGATAGTACATTTTTTACATGTATTACAGAAATGAAAGGTGTTAGCCTAAAACTTGTAATTCTTTTTAAGTGAACATCTTTTTGGTGTATTTTGAGCCATAACGAGTTGGTTATAATAATCTACAATTGCAGCAATTCGGAAGACTCTCCCGGTCTTCCACATTGTACGAGCATCCCATGTACCTAAACAAATGGTTGCTATGGTTATCAGAAGGTGCATCGGCCTCGTGACTTCCGAAGGAACTCGGCTTTCATCATGAGGCGTCATAACTCTTCTAAATGAAGACCTGACTCCCAGGGTAGAGTTTAAATGGTTTTAATAATTCTTTCAGGTTAGCGTTTTTTAGCGAGTTAGTTTTCTACGGGATGGGGTCGCTAACCCCATCATCTACAACTAGAGAAAATAAAATGGAAACAGACATATATATATATATATATCTAATCAATATGACACATTTATATAATAAGCTAATTATTCACAACTCCGACTTTCGTACAATAACTGAGACTGGTTCTATCCTATGCAATAAAAAGTTCAAGTTTGTGTAGCTGCTTCTCTTAGTTGAAACCTTGAAAGAACTAAGTTACGTTCAGTTTTATTTAAATTATATATCAATGAATTCTAATATTTATTAAACTGAGAAGTCGGTACTCCGCAAAAAAATTATGTTACGGAGCATTTTATTAATTCAATGAAGATGCATTGAAAATAACGTAAACTAACTTTATACTGAATAAATCCCTTGGCCCCCAAATGTTCTGGTACGGCCGAGAGTGGGGAGAGTCCTCTCTCCCTCTCCAAATGCTCTCATATGGCCACGCGTATATATCCTCTGCCAGGGAAGTCCTACTCATTGCCTTCTCGCAACACCGGTGTTGTTTACCAAATTGAGAAGATGAAAATCAAATGTCCGGCGCATTAATCGGGTTAGCGGATATGGATAGTCCACCTAGAGGAGTTAGAAAACCTGATTCCAAACCAGTAGTGCATGTGGACTCCCGGATCCTGAAGGAACAAATGGCGTATGAATCAATGGTTGGCCACTGGCTACCATGGGACTGAATCTCTTTACGATGCTCCACTGCCTTGTGGATCAGACCTCTAGGTCGAAGGCTCTGGGTATGGCCTCCGAAGAAGACCTCCCGCTTCAGTTTGGGCATCCGAACATTATCACAGCCCACACATAAATCAAGTGAATTGTGTGGCGCATATGTATTCGGTGACCCTTTTTACCTATGTTTACATGTTCATATAAATAAAAAATAAAAGATAGATTGAAAATAACGTAAATTAACTTTATACTGAATAAATCAACATACAGCGAAAGTGATTGAATGAATTTTACTTTAAATCAATGTGAATCCAAAAAAACTGGTTTCATTCTAAATGTAGCATTTGGAAGATTCAACATTTCTCAACATAGTGATGATAAGGAAGATTGAATTTTTAGAATATGGTTTGTTAGGAAGTAATGAAATATGGGTATAAAAAGTATACAATAATACTGGAACTGAAAGATCTAGGCCAAGACTAAAAATCAATGACTTTATACCATTGTGGTCAATTCTGTTTTATGTCATCGAATTTCCCTGACCTCTAAACATGTTTATATCTTAGATCTTTTCAATACAACTATTTCCAGCAGTTAATGACGTAGTAGAATGATGCTATCCTCTTATTTAACCGATTCTAGCCTTTATGAAACTAGCCAATTTCTCTACTAAGTAATTTTTCAAGTTGCAGTTCTAATCTGAAAGAGTACTTTCAGAGTTATGTAAGTAGAAGAGTTAGGTGCTTTTCTACACAACTAATTTAACCCCATTTTTCCTGTTTCGAAATATGGGCAACAGAGTAATTAAACTCATGTACATTTTACTTTAAAAAAAAACCCAATCCAACAAGTAAGCGTCGTAAATACATTTTGAATAGTTGCGAAGACATTTTTCATTATCATGCTATCAGATGGAATTTCTACTGTTTGATATTTATTTTATCGTTTATTGCTCTATGTTACTAATTGCATTCTAATTAGTAGTATCTTGTTGGAGCTTTTGTCAACGATGACAGTTTTTCACTAATTTATTGATGGTGAAATAATTTTAATATATTTTATTGTACTTGTAAAGAATTGTGTTTGTTACTGTATATGCAGTATAATCTGTTGTACATTGACTGTCATTGTGCAACATTTCGCGTTTGTTATTGTCGTGATCCAATACATCAAACACTGTAATAACTAGTTTTATAATTCATTCAGTAAGTTGTTAACAATAAAAGTTTCTTTCCATCTCATTTTTATTATTATTTTCTAGCGTATTCGTACTGTTTACATACATCGTCGACCAACTGGTCGACGTGGCAATCGTCGTCTTGTAGTCCCTGTTGAACCAGCACTACCGAATCCATCTTGTTTAGTGTGTAGTGATTCTGTTAGAAATTCTCAACTGCATTTACTCTGTGCACCGGAATTATTAACATTGCGTATTCTACGTGATCGTATCTTGGTACGACATTTAGGTATGCTTGCTCCAGATGTCGAGGTACCTGATCGTGGCATTATACTAATATCAAGTGAAGAAGATGAAACAGATGAAGGTTAGTTTATCTCTTGTCTCCATTACAATTTGAGTACTTGATCTAATTTCTTTCTCAGTAAATTTACTACACGTATATGTATCTAGCTTTAAGTAATTCGTATAATTGTAAAAAAATGATTGGAGGATTACTTTACATTTACCGACATATTGGCACATGGAAAAAAATTGTGAAATTGTGATTTACTACTGCTTAAGGACTAGAGTAATAATTTCATAGATCACATAACTTGATATATGAAAAGTACTGTACGTGTTTATTAATTGATGATAACCTTAACCCTGGCTACTTTGTACGGGTAAAACAATGAAAATTGAACTGATTATTACATATTCATAGATTATAAAATCAGTTAAGTGTCTATGATATTGTTTTGTTCTTTGAACAAGTTAGTTTAACTATGTATGTTTCATTACCTTTCTGGTCAATATCATCATCCACCTGAGCTGTAGATCTCTGTTATTTTAAAGTTGGTGTTTATAAGGTTTTCGATGATCTTGTCCAGTTAAATTACAAAAGACATAGCGAATTTTGATCAGTTTTTGTTGGGATATGTACATTATGACACTGGTTATGTTGTCATAGCTTTTCAGTACATTTGCATTGTGACCAACATTAGGATCCACATCTGAAATTCAATCCTTAACACCTATAACAGAAGAATACTAACTTTTACGAATACTCACAATACCTTTCACACATATTAGTGTCTTGTCGTTTAAGGCTGATTGAATTCTCTTAATCAAGTCACAGTGTCGCCACTTGTCTTAGTGAATCGAAATCGCATGATTGACTATGGTCAACAAGAAACCTTGAACTCAATTTCTCTGCTAGTTAGCATCCATCATCAACGTGTATATGCGATTATGAGGAAACTGATGTTTATTGCATGGTTTGAACCTGCGTCATCAAACTTCACAATCTTAGATGTTACTAGTGAGTTATTTAATTGTGACTGATCTTCTGTCAGTCAGTCAGTAACAACGTAGAACTTCGTACGTACGTACATCAGTTCGAGTTGCCATACCACATCAGCACAGAGATGCAGTTGTCGATTCAAATCTCGTAGTGGTAGAGGTAGTAAGAGTATAAGCAGTTATCGGAAACATTAGGGTTTGGAGATGTTATTTAAAGAGTATAATTCAGTGAAATAAATTTGGAAAGAGGAAAAAAGGGACATGAAGAATTCAGAAGATTAGAATTTGAGAGAACACAAAGTGAGGACCTGCACCTGCGCCATCGCAAACGATTTTGAGCCATGTCATTCAGGGCCTCTAACCATCGGTTGCTATCATCTCGCGGTCCCCAACCAGGTGATCTACACCTACCAACATGACTCAGCTCACTTGTCAGTGACTTCATGGACTTGTGCCATGTTTTGGTTTGGCCGCCTCTTGCTTTCTTCCAACCTACTCCTATACCACTGAACATAGTACGTCGAGGCAGTCGGTCGTTGGGCATACGTAACACGTGTCCCAGCCATCTCAACTGATGAAGTTTCACTACTTCATCAATTGATTTGCCACCACATTTGACTACTTCTAAATTACTTAACAGGATTGGTGTTAATACGAGATCCTAGGTTTTACGTTAATTAATTAATTAGTTTAGTAGGTTAGATAAAACAGTACAAAATATATATATCATCACAATTTGATTAATTTATCTCGTTTTATTGATCCTATCACTGGTAATACTTTGCTATTGTCAATTGTTTTCTTGTTTTTTTTCTTCTTATTTCAGAGACGTTAAATAAAA
Organism: Schistosoma intercalatum; assembly: GCA_944470365.2. Lineage (NCBI taxonomy): Eukaryota > Metazoa > Platyhelminthes > Trematoda > Strigeidida > Schistosomatidae > Schistosoma > Schistosoma intercalatum. The sequence continues at coordinate 19,998,653 of OX103728.1, forward strand.
CATTAGCTGACTTTAAATTAACACATGGAACTTGTTTACAATGTGATGATTTTCGTCAAGATTTTACCATTCAACTTATTTTATCATGTATTAGTGTAGAATTGGCTAATGCATTACCTAATCCGTCTGATTCATCAACATCAACGTCAACATTAAACTTTAATATCGATAGTCGTTTAACAGAGCAATTTAATAATGAAGAACAACAATCTGAAATATGGAGAATTGTAGGTGATATCAATTCCATTTTATCAAATTCAAAAGATAATACAGTATCAGAAAAGAATGCTGAAATAGAGAACAATGAAAATACAGGTATTAAGAGAACATATTTATATATATTTTTGGATAAGTATTTGGAAATTAGTTAGGTTATCTTAATGATTTTTGTTTGTCGTTTAAGCAAATGGTAAGATAACATAGCTAATAACATGAGACGTTAAAAATGGTATTGTGACTATACACACACACACAAATGCAACATATTGTAACCGCTGCAATCAATGACGATATCTTCAAATGACTTATCATTGTTTCCTAAATGATTGGTACCCGGTACTAAATATTTTCATTCTTGATTTGTTTGTTGGACAGTTTTACTCAGTGTTATCATATTTCAAATTCATTATGAATAGTACTTTGTGAAAGGGCTTATAAAAAGTTGTACACAGCAATGTAAATATGCTACTTGTATATTTCATTTCGAAAATTGTCTAGTGTAAGATACTGTTGTGTCTTAAAGTCCTGCTAGTTATCACGTGATTTATTCACGAATCGAAATACGACTTATTCAATCTCAGTACTAACTCAGTGCCATTATTATTATTATTTATTATTTGAACACATAGGTATTGGTACAAGGAGGCACCAAATACATATGCACCACACAAATTTCATTTGACATATATGAGGGCTGTGATACTGCCTGGGTGCCCAAACCGAATCAAGTGGTGTTCTTAAGGGGCCACACCCGGAGCCTTCGACCTAAAGGTCTGATCTACAAGGCAGTGGAGCAACGTAAGTAGATTCAGTCCCGTGGTAGCCAGTGGCCAACGATTGGTTCATACGCCATTTGTTCCCTCAGGACGCTGGAGCCCATGTGCACCATTGGTTTGGAGTGAAGGTTTTCCAACTTCCCTAGGTGGACTATCCGTGTCCACTAACCCGGTTATAGCGCCGTATATTCGCCTTTCCTCCTCTCAATTTAGTAAACAACACCGGTGTTGCGAGAAGGGATTAAGTAGGAATTCCCTGGTAGAGGCTATATACGCGTGGTCATGTGAGAGCATTTGGAGAGGGAGAGAGGACTCTTCCCACTCTCGGCCGTACCAGGGCATTTAGGGGCAACTCAGTGCCAACCGATGACGTTCGACCGGTATGAGCAGTTTATCGCCCTTATTAGTCCATTGTTCGCCTAGCCCGTCCAGTTGAGTCCAGCAACGTCAACAACAGCCTCCACTATGCGAATAAGTTATTTCAATCATACTTGTTTTATGTACCAGCCAAACAGACCACATGACATAAAATAGTAAATAACATTTATACATGATGAGGCTAGAAAGTGCCTATGAACCTGGGAGACTGTAATCAATAAACTGAACATAACCTAAGAACATTAAATCGTTTAATAATAATCTATTGGTGAAAATGAAGCCTATAATAAGAGGAATATAGTTATACTTAATCTAGTTACTGAACGGTTATACAATAAAAATATTAGTCCAATAATGGTTCTCGGAAGTCTTAATTTAATCCTCACTAGGATATAACAAATCCAAGCTGCACAAATCGCTCTTAATCAGTCGGTAACCGTTGTCTGTATTTTTGGAATATACTTTATTACGTCAAAGTGTAAAGTACTTTTAGAAGACTGATAGCAACCCTTACCCTAAATACTTTTCGTTTTGTCGCAGCTTAGCCTAGTCACAAAACATTAGTATCGCGACGTGTTTGTACCCACAGTCCTGGTTTGTGCCTTCAAAACCTGACCTCTACGAATTTAAAAGACTCGATATTTATATTTTCGGATATCATAATCTTCAGAAGATCACTTATATTTAATGACTACACTATGTTAGTAATGCCTAACTCCGGCAACGCAGAATCGGGCATAATGAAAATCTAGATCCCATTATTATTACTGTACCTAAAAAGCTGACTCTGCTGAGTTGGAAATGTATACATGTTGTCAATAATTTGTATTTCCGATGTCCAATCTTTTCTAATACTGTTACTACCTCTACAACTCCAGGAATTTGTTTAACAACCACATCTCTCTGTGATAATGGAGTATGGGAACTTATACCGATGTACAAACGTAGCTGGTTCTACGTTATGTTTGACTTACTGATACTTGTTGTCTCAACGGCTTCTAACCTGAATATTATCTAAAAATATTTAGTGAAATAGCTTGTAAGTACATGTCCTGTGACATGCCACCGTGTAATAGGAGGATTACAGTGAATTTAATTAGCCTATTAGATAAATAGATGATCTTATCATCTAAGAGTTTTAGATGATTTACTCGCCTAAGTACTTGACATATTGGTATCAAATAAACCAACAGGCTCAAATCATTTTTCCACATTTAGTTTCCTTAGGATTTTTGAGACAATCTATAGGAATATTAGTTTGAAATTACAATATATCAGTTAACCTAAGTGAACTCTCCATATCAACAGCTTTCACTATTTAGTTTGTATAAAAATACTCTCAACACATAGTTCTAGTTGCAGCAGGACTTTCTTAGAATTTAATGTAAACATGAATAATACACAGGCATTAATCTACGTTCTCAGTTGCATCATTCTAAAGAGCTGTTCATGTCCCTTTCTTTTTTCTCTTTCCGAATTTATTTGACTGGATTATACTCCTTGAATAACGTCTTCAAACCAAAATGTTCACGATTACTACTTATACTTCCACTACCTCTACCACTATGGGATTCGAATTGACAATTGCGTCTCTATGCTAATGTTGTATGACAACTCGAACTGATGTACGTATGTACGAAGTTCTACGTTGTTACTAATTGACTGACTGATTTTAAGAAGTATGACATCGATCTCAGAGCGTCTATCTAAAATGTTTTTATCTAGATATTCTAATTTATTTTTTCTCTTTTATTCTTCTTCTTCTATTTCTCTTAGATAAATTTGTTCACAACAATAATGTTGATACAGAGGATGATTTAGTTGAAATTACTGAAGAATCTATGACTACTTTAAATCAAGATTTGGAAAATGGTGTTAATAATAATACTAGTATTAATAGTAATAGTAATAAACGTAAATTTCTCGACACAATCAGTTGTGATGATCAAGACAATATGAATAGAATCAAAGAGAAGAAATTACGATTTGATAAAGAATTGACAACATTATCATCACCTATTATTGTACCAGTTGCTGACGACGATGATGGTGATGATGATGATTTAATCATTATTGAATGAATAAATGATTGAGATTTATCTATATTATAATAGTTATGTGGTTATATGCTTATATATATCATGGATCTTTGTATGTATTTGTGTGAGTATATGTATTGTTACTTCATATTCTGTTCTGTAAAAGATAACCATTTTGTAAAAGGTTACATGGTTTCTGTTTTGTTTGTTTCGTTCCCCCCTCTCTCTCTCACGATGTTTCATTTGCATTTCATCTTTTCTACGGAAAAATAAACACATACTAGATTGATCATCCCTTTCTCCCCTGTATGTATATGTGTATGTCTAAGTTGTTCATTAAATAGCCTATTAACTAACCGGTCATCAATTTTATTTTGTTATAAAGTATTATTTAATATTATTCTAAATATGTTTCTACTTTTGTACCATTCAATATACATGGATAATACAAACAGTCTACAATGACATAGATTTCTTTTTAAGTTACGGTTGTTTGTTTGTTGTTGTTTTACGAGTTTGTTCCTGTATCGTTGTATCATGAATTTTTAGAAGGGAGAGTGGGATGGGCCCGCCCTCCCCCCTCGAAATGCTTTCACACGGCCACGCGTATACAGTTTCTGCCAGGGAAGTCCTAATTACTGCCTTCTCGTGGCGGGGGTGTTGTTTACGAAATTGAGAGGACGAGAAGCGAATGTCCGGCCCGTTAACCGGATTCCGAACCAATGGTGCACATGGGCTCCAGTATCCTGAGGGAACAAATGGCGTATGAACCAATTGTTGGTCAACGGCTACCATGGGACTGCATCTCCTCACGATGCTCCCCTGCCTTGTGGGTCAGACCTTAAGGTCAAAGTCTCGGGGAGTGCCCCCCCTAAGGAAACCATCTGCTTCGATCTGGGCACCCGGACAGTATCACAGCACTCACGCATATCGAATGAGATTTGTTTGTCGCATATGTATTTGGTGCCTCCTTGTACCAATGTTTATGTGTTTAAATAAATAAATAAATAAAATAAACTTTAAAAGGGTATATTGTTATATATGTGAGAAAAAAAGTGTTTCCTGTCTTCAACAAACTTACAATAGTATTCTGTATGCTTATGATTGGCGTTGAAGTAGATTGCAAGAAAGTTATGTTGACTAAACGTAGGTATAGTGTTAGTCGATGAAGTTGCTGACCATTAAACTAATCTATGTAAGGAGGTATATACTATTTGGTTGCTGTTTATGTAATAATCGCACCTCTGCTTTTTTTTGCTAGCGTTATACATCGAGTCATTCAGACGTTTGCCATTCTGCTACGTAAACTTAAACCTTCAAGTGAGCCATATTAAGGTTAAACTCATAGTAATAGATAAAGATAAGAAATCGGTTGATGAGGTAGTGAATCTTCATAAACTGAGATGGTTGACACGTGTATCATAGTGTACCCAACCACTTCTTATCTCGTTGTGCAGTGCTTCTTGCTGTAGGATTAGGCTGAATGATAGCTAGGGGCGGCCAAACTAAGAAGTAGTATCAGTCTTTGAGTTGATTTTCACCTTTCACTCACTATATTATAATTAGGAATCAAAATTAACGGCGTACTTTAAGAAGTTATAATGGTCAGTGGTGAATTATAATATTGAAGTAGATTAAGATCTCCAACGGAAATTTTAGAGATATAGCCTGTTCAGAAGGTTAAGTGATTTAGCATAATTTAAAACTTAACAATTACAGGTTATTAGCTACAATCTATTTGTGAACTATTGATAGAGCGTAAGTAAGTCTGGAACATCTAATCTACGGTGCTTAAATTTGAATAGATAGAATCTATTTATTTCCGAGATTACAGATACTTATAATCGCCTTGGCACCGTTGTTTGACTGGTCAATTTATTAGTCCTCTGTTCTTATGATACAGTCTTTACTGTGACCAGTATTGCTAGGGATGGAAACAGTTCGCCTATTCATTATCAAGTAGATTATTAATTTCTAGTTTGATGTGTTAGTGGAATACAGGATGTGCGTTCTGTTCTACTTGGGATTGATCAGCTGAATGTAATTACATCCTAGTATTCATGTTCATGATTGAACTCGAATTCGGCATGTTTGGTTTCGAACGCCAAATGCATTTTACACTAAACAATTGAATGCCAACTAAAATTGATCAAAATTTTTGTTAAGAATATCAATAACTCAAATCCTTACAAATTAAATTCAGTAGATAAATAATTTGTAATGACTTTTTCTTTTATTTTAATGTTAACCATTTATACAATGATTGTTATGTTTTATTGTACAATAATCATAGTTTCTTGTAAATAGTGTTTGTAAAATCCTCTATGTACTCTTGAATCACTTCAGATGATAATCTACATTATCTAACTTATTTACATAGTAACAGATACACATACTTGGCTTCAAGCCATACTTTAAATGTAAAGGTTGCTGATATTCATTCAGTCACTCAAAACAAGGTGACTGAGGTGGAGTTTTCAAATCTTCGACTTATTAGCTAAAAGTCGAATGCCTTAATCACCAATCCATTGCTCATTAAGCGCTGGATAATTTACTATTCACTATAGTGTTATATCCGAACGAAGATTAAATCACGAGTAACTTTCGAGGACTATTAATGGACTAATATTCTATAAATATTCTTATTGTATAACTATTCAACAATTAGATTATGTATATTTATATTCCCCTTATTATAAGCTTTGTTTTGACCTATAATTTATTATTAAACGATTTACGGTTCTTAGGTTATGTTCACTTTATTGATTACAGTCTCCCATGTTCATAGGCACTTTTTGGCTTTATTGTATACAAATGTTATTTCGTATTTTATGGTGCATTGCGGTCTGTTTGTTTGATATATAAACCCAGTATGTCTGAAATAAATGATTCGATTCGCATATTGGAAGCTGGTATGTGGTGTTCTGGACTCAAGTGGACGGGCTAGGCGGACATAGGACCAATAAGGACTCTAGGCTGCTCATACCGGTCGAACGTCATTGGTTTGGCACAGTGCTAAGATTGTTTAGGTCGTATTTTGATTGGCGGATAAACCACGTGATAAAAAGCCGAACATAAAGTCATAACATATAGGTTTTCTTTTAAGAAAAAAACTTCTGTTTATCTCTTTTTGATTAATTAATTAATATCATTAGCTGTTGAAAGCCCACAATATGAATTTACTGATGAGCCTAATAACTTTAAGCAAAGATGAATAATGGCTAGCAGTTGAATCCAGGACACGCGTTTCTTAGCTTAAAAAGCTTGTGAATTTGGGCTATATCGAGGCAAACCGCATAGGATTTCAAATATGCCAACTTGAGACTGACCAATTACAGTCCTAAATAGCAATGGGAAGATACAAGTAAAAACAACACCTAGTGAACTTAAACTTTACCACATTGCACAAGCAGGTGGCTATCAAGACTCAGTAGCTAAGTGGATAACGCGATGGCATCTGAAGCGAACGTACTAGGTTCGAGTCCCGGAGGCACATCCAGTTGACGAATCCTAGATAGGACGAAACACGCGTCAAACTAGATTCCACTGCTAGCCACTATCCATCTTTGCTTAAAGAGCTTGTGACTTAAAGCAAGAAGCACATATGCCAACAAGAGACTGATCAATTTCATTCCTAATTAACAATTGGAAGATACAAATAAAACAACATCAAGTGAATTTATATTAACTTCTTGTTAACTCTAAGGTATTTCACTCTTCCTCAATTCATTTCAAGCATTATTGATAATGATAAATATAACTTGATAAAAAAAAGATGTATAAGAAACGTACTTTTTATTTTGTATTGAATGGATGAAAGGCTGATCATTTGGGAAAGAAACTTCCACCATTCTCTTCATCATCATCATCATCATCATCTTCATCATTGGAATTCAATAAAATTTTACAAAAATCTAAAGGTTTTGCTAATGTATTAACCGATGCATATCTGGATCAATTAGTTGATAAAATTTTATCAATTCGTCAAGAATATCCAAATTTATTGAATAATGATAAGTCATTGGAAACAATTCAATCAGCTCATGATAAAGTAGAAGAAACACTTGAAAAAATTCATCATTTACTTCATAAACATTATGAAGAATATGAAAATAAAGAAAATCGTTTGAATATCCCAATTGATGAATCAAGTACACATACTATTGATGTAAGTATAAAACGGTACTTACTTTCTGGCTAGCGTTTTTGTTTAGCGAGTTAGTTTTCTACAGGATGGGGTCGCTAACCCCATGCTCAACCCTCCTCCTTTACCCGGGCTTGGGACCGGCAGTAGCTTCAGAGGAGCTCCAGGTGGAGTTAAGTATACAACAGTGATTATTATTAATTTTATGGTCAATATGATTAATTAACTTTTTTAAAAAGTAACGATTGAAATTTAGGAAATACTGAATATCTATCTCGTTTCAATATGGGAGTACTCAGCAATGTGCATCCATGATCTCCATGAGGATCTAACCCCGGCTTCTTCCTAAATTTCATTGACTGTTTAACTCATATCAATCCGCGATGTTATTTATAAAATTCGATGATCTCCACAAACCCTCGTGTCATCGCTTAAATTTTGGGTGTAATAGTTTGCGTTACTACTACTCAATAGTCTAAATTATAGTAAGTGGGACAGAGGTTTGAACCTATGACTCAAAGGATGAAAGTTCAACTGTTTTACTCTCTAAGCTGTTATTTCAAATTCATTTCAAATGAAATGTCCAGTGTTGTCAAGAGCGACAATGTAATCTTTGCAATTAAATCATTGAATTTGGAGTATACAGTAAAACCAAATACATCCCACTTGAGTTAAAACTCCTATCTATCATTTCAACTTAAAAGTTAAATGTTTTGGTTGTATTGTGTTGTATGAACTAGGTAATATATCAGTCTAGACAACATAATTGACCTGAACTTCATATAGAATTGTCTATACCCACGTTCTACGAAACCCACTATGCGAATGAAGAAGCTAAACCAATTAAGATAGTTTAGTAGCAAGACCAAATCATAATGTATATAAACCATGTTTATTCATACTACTCGCTTTCTTTCTGACTCAGACAAGGATAGGTAGACTGAGTCTTGAATAGGTACATGGTCTACTTATTTACTTCGTTTATAATTTCTCGCCTACCGTTCGATCTTGAGATGATGCAATGTAAACATATGCACATCCTATGTGTTTACACTCGTAGCCTATGAAAACAAAAAAAGGCATCAACCTTTCATCTCTTTCATGAGTACATTATGTAGAGTTATAACTTTATTTCTCATCTACTCATATTGTAGTGAACAGAACACGGGTCGGGACAATCGAATATACCCAACAATCAATTAGTGAATGCTCAATTTGCAAAATGTCCATCGATTGTCTCAAAATGATTCACAATTCATTGTTCTTGCATTTTCATACAAATTGCATTCTGTTTTCCATTCTTTACTGTTCGATTCTCTTGTCTCTTTGCTGTCAGACCTTCTGTTCACGACTAGCATCATATACTACTTATGTCAATATAAGTAGCACACACCGCAGTATCTCATTTCACTAATTACAATTTATTTATTCACTTACACTTTATCCTCTATACTCAATTACATATATGTAAGTTATTCGTTTTTGTTATTTTTCTTTTTTTCTTTTCTCTTTACATTAATTAGATCGATAAAATGAAAGAATCATCTAAGAAGATTCAACAATTCCATGAAAAATTATCTCAATTAATACCAGTCTATATGGACTTGAAACTACAATCTTATCAATCATTGAATAATGAAAATATTGATCAAGATACTACTACCACCACTACTACTTCTACTACTACTACTACTACCGCTACTACTCAATCTTTTGAAAACATCCATCAAGCTGTGAATAATTTAAAAAGATTATTATTAGCTAATGAAAAATTAGAAAATGGTTTACAACGTATATCACAAGTAACTATATAATTGTTTTATATTGTTGTCTATAGTCGTCTAGTGGTTAAGCACTCCAGTGCGAGACTGATAGGTCCTAGATTCGAATCTCATGAGGTGGGGTCGTCGATGCAAATTGCTGAGGAGTAGTCCCTTACTAGGATGATGAAACAGTCATCCAATGCTTCGAGGTTTTCCATGATGGTCTAGCTTCAATTGACTCGTGATTTCAACTATTGAATTTATTATAATTTCCACAATAACCCTTCTGATATGAATCACTACAAATGTTTATCAATCAAATACTCTCACACGGCCACGCGTATATAGCCTCTGCCAGGGAAGTCCTACTCATTGCCTTCTCGTGGCGGGGGTGTTGTTTACGAAAATGAGAGGACGAGAAGCGAATGTCCGGCGCTTTAACCGGATTCCAAACCAATGGTGCACATGGGCTCCAGTATCCTGCGGGAACGAATGGCGTATGAACCAATCGTTGGTCACCGGCTACCATGGGACTGCATCTCCTTACGATGCTCCACTGCCTTGTGGGTTAGACCTTTAGGTCAAAGGCTCGGGGAGTGGCCCCCTAAGATAACCACCTGCTTCGGTTTGGGCACCCGGGCAGTATCACAGCCCACACACAAATGATGAACTGTTTATGTCTATGGAAACTACTTTTGTCGCTTTGAAAAACAATCAATTGATTCAAATTATGATCACTTCAATTATTGTCATTATTAATACTAATATTATTATTACTACTATTATTGTCATTATTGTTATTATTATCATTATTATTATTATTTTCCACATTATTCACCTTCTTTTATACTTATACAGCGGCTCGTCTTTGGTGGAATTCCGACTGTATCTAAACGTTCTCGAGTCACTGTCCGGTTGAAAATTGTATGTTACCATCGAATACGAGGACTGAAGCAGATTTTCTGAAACCACGTGCATCATTCAAACTGGCTGCCTTCAACGTTCGCACATTTATGCAGGTCGGACAACAGATAGGGCTGGCTATGTCTTTGGAAAGTCTTAATATCGACGTGTGTTGTCTATCCGAGACCCGTATTCAAGACTCTGGCGAAGTACTACAAATTCGATCTCCATCTGTCGCTTCGAAAAGCTTGTTTTACGTGCGCTTATCCGGGGACCCTGTGGCATCTTCGTCTGGTTTTGCTGGCGTTGGTGTCGCACTAAGCGCTAGAGCTGAGGCAGCACTAGTCGATTGGATCCCCATTAACAGTCGGTTATGTGCTGTTAGATTAGAAAGTTCCATCAAAGTGAGAAGAAATCGGCGTGAGAAACGATGTCTTTTCGTCATCTCCGCCTATGCTCCGACCGATTGCAGCCCGGATGCAATCAAGGATGAGTTTTACCACCAGTTATCAGTTCTTCTCCAGAAAGTGCGTTCGACAGATATTGTAATACTAGCCGGAGACTTGAATGCTCAGGTCGGGCGTCTAGGCACAGAAGAGAGTCGTTTAGGTGGCCGATGGGGACTCGTTGGTCGCAGGTCAGATAACGGGGACCGTCTACTGCAACTTTGCGCAGACCACAACCTGTTTCTGGCTAGCACTAACTTTCGGCACAGTCATCGCCGATGTGCCACCTGGCGTCCTCCCTCTGCATCTCAAGCCTGGACTCAGATTGATCACATCGCGATCAGCTACCGCTGGCGTGGTTGTGTACAAGACTGCCGCTCCTTTTGGAGTACCTATCTGGACTCTGACCATGCCTTGGTCTGCGCCAATCTTGCCTTACTTTTCAGTGGACAACGAAGTGAACGCCATCAACGGGTTGATGTTAGCAAGCTGGTTGCAACTTCTGTTGCAAGTAAGTATCGAACCGAGCTAGCCTCTAGGCTAGCTACCACTCCACCGAAAAGTATAGATGAGCATTGGTTGCAATTGCATGACGCCATGAAAATGGCGGGAACAGTCAGTTGTGGGTTTGCGAAACGTCCCGCTTTTAAGCACTGGGTTTCTGCAGGTTCCTTACAACTCATTGAAGCCCGTCGGTCTACTCCGGGTAACCGTGAGTTTGACCATAAACGAAGGATGTTACGTAAGGAAATCGGGCAAAGCTTGCGTAAGGACCGAGAAGCCTGGTGGTCGAAGCGTGCTAATGAGCTGGAAGCAGCAGCTGCATCTGGTAACTACCGGAAGCTCTTCCAACTCATCCGAGCCACTGGCAGCAAGAAGTCTGGTGTGAGTGAAACAATCTGCGAGGATGATGGGATGCCAATCACTAACATCCATCGACGTCTTGGACGATGGGCAGAATTTTTCGAAGGGCAGTTCAACTGGCCTGCTGCTCCGGTAACATCGGTCAGACTGTCCTGCCCTCCATGGCCGGTGACGACTGATCCACCAAATGAGGAGGAAGTCCGCAAGGAACTCCAACTCTTGAAGCGTTACAAATCACCTGGCCCAGATGACTTACCTCCGGCTCTTTTTAAAGATGGTGGTGACTTTTTGACTAAGGAATTGACGACGTTGTTTACAAAGGTTTGGGATCTAGAGAGTGTACCAACGTCATGGAATGAGTCGATAGTTGTCCCTATCTTTAAAAAAGGGTTCACGTCGTTCTTGTAACAACTATCGGGGGATAAGTTTACTTCCGATTGCGTCCAAGCTATTGGCTTCCGTCATTCTTCGTAGGTTGTTCAAAACCCGAGAAAGATTGACTCGCGAGGAGCAGGCTGGGTTTCGTTCTGGTCGAGGATGTATTGATCATATCTTCACCCTCCGCCAAATGTTAGAACACCGCCATACTTTTCAAAGGCCAACAATCGTAGTGTTTCTTGACATCAGGGCTGCCTTCGATTCGTTGGATAGGACTGTTCTCTGGGATTGTCTATTGAAGAAGGGTGTGCCTGAGAAGTTTATTAACATCCTAAAAGCCCTGTATAAAAACACCTCAGGCAGAGTGAGGGCATACAACCACCTCTCTCCATTGTTCCATTCGAGCAGTGGGGTTAGGCAGGGTTGCCCAATCTCACCATTCCTCTTCAACTTTGCCATCGATGACATTCTGGAAACAGCTCTGATGAATGTAAGTAATGGTGGTGTGGATCTGTTGCCTGGAGAAAGACTTCTCGACCTTGAGTATGCGGACGATATTGTCTTACTGTGCGATAATGCCCAAGGCATGCAATCCGCACTTAATCAGTTGGCAATCAATGTCCGTAGGTATGGTATGTGCTTTGCACCTTCGAAGTGCAAAGTACTTCTACAAGACTGGCAGGATTCTAGTCCTGTACTCACTCTGGATGGTGAGCAGATAGACGTAGTTGAGAAGTTCGTGTATCTGGGTAGCTACATAAGTGCTGGTGGGGGTGTGAGTGATGAGATCAATGCACGAATAGTGAAAGCCAGAGCGGCTTATGCCAATCTGGGCCACCTTTGGCGCCTTCGTGATGTTAGTCTGGCTGTAAAAGGCCGGATCTACAACGCGTCGGTGAGAGCAGTTTTGCTCTATGCTTGTGAAACCTGGCCTCTCCGAGTTGAGGACGTTAGACGACTCTCTGTGTTCGATCATCGCTGTCTCCGAAGGATTGCTGACATTCAGTGGCAACACCATGTCAGTAATGCAGAGGTTCGGCATCGTGTGTTCGGGCACAGAGATGATAACTCAATTGGTGTCACCATCTTGAAACACCGACTTCGGTGGCTTGGACATGTTCTCCGAATGTCGTCCCAGAGAATTCCACGTCGTGCATTATTTGCCGACTCTGGGACTGGTTGGAAGAAGCGGAGAGGTGGTCAGTGCATGACATGGTGTCGTGGCATGAAAGAAAGCTGCAAAGGACTGGCTTGTGTTGGTCCTTCACGACTCCCTGGCTGGGGTCCGAGAGATGGTGCAACACAGTGGCTAGAGACGTTATCAGATATGGCTCAGAACAGAAGCCAGTGGCGATCCTGCTGTAACCTTCTTTTACTTTCTTCATAAAAGTGGTTGTATCTTACTTAACTGAAAGATTTCTTCTGATTGTACATCTTCGTCATTACTCTCTTTTTCTTTTGCGTTCCTTAGTTTTTTTTTTTTTTTTCTTTCTACTTCTCTTCGAATTCCCATTGTTTTGTGTGGCGCATATATATTGGCGCTCTCTTGTACCAATATTTATGTGTTCAAATAAAATAAATAAAAAAAAACAACCTTATGAAAAGAATTAATAGAATTAAAATCAAATAACTCTAAATGATAATATCAGCAGGGGATGGAAAATAAGGCAGTTGTTTGGGATATCATGGAGGATAACCAAGAAGCAAGTGAATGATCGTGCTGTGTGAATGCAGGACTATTCAACACTGGACACTGATTAAACTCTCGGAGATTTCAATTAAGAATTTTAGGTTCCGTATATGTTCAGTGCTTTCTAGTTTTCAATAGCACGCCAGTTGTGACCGATTCCTGAGGAATCGTTGGTAATTTTTTAGCGAGTTAGTTTTCTAATGGATGGGGTCGCTAACCCCATGCACAACTCTCCTCCTTTATCCGCGATTGAGACTGGCAGTAGCCCCAGAGTGGCTCCAAGCGGGCCAGTTCGTGTGGAACACTACTTGCATATTAAAATGACCATTGAAATTACTACAATCTCCACAAAAACCCATCTGATATTAATCAAAAATATGCTCACTAGTGACTGGCTTCACGAGGTATATTCTGGAGTTCTAGTGAGAAGTAGTGACCAGTGGAGTTCAACCAGGTCTGTTGTGAGGTAGTAACTCACTGAAGACAATGGTGAATGTGTCGCTCAATTTCGTGGATTAGTTGAAGTTAGACATTAACACCGTTGGATGCCGGCTCAGTGGTCTAGTGGTTAAGTGCTCGGGCGCGAAACCAGTAGGCCCTGGGTTCGAGCCTTGCAGGGGGCGAGGTCGTGGATGCGCACTGCTGAGGAGTCCCACGATAGGACGAAACGGCCGTCCAGTACTTCCAGGTTTTCCATGGTGGTCTAGCTTCAATTGACTCATGATCTTAACCATTGACCTTATTTGTATTGATTGTTTGTATCTTCCCATTGATATTCAGGACCGCAATTGATTAGTCTCTTTTTGGCACATGTGCGTACTGTGCAGATTGCCTCGATATTGCTTTAAGCCACAAGCATTATAAGCGCCATATAAATCATTCGATTTGTGTGAGGGTTAGGATACTCCCCGGGTGCCCAAACCGAAGCAGTTGTTTTTGCTAGGGGACCACACCCGGAGCCGTCGACCTAAAGGTATGATCCACAAGGCAGTGGAGCATCGTGAGGAGATGCAGTCCCATGGTAGCCGGTGACCAACAATTGGTTCATACGCCATTTGTTCCTTCAGGATACTGGAGCCCATGTGCACCATTGGTTTGGAATCCGGTTAAAGCGCCGGACATTCGCTTTTCGTCCTCTCACTTTCGTAAACATTACCCCCGCCACGAGAAGGCAATGAGTAGGACTTCCCTGGCAGTTGTATAAGTGTAACCATATGAGTGCACTTGGAGACGTAGAGCTGAATCTTCCCACTCTCCGCCGTACCAAGGCATTTAGGGGCTTGTACCGTTTAGAAAATAGGTTCAATGATTTTATCATCCTATTGTTAAAATGTCGATATTTAAGTGAGAAGGGTAGTTATAAAAACCTGTTACACAATAAATAATTTATAGCTGTAAATGAATTTAGTTTATATTCAAATGTTTGGTATCGTTTGTTGATTTTCTATTATAAAATCTTTTTATTATCATTTTCAGTATACATCTTTATTGCCGGATTTATCAGAAAACTTGACTATTCCAATCTTAGGTGAAATTCTGTCATCGAACCAGTGTCCATCATCAACATCATCATCAGCACCAAAAACAACAACAACAACAACAACCACATCATTCTCGTTAACATCATCATCATTATGTCTTGATGATCAATTGTTGTAATCATTTCATCCTTGTTTGTAAATGAAATTCTTAACGAGATCTCGGCATTTATTAATTCGGTTACATCATTTTTCATTTAACTTAGTAACTAAGTGATTATTTTGTTTATTTAAAGAAAACTTCTAATTTCTATATTCTTACCCCCCGTATGTATGTAAATTTGTAGTTCATTTGATAATGTTTATTGAGATGAGGCATGAAATGATAGTGTGTATGTGAAAGAAAAACAATATAAGTAACTTTGGTTATCACAAAAATAATGCATGTATTATGATAGAAATTATCTTTGAATGATCAAGACTCTACTGTATTGTGAATTGATTGAAATTAGACAGAAACACTATTGGATGTCAATTTAGTGGTCTAGAGGTTAAGCGTTCTCATGCGAGACTGCTAGGTTGTGGATTCGAATTTCGTGGGGCGGGATCATGGATGCGCATTACTGAGTAGTAGGATGATGAAACGGTCGTCCAACGCTTCGAACTTTTTCCCATGATGGTCTAGCTTCTATTGGCTCATGAATTCAGAATTGATTGCGTCAAGTGGTGTTCGTCAGGGCTGTCCACTCTCCCCATTCTTGTTCAACTTTGTCATTGACTTACTTTTAGAGATAACACTCTCCTCATCTAAATTTACAGGGGTTGAACTTCTACCAGGAGGTTCACTTGTTGACTTAGAATATGCTGATGACATAGTTTTATTTGGCGAAGACGCTGACAAAATGCAGGGTCTTCTGACCACTATAAGCAGCAATACAAGCATGTTCGGGATGCGATTCTCTCCCTCGAAATGCAAAATGTTGCTTCAGGATTGGGTTGCATCGACACCCGAACTAATGATAGGGAGTGAAGTAATTGAGCGTGTCGATCGCTTCACTTATCTTGGAAGTCTCATCAGCCCTTGTGGTCTGGTGTGTGACGAAATCTCAGCACGGATACAGAGGGCTCGACTAGCTTTTACCAACTTGCGTCATCTATGGCGTAGGCGAGATATCCGTCTATCAACCAAAGGACGTGTTTACTGCGCAGCAGGTCGTTCCGTCCTACTTTATTGCAGTGAAACATGGCCGGTAAGAGTAGAAGATATTCGTAGGTTACTAGTATTCGATCATAGGTGTCTTCGAAACATTGCTCGTATATCCTGAGAACACCGAATAACTAATTCAATTGTTAAGAAACGGATACTAGGTAAGGATGGCAAATCAATTGATGACGTAGTGAAACTTCATCAGTTGAGATGGCTGGGACACGTGTTACGTATGCCCAACCACCGGCTGCCTCGACGAGCGATGTACAATGGTTTAGGAGTAGGTTAGAAGAAAGCTAGGGGCGTTCAGACCAAAACATGTCACAAATCCATGAAGTCACTGACAATTGGACTGAGCTATGTTGGTAGGTGTAGACTACCTGGTTGGGGACCACGAGATAATAGCAACCGATGGTTAGAGGCCCTGGATGACATGGCTCAAAATCGTCTGCAATGACACAGGTGCATCCACTCTTTGTGTTCTCTCAATTTCCAATCTTCTGAATTCTTCATGTCCTTTTCTTTTTTCTCTTTCCAAATTAATTTCACTGTATTATACTCCTTGAATAACATCTTCAAACCCTAATCTTTCCGATTACTGCTTATACTCTTATTACCTGTACCACTACGGGATTTGAATCGACAGCTGCATCTCTGTGCTAATGTGGTGTGGCAACTCGAACTGATGTACGTACGTACGAAGTTCTACGTTGTTACTGACTGACTGACATGAATTGAATTATTAAGTTACTACTGTATCAATCAGTACATAAAGGTATTGATTGTTAGTGTGAGCTATCAGAAGTTAATAAAATTCATTGCTGACAAGTTCTAAATAGGACGATACCGTTGTCTTATATTCCATTGTTAATTACTACATAATTTTGCTGAAATGTGTATTTCTTATGTTTAAATTCCTGGTGTTAAAATTAATTCCTGTTTCTTGCTTCTCATTTTTCTAACTTCCGTGTTTTCTGTGCCGATTTGAAGTGTACCAATTTCAACCAATACACATTCATTTCAGATCTTACGTTGACTGTGACTTATTGAATATAAAAAAACTCTTCAATAATCACAGTGTTGAAACCAATCACTTTCAATATCATATGGAATGTGGTAATAAGCATTCGAACAAAACAATCGATGATTGAAATTAAAGTCCTACGATAATTTGGTTTTCGTTAATTCAGTCTTATGTAAGGGGCTGTTATTTTCTAGTATGTAAAAAAAACTGTATTACTTCCATCATAGACGGTTTGTTTTAATTACAATCATTGTATTCAAATAGACATTTACTTGTTATTTGCATTTGCTTTAAAAAATATCTCAATATTTGTGGTATACACATACACTGTAGTAGTAGTTAGTATTATTTATTTATTTATTTCGCCGTATGAATATTGGTACAAAGGGTCACTGAATACATATGCACCTCACAAGTCACTTGATTAGTGTGTGGCCTATGATACTGCCCGGGTGCCCAAACCGAAGCAGGTGGTTTCCTTAGGAGGTCACTCCGCGAGCTTTTGACCTAAGTGTCTAATCCACAAGGCAGTGGAGCAATGCAGTCCCTTGATAGCCGGTAACCAACGATTGGTTTATAAACCATTTCTTTCCTTAGTAACCTGAAGCCCATGTGTACCATTGGTTTGAAATTGTGGTTTTTCCAACTCCCCTAGATGAGCCCTCTGTGTCCACTAACCGGGTTAAGGGGTCGGACATCCGCTTTTTGTTGTGTCAATTTGGTAAACAACACCGGCGTTGCGAGAAGTCAGTGGGTAGGCCTCCCCTGACAATGGCTGTATGCTCATGTCCATGTGAGAGCATTTGGAGAGGGAGAAATAACTTCCCCACCCACCCTTGGTTGTGGCAAGGGGTGTTGATTTTGTCGTTTTTTATTTCATTTATAATTTGATTGGTTGATTAATTAATTGGATTATTACCTACTTTGTTCATTTATGGTATAGTGTATACTAACTTCAAATTGTTATCATTTTTTGAAATAATCATAAATCATTCCTGTATGTTTACATGTACGTGTGGTGATTGTTTCATTGAATGATAACGTGTAATAAGTTATCTTTAATAAATCATTTAATGTGATCATTTGTTTGTTTTTCTTCTTTTGTATTCCTTCTTGAAATGTCAATCATTGAGAGTGAAATGTAAATGAATTCTTTTGTGTTTGTTGATCAATAATAATTTCGAATTATTTCTATTTATGTTGATTGTTTGTATCATTTGCTGATAACAGTTGATGAAGTATTGATAGTGTTCAGAAATCATTGGACAGTTGTTTCGTCTTAATCTATTTGAAGTGAGTGTTTCTGCAGAATATATCTGTGATATCATCAAGAATCAAACAGGTGATCTTTAAATGTTGCAGCAGGTACATTACCTTTAGACTAATCTAGAACTTTAATCAATTTATAATGTGACTCGATAATCACTTTATTCCATCAGTTGGTAACGGTCCACTTTCTGAAATGTACTCCTAATTGGAACTATATGGAATCATTTTAAAGCAGGTCGTTGAAATTGTTGCAGAGTTATTTTCTAAAAATAAACATCTACTTAGTGATTTTTTTTGGTTGTTTGTACCCAAATCGTTTTGTTTATTCATTTGAAAAGAATAGAAATAACGATGCAATCAAACTAATCTGATAATACAAGTGTTTATCAACTGCTTCTTACGAAAGGATTGAATGTGATTGTGAAGTTGATGTGAATATGTATTAATACATAGTGTTAGTGTAAGATTTATACCTCATAAGGAAGATTATAATGGAGCTAGTTTGTTTAACCTTGGCTTTTATCGTCTTTCTAGTCAACATTATCAGTATAGAAATCTGTTTGGATTTCGGGTTATTTTTGGTTAATTGATCAGCTGTTGGAATCTTTTGAATATACAGAGTGATCGATTGACAAAAAATATTTTGTCAATCAACTAGGTAACCTGCTTGAATATCTGGTCTACTTGTTCCTGTTATGTAGATATTTCAACAAAGGATCTGTTTCCTTGTTTGTTTCAACAGATCATTATATCAATTAATTGTATAACCTATTCAAATGTATTTATAAAAAGTTCACAACCTTTCATTATAGAAGTTACGAAAGAGCCCAATCACAGACATTGTGGTTTCTGGCAATATACATGGAAAAGAATATAAATTAATCAGATGTGGATTCATGAACTGGTTACATCTAACTGGTGACTACTCGATATTTATCGCAAGGATAAATCAAGAAATAAGAAAAGGAAACTTGTTGAAATACTTTGTGTCAAGAATTCTATATTGTACTTAAAATATAATGTTGAATAAAGCTAATAATAATTGACTCATGATCTCAATTATTAAAATTACTAGAATATTCACAAAAATCCCTTCTGATATCAATCAGCCTATACTCACAAGGGACTGGCTTCAAGAGGTATATCCTGGAGTTCAAGTGAGAAGCGGTGACTAGTGTAGTTCATCCGGGTCTGTTGTGAGATAGTAACTCACCGATGACAATGATAGATGTGTCACTTAATTTCATGGATTAGTTGAAGTTAGACATTAAGACCATTGGATGCCGGCCAACTCAGTGGTCTAGTTGGTTAAGCGACTGGCACGCGAGACTAATAGGTCCTGGCCTCGAATCTCGCAAGTTGGGGTCGTTGATACGCATTGCTGAGGAGTCTCAATGCTTCGAGGTTTTCCATGATGGTCTAGCTTCAGTTGACTCATGATCTCAACTATTAAAATTACTATAATCTCTACAAAAATCCCTTCTGATAAATAATAATTTACACAATATGATTTTACTGAGTTCTTTCAAGCTAATCGTATCCCATTTCAATGTGTCAATTAGTATCTCAGATCCATTTCAATACTATTCTTCAATTAGAATAATGATGGTAATAATTATACTTTACGGGTTATTTTTTTTGTAAAGATCTTTAGATCATAGTGTTCAATATGTCAATGAAACAATTAACATTGGCAATATTGAAACCAGATGTTCAACGTTTTATAAATTATCGTAAAGTAAGTTAATTTATAGATTTTTTTTCTTTTTGAGCAAGGTTATCTTTTAACGGGAGGAGGTTGCCGACGCCATACCCTTAACCCTCTTACATTATACGGAATTGAGACCGGTAATAGCCCTAGAAGAGTTACAGGCGGAATTGTTTTATTTCATACTGAGTGTTAATCCATCATGTATACAACACTTATATCCTTATTTACAGAAAGTGTAATTTTATTTGTTTTTGTGGAGATTGTAGTAATTTCAATAGTCAGTCTTGCGTGCAAGATCGCGGATGCGTACTGTTGAGGAGTGCCATATTAGGATGAAACGGCAATCCAATAATTTCATGCAATTAGTTCCCTTTATGAACTGGATTACAGTTATTTAGACTCATTTATGTCAATTGTTTCACACTACCTCCATGTAAAATAATTCTATCACAATTTTGGTTTGTAAGCAGCTGACGAGGAACCTCGAAATAATATGAATTCATACTATTCTGTATCAATGTTTGTTTTTGCTCTATTTAAATCCAATAATTCCAGGTTCTCTATGGTGATCTAGCTTACATCGAGTCATGAATTCAACTTTTAAAATCATTTATTGTCATAAAAATCTAAGATATTTTAATGATTACATCATCTTTACGTTGCTAGTGATAGAATCGGATCCAACTGTAGAAATTGAAAAACAGTTCATCTTTAGTAATTCATCTTTTGCTGAGATGTAGGAAAATCGGAAAATAATATTTGTCGTTTGATTATGAGGAATAACTACCTAGAATTAATGCATCTATTTATGCACACTTTAGACAGCCTAATATTACAATAGTGGTAGTGTAATGAACAGAACACGGGTGGGGACAATCGAATGTATTTAGCACAAAAATTACAGACTATCTCAATAAAATGTGAATACCATATACTAAATCGTCAATTTGCAAAGCATCAATGCATCATATCAAACTGGACTGTTACTGTTGCAAACATCAATCCATCGTCTCCCATTCCATGGTTCATGCGTTTACATACAAATTGCATAGTGTTCGCGCTCTTCCTTTCTTGATCTTCTCTCATCTTCTACTGCCAGACATTACGTTTTTGACTCGTGTCATATACTACTTACATCAATATAAGTAGTACGCACCACAGTAGGTGTATAGTTAAATGGATATGGAGAATCCACCTGCGGAAGGTGAAAAACCACAATTTCAAACCAATGGTGAACATGGACTCCAGGATCCTGAGGGAACAAATGGTGTATAAACCAATCGTTAGTCACTGATTACCATGCGACTGTATCTTCTAACGTGGTCCCAGTGTCTTGTGGATCAGACTTTTAGGCTGAATGCTCCGGGTGTTGTCCCCTAGGAAAACCAGTTGCTTCGGTTTGGGCACCCGGACAGTATCATAGCTCGCACAAAAATCAGATCACTTGTGAGGCACATATGTATTCAGTGACTCTTTGTACCAATATTTATGTGTTCAGATCATTAAATGGATTAGTTTGATTAGTCCAACAGCAGGATGAACTGTCCAGTTAGAGATTTCAGTCGATGTAACAATATAAATCGAAGCTTGAAGTAGAGAATCTATCTGATTGTTTAATAACATGAAGCCTTGATATATTTTCAAAATACCTCTTAATTGTATATAACTTTATATATTCTTCAGTAATAGTTTGGAAATATTGGTAATTATTTTATTAAATAAAATAACCAATAAACTTTGAAGGACCTCAAGTTGATAGGTAGGATGTATGAAGTTCCTGTTTAACGTCCTGAATTACAGTTGGTAAGAGAACAACTACAACCTTATAGTACATTGTAGTTTCATATGAATTTGTTTATCGATCTAATTTTACAAATCAGTTAATAGACTGATACCAATGAAAGGGGTTTGTAGCTTCGAACATATTCTGTCCAGTTAATGTATTATGGAAGATTGTACAGCTTTTTTGCTTCTGGTTTTTTTAAAATTTCTTTTGATCAAATTTCTGACTCGAAATGGTATTGCATGTTTAATATTATTATTTAAACGTATAAACATTGGTACAAACAGGTAGCAAATAGATAAGCGCCACATTTGATTGTGTGAGGGCTGATATACTACTCGGGCGTCCAGGCCGAATCAGGTGGTCTTCTTAGGGGTTACTCTTTGAACGTTTCACCTATAGGTGTGATCCACAAGGCAGTGGAGCAACGTAAGGAGATGCAATCCCATGGCAGCTGGTGACCAAAAATTGGTTCATACACCATTTCTTTTCTTAGGAACCTGAAGCCCATGTTCACCATTGGTTTGAAATTGTGGTTTTCCAACTCTCTTCGGTGGATCTTCCATATCCACCGAACCGGTTAAAGCACCGGACATTCGCTTTTCATCCTCTCAGTTTCGTAAACAACGGTAATGCCGCGAGAAGTCAGTGAGTAGAACTTCCCTGACAATGGCTATATACGCGTGGCCATGTGTGATCATTTCGAGGAGAGCGGACTCCCCACTCTCGGCCGTACCGGGGCATTTAGAGGCGGTATCGCGTGATGGAGAGTAGTATCTTATGCCTATCAGCTTACCGATAAGTATCATTGTCAATTATTTCTCGATTAATCATTTCATAAAACTAATTAAATCCATATTTTAAAAATTTTCATGTAATTTAATCAAACGTTAGTATATCGAATCTGTGATGTCCGATGCACAATTACAAATTATTCATAATGAAGAGATTTTTATGACACGCGATCGTGCTCAAGTATTTTACGCTGAACACAAAGGTAAGTAGGAGCATTTATTATCATTACCAATAATAATATATTTTCATTTACTTTAATGTCTTCAACATCATTTCCACTAGAATCGACAACTGCATCTCTGTGCTAATGTGGTGTGGCAACTCGAACTGATGTACGTACGTACGAAGTTCTACGTTGTTACTGACTGACTGACTGAGAATCAATTAACTATGTGGATAGAACGATGGTTTACTGACAAAAGCATTTTAAATATCGCAGTCATAGGTTCAAATCTTGCTCCCATCTAATTCTGTCTTGCTCTACTCATTAATAGTATCGTTAGTCCTCACATTATGCAACCATCTTTCATTGTCTTCGGTGGATAAATATTATACAAAGATACAATGTGGTAAATTGATGTGTACCCATAATATCGAATAGTTGAAGATTTTCAGCGATAAAAATAATCATAAGATTTATAAGAACTTTCGTCTAAATTCGATTGAGCAATTTCACAGCCTTTGAACGCCAATTTGATGTGAGATATTAAGGAGGAAGAATGTATTTGTAAAATCTCAGCGAATGAACTTACAGGTGAACCTAACATTTCACTTGGCAATCTTGTTTAAGATTTTTCGAGGAAATATAATCAAACATTGAACATCAGATGTTCGATGTTTGATCTTATTTTCTTGGACCAGATTGCCAAACGAAACGTTGAATTCACTTCAAATTCATTCGCTGAGATTTTACAAATATATTCGGTTATATCTAGATCTTAGGTTCTTGATATACCGCATATAACTTGAACACTCGAATGTTAGAACCCTCTAAATCTGAAATAAGATGACAGGAGACGACTGACGAGGAATGTTATTTCGAACAGTTTCAAATATGGTACAAAACTCTTAGGTATTTATAGTTTTTAGTAAAAATGAAATCAACATTATAATCATCCAATCCTCATCCAGTGGTTTTTAGCACTTGTTCACTAGGGAAGCTACACATGAAGATTCTAGAATGTTCTTCTATAAGATGATTGGATGGAATATCTTCGGCTCTTTCAGTGCTTCCTTGAGTTCACCCATGGGTCGTTCTCAAACATTCTTCCTCCTTAATCATAAGATTTACTATGACTTAAATATCATTAAACTGATGTTGTTCTCTTTTTGCTTTGTATTATTTAAATTTCTTTCTGCTGAAACTCAATATTTGCCAACAAAACTAACCAGTTTACTTCTTTTAAAAAAAATTTTCATTTTAGGTAAATTTTTCTATGATCGACTTGTTAATCATATGATTTGGTAAGTTCAGTTTTATTATTATTTATTTAATAGTTGAATTTATGAGTCAATTAAAGCTAGAGTACCATGGAAAACCTAAAAGTACTGAGCTGCCATTTCGTCTTAGTATGGGACTCCTCAGTAGTGCCTAGCCATGATCCCATTCGTAGGAATCGAACCTTGGACCTATCGGTCTTGCTCGTGAAAGCTTAACCTGTAGACCACTGAGTTGACATTCAATGATGTTAATGTCCAACAAGGAGGCACTAAATATATATGCTTCACATTTCGTCATTCGATTTGTTTGTGAAGGCTGGTATACTACCCGACTGCCTAAACAGAAGGACGTTAAATTTTACTTTTAATAACGATTCTCACTATAATTGAAAATAGTAATTTGCTGTATCAAATGATTGATTTTCTCAAAACATTTTTTATCTATTTCTCAATTATTCAACTATCTTTGATCTCATTTTGTTGAATACCAAACATCTTTGCTGTATATTGTTGATCATTCGACTAATCTTGATTATTTATTTATTTGAGAACCTAAATATTGGTAAAAAGGGTCACTGAATACATATTCGCCAAACAAGTCATTTGATTTGTGTATGGGCTATGATATTGTCCGGGTGCCCAAACCGAGGCATGTGGTTTTCTTAGGGGACCACACTCGAAGCCTTCAATCTAAAAGTCTGATCCACAATGCAGTGGGGCAACGTCAGAAGATACAGTTTCATGGTAGCCGGTGACTAACGATTGGTTTATACGCCATTTGTTCCCTCAGGATCCTGGAGCCCATGTTCACCATTGGTTCGGAATCAGGCTTTTCGAACTTTTCTAGGTGAATCTTCAATATCCACCAACTGTGTTAATGTGCCGGAATTCGCTTTTCGTTCTCTCAGTTTGGTGAAAAACTTCCCCGCCAGCAGAAGGCAGTGAGTAGGACTTCCCTGAAAGTTGCTGTATACGCGTGGCTATATGAGAGCATATGGTAAAGGAGAACGGACTCTCTCCACCCTCGTCCGTACCATGGTTTTTGTGGGACATTCGATTAATTCTGATCAATTGATAGTTTGAGACAATTATGTATTAGCTCATGTCACCATTACCACATTAGGATGACGAAATGAATAACGAGTTGAAATAATGGCATAGTCAATTATAGTTAGAAAGAATAAAGATGCTGATATATGATTTGAAATGACGTGATAGATTCAATCGAAAAACAAATTACGAAATACTTATCAGGCTTAATACGTAAAGGAAAAAAACGAAGGATACATCTTCACTAGTGTGACCATTTGCAATCTATGTTACCAGATATCTCCAACCGTTGTTTTCGCTTACCTTGCGAACTCCTATGAAATAGTATGAATCTTACAATATGGCTCTGTCTAGGAGTCAGTTAATTTATAGACTGACGCCACCATGTTATCTGTAGTTTTTTTCTGTCTATTCCTGTTTGTGGTTAGGTAATGCACCTCTCAATCACATTTGAAAAAGGTTCACAACTATATCAGTTGATTCCTCATTTTGTCTAGCCTAAACGACACACTATTTAGTTCCACGATATGCTAGGAATGCATTGTAGATACCTGTGGTCAAAACCTTCTAACCAATATATATGCCTTCTATTCTCGTGGGTCACGTTTGACAGCCATACAGTAATAATGAGCTGACTGTTGCGCGATATGCTCAACATTTGCTTAGGATTGGCGGAGGCAACACTTTACACTTAGAAAGAGAGAGGAAAAGAGAAATAAATTCCTAACATGTTTGTATTGTTGCGCTGGGCATTCAGAATACTACACAATATTTCAGGGCTTTCACCAAGCATAACTTTCCATTATTTATAAATATTCGTCTCCAAACTGACATCACTACTGAATTGTTTTTTCTCGTTTAGTCTAGTAGTTACCGGGTAAATTGGTTGTTGTGATGCTTTGTAAAACCGGTAACCAACTATTCGACTGACTACATTCACATTTATGTTGTTCCTATATTATAGCGGACCACTTGGAGTGTATATTCTTGCCGGTAATAATGCAATATCTGTTTGGCGTTCATTGCTCGGTCCCACTAAAGTTTACCGGTAAACTTGGTGTTTTTAAATATGTTTGATACTTTTCTTAAATGGAATGATTTAATTGTTGACATATATCCGTATAAAGTTTTTACGGTTGCACTACTTAGCTCCTTACATTAAATAGTAGATGTGTTTTTTTCCCACTCGTAACTTCCACTTCATCGGTTTTCAGCCACCTCTTTTTGAATGTTAAGGCTGGTTCAACTGATGTAGGTGAGGGAATTTCATAGTGTTCGACTTGATGATTGAGGGTAGAAAGATTTAATCACCTAGCTACCATTCCATTAATCCTTATTATTTCAACACATAGATATTGGTACAAAGAGGCACCAAATACATATGCGCCACACAAATCTCATTCGATATGTGTGAGGGCTGTGATACTGCCCGGGTGCCTGAACCGAAGCAGGTGGTTCTCTTAGGGGGCTACTCCCCGAGCCTTCGACCTGAAGGTCTGATCCAAAAGGCAGTGGAGCATCGTAAGAAGACGCAGTCCCATGGTAGCCGGTGACCAACAACTGGTTCATACGCCATTTGTTCCTTTAGGATACTGGAGCCCATGTGCACCATTGGTTTGAAATCCGGTTAAAGGGCCGGACATTCACTTTTCGTCCTCTCATTTTCGTAAA
This sequence comes from Schistosoma intercalatum, assembly GCA_944470365.2. Lineage (NCBI taxonomy): Eukaryota > Metazoa > Platyhelminthes > Trematoda > Strigeidida > Schistosomatidae > Schistosoma > Schistosoma intercalatum. The sequence continues at coordinate 20,025,681 of OX103728.1, forward strand.
CAGCACCCCTGCCACGAGAAGGCAGTTAGTAGGACTTCCCTGGCAGAGGCTGTATACGCGTGGCCATGTGAGAGCATTTCGAGGGGGAGAGAGGACTCTCCCCACTCTCGGTCGTACCATTAATCCACAATATCTACAAACCCTTACGTTAATAATAATAATAATCATGTGCTCATCGGTGACTTATTCTAAGACATTAGTCTCAGAAGTCTAATTAGAAGCCGTGACTATGGAAGTTGTAATGTGTCGGATACAAGCCAGTTATTTACTATTAGCATTGGAAAATGATTGCATTCTATCAAAAGTTCAAGTTGGAAATGTAAACTATTGTACGGTGCTTCAACAGGTTATATATTAAGATCTTGGTTCGAGATCGTAATCCAGTGCTCACTGATTTTAAATGGTATAATAAAAGAATATGAATATGGAGACTCTGTCATGACAAGACAGTTGCATAAAATGTTTAATTTACAGATCTATTAACCATCGTTGATAATTTTTTAATGAATATGTTTAATGATAAGGGTGTAAATTAATGATCATATTTAGAAATTAATCAACCAACTGATATTCTGTCTCTTCTTCAAACCGATTGGTAGTAAGTTTCAGATTCTATGGTATTTAGTAACTCATCTATAAGCCAGTGTTTTCATTAGCATACTAGTTCTTTTCTGATTACCTTCAATTACCAAATATCAAACAGACTTGGAAGATATATTTCATTTGCATCAGTCAAGTTCATTTAGCACTATGGTCTAGAGGAACACAAAATTCGTTACTACTATTACGTAATCGCTTAGCGTAGACATACTGTCATTTTAATTCAAAACATATGTTCACCTTGTTCTAACGGAAATCAGTTAATATCTAATATCTGAAGGGTTTTTGTGAATATTATAGTAATTTCAATCATTAAGATTATGAGTTCATTAAAGCTAGACCACTATGGAAAAAACTCCGCCTGGAGTCCTCCCGGGGGCTACTGCCGGTCCCAAGCCCGGATAAAGGAGGAGGGTTGGTCATGGGGTTAGCGTCCCCATCCCGTAGAAAACTAACTCACTAAAAAAACGCTAACCAGAAAATTATTCAAACAATGGAAAAACTTGAAGCACTGGACGGCCGTTCCGTCCTATTGTGTGGCTCCTCAGCAGTGCGTATCCACGATCCTGAAATTAAAAAAACCATTAACTCCTTAATTTCTTCATAAAATGTGTAAATTATTCGTGCCATTTTCTTAGTTAGTGATTATTTCAAGCAGTGCATGTACGAACTTATTAAACCAATCAAGGCAGTTTATGATTCAATGATAATAATAGTGGAACTTTGGTTAGCGTTTTTTTAGCGAGTTGGTTTTCTACGGGATGGAGTTGCTAACCCCATGCCCAACCCTCCTTTACCCGGTCTTGGGACTGGCGGTAACTCTAGAAGAGCTACAGGCGGAGTTAATAATAGTGGATTAGATTACATAAATAAACATAATAAGTAGAAAGTACAAATTAATAGTAGGATGTCGAGTGTACTAGTTGTGATAAGAATAACAAAAACTTGAACCCATGTTTCATAATAGGAAATAAACCAATGATGGGTAGTGGCTAGCAGTAGAATCCAGGACGTGCGTTTCGTCCTATTTGGGACTCTTCAGCTGGATATACCTGCACCCCAGAGATGGTGTTCACTCCAGGACTCGAACCCGGTACGTTTCACTTCAGACGCTATCGCGTTATCCACTTAGTTGCTGAGTCCTGATAGCCACCTGGTTGTGCAATTTGGTAAAGTTTAAATTCACTAGGTTTTGTTTTACTTGTATCTTCCGATTGTTATTTAGGACTGTAATTGACCAGTCTCATGTTGGCATATATCGAGGCAATCCGAACAGGATGCACATATGCCAATAAGATACTGATCAATTTCAGTCCTAAATAACAATGGGAAGATATAAGTAAAACAACACCAAGTTAATTTAATAGACCAATGACTTGAAAAATGTAGATATTGAAATAACATACATAAAAACTATGAAATTATGTAATAGAAAGTGTTCAGATAATTAGACAGTGATGCATCTATTTTGGGGGGAAAAAAGGATAGGAGGGGATGAAGAAAATTAAACGAACAAACAGTATAGAAAATAACGATAAATAATATTGACTATAAGGGCTAATTCGGTCAAGGAAGTGATAAAAATGTTATAAAGTTTCTTATGAATACAAAGACTTGGATTATTAGCTTAAATTTCTTTAGGTTCTGCTATGTGTAAGAGACGAGATTGAACCTCATAATGAAAACTAGTAGTAATATGATAAATAAATTTGAATAACCTATTTCTATCAATTACTTGACCACTATCTATCAAATTTGATAGAACAGAGCTGTGTATTGCTTTGATGGTACCCTTTCCTAGCCAAAAAGAGATCTATTAACTAACTCGTTGGCTCAGTTGTCTGGTAGTGCTTCCAATATGGCTTTCTCCATAGGAGAAGCTGAATTTGTAGATGTATATAGATGCGGCAGGAGCAGGTAACTTGTCTTTTCGTTGAGGAATTACTATAGATCGGGTCAAGTACTATAGATAGAGGTTAGCTGCATTAAACGTCCTCTTAACTGCTCTAGTTAGTCTATCCCTTAATACATCACCTGTTATATCTCCGTTGAATTGCAGCTTCAGGAAGAGAGGTTTCTTACTAGTATGTGACGTCTCTACTTTCTTGTTTGTTATATGCAAGTGTTTCTCCAGGAAACCTTGTGGATAACCTATTTCGATCAACATATTATGAATAAGCTCTAGTTCCTTGTTTATAGTATCAAGTGAGCATGTCTTCCTAGTTCTATTTACGAGACATCTAATTAGATTTCTCTTACAATGAATGGGTACAAAGCTTAAGAAATGAAAAACTTTTCCTATACACACTTCTACTGATATAACCACTTTTCTGTTTGTTAAAACGTCAAGGAAATGTAGTTGATTATCAAGTTCCTCTTCACACGTAAATTTGACTGCTGAATATTTATTGTTAAATAGCTTTGAGAGTTCTTCTTTTCCAATGTTCTGGTCGACGATAATGAAAGTATCATCAATGTAATGACAATAGAAGTCAAAGTTGTCTATAACTTCTTTGAGAGGTCCGTTTTCTAGTTTCGCAAGAGAAAAATCAGCAAGGATAGGACCTAAATGTGTATCCATCACTATTCCAACAATTTGTCTATAATATGTGTTTGTAAAGACAAAATAGACGTTCATTGTACATTTCAGAAGTAATTCTTCGAGACTAACCTTGAGAATCTCAATAATTATCTGTTTTTTCAAGTTGTTGTTGACACACAAAGTTAATCGTCTCAGTTAATGGTACATTGATGAACAAGAAAGCAACATCTAGAGATATCATCCGTTTTCTACTAAGTTCGAACGTTCCACCTTGGAAATGAAGTAGAGAACGTTTTTAACGCTTGACGACTAGTTTGTTTAATGAACCTAGGATTCAGACTGACCACTTTGTAGTTTTATGGTATTGCGAATTATACATATCCAAAACTGGACGAACAGGAAGTCCTGTCTTGTGGACTTCGGGTAAACCGTAGAGTCGCTGTGTGTTTGATATAATGGGTTTAAGTGAATCGTGAATGGTTGAAGTAAGTATTCCTTTATTTTTCTAATTCCTTAAGCAAATTAGTCGGTAGTTTCTCTGCTTCCATATTTATATCCTTAACGTCGTTGAGTCATTTAAATTTAGTCGGATCATTCAAAATTGAGTACATTTTTTCGATGTTATCAGCTTTATTCATTAAAACTAGCCTTCCTCCTTTGTCCGGGTTGCCTATTATCAGAGTGTAATCTTTTCTAAGCATATGTAAAGCATCTCGATATTGTTTGGTAAGTGGTGATTTCATAGCATATTTACTATTTTTCGTATTGTTGGTAGATGTCAACCAACATGTACCGCTCTTGGTCCAACAAATTTGGTTTCTACCTCATTCGATGAACTGACTAGATTTAAGACCAAGTATTTCAGTAGGACCACCAAGGGTCATCAATGTTTCGGCAGTTCTTTTTCTCGATTTTTGTCGTTATTTCAAAATAATGACAAACATATCTTTTTATAACTCCAAATAGAGTTCATTTTACATGTCTTTAGTTTTTTATTTTATCAATATTTAGGACAGTTGTATTTGAACCAAATAGTTTACGTGGTCGTTTTGGATTGACAGATACCAGAAATGGTTTTCATGGATCAGGTAAGACGTTGATATAGATTATGGTAGTATTATTTAAACAATATAACTTGATTTAAAGCTTTTTTCAAGCTTATACTTATCAAAACTTTGTTTTGTTATTTTCACTGTTGTTTGTATTAGTTCTATTTTACATTCTGTCTCTCGACTAATCAGGATCAGTGATTCTATGTCTTCAACTTTCAACCTTTTCTAGACCACAAAATTACGACGCAAAGGCTTAAAGTAATAACTAGTTATGATACTGTCATGTATATTCTGTGACTATCGAGAAATACAAGGGGTTGAGTCATGTCGAACATAGCACAAAATATTTGTATTCTAGGTAAATAGTTAATTCTTCGCAATTTGATTTCGGTAACAGGATTTCTGGCAACATACTGATCATTATATGCACAGTTGGATGGTGGCTACCAGTGGAATCGAAGACGCGCGCCACTTCGTCCTATTTGCGACCAGTCAGTCGAATGTACTTGCATCCCAGAACTGATGTTCACTCCAGGACTCGAACCCAGTGATTCTCTCTGTATATATGCACTTTGCTACTGTAAAATAATTGTTTAGATGGAGGAAGTCAGTTGCTAACAGTGGACTTATATTTCGAATTAGTAGCCACTTGTCCCTAGGACAAATTTGCAGTCTCAAAATAAATGGTGCTCCTACTGTCATTTAGGTATTGCGTTACCCAATCTTATGGTTAAGAAAATTATGACTGGATTACCTGGATCATGACTAATCTCTTGTTAGTACGATATATTTACCCTAGCACACGCCTGTCTGATGAGTCGTTAGTACTGAACGAATTAATACGTTTGTTTGGACTGTCGTCATTACGTTCGATTTAGCTTTTCCAAAATGCAGTGTTTCTTGAGTATTTATACAATTTTGTCGTTTCAATTCTCTACTCTTATCCTTCAAATTGTTGAAATATACCATTAAACCTATGGATATTGAAGTACTTGTTGTAATTATTGATCGGTTTTACTTGTCATCATTTTAATTGACTGGATCCAGACGCTTATTCTTTGTGAAAACGCATGACTGATTAATGTCTTAACCAAGAAAATTATATACCATATTTCAGAAATATAACTTCGACTTTTTCAAAGGACTATTATATTTCAAATGGGTTGAAATATTGTTAGGGCTTTTCCCAGCTGGCTACATAGTATACAAAATGCTATTCTTTGTTGGTTTTTTTTTACTGGAACTGTACGTCGTCTAACAAGTTACTACTGCTGTAACGTATGGCTTACAATATCTATCCTCTTTCTTAGACGAATATTACAATGATACATTAACACTTTTATAAGACTAATCACGTTATATTAGGACCCAGGATTCGAGACCTAAAATAGGGAATCAGATTAGCATTAGAGAATAATTTATTCAATACAACTACAAGCAATCACATACAGTGAGTCCAAAATGAAAATCAATAATATAATGGAAAACTACGTATTTAATAGTTTGTAGGCTATGATAGTTTATCCAGGATCAACGACCAATCATACTTTACTTTCACTATCATACATCAATTACACTGTTCTCTTCTTTAATGGACTAAAAATATTTACTCGGAAAATTGGTGCTAAAAGAGATTAAGTCATTTGTTCTGCAAGTCCATGAAGTCACTGACAACTGGACTGAGTCATATTGGTAGGTGTAGACTACCTGGTTAGAATCCGCGAGATAATAGCAACCGATGGTTAGAGGCCCTGGATGACATGGCTCAAAATCGTCTGCAATGACACAGGTGCATCCACTCTTTGTGTTCTCTCAATTTCCAATCTTCTGAATTCTTCATGTCTTTTTCTTTTTTCTCGTTCCAAATTTATTTCACTGGATTATACTCCTTGAATAACATCTTCAAACCCTAATCTTTCCGATTACTGCTTATACTCTTATTACATCTACCACTACAAAATTTGAGTCAATAACTGCATCTCTGTGCTAATGTGGTGTGGGAACTCGAACTGATGTACGTACGTACGAAGTTCTACGTTGTTACTGACTGACTGATTTGTTCTGTAACATTTATAAGTTTCATGACTTCGAACTAGAGATAGATTTAAACAGTTTCAGATCATTTAAAAATATGAGAGATCAATGAGGTGGTATTTGTTTAGAAGTTGAAATTGAATAAAAAACGGTTACTCAATAACTATGAAGTATCTGAATATTTTGTATCAGTTCACAAAAGCTGGTCGAATGAAAAACAGATGAATCGAATAATGATTTTACCGTAAATGAATTGACAATTGGTATAACGAATACTGCATAACAAGTTTTATAAGCTCATAGGTTGTGTTTGTCAATTTTTCGGTGGATGAAGGTTATATTTAGACGAAAACGCGACAATTGTTCTTGAAACAAGAATGTCTCCTTAATTAATGTTATACAGCTAGATTTACTGACAACATTTGATCATAAAGATCAGAATCGATCATATTCCTTTAGATGTCACTTAATTCATTTACATCTGTTGTGATGATTTGGCTTCATTTGATGTTTTTTTTTCTTCTTTATATTAACAGATTCACAAGAAAATGCATTCAAAGAAATTAAATTCTTCTTTCCTAATTTCAATTGTGAAAGTATCCTTTCGGATTTATGAAACATTTTTTCTTGTATATTTACTTACTTAGGGATTATATCAGTTCTTTATTCTACTTTAATTATTCTGAAAACGAATTAAAGTTCTTCAAAATTACCTACACCCTAGTTATTTAATGTCGGTGTATCAACAAGTAAATGCTGTAAATAGTACAACTGAGAATATGATTTATATTTACGTACTTTTTATGTCACTCGTTTATTGTAATATGTTGTCAATATTACTCAGCTGAGATTTTATATTTCAAAATTGTTTTCTTTCTCTGTGACTTATGTAAGTAGGTTTGTTGATATAGGATATCGGATAATTATCAATTTGAATCTTAACATTCGTATTCTAACGAAAATGCACCGAGTCTAGTTTGTGTGCGCTGAAAGCAGTTTGTAGGAATAAGGAGCTCTATGAGTACACCTTACGTTTTGGCCAAAACAGTGAAATAAAAAAGGTACTTCTTCTTAAGATTAAGGGTATAAGTCGTTTCCACAACCTTCGCTTTCATTGTTAGGGTTAAGATGTTAGTCCCAATTATCCACCATGAGTAAAATATATAGTTTCGATCGTCCCGAATATGTAAAACAATCTCTTATCCGACATTTCCAGTTAAACTTCCATAAAAGTAATGTCATCTACTCTCACATAAGTTTCCACCTGAAGACCTTTTATGAGTATACGTGAAACATCGAGTGGGTTACGCACCTTCGGTCAAGTTGCTCACTTGTGAAGCTGTATAATCGCACTTTTTCGTTAGTAGGATATGGAAATATTTGGTGATCAGTGTATATTCTGACTTCCATGAGAAAATACGAGAATTAGAATTTAGACTGATTTTCTAAGTAAGAGATTTCGACATAATGCCATTCGAGGCAGGCAGAACTGAACGAGTACAGCTGAGTGCGTCATATTTACAATTTTTAATAAGCGCACAGTCTGCTAAGATGGGAGCCAGGAAGTGCAAATACGTCCCAGTGTCAAGTACTTCCGTTTTTTGCAGTATTTTTGTCAGTGTCTACTTATTTAAATAAATGTTTCGAAAAAACATTGTAGTGAACTCACATGTGTCTTTCTGGTCGAGGATGGAATGCAGAGGAAACTCGGCACTGTACACTGGACTTGGCTGAGCTGCATATTCATCTTTTTGGTAGTTACAATCATGTTGATTATGCAAGACATCGTGCTTCACGGGGTTTCTAATGCTTGTGGCTTTCGAGCCTCCGAACAGAGCTGAAATTTCCGACAGATTATTATCAACCAAGAGACGAGACAAAGGAACTGATAGGTTGTGAAAACGTATTAGGCTTCAGCACCGATAAAGCCTGATGTGTAAAGAAAATGATCATAGTAGACCCAAAAGTATAGTTGGTGACTAGCAATCTATAAACAGAAGTTCTGAAAGGGAAATATCAATAGCGCGAATAACAAACAGGATGTACCGAAAGTCGGGAATTGTGTGGTACGTCTGTAAAACCAAACGTCGACGCAACAAAGGTCGCACGAGCTTCGCCTGCCTAATGTAGACATACCAGTTCAATTGCACAATAAAGTCAATGACTAGCTCGACTTAAATGTGGGATCCAATGTTCTTAATAATTTGGCTTGTTTGTGCGTGTCTAGCAAGTCGATATCCACACCTCATACTAACATATACTCCATGGGTTCTAGACGGCAGTTTAGGATCTGGAGATGAAAAGCTGAAAACACATAATTCTACCTCTATCTATTGAATTTCATTAAAAGTGAACCACATTACGTCGGATTCAGGTTATATAAAACGCAGAAAGCACACAAACTTTGCAAAATGGCACAGAAAGTGAATTCAGATAGCCCCTCATGCAAGTCGTCTTTAGATATTTGATTTGGTTCCACTGAGGACATATCTACTACTGAAAAATTGCGCTAACTATATAGGCTGTGAATCTAATTTTAGTTAGTAGTATTGAGAAACAATCTGAAGACAACTATGAAGGACGTATGTCAAAATATTTTTTCAAACATAGTAATGCGGGTTTTCAATTTGTCAACGTTCAGAGATATTCGGCTCGACACAGTTGTGTTTATACTGCTCTGTACGTTATTACGAAATAAATTTATCATCACGATCCGAGTCGTTAGGACAAAGGACAAATCTCAGCCTACCAAAATTGCTGATTTGCACCCTTAGGGAATGTTCAAGTACTTCAATTACGTAACAAGATCTCGCTCATGAATCCTCAGTATAAATACCTACAGGGTCGTATCTCCAAATTTTAAAGGATAGTCCAGATGAGTTAGAGTCAACGCCACATTTCTTCTAGACGTTCACTCCCATGAAACAAGCAATATCACCAAATGGGCAACTGGTCATGAACTTCCATCCAGAGAAATGTACTGGAAACACCATGCATTTTTTCACGATGGAAATGAACAGTACCAGATAAGCAACTTCCCAAATCTCTGGATTAGGTCCATAGTACTGAAGCACTCTTTAATATATCCAAGATATCACCCAGAAAAAGTGAATTATTTATGGACATTATGAATGCAATTCCAAAACCAATTTACAAAACGTTTAACGCTATCTCCAGTAGAACAGCAAACTAATCAATATCACTAATGTTGCATTTGGAATACTGTGAAAAACGATTAAAATTTTAAGACGATCAGAAGTATTCGAACTAATGAAATGTATAACAAGTAGAACTTTTTGAGCACAAATGACAGTATTCTATTTGGAATTTTTTGTATAGACAATGAAATATCACTAGGACCTAGACAAATCATACGACAGTTGTGTCAGCTGAAGTCAAACAGTTCTACGATCCCCGTTAAGTTTAAGAAGAACCAACGAGCATCAATTAAACTCACTCTATGTTCTGGCCCATGCGTTGGTGATGGCAATCTCTTCATTGTACCTGCTCATACATATATATTTGTGTAATAATGTCGTTTGTGTTGTTCAGTCATCAAACCAGCCATAGTACCAGGATAGGTTGGGTTCTGACCGCGAATTATTACCTGTGAGTTAGCTGGTTCGTAACATATATCCCGCCTAACTCCGGTAGGCCACCAATGATGTGACGCCAGTCATCTGGGTTAGTGATCTAAATTGTATTCAGAGGGCAGTACATTACAAAAAAAATCATTAGTTCGCACAAATACTGCAAGAATACATCATGAATATCTTGTGAACCAACAACTTGTTAAACGGTTTATAACATGGTTTCCAGGAAACATTATTGTTCGACAGTCATCGTAGTAGATAGATAAAGATCGACAGAGTCATCTTAGGCAGTGCATACTATCTACGCCAACTTCTGCAAAGGATTTCATGATACAATAATAAGCCACTAAATATACTAAATCGTAGACTTTTGCTAACGCGAATACTGAAAGACTGTACAATGAGACTTGATAGTAGAATTTATAAACTAAATTAACTATGCTTTAACAAATACCTAGAGTATAGCATCAAGGAGTGAGGACTAGAAAATCATTAGATTCATACGTAAAGTAACACAAATATTGGCAATTTGAGGCGCGTATTTCCCTGTTTGCGCAACAAGTAGGTGTGTGGTCATATTGGGTCTAGTTTTTGACTACGGATTGTTTGAGCCGGAGTTTTTGTCACATGACCAACGATTTTCATTCGAAACTTTAATGTGTGATTAACGCGATGTGATTTATTGTGTTCGTTTTCAAAAGGTTACGTATTGTTTTTTGAGCTCACCAGTGTGTAATGACAAATTAACTCTTATGCGTACTGAAAGTGACATATAGTAAACTATTATTTTGGCTACTGTATGTTTATCGCTGTCCAAAGATGTGTGTGGTCGCCTCATGTAATTGGTTTCCATGACATTAGACACCCAATACCACTTATTTACTTTGAGCTATACCCATGGAATCACTCTTCTTTTTTCTTTTCTGCCATCACTTTGGATCTGACAAAAAATGTGTTTCCTAATGCTCATCTCAATTATCTTTTATCTTTGGATGCATGAACTGAATTCTTTGCTGTTTCTAGTTGAGTTAGCTACAGAAATGTCCGTTTCATGCTCAGTGTGTTATATGCTGGTTTTGTTCTTATATGACACTTGGTAGCGTAGAGCCCATCTGGTAATGATTCCGTACAAGGTGATTAGTTGACTCAAAATGCTGTCGTTTTAATTGATGGCTTTACGTAAACCACCAAAATACACAATATGCTTGGGCATGTTGCTAGTAACCATGTATGTGGCATTTCAGCCATGCTCCTTCTATATCTCTGGAACCTCGAGATGCCTTTTAGGGACTTTACTGTTGATAAAGGTCAGATGTCTATTAACTAAGTTTTGTCCCTTACCTTGGTAAACAACATAGTACCAGTCAAAAACGTAGTTAGCTTTTATAGGACTTTAGTCGGTAGGACTCTAATTTATGGACGAGCCAATCAGAAGCGTTTAAGGAATTTCAAGGTCATGGCGCTAAGTTCAGTGCGGGATGCTCACATTCGATCGTTTTACAGCAGATTTTAGAGAATAGGTGATCGTTGAGAGACTACAGCAGATGGGACTATAAGAAAGTTCCTGTGTCTGTGACTGCGGCAATTAAATGACCGCAGCACGATGTGCAGACTGCCGCGATGACATTGTATTTCGTTGTACTATATGTTGTAGAAAAAAGTCTGCTCGAACTGGCACTTTTTTTACCCGGTCACGGCTAAGGCTAAGACAAACCATGATAATCGTTGCAAATTGGATCATAAAGTCTCCAGTAACATTAGCTGCGGCTATACCGATGTTTGGAAAGCGTATAGTTGCCTCTCCAGACTTGGTTTTGTGCATCATGTAGTGGTGTATAAACGTCATTTCTTTGATCCAACGACGGGAGGTCCATACAAACAACATTGAGGGCATGTGGTCTAGGCTGAAGTATTCTTTAAAACCCTACCACGGCTTCAGAGGACGATTATTATAGTCATATGGACGAGTTCTTATACCGAATGCACTATGATTTCGAAACTTCTGAACCTATATCAAACCTCAACAAGTTCTCAAATAATGTGAAAGAAGAATATCCATTGTAATTCATCACTCTTTTATAATATATTTTTACTTTATACTAACTCTCTTCTGATTGGCTAATGTACTCAAGGTCACTTAAAAATTCGTTCAAAGGTCGTCCATAAATTAGAGTTTCACCCTTTAGTCTTACCATCTTTCGACCGATTTGGTTGGTCTAGTAAGACCTAAGAAATAGGTGTTTTAGTCAACATACCTCAATTAGGTCGTCGCGATAGACGTGTTTGACCATCATTTCAGGGTAGCTGTTGTGATGAAGTAGCTAGCTTATGTTTCCCAATTATATCCAATGCCATCAAATAACAAACTAAGAATTCGGGCGAATTTTCTGCATTCAATCTATATGACAAAAACCAGGGCGTTTTCTGATTAATTTGTGAGTGGTAGGGTTTTGTCCTGAAATGGCTTTTTTAAAGAGACTTTCAGTCAGCCTAATACGTTTTTGTACTATTCTAATATTTCGCAACTCCAACTTGAATACAATTAATGGGAGTCAGTCAGTCAGTAACAACATAGAACTTCGTACGTACGTACATCAGTTCGAGTTCCCACACCACATTAGCACAGAGATGCAGTTATTGACTCAAATTTTGTAGTGGTAGATGTAATAAGAGTATAAGCAGTAATCGGAAAGATTAGGGTTTGAAGATGTTATACAAGGAGTATAATCCAGTGAAATAAATTTGGAACGAGAACAAAGAAAAAGACATGAAGAATTCAGAAGATTGGAAATTGAGAGAACACAAAGAGTGGATGCACCTGTGTCATTGCAGACGATTTTGAGCCATGTCATCCAGGGCCTCTAACCATCGGTTGCTATTATCTCGCGGATTCTAACCAGGTAGTCTACACCTACCAATATGACTCAGTCCAGTTGTCAGTGACTTCATGTATTTATGCCATGTTTTGTTCTGGACGCCCCTAGCTTTCCTCCAACCTACTCTTAAACCATTGAACATCACACGTCGAGGCAGCCGGTGGTTGGGTATACGTAACACGTGTCCCAGCCATCTCAACTGATGAAGTTTCAATACATCATCAGTTGATTTGCCATCCTTACCTAGCACCCGTTTCCTAACACCTGCATTACTTACTCGGTGGTTCCAGGATATACGAGCAATCTTTCGAAGACACCTATGATCAAATACTAGTAACTTACGAATATCCTCTACTCTTACCGGCCATGTTTCACTGCCATAAAGTAGGACGGAACTAACTGCTGCACAGCAAACACGTCCTTTGGTTGATAAACGGATATCTCGCCTACGCCATAAATGACACAAGTTGGCATAAGCTAGTTGAGCTTTCTGTATCCCTGCTGAGATTGCATCACACACCAGACTAGAAGGGCTGATGAGACTTCCAAGATAAGTGAAGCGGTCGACACGTTCGTCATTAGTTCGGGTGTCGATGCAACCCAATCCTGAAGCAACATTTTGCATTTCGAGGGAGAGAATTGCATGCCGAACATGCTTGCATTGTTGCTTACAGTGGTCAGAAGACTGCATATTGTCAGCGTCTTCACCAAATAGAACTATGTTATCGGAATATTCTAGGTCAAAAAGTGAATCTCCCGGTAGAAGTTCAACCCCTGGAAATGTAGACGAGGAAAGTGTTATCTCTAAAAGTACGTCGACCACAAAGTTGAACAGCCCTGACGAACACCACTTGAGGTAATCAATTCTGATGACAGTTCGCCATAAGCTCTCACTCGACCAGTTGTGTTCGAGTAGTGAGCCTTTACAAGGTTAATGTACTTCTTTGGTACTCCTTTCGGTGACAAACACTGCCACAGAACTTCACGATCAACAGAGTCAAATGCCGCCTTAAGGTCGTAAACGTACTTTTTTTTGCTAACTGAATTGAGTTATTGCATTCCAAATATATTCAGCATACCATTAGGTTGTAGAATGTACTGTGACTGTGTTTTCAGGGCTTTTAGATACTGATATATAAGAACTTTCGTTTTAGATGCTGAATTTTAAGTTTTTCCAAATAAATGAATAACATAAATAAATTTCCTAAAGTATTACACTTACATAATGTGATCACTTGGTAAATAACTATATAATAATCTGTTCATTTTTAGTTGAGGTAATGACTTGGCTTCTGAATGTTTTAATATTCATTTATTTAAATGTATTTTGTGTTTACAACTACAGTTTACTTTGATATTTTGGCTGGCTAACCAGAAAAGTACTCATCGTTCCTAACATTTCTCATCTAATAATTTTAATGTCAATAATAATAATAAGGAATATGAATCACTGGTTGACTTGATAATTTTCTTTTTCCTATTGTGTTTTACTGTTACAGGAAAGAAAGTTTCAACTTCTCATTTTAACAAGTTGCGAAAAGTCATGGATGAAGACCAAGTTATTGTTATCGTATGTTCTTATTTTGACGACTCATTCTTTATATCACTATTTCTAACCCGCTACCTAGGATGAACAAGATAGGCCGTTTGAGGAAGAACTTATTCGTAATCCACACAATGTTAAATCGTGGCTTAGATACATTAGTATGAAAGCGAAGTCACCCCCAAAAGTGGTTTATATGTTATATGAACGAGCTGTAAAACAGTTGCCTGGGAGGTAGGTAATGATGAGTTTAATATCTATGTTTTATGAACAGTTATAAATTATGGTATCGTTATCTACGTCTACGGCGTGTGCATTCACGTTCTCTTTGTCCTGGTAGTATTCTGCATGAAGAAACTAATAATGCCCATGAAAGGGCTCTTGTTACAATGCACAAGGTTTTGAAGGCTTTAATTTATTTACCCTTAATAATTTTCTTTCTAGATGCCTCGTATATGGATAGATTATTTAATGTTCCTAATGTCACAAGGATTGATTACTCGAACAAGACATGCTTTTGACAGGGCATTGAAAGCTTTACCAATTACCCAACATGATAGGATATGGAATTTGTATTTAAGATTTGCTGATAGACACGGTCATAAAATTAACGAGACCTGTGTACGAATCTACAGACGATATGTAAAGGTATATATGTGTGCAGAAATTTTTTTATATTCATAACGTTTTTATTAATTTAGTTTGCTCCAGATGATATGGAACGTTTTGTCAATTTTCTTATTCAACATGGAAATGCCAATGAAGCCGCAGTTGTCTTATCTGAAATAATTAATGATGATAGTTTTATGAGTCGTGAAGGGAAATCTAAATTCCAATTGTGGAACCAATTATGCAATCTTTTGGTTAAAAATCCTTTGAAGATTACATCGCTGAAAGCAGATCCTATTATTCGTCAAGGAATTCATCGTTATACTGACCAGGTGAATTTTTTAGTTTAACTATTCAAATTTGGTTATTTAGGTTGGTGTTTTATGGAATTCTTTGGCTGACTATCATATACGTTGTGAAAATCTTTCACGGGCCAGAGATGTTTATGCAGAAGCATTGAATAGCGTTTCAACAGTTCGTGATTTCACTCAAGTTTTTGATGCCTATGCGGAATTTGAAGAATCAATGGCAAAGGCAAAGATGGCTGCTTTGGAACAATCTGATGTTACAGAAGATGGTGAGATATTAATTATAGTTTGAAATTTGTTTCTCTATTCTTTCCTTTTCATGGCTTAATAATTATATGAGAAATACAGTGACATTTCCATATATGTTCAGTGAATTACACTACTAAGCAGTTAGTTATTAGACAGTATGGGTACTTAATAACGTGAACAATATTTCCCCTAGAGCTTTTTGTAAATGGATGTACTCTGGTCAATCTATGTACGTTATTCAGTCAGTTCGGAGCACTTGAAGTTACTACACTCAGTTACAATCAACGTAAGACGTGACATTAATATCTGGGTTATCAACCTTTTCCCAATCTTTTTAAAGTGCGTTTTTGAAATTGATTAATTGACTACTATCAACTATAGGTACGCTCTGTTATTAAATTTAATACATTTACAATTGTTTGCTTTATTCATTTTCTCTTCTTGTAACGAATTTTATTCTTCTCAGATGAGTTGGATGTCGAATTGTATCTAGCACGTCTTGAATCTCTCATGGATCGTCGTCCTTTACTCTTAAATAGTGTGTTGTTACGTCAAAATCCTCATAACGTAGCGGATTGGTTGAAACGTGTTGAATTATTGAAAAGTCAAGGAGCACGTGAACAGATTGCAGCATTCATGGAGGGCATTACATCGGTTGATCCAGGTGAGTAGCAATTAGTCATGCTGTAATACAGCTACAAAAATATCGTTGTAAGCACTTTTAGTGAGGAATTTTTAGTTTACACCCTAATCTTATTGTTTAGTTGATTTTACCCAATTAATCATTACTAAGCATACATTCAAATTACGTCTTGTTGTGATGCATCTACTTAGTACAGGTTTCGTGTACTCAACTTTTAATAGCATGTTATCTGGTAAAGTTAGTAATGTTATCTAGTCTCCTAAACCCTAGGTATATGTTGCCAACTTTTAATTCTGTTAGCTACTAGCTAAATATATCAGTGATTTAATTAAACATCCATCACTCAACGTTTACAGTTACATAGCGGAAAAACTAACTTATTTTATATAAGATCCTAATGTCCCATTTAAGAATCCAATACTAGTCAAACATTTTTAAAAATTTCTTCATATAGTTTACCTTTATACAACCTTGTTGCATAAAGGTATGGTAAATGAGTGAAATCTAATCTGCTATAACATGCATACATACCGTTTTGTGAAGATGTATACATCATTTTGTCGGCTTCACAGAAAATATTGGTCTTGGGTTCGAATCTCGCAGGGGGCGAGGTCGTGGATGCGCAATTCTTAGGAGTCGCACAATAGGACGAAACGGCCGTCCAGTGCTTCCAGGTTTTCCATGGTGGTTTAGCTTCGACACTGAAATGAATAAATATTTGTTTAATGGTTAGATCACTCAAATAAATGGGAATTGTTATACATGATACGTCTAGTAGATTGAACGGAATTAGTCCCATACTTTCTTAGTTTCTTTTTTGTTCAACGGATCTTCACGTTGGCTTCATATATTTTCATGATCACCAATTAACACGAGTACATTACATGCCTCCTTCTGTTATGTCATTAAAAATAGTCTCGACTCAACTTTCACCATTGGTTAGAAAAATACCAAGACTTATTGTTATAAATCTACATGTGTACAATATTTGTTTTTGTAAAAATACTGTACATTAATTAAAATTTACTGTTTTAAAGCTAAGGCAACAGCAGGTCGTCCATCATCATTATGGACTGGTCTGTCACGTTTATATGAAGAACATGGTCAGTTGAATGATGCACGAGTGGTACTTGAAAAAGCAACTGGTGTTGCTTTTATGCATGTTGAAGATTTAGCAGCTGTATGGTGTGAATGGGCTGAAATGGAAATGCGTCATGAGTAAGTCCCAAAATTATCAACTGTGTTCTCTTTTTTTCCTTCCTTATATTGTATTTCCTTGATATATGATCCAAATCCTATTCAATGAAACTAAAAATACTGTTTTGCTTAGACTATAGGAATTGGATTTTATCAATAGTACGTAAATTTGCTGATTTTGTCAATTTATTTACTTAAACACATAAACATTGGTACGATAAAGCACCAAATAGATATGTGGCACATAAATCATTCGATTTGTGTAAGGGTTGGAATACTGCCCGGGTGTCCATACTGAAACGGGGGATTTTCTTAGGGGGCCACACCCCGAGCCTTTGACCTAAAGGTCTAATCCACAAGGCAGTGGAGCAACGTCAGGAGATGCAATCCTATGGTTCATATGCCATTTGTTTCCTTATGATCCTGAAGCCCATGTGTACCATTGGTTTGGAATTGTGGTTTTTCAACTCCCCTAGTTGGACTCTCCATGTCCACCAACCCGGTTAAAGGGCCGGACATTCGTTATGATTTTTGTTTTATTTAGAACAACCATGGACACTGTTACTATTTGGACTTTGTGGACCTTTTTTACTTTATAATTCCTGCTCTTGGTATATAAACAGTGGAGGTTTGGACTTCATTTTAATAATTTCTTTTCAAGCTATCGGATGGCATCACTACTAATCATCATACATACGATGTTGTAACTCGAGCGGAGTACATGATCCTGTACAAAAGTTTTCAATAACGCTGTAAAACCACATTTCAAATAAGCCCAAAAATTCTACTGGAATATTTATTCAGTTACAAAAATGTATTATATCTCAGAAGTCTTAGCTAGCTCTCGAAGTTGTCATAAACGTATGTCTGAATGCGTTCACCTCTTTTACTACAATATTAAGTCATGTTCATTGTAGAGCTTGGCACAAATGTGATTTGACTCAAATTGCTATGACAAAATGAATGACAACGGGGTCCGAAATCAATGCAGTAATAATGCCAATGAGAGATATGTATGAACTCTGGAATGCTAGAGGACTATTAAGCGTGGATGCTTTTGCATTACTGTGACCGATTCTGAACTAATGTTAATCAACGTTTTCAAATATAAATTATTATTCTATGAATACCTTAATAATAATATCAGTCAGTCAGTAACAACGTAGAACTTCGTACGTACGTACATCAGTTCGACTTGCCATACCAGTTATCTTGTATGAAATAAAGAGATCACAATGTGAAATATTTGGTAGTAATATATTTCTCAGGAACGTATTGAGTATATACCACTCAGGAAGAAAGCAAATGTAGCGTATACGTATCACTTGGTATGTTGTATGTAGATTAATCCAACAATCAAAATTGTAGGGTAAGAGAAGTAAATTAACAGTCAACTGTGCGGTGTTTTCTTCGGATTAGCAGACTAATCAATCAGTATGTGAATTATTACATAAGTTCATACAAATACTTAATAGATAGTAGATGAGGGAATATACACGAACAAAATTTAACAAATAATCATTTGAACAAACACAAAATAATTAACAGAATCTAAATTATGATATACTTGTTTACCAGGCCATTTACTTGTTTAAACAAGGATAGATTTACCCTCAAATACCCTGGTACGGCTGAGAGTGGGAAGAGTTCGCTCTCCTTCTACAAATGCCATCACATGGCCACGCGTATATAGCCTCTACCAGGGAAGTCCTACTCACTGCCTTCTGGTGGCGGGGGTGTTGTTTACGAAATTGAGAGGACGAAAAGCGGATGTCCAGCGCTTTAACCGGGTTGGTGGACATGGAGAGTCCACCTAGGGGAGTTGAAAAACCACAATTCCAAACCCATGGTGCACATGGGCTCCAGTGTCTTGAAGGAACAAATGGAGTATGAACCAATTGTTGGTCACCGGCTACCATGTGACTGCATCTCCTTACAATGCTCCACTGCCTTTTGGATCGGACCTTCAAGTCGAAGGCTCGGGGTATGGCTCCCTAAGAAAACCACCTGCTTCGGTTTGGACACCCGGGCAGTATCACAGCCCTCACACATATCAAATGAGATTTGTGTGGCGCATATGTATTTGGTGCCTCCTTGTACCAATATCTATGTGTTAAAATAAATAAGTACGTAGAGTAATATAAGGATGCTACAATCTCAGCTAGGGTAGGCTATGATTAAGTATACATAATTCATGACCATAATCACTTTAAATGACGAAGAGCTTTAAAGTTTTACCATCAGTCAAATTGTCATTTCTTGTCTAATATCGTACACCTAATTTCATCTTTAATCTCATGGTATTTAAAACGTTTATTATATTCATTTTTACTACTTATTACATATGTTATTCATAGTAGTATTAATCAAACCAATGATTATTATCTCTTTTCCCCTTTAAAAATAAGTCAACCTGAAGCAGCACTTCGTTTGTTAGGGAAAGCTACTACTGCACCATCACGTAAAGTCGATTATTATGATCGTTCAGAACCTGTTCAAGCACGACTCCATAAATCTTTACGTCTTTGGTCGTTGTATACGGATTTAGAAGAAAGTTTTGGTACATTTGAAACAACAAAGGTAAATACTGACTATTTCTATATAATACAAAGTATCTGACTAAAATAACTAGTATGTTAGTTTACTTATAACAACTGTAAATTTAAGTACCGATTTAAAGAATGCAATCAATAGAGATAAGTAGCCTAGAACTTTTTGTCTCAAGATGAGTCTTTTTAGCTTGGTTAGTTTAAACATTTAGTATTCTTGTATGAACCTCAACCAGAAATTCTGCCAGTCTCTACAAGACTCGATTTAGCTGGCAAAGATTTTAATAGACCACCGTTATTTTATAGGTTGACCTCCATCAGTGCTGCTGTTTTGTTATCTCACTTGTATGCTATCCTTATTAGTAGCTGTCGATAGTCAATGATGGCTGAATATTGTAATGAAGTTAAAGCAAGTTGAGATGTTCTAGGTATATACTTTTATAAAGTAATTTTGGACAACTTATTCATCGAATATACTTCAAGAGTCTTATGATTTACAATGTTTGGCCCTTTGTGGTAAAGAAAAATAACTTGTAACAGTATCTTGTTGTTATCTTAACAACACCTTTCGCGTGATCTTTTTATATACCGGTAGTATTTTGTAGAAAATTAGTTCACAACTAACTGACTGAGGTAGTATTCAGTTCTTTGGTACTCTTGGAGTTATTCACTAGTTATCTTTAACAATGAATACAATTTAACTTATTTATCAGGTACAGATTAGTGTGCTTGGTGTTGAGCTACACTATGAAGGTGATGGCTAGGGATGCTATCCATGTGATTAAAACGAAAATAGATCGAGCTGAGTTTGGTCCTGTTGCTCGGAGACTAAAAGTCATACGCCTTAATAACTATACTATCGTTTCGAAAAGATGAATACACCAAGTACATGGCTTCGCGTCATACTATACGTATATTCGAAGTCTATTGGTGGTATTATTCGGTTGATTAAACAATAAGAAATGTCTGAGTTTCATCTAACTCTATAATTATAATAGTTGTGTATATTCCAACGAATGATTTACGTTACATGATTGTATCCACAGTTCTTATGATTTCGTTTGTTTATTTGTCCTAAAAACCCATTTTTACCTACCTTATAAGTTAATGTTTCTAAAAAAACTGATTTAACTATTCTTATACATTTGTTCCAATATAAGCTAAGCTTATGTTAAAATCGTCATTCTGAATTTTATCCAAATGTAATAAAGAACATCGTTCCAGTTGATCTGACTTGGATTATTCTGTTGTTGAGATTTTTATCGAGTTTTGATAAATTTGAATTGGCATAGTAACCAAGTTGATCATGCGTTAGTGTGTAAAGTGATGATTACTGGGTCCGAATCCCGCAATGGACATCAACCCTGGGATACTAATAAATCTAGCTGACGAGTCCCAAATAAGTCGAAACGCTTAACTTGGATTCTGTTACCAGCCAAATTCTGTCTATTCCATATTATCCGAGTTGGATTACACAAATAGGAAACATTAGATATTGTGAAATATATATGCTTGTTTGCAATTGATTAGTCATTGAATGGTGACCAGTGTTATTTATTTCAACTCCGTCTTAGCACTAATCGAATCTTATCGGTCAAATTGCAATTCGACCACTAGTTTAAGTGACTCGGGATTACATCCATTATGTTGAGATATAAGTTGTTGATTGGAGGTAGTCGTCAGAAAATCCTGAACTTAGGCTTCATGCCATTCAGCACTCGTCATCTAGGTAAACCTGTAATCTTGAGGGAACTGATGCTCCCTGGAGATTTCGGACTTTATACACATAAAGAATGCAAAAAGGCGTGAAACCGAGGTCCGGGGTTTTTCATCGACTATATCCAATCAACGCCTTAAAAAAACATTTTTGTTTTCTACAACAAATGAAACCTGTTTTTTTATATGAAGATTATTCAATTAGCATAATCATTGTTTAATTGTTCTATTTATTGTAATACTCATAGGCTGCCTATGATCGAATGATTGATTTACGTATAGCAACTCCTCAAATTATTATGAATTATGCATTATTCCTGGAAGAATTAAATTATTTTGAAGATGCTTTTAAAGTTAGTTGAAAATATTCATAGTGATTATGTGTTTCACTTTTTTTCCCCATATTGTGTATATCTATGATTAGTCTGATTGGTATATTGTTCCACAATAGTTAAATAGTGTTCTTCTAAATTGTGTATACTTGGTTATTATTGATACTATTGTTGACTGATTGATGTATATATCAGTCATGATGGAGATCAACTGTAGCCTAAATAACTGAGTCATAATATCTTAGGCTGTGAAACTGATCGAAATGGATTCCAATCACACGGACTGTACTGATTTCTTTGAAATTGTGGTTACCTCTTGCTACAAACGAATGCTAGCTAACATGGAACCTACGTGAAACAAGTCTTTCTACGGATTGCTTCAAACAAACCAACATACTTGAGTATGTTTAGTTTGATGCGTAAAACTGTAATGAATTTGCTTAATTCGGTAAATAACATATAACCCATCTAGCATAGATACAAACTTTGTATGTGAACTCCAATTTAAACTACATTTTTCGGTGTTTGAGAGTTTGTGTCTTACTTATCGGTTTTCTGAAATGAATTAGTTGAAGCGAGAAAGATTGTAGTTTCCTATTTACTTAGTTAAATGTTGAGGGGTTTATAACTTCTAACATATTGGTATACTGTCACTAGTGATCAAGTATTCTTGTTTTGCATACATATCTACTAGATACTGATACTATTTGACTTTATAATTCGTGGCAGGTGAAATGGTTTATGAAGTCGAACTGTTAAACTATGTTTGCATAACAAATTTACTTGATAATTTAATGATTAAGGCATTGAACTTAAGATAACTTGGTCATAGTTTTGAAGCCTTATTCATCAATTTTTTTAATGTGGATAGTTGAATACTTTGATTAGTTATAAAATTAAACCATCTCTGTTGCATAATACATCTTCATAGTTGATTTTTTTGTTCAGTAAGAATGTTTAAATAATATTATATCTCTCGCTGTCCTTCAGGTTGAGCTTCTTTGTACTTCCAGCACTTGAGTTTAATCCCATTTAAAAATTTTTTACTGATTAGACAACATTATAGAAACGGCAAAAGCATTTCTTCCTACTTCAAATGGTAGGTTGAACGATGAATGTAAGCAATAATGGTAAGTGCTTGTCTACTGTTAAAGTGCTGTTATGGGTATGAAAGTGCTTGTTACGTCCCGGTTGCCCACAGCGTTAAATGGTACTTGATGGAGCTGAAAAATCGGGTTAGGGGGTAGTTTTTGGTGATTTGAGAGCATAAATACAATGTCCCAAGGTCGGCTACTTGAAGCCGGTCACACACGGCTTTTTTGTCAATAGCTATAGATGTGTTAGTTCTATACTTTTAAAACCTTACCACCGGAGACGGACACTCGTGGGGCAAAGTGAAATGCTCTATTTTCAGGGTTGACCTTTTGTAACTTCTTCCCTCTGAAATGGGGAGAAAATATTGCTTCGAGTGCCGGTTATCTGAGAGAAATCTCATTGCCGTCACACTACTGTATAGTTTGTAATGTAACCTTCCCCTTGAACCACGAGTTCGCTACTTATAGGCTTACCGCTCTCCAACCAGCATGGCTAATATGTTAAGGCTCAAAGAAATATGCCTTTCAGCCAATATACCCTGGCTGATTCACGACGACTTGGAAAACTGACTACCGTGTCATCATAGTAACTACGTTATCAGTAATTCTTAAAATGATTTCAATCTACGATGAAAAATACCTTTGAACCATTTATACAAACTTTCTACCTTAATCATAACCGTATAGTCAATTATGGCTCCCAAATGCTTTCACATGGCCACGCGTATATAGCCTCTGCCAGGGAAGTCCTACTCACTGCCTTCTCATGGCGGGGGTGTTGTTTACGAAAATGAGAGGACGAAAAGCGAATGTCCGGCGCTTTAACCGGATTCCAAACCAACGGTGCACATGGGCTCCAGTATCCTGTCGGAACAAATGGCGTATGAACCAATCGTTGGTCACCGGCTACCATGTGACTGCATCTCCTTACGATGCTCCACTGCCTTCTGGATCAGACCTTCAGGTCGAAGGCTTCGAGTGTGGTCTCCTAAGAAAACCACCTGCTTCGGTTTGGGCACCCGGGCAGTATCACAGCCCTCACATATATCGAATGAGATTTGTGTGGTGCATATGTATTTGGTGCCTCCTTGTACCAATATCTGTGTCAAAATAAATAAATAAAATAGGACGAAATATATGTCCTAAATTTTTCATTGTTAGCATGCAATCCATCTATTTAACTTATGTTTTGTTATATTTTATATATGCAAACAATGTTTGTTTTCCTTATACATGTTTTTGTTTTCTTAAAGGCATATGAAAAAGGTGTTGCATTATTTCGTTGGCCAAATGTTTACGATATATGGGCTACTTATTTGTCTAAGTTTATTGAACGTTACGTAAGTTTTTTGCATTAGTACATCAATATAATGTAAAAAGTATTTGCTGTGTTGAGTAGATATATATTAACAACTAAAGAATTAGTTAAAGCCAAGGATAAACTGTCTCATTTCAGTGTGCAACTTCTTTGTAGTGTTCACACTTTAATCGTCATATTAAACAACAACTAACTAGGATCTTTTGTAAAGGGAGGGGTTATAATGCTTTGTCTAGTTGATATAAAAATTACTGTGGAAAATCATCTTGATATCCTCAGAAGATTATAATAACATGTGTATTAAAATGAAAGGTCTTTGTTATGTAGAAAGACTAATTAGGGTAATATCACTGAAGATAACTATGCCTAAATAAAACATTAACAGTACAAATTAAAAATAATTAGGCTAATGATTAGTAGACAATAATTTTGAGGGCAGAGAAATATGTAACAACAACAATCCTGGAGTCAAATGGATGAGTATAAAACCAAATGTCCTGGTACGGCCGAGAGTGAGGAGAGTCTGTCCTCCCTCTCCAAATGCTCCCATATGACCACGTGTATACAGCCACTGACAGGAATTCTCTATTTACTGCCTTCTCGCGGCACCGGTGTTGTTTACGGAATTGAGAGAATGAAAAGTGAATGTTCAAGTTGGTCTATATATTGAGGGTGCACCTAGCGGAGTTGGAAAACACAGACTCCAAAACATTGGTGCCCATGCGCTCTAGTGTCCTGAAGTAACCAATGGCGTATGAACCAATTGTTGGTCACCGACTACCGTGTAACTGCATCTCCTGACATTGCTTTACTACCTTGTGCATTAGACCTTTGGGTCAAATGCTCTGAGTGTATCTCCCTAAGAAAACCACCTGCTTCGGTCTGGGTACCCGGGCAGTATCATAGCCCACACACAAATCAAGTAAATTGTGTAGCGCATATTTATTCGGTTCCCCTTTGTACCAATATCTATATGTTCAAATAATAATAAAATAAACACATTTATCTTCAAAAAGAAACTTAGCTTTCATAGTTTGATATTAATTATATGCTTGTACTGAAAAGTTCTGTTCTCTTCTTAAGAATTACTCACTTATTAGTTCTATTGTAGTGAAGAAGAACACGGGTGGGGACAATCGATTGTATTTAGCACAAAAACTACAGACTATCTCAATAAAATGTGAATACCATAAAGTCAATCGTCAATTTGCAAAATATCATTCCATCATATCAAACTGTACTGTTCCCGTTGCAAACACTAATCCATTGTCTCCCATTCCATTGTACATGCGTTTTCTTACAATTCCATTGTGCTCTTGCTCTTCCTTTCTTGATCTTCGCTATCTTCTGCTGCCGGACATTACGTCGTTTTAACGCACGTCATATACTACTTATATGAATATAAGTAGCTCACACCACACTATCACAAGTGAACTGTACTTGAAAACAATTTTACTCGTGCAATACTTATCTCTAACTACCTTTCTATTTCTATCATTACTACACTATAAAAAAGATTTAGAATAGGTTAGAAAAACAGGGCTATATACAACTAAAATTAAGAAATAATATCAATCTATAAGGATATTCATTATATTGTGCTAAGATCCAGAATTTGTGCTTAACTTTTATAAGATCATTGTAGGCTATGATTAGTAACTTTTGTTAACATTTTTTTGCTTCGATCAGTGTTTTCCTAAAGCTGTTCACTCCTTGTGCTGATCTAATGCTCTACAATATTTGCTTTAGATTCTACATTGTGTATGACATTCAGTCAGTCATGAACAACGTAGAGCTACGTACATATATACATCGGTTCATGTTGACATAACTCATTACAATAAGATAAACAGTGAATTCACAGAAGCAGTTACTTCAATGGTAGTAAAAAAAAGATTTCATATAAAGATATGATACCAGGCGAAAGAATTAGTTCGTAGAAAGAAAGATATAAAGCAATTTTAATCTCATGGTTTAAGGGAACACAACGAGTCTATATTACTTATGCGAGGGTGATCGATTCTGAGTCATGTCACTTAGAGTCTCCAACCATTCGTTACGATAGTTACATGGACTCCAACAAAGTAGTGTACATTTACTAATATGACTCAAACAAGAAGTTAGTCTATGACACTGACTTCCTGACACTTTTAAGTATGCAAAAAGGATGACAGAATTCTTATTGATAAACATTTTTTTATTGTTTATTTATTGATGTTAATTACTGGTAATAACTCTAAATCATTGTATTTATCATCACTATATATAGGGTGGAAATAAATTGGAACGTGCTCGTGATTTATTTGAACAATGTTTAGAGAAATGTCCACCAAAATATGCTAAAGGTATGAAAGAGAACACTAAATTTCATCCATACTACTATTATGGCCTATATTTCCATTCATTATCGATTTCAATAACCTTCCAAGGTGTTGGGTTACACTACATTACACTACACTGGATATGCTCATTTCAGATAGTTACGTATTCCTTCAGATAATCGATTTCAAATCTTTAATGAAAATTACCCTCCATTATGCACATTAAATTGACAAAACATGTCCATGTATGCTAGATATCATACAATAAGCCAATTTAGTATCGGTCAATGCGTATCGGAAGTATCCATCAACGTGATTAGGAAATAAACCAAAATGAATGAATACACGGGAGATTCACCAATGACTATTATTATTTGTGATGAATAAATTAGGAAATGGATGAGCATTTTGGCAAAATTTTAAAATTAGGCATAAACACAAGTATAGGTACTATTGTGGTGGGATAGACGGTTTCCATTCCCATTCATCGGTACCTACTACTTGTTAGTATTTAAATCCCAGTGGAAGAATTTTACACGTTACATGCACATCTGAAATACACAGGTCAGGGGAACCATTTACTCCAAAGCACATGTGTAGTCGTGAATCCAGTCCCCTTAATAGTTTCTGTTTTTATGTAGATATACGTCGTGTATATACCCGAAAGACACAGATCCAACCGATCTGACTCTCATAGGATATACATAGGCGCAGATACTCTGCACGCTGAAAGTGGAAGTCACCAAGCTTCATCACGTGGCAAGCGCTAACTTGTAATCCTGGAGGAAAACGGAAAAAAGAAAGGCCTAAGAACGCACTGTATCGGAGATTGGAAGCAGACATCAAAAGGATGGATAGCAACTGGAAAGGATTGCCCAAGACAGAGTTTAATGTATAATACTGGTGGCCGGCCTATGCTCCTACACGACGGGTAACAGGCTTGTAAGTAAGTGTTGTACATCGTTGGATAAACTTGGATGGATCCGATCTTACCATAAAGTCATAGATAAGACGGAATTCTTTTGGATTTTTTCATTAGTAACCGGTAATATTATGTTCAAGTGAAATGTTGTATCTATGGTTATAATTCTGTCTGATGATTGTTTTTTAAAAAAAATGCATTAATTTATCTATGGATGTATGTTTTTCAGCGTTACATTTATTGTATGCACGACTTGAAGAACAACATGGACTTGCACGTCGTGCTATTCGTATTTATGAACGAGCTACAGAAGCTGTTCTTCCAGAAGAAAGATTTGAGGTGAATCTTTTTTTGATGAAACTATCACATTATCTTGTAATTTACTGGATTACGAATTGATTTTAATAAATTTTATCAATAATTTTCATTACAAATTGATGTTAAATAGGTCATGGAAGACTAATTAATAGTCAAAATAATTCAATCAATTTCATTTTGGAACTTTCTAATCACGTCTATCTATGGTTTCACAAAAGATTTGATTACTTATCTACAAGTACTTGCAACTGTAATATCAAGGTCAAAGTTTAAGTGCATACTTAAACTGCACTTTACTTGGGTTTTTCTTCTGGTACCGGCGTCGTTTCACTAACAATCACAAAATATATGTGACTGAAATCTGATTATGTGAACCTTTGTGCTTGGTTACTGAGTAACTAATCGGATTCTAGATGAGATTTTAATGCGAAAGCAGGAACTATAATATCAACCATTTCTGCAAGAAGTAAGACAGTTTCCACTGACAGCTGTAGATTGCAATCATGCTGTATTGTGAATTGAATGAAGTTAGAAATATAAACTATTAAATTCCGACA
Organism: Schistosoma intercalatum; assembly: GCA_944470365.2. Taxonomy (NCBI): domain Eukaryota; kingdom Metazoa; phylum Platyhelminthes; class Trematoda; order Strigeidida; family Schistosomatidae; genus Schistosoma; species Schistosoma intercalatum. Next base: position 20,054,054 of record OX103728.1, read on the forward strand.
CTGTGTTTTAAATTTTCATATCGTAGACGACACTGGTTTCAATTCCGAATTGGTTCGGTTGTTTACTCACTGCTGTGTAGTTTCACACCATTGTTTTAAGTGGTTCCTCAGTTAGTGGTAGTTTATATTAAAAAGTATCTCTTCTAATCCAAGCATTCCCTGACAGTTGTAACATAATTTTCGTATTATTCTTTTGAAAATTCTTTACAGATGTTCAATATCTATATTCAACGTATTGCCGATCTTCATGGTGTTACGCATACACGTTCAGCGTATGAACAAGCAATAGAACGTTTACCTGAAGAACATTCGCGTAAAATGTGTTTAAGATTTGCTGATCTTGAAAGAAAATTAGGTGAAATCGATCGTGCACGAGCTGTTTATGCTTATTGTGCACAAATGTGTGATCCTCGAGTAAAAACAGTGCAAAATATTTATATGATTAACATACTACTGATTAGTTAATGAATTAATGATCTATTTCTTGATTATAAGGACTGTGTTACTTTTTGTTGATATAGTTAACAATCTGAAAAGTCTACATGTGCCTAACTACAATTCTTCTTAATGAAACTACCAAGCGATTGTGAAACTGACATAATAATGTTTTCGATTGATGCCTAAATGAATGTATGCCATTCTAAACCTTAACTTCTTAAAACATTTGATATATGTATTGTTTAAATTCACATATTTATTTCTGCAAAATTACGTACTTTCATGAACCACTATCTGTGAACTAGTCAAATGTATTTGAAAGTTTCAGATGATTGAAGTTTGAAGTGTAAGCGACTTCATTCATGGTGTTATATCCCTAAAGTAACGTTGGCATCGTGTAAATAGGTCTTATTGTGTAGCAGAATGTGAAGATAAATAAGTAATGAGACAATAATATCCGTTTACAAGTAGATTCAGTTCCTGGAAGACTGAACGAAAATAATTACAAAACTTGTTAAACTTATATTTTCCGGATCTTGTAATGAACATATGTATATGAGTATTCTATGATAGAAACTCTTTACAGATGAATCAGTTCTGTGTAAACCATTTAATGATACAGTGATTGTATCACTTTGCTTTAGTCAATACTATCCACAATGATACTTTAAGAGGATGACTGTATACTTTGGATAGACGTTCTCTGACCTCTTCTACCACGTTTCTCATAATTATTTCCCTCATTTTTCTTCATATAGACCGAAACACAATTTTGGCAAATATGGAAAGAATTTGAAGTAACACATGGTAATGAAGATACTCTACGTGAAATGTTACGAATTCGACGTAGTGTACAAGCAACTTATAATACACGTGTTAGTTTTGTTGCAAGTCAATTACAATTGAATGAAGAAAATCCAACAACAAATGGTGAATAATTTGTTTTTTCTTTCTATTTCATGATACTTCATAATGGATTTGTCTTATCCTCGATTCATTCAGTAGTACATCATATACATTGGTTTTTATTAGAAGTGGATTTTTTTTAGAGATTTTGGTAATTTTATAATTGACTTCATGAGTCAATTATAGCCTAGACCACCATGGAAAGCCTGGAAACACTGGACGGCTGGGACTGTTCAGTAGTGCGCATCCACAATAGAATTGGTTGCAGTTAGACGTTAACATCTTTAGATGCCGGCTTAGTGGTCTAGACGTTAAGCGTTCGTGCAAGAGACCGATAGTTCCTGGGTTCAAATCCCACGAGCGGAATCGTAGATGAGCACTGCTGAGGAGTCCTATACTAAAAAGAAATGGTCGTCCAGTGCTTCCAGGTTTTCCTTGGTGGTCTAGCTTGAATTGACTTATGAACTATAAAAGTAATATTGGTTTTTGCTAAGTTCATTCAGAACAGTGTGATTGATGGTTGAATAGTTGTACTTATCTAATCCTAAGTTATAATTAAATTCTTTCGATGAAGATATAAAATATCTATACTAGTTCAATTAAAATAACATTTCTTATATTTTGCTTTGATTGTTGGTTATTAGAAGCGATTAGAAACAAGCTAAAGGGCATTTATCAGTTTATCTTGTCTAAAATTTTAAAGTGGAAAAGAAAATAGTGCTCTTTTTAAGATGTTGAAATGCGTATCATTCGTAGATGGTGTAGTGAATGAGAACACAAGTGGCAGGGGGGGACTAATCGAATGTATTTGAACAAAAACTTACAGAACATCTTAGTAAATATCTGAGACCCAACCATACAGTAAATTCTTCATTTGTATAATATCAATCAATTGTTTCAAACTTGACTATTCCTTTTGTAAATTGTGAATCAACCATCTCAGAATTCATTGTTCTTTCGTTGTCGCACCAATCATTCTCTGTTCTTATTCTGTTTCCTTCATTCTTCTTAACCTTCTTCTACTAGACATATGACTTTTGATTAATAATATATACTACTTATATTTGTCGACATGAGCAGCACACACCACGATATTACTATTACAAAGCTTCTTCTTATTTACCTTCATCTACTTAAAATCAAATTCTACTTTCGTTATAATCGTATTTGTTATCATACAGAGCATTTCTTAGATCTTTAGATAGTCTAATAAAGTCTACTAGTTTTGTAAACTTGACACATTCATCTAATATTCTAATAGCATAATTTATATCCTATAATTTCAGAATGCAAACTTTAGCTTACTTGGATATTTTCACTATTTGTATATAATGAATATGAGTTTATTTTACTAATCCAGATTAAGATAATACTATATGCATAAATACTTCATTTCCTCAAATGCCCTGATACGTCCAAGAGCAGGAAGAGTCAGCTCTTTCGCTTCAAATGTTGTCACGTAGACACGCATATACAACCACTGACAGGGAAGTCCTACTCACTGCCTTCTCGCGGTACCGGTGTTGTATATGAAATTGAGAGGACAAAACGCAAATGTCGAGCGCTCAAACTGGGTTGGTGGATATGGAGGACCCACGTAGGGGAGTTGCAAAACCACAATTCCAAACCAATGGTACACATGGCCTCTAGTATCGTGAAGGAACAAATGGCGTATGAACCATTTATTGGTCACTTGCTACCGTGGGGCTGCATCTCCCTACGTTGCTTCACTGACCTGTAGATCAGACCTTTATGTCGAAGGCTCCGAGTGTGGCTTCTTTAGAAAACCACATGGTTCGGTCTGGGCACCTGGGCAGTATCACAGCACTTACATAAATCGAATGATTTATGTGGTGCATATCTAATTGGTGTCCTCTTGTACCAATGTTTATGTGTTTAAATAATATTAATAATTCAATTAATTCATTTTTCTACTTACAATATTTTAAATGATGGAGAAGATTTGTGGCTTAGGTGTGATGATTTAAATAGAGCTTTGTTCTATAAGCTGGATGGTTGGTCGTGGAGCTTTTTTTTACCTGATCTTTATACCGGTGACATTGTTCAGAAGAACAACGAAAGCACCATGATCAAACCCTTTAGCTCAGAGAACAAAACTCCATCTAAAATGACTCTATAATATATGTATATGTTTGTGGAATATTTCAATTCATGGTTTGGATTATTTTTTCTGGTAAGCGTTTTTTTAGCGAGTTAGTTTTCTACGGGATGGGGACGCTAACCCCATGCCCAGCCCTCCTCCTTTACCCGGGCTTGGAACCGGCAGCAACCCTATAAGAGCTACAGGCGGAGTTATTTCAATTCATGAATTAACCTAATTTTTTTCTGTATTGAAATATTAAAAAATTAATGTTCAACTTGTTAGATTTCGTGGAATAAATAAACTGGAAATATGAAATCATCAAATATCTTGGAAATACTGTGCCACTGTCTTATTGTTATACTGAATAAAACCGTTAATAATAATAATAAAGTATGTCACGGATACTGTTATAATTTCACAATTGATTGATCACTGGGTGGTGATCAATGTCATGCGTGTCTAGTCCTTATTAGTGCAGATCGAATGCAATCGATAATGTTGCAATGTGGCCACCAGTCTAGGTGACTCGACACTTGGATAGCTCAGTGGTAACGTCTTTGACTGTGAAGCTGGGTGACACGATATCGAATCCGCCAGGGAGCACCAGTTCCCTCAAGATTACAGGTACACCTTACCGACGAGTGCCAAGTATCACGAAACCCAAGTTCACGGTTTCCAGTCGACTACCTCCAACCACCATCTACTCTCAACTGTTATAACTTGTGGCTTTGTGCCCTATTAATGTATAACGTAGTGATACGGCCAAATAGCGATCAGTGACTTATCAACTGGGCCAATGAACCCGTACGAGCAGTTTAGAGTCCTTATCGGTCCTTCTTCCTGCCTAACCCTACCTATTAGAGTCCAGAACACCAATCTCAGGCTGTGTGATATGAATCATGTATTTTAAACATACCGCGTTTATATACCAATCAAACAGACCACATCACACCATATAATAAGGAACAACATTTGTATAAGAATTAACCAGAAGTAGCTGTGAATGTGGGAGATAGTAATAGATAGACGAGACATAACTCAAGTATGGTAAATCGTATAATAATATAGTTTATAGATCAAAATAAAGCTTATAATAAGAAAAACATGAATATTAACAGGTTAGTTACGTAACAATCAATCAAGAAATAGATTCCCACAGTTACTATTCATTATTCTCATCAGGATAATAACAGATAAATAAACCGTATACTTTACACTTTTCATCATTTTTCGTTGTACTTCCACTACACTATATTATTGTACTATTCTTTCGGAGTAGATACTGCATTGTTTTGTAGCTGTTGATGAACTAATGTAGTGTGTGCTACTTATATTGGCATAAGTAGTAGGTGATGTTAGTCGTGAACAGAAGGTCTGACAGCACAGAGACACACACAGAGAGGATCAAACAATAAAGAATGGAAACCGGATGCAATTTGTATGAAAATGCACGAATTGAGTGAATCTTCTCTGTTGTTATTAGAATCTATTCAAATCCATCTTCTTAAGGATAATCATTATTCTATTCAACTAGTATCATATAATTCATATCGGTTATGATCATCTTGACAGAATTCCTTAACTATTGACTTTCATTCCAATGTCATTATTCTTTTTTTTTCTTTTTTTAATAATCAATCAATATTTGTGTGTGTTTAGCACCAAAAGATGAAATGCAAAAATTAGATAAATCACAAACAGAAATCAATATTATAAGTACCAAAAGTAGTTTAACTAGTGGTCGTCCTATGGTACAATTTCAATCCGCTGGTATAAAACAATTAGGTTTAATCAATGAAAAAGATGATAAACAAAAAAAAGCTAGTGCTAATATTGAAGAGATTGATATCAATGTTGATGAAGGAGAAGATGAAGAAGAAGAGGAGGATGTCGATGATGATGATTCAATGGGAGAACAAGAATTAAAAGAAACATTAAATAAAGATAATATTGAATGTAGAGTATCTAATAAACGACGAAGAAAAGTTCATTCAGACGGTAAGTTCGTTATTGAAATCAATTGTTGAATATTTGTGTTAATTTATTAGAAGTGATTGCAGAGAAATGATTGATCTCATGCTAGTTGACACTCCTCATTAACATGTATATATATATATATACGGAATCTCGGTAGAATTCATGCTCTAATCACAAGATTCCACGTCTTATTTCACTCATTATCTCTTAGATAAAGGAACTTGCTACTGATGGACGGAATTTCATGCATGAACTGTGTTGTTTATTTTTTATCTGAATTGAAGGTTTCATGTCTACTGTTTCCAACTGCTTATTTATTTCTCCATTACAATAATAGGAATTAATGAAAGAGACGGTTGGAAGAAAGTTAGGGGTGGTCAAACCAAAGCGTGGCATCAGTCATTGAAGTGACTAAATTCTAGTCTGAACTATGTTGGGAGATGCAGACTACTTGGTTGGGGTCCGCGTGACATGGCTCAGAATCGATCACAATGGTGTAGATGTATATAATCTCTGTCTTCCGTTAACCTATGGGATTAAAATTGTTTTATATCTTTCTTTCTACCAACTAATTCTTTCTTCCTGTATTATATGCGATCTTTCTTTTGTATATTACCACCATTGACTTAACTAATCCTATGAATCCGGTGTTCATCTTGTTGTGCTAGCTAATGAGGTATGGCAACTTGGATCGATGCAAAAATGTGCCTCGTCCTACGTTGTAGCTGACTCAATGAATTAATGAATAGATTTTTATGTTTATTTACCAACAAATATTTGCTATGTTTGAAACGATTACGAGTTCGCCTAGTCTCAGAACAGAAAAAAAGTCTCTGTGACTAATGACCAAGAAGCTACCTATTCTGATGCGTCTCAGCCCCGCTAAATAGAGAGTAAAGTCCAGGTTCGAAATGCGGAAGCCAGAAGCACAAATCAAATGTATACATATACAGCATAAAATTGTCCTTCGGATGTGTTATAAAATCACATACTAAAAGATACAACAAACCAAACGCATTTAAGATCCTCCCAAGTGAGTAATACAACATGAAGGTGAAAATGAGCGTTTTTTTGGCATGAAAACAAGGGAATTCAAATGTTTAAAATAAAATTACAAAAATAAAATAGTTGTCAAGTGAGTTCTCCGGCGGGATCTAACATTCTCAACAATATTCAAACAAAATTAACATGTTGTTGTTATATTCATTCATTCATGGCTGAAAATCGTTTGCAATGGCGCAGGTGCATCCACTCTTTGTGTTCTCCCAAATTTTAATCTCCTGATTCCTCCTTGTCTTTTTTCTCTTCGCAAATTTATTTCACTGGATTATACTCTTTAAATAACATCTCCAAACCCTAATCTTCCCGTACTACCTCTACCACTACAGGATTTGAATCGACCACTGCATCTCTGTACTAATGTGATATGGCAACTCGAACTGATGTACGTACATACGAAGTTCTATGTTGTTACTGACTGACTGACTGTTATATTCATTATCTAAAAAAGAAAAAAGATTTACTATTTATTTATTTATCATACTATACATTTAGATATTGATATTGAAAATCAACCTGTTCCATTGGCGGTATTTGGTAGTTTAAAGAAGGTCGATGATGATGATGAAGATAGTTGATAATTGACATCATGTATACATTATTCTTTTATTATTATTACACTATTGTTTGTGTACAGTAGTTTATCATTCTGAAATGAGATTTCTTTTGAGAAAAAAAAGAAAAAAACTGTGCGTGTGTGTGTATGTGTCTGTATATGCGACCATTGTACATTGAATATATTGTGTATATTGACTTTCCAATGTTCATTATTCACTATAATAATGTGTATTACATTCATTTCAAATAGAAATATTATTCTTTTGTTTTGTTGTTTAAATAAATGAATTTCTATGCATATTACTGAATATTTTGCATAGAGTAATTAGTACATTCTTAAATGGAATCAATATCTGATATATTAAGATAATGTTGTAGGTCATGAATATAATGAATGAATACAAGCATTTGATTGTATATAGAATTAATTTATGGTTAGCGTTTCTTTTTAGCAAGTTATTTTTCTACGGGATGGGGTCGCTAACTCCATACCCAACCCTCCTTCTTTACCCGAGCTTGGAGTCGGTAGTAGCCCTAGATAGGCTCCAGGCGGAGTTAGGGATAGGACACACGTTGAGCAAAGCACTCAACTGCGTCACACGGCAAAGCCCTCACATGAAATCCTCAAGGTCAAAGGAAAAGTGGAAGATCAAAGAACACATTACGTCGAGAAATGGAGACAGACATGAGGAAAATTCGATAGAACTGGAAAGGAATGCCCAGGACAGAGAAGAGTGGTCGGTGGCCTATGCTACACTGGGGGTAACAGACGTAAGTAAGTAAGAATTAATCTCATCATGAAATAACATTGAAAAGAAAGAGAATTGAAAAACTGCTTCGTTTTGCTATGTTCGTTACTTGATTAACACAGAATACCGTAATATAACTACAGCACTCAAACGTATGAAAACCTACAGTCGCAAAAAAGTCAGAATACAGAAGAAAGCTGGAGAAGTGTTTGTTCGGTAAGAATCAAAATGTACGGGAAATCGTGCGTATTTATAGGTATTAGCGTTTGTTATAAAAACGTCACAATTCCGTCAACCCATTAAGAGGCATGTAATGCTAATGTCTAATGGTAACATGCTACGTTGATATCATAGAAAGCTCCATCACGTTATGATTAGATGGGAACTCTTCGACTTTGTTGTAGTTTTCGGAAGCCGTCTAAACACCTTTTAGTTCAACGTTCGTCAATGTGATAAATGAAATTCTAACATCTTGATAGCTATGAGTTAACCAAGTAGAACAAAGATAACTCCGTATATACTTAGATTGAATTGTAAAGTGTAGTGGTAGATAACTTGTATGCTGTTATTAAGATGATGATAATTAATCCTTGAAATGCCCAGAATCAATAACCGAAATTGTAAATTTAAAATGGTTCTTAACCTAAGCGACAAAACATACCTTCTGTTTAGGCGATTTGTATGTTAAAATACTTAGAATACCATCCGAACTCTTGATATATGGAAATGACGTTTCTTTTTTTGATTGATTATTTGAACCAAGACTGTTATTTCACACTCATTTTATCGCCATTTATAGTTAGTTGTCTGGTAAATATTCAAAGTTTCCTGGTTGTCTGATAAGTCGCCCAAGGTCGTCAGGATATTGTGCATCTATCAGACAGGGGTTTTTATGAATTTTATAGTAATTTAATAGTTGAATTCATGAGTCATTTAAAGCTGCTTCAACATGAAAAACCTGGAAGTATTGGACGGCTGTTTCGTCCTAATTTGGGTTTCCTCAGTAATGCGTATCCACGATTCTGCTCTTGGGATTCGAACTTGTCATACTTTTACCGAATAATGTACTAAATATATGAAAGTCAGAAGCTTTAAGTAAATTTATGCTACTTAGTTGATTTCTACATACCCATCTGATCAGTTTTATGTAAAGTGTAAAACTCGAAAATTTTAAATACACGACGTTGTAGATGAGCTTCTTTGTGCATGTTTCAGCAAATACATATCGTTTATTATTAAAGGCGGTTATATTTGATCACGGTGTGTTGATTATATGATGTTATGACATTAAAACTATTTCACTGGTGTTGTTGACTGGTCGAAATATCAACTAGAGTTGTCATTCTTAATTTGACAAAGTAGCTCTTTTTTCAAATATAGAAGTACACTTCTGATACTTATCAAACTCAAATAATAATTGAAAGAAGACTAATAGACTAGTGAGATTTCTTGCTGAACAGTGATAATGCTGATGACTTAGATTTGTATTGTATGGGTGAGACGAAATAGTTACTGGTTAATATTCTAGACAGAGTGGTAGATAGTCTCACAGATATTTGATGTACCATATATGTTCCCCTACTCCTTATATTTACTTTAATGTTGGTTAACATACGTACTAGTCAGAGGTATTGCATGTTCTTCATTGGAGTTGTGTGGGCTCCTGATATATTAAACCTGGCTGGTATCTAGTATATAACTAGTGAGCCGTACAGGTAGATAAATTGTTCGTCCCAAGTACTTTAGTATGCTTAGTGACTATGTTTAAAACGGATCTACGTTCCTTTATCTAGTTAAAGTGGATTTTTCATCAATAAAATGAATAGTCTGCAATCCTTATAACAACAGTAAAATGATCTAATTGAATTGTTGGTCAAGAATATGTCGACATCTTCAATGATCTTTATATCCAGTTGGACTACGACTTTGGATACCATTACAAATTCGATAAGTAAATTTATGTTTAATCGAGGTGGAATTACTTTTGATGCATGGTTTAAGCATCATGAGGATTCGTTTATGAATGATTGTAAAAATTGGGATGAAATCAGAGAACAGATTATTGCGAAAACCTAAGGTTTCTGAACATTAAAAGTTTCGTAATTTTTATTCTTACGGAGAAGCCATGTGACCTAACCGTCTCGGAAACAGTAGTGCCTGACACGTATATTTGAGGAACGATCATCAATTTTTGTGTATGGGTTACGACCAACGGACATCAGAACACATATTTCAGAGAGGAACGATGTAGATCCCAGTATCACTGTACAAACAACGTTGGGGGGATGGGTGATTTGAAGCACGACACACATTTGATAGAGAGTAACTGTGCACATGAAGGAGTTGATGTGTTGCGAAAGTCTTTCATGTGTGTGGTAAAATTAAGCAAAAAACTGCTGACTTTCAGCATGAGTTTCGTAAGGAAAATCTCACGTAATTCTAATGTTGTTCTAGCCATACAGGGTACTCAACTCTCGATGAACAGAAAACACGTAACTGTTTACTTTAATGGAAACCGGTTAAGCTGCAAGTAGATACAGGATTCTGTATAACAATAGTTTCTAGAAAGACTTCGATAAAACTTAGCTGACCAAAATTTCAACCTACGTCTTATAATGATAATGTTAAGTTACTGTTATAGTATAAACTGGACACTTAATCGTAGAAACACAATGAAAAGCAGCTGATTGAAAAGCAATATTTGTTCACCGTTTTGTTTCTTAGTGTGAATAATTTCCTTACATATAATTTATTAAAAAATGTCTTTGCACGTACACCCAAATTGGTGTAGACAGTTGATGATAACATGTTATTTGTGAAACAGAAATAAGCTAGTTTAGCAACGGAGTGTTCTCATTTAAGTGAAAGTCTTTATTCTGTTATTAATGGGGCTAGCAATTTTATTATTGGGGAAGAAGTTCGACGAATATATATAAATACGTTAAGAAGAATAATTATTTGTCGTACAATATTGTTTGATCTTTACAGTCGAGTGTGAATTGCTGGATTAGTAGGCCAACTTTTTGACATCACGTTTAAAGATAAGTAAGCAGAAACAACGGTAGTCAAGTTGGTGCATACTTTTCTGACGAAAAATATCTCAAGCTCACACCTTCCGAGCATGATCTACAATAGTTTTCTTTTAGCCAGTTAATCACTGTTTACGAAATCTTTGACACAATACCATTACCTACTTGTTAACTTTCCTACTGACAACTAATTGGAGATTCCCTATAATTACTTTCCCAGAATCTACATGATGGACTGCCGTTTAGTTAGACAACTATTGAAAACTAGAAAGAGCTACATAGCAATATGAGGTTATGGATAATTACGTACTACCAACAAGAGAGAACAGTCTATTCACTGCTTTCTGGTTTTCAATATAGCTGTCTAACTAAAACCAATCCATGATGTATTACACTATGAAAGTTTAACACTCCCAATAAATCTTTCACACGAATACGTATTCTTTTAGTTGATTAATCTAGGTGAAAGTATAGAAACGAAATGTATTTCCTTTTTTTACATTTTATAGAAAAATATACATCAGAATGACACATATATTTGGGCTTATTTCTTCCTGGTCCACCAGGGTGCTTGGTACCTGAGTGGTTGCGCCACAGGATTGAGCTGTACTATTCAGATTGTAGCGTTAAAGCCAATACGATGCCTGGTTCTCCTGTTAAACAGGATTGAGCTGTAATGTTTGGGTTGTCACGTGAAAGCCCGGATGGTGTCTGGTTCTTCCTGGAAACCAATGTAAAATTACCCTGGCCCACAGTCAGTCAGTCAGTAACAACGTAGAACTTCGTACGTACGTACATCAGTTCGAGTTGCCACACCACATTAGCACAGAGATGCACTTGTCGATTCAAATCCCGTAGTGGTAGAGGTAGCAAGAGTATAAGCAGTAATCGGGAAGATTAGGGTTTGGAGATGTTATTTAAAGAGTATAATCCAGTGAAGTAAATTTGGAAAGAGGAAAAAAGGGACATGAAGAATTCAGAAGATTAGAATTTGGGAGAACACAAAGAGTGGATGCACCTGCGCCATTGCAAACGATTTTCAGCCATGTCATTCAGGGTCTCTAACCATCGGTTGCTATCATCTCGCGGTCCCCAACCAGGTAGTCTACACCTACCAACATGACTCAGTTCACTTGTCAGTGACTTCATGGACTTGTGCCATGTTTTGGTTTGGCCGCCCCTAGCTTTCTTTCAACCTACTCCTATACCACTGAACATAGCACGTCGAGGCAGTCGGTCGTTGGGCATACGTAACACGTGTCCCTGGTCCACAAGAGTATATTATATAACAGTGGGTCCCAAATGTCCTGGTACGGCCGAGAGTGGGGTGAGTCAGGTCTCCCTATCCAAATGCTCTCATATGGCCACGCGTATTTAGCTTCTGCCAGGGAAGTCCTACTCATTGCCTTCTCGTGGCGGGGGTGTTGTTTACGAAATCGACAGTACGAAAAGCGAATGTCTGGAGCTTTAACCAGGTTGGTAGACAAGTAGGGTCCACCTAGAGGAGTTGGAAAACCCTGATTCCAAACCAATGGTGCACATGGGCTCCAGTATCCTGAAGGAACAAATGGCGTGTGAGCTAATAGTTGGTCACCAGCTACCGTGGGACTGCATCTTTTGACGTTGCTCCACTGCATTGTTGATCACACCTTTATGTCGAAGGCTCCGGGTGTGGCTCCCTAAGAAAATAACCTGCTTCAGCTTGGACACTGGCAGTATCACAGCTCACACACAAATCAGGTGACCGATTTCTCACTGATGAGGCTTCCAAATCTGACTGTGCATAATCGATTGCTTTTTGGGATCTCATCAATTGCCCCCAAATGCCCTGGTATGGCCGAGAGTGGGGAGAGTCCGCTCTCCCTCTCCGGATGCTCTCACATGGCCATGCGCATATAACCTCTTCCAGGGAAGTCTTACTCACTGCCTTCTCGCGGCATCAGTGTTGTTTACGGAAATGAGGGGACGAGAAGTGAATGTCCGGCGCTTTAACCGGATTCCAAACCAATGGTGCACATGGGCTCCAGTATCCTGAAGGAACAAATGGCGTATGAACCAATCGTTGGTCACCGACTACCATGGGACTGCATCTCCTCACGATGCCTCACTGCCCTGTGGGTCAGACCTTTGGGTCAAAGGCTCGGGGAGTGGCCCCCTAAGAAAACCACCTGTTTTGGTCTGGGCACCCGGGCAGTATCACAGCCCACATACAAAAGTGTGGCGCATATATATTTGATGCTCTCTTGTACCAATATTTATGTCTTCAAATAAATAAATAAATAAAAACAGAGATCACAATGAATATTCAAAGTTCAATAACAAGTATAGTGATATTAATGATGCATAGAATGATTATGTAATAAAGAAATTAAAGAATGAATGGTACAATTGCTTTTCGATTTTTTGGAAAATCTGTAAATTCAAGACGATACGCTTTCAATTTATTAATAGCCCATACACTCATTTGACGAAATCCACAAATAGTAAATATAAGAGCTAGAATAAATGAGAAAATTAACAATTTAAAGTGTTTGGGGATTCTTCAACAACAACAAAAATATTTTGATATGTAGAATGATTAAACCATGTTAGTAACTAAACAAAGTGTACAATAATTGTGTATTCACTGATGACTAAGGTTTGATCCAAAGGTTTCGGATGTCTTGATATCATGAAGACTCCGTCGAACTATATCGATTGGAACATTTATTCTTTCAAGTCTTACTATACCAGGTAGGTCAGCTGGATGATAGTATGATTAAAAACAACAAACTCAATCCAGGAACAAATTTGTATTCCTAATTGTACAAGGGCGAGATGGAAGTAACTTGCGTTCATGAGAAAATCAGTATCAATAGGGATGTTACCTTCCCATAACAGAAAGGGTTATAAAAGGTCGAATCTGAAATTAGAACATATCCTCATGTCCTACAGATTTCCACCGCCCACAGAATGGCCTTTCGGAGTACGAGGTTAAGATATTTTAAAATTATTCACAGAGAGACTGACCGATCCTAAGCACCTGTTATTTTTGAACTGTGACCACTTAGTCAGACCATCAAGCATATCGGTACCCTATTTTCCTCTTCAAGTCCTTGGAATCTTGAAGAGAAACGGGAAAAAGGAAGGCCGAAGAACACACTGCGTCGGGAATTGGAAGCAGATATGAAAAGGATCAATAGCAACTAGAAAGGCTTGCCCAAGACAGAGTCTGATGGAGAATACTGGTCGAAGGCCTACGCTCCTCCATGAGGAGTAACAGGCGTAAGCAAGTAACTTAAAACACATCATCAAATACATTTGGAAATATAAAATAAATCTGATTGACTAACATTATATTGAGAGTCAAAAAATTAGCAACTGACCTGGTAATGTTTGTGTCATAATAGTAAAACCAATCCATGATATAATTTCATAAGTGTAATTAGGACATGCCACTAAATTAAACATCCGAGTACATAACCAACCATCCATTGGATAAGGTATCTGTCGAACTTTTGAACCAGCTGGTCGAAGTCGTTTAAATGCTAAATGACATGAAAAGTTTCCCCATTCGCCAATCTACAGTACGATAAAATGTACACAAATGTGATTAACATCATAAGCACAAATGTATACAGTTGAACACTAAACTAATGATGCAACACTAAAAGCTCCATTTGAAATGTTTCAAACTAACTTATTTACAAGACAGTTAAAGAAGTGACACACTCTAAGTGTGAAGGCTAATGACGCTAATCGGTTGCATAAACCAAAGTAGGTGGAGCACAGTTTGAAGCTGGAACTTAGTGACCACAAATCGAACGTTTAGGGAAAAAAACAATTATTTAGTGGTTTCACGAGCTGAAAATCGTAGTCGTCCTCGGTTACAAATCTGTCAAGTTCATTTTGGAAACCCTTTGAACGTCATTGTTCGACAGATTAAGGCACAACAAGTTGGATCTTTAGACAAATGATTAAATAACACTAATTTATACAGCTAATGTTATTATGCTTTCTGTTCAGTTCTTATTACTATATACACATTTATGCCCACTGATAGCTTATTGGTTAAAACAGTAGGGTTACAATGATGCAATTTGAAGTTTGATCCCCGTAACAGCTTCACTAACTCTTATACTGAAACTCTGTGGCCTGAAACTGAGTAAATGGAACTGTATTTGATAATGCGGCAACATGGTGGACGAATTTTTAGCTTTATAAGTGAAACTGCGATAAAACTGGTTTTTAGTTCCTGAAAGATTAAGATAATGTATTTCTTTTTCGATAGTTTAATAAGGAGACGAAGATTATCAGGACTATGTGGAATATTAGCGTAATACATTTCGAACAATCTGATCACACATATACTTGTTAAGAGCATTTATATTTGAAGAATAAAAAGTCAACTAGACTAGAAACGGAGGGTAAGAGGAAACAGGGATAATAAAGAAAATTCTGTGGAAACAATTTGATACCTTATCACTCTGGATAATAAGTCAATATTACTAGGGTAGGTTTAAGGTGGGAACAAACTCTTTTTGAATACCAACAAAGGTTTGAATTTTCGTATGCCTAAGGCTTCAATAAACTTTAGTATACGCACTTTTACATTTCTGTACAACACAAAATCAACGGTGATGTATTATGGGAGCTCCACTGGTTAATAGATGTTTTAGGTGAACCAGTCAAGGTATATGATAATTCTGAAAAAACAAATAACGTATAAACATATTCTTGCTCACCGACTATTATGGGACCGCAGCTCCTAACGTTGCTATAGTGTTTTGTGAATTAAACCTCTAGGTCAAAGGCCTCCTAGGAAATCCACCTGTTTGAGTTTGAGCAATCTGACAGTATCCTAGTCCACACACAAATCGAATGTTTACGACGGAAAAAATTAATCTCGCTTCAATTAGCATTCTCACCAATTATACTCACAAATATTTGGTAATATTCGTTCTTATTTCATATTGAACCACTTGACTACTCCTTTTTATTCTCATTATGTGTATTCTTTTTTATCATTTTTTTTAACAACAGCTCACCTACGATGGAAATTCCGTCCTACCCAAACGATCTCAAGTGACTGACTGTTCGAAAGTTAAATGCTACCACCGAATACAAAGTTTGAGACAGCGTTTCTGGAACTACGTATGCCATCCAAACTGGTTACTTTTAGCGTTCAAACACTAATGAAAATTGAATAACAGATAGCATTGGGTATGTCGTACTTGAAGACAATAACCTCTAGTCTGAGCCATGTTGGTCGATGCAGACTACTTGGTTGGGGTCCGCGTGACTATCGTAACCAATGGTTGGAGACTCTTGGTGACATAGCGCAGAATCGATCACAATGGCGTAGGTGTATACATTCTCTGTCTTCCCTTAAACTAAGAGATTAAAATCGCTTCATATTTTATTTCTACTAACTAATTCTTTCTTCCTATACTATATCCTGATATGCAATGTTTCTCCTATATATTACCACCTTTGACCTAACCACTCCTATGAATCCGCTGTTCATCTAGCTATGCTAATGCGGTATGGCAACCTGGACCGACGCATATACGTGCCTGGTCCTACGTTGTAGCTGACTGACTGACTGGGTATGTCGTTAGATAGTTTTAACATCAACGACCGCTGTCTACCTGAGAACCGTATTTAGGAACCTAGTTTGTTTCACGTCCGTTTATTCGCGGATCCTGTGACAACTTCGTCTAGGTTTGCTTGGATTGGTGTGGCACTAGGCATTAGACCTGAGGCAGGACTAATTGAAGAATTATTTTATTTTCAACAACTAGATATTGATACAAGGAGGCACCAAATGCATATGCGCCACACAAATCTCATTCGATATGTGTAAGAGCTGCGATACTGCCCGGGTGCCCAAACCGAAGCAGGTGGTTTTCTTAGGAGGCCACTCTCCTAGCCTTCGACCTGAAGATCTGATCCATAAGGCAGTGGAGCATCGTAAGGAGATGCAGTCGCATGGTAGCCGGTGACTAACAATTGGTTCATACGCCATTTGTTCCCGCAAGATACTGGAGCCCGCGTACACCCATTGGTTTGGAATCCGGTTAAAGCGCCGGACATTCGCTTCTCGTCCCCTCATTTCGTAAACAACACTGATGCCGCGAGAAGGCAGTGAGTAGGACTTCCCTGGAAGAGGTTATATGCGCATGGCCATGTGAGAGCATTCGGAGAGGGAGAGCGGACTCTCCCCACTCTCGGCCATACCAGGGCATTTGGGGGCAATTGATGAGATCCCAAAAAGCAATCGATTATGCACAGTCAGATTTGGAAGCCTCATCAGTGAGAAATCGGTCACCTGATTTGTGTGTGAGCTGTGATACTGCCAGTGTCCAAGCTGAAGCAGGTTATTTTCTTAGGGAGCCACACCCGGAGCCTTCGACATAAAGGTGTGATCAACAATGCAGTGGAGCAACGTCAAAAGATGCAGTCCCACGGTAGCCGGTGACCAACTATTAGCTCATACGCCATTTGTTCCTTCAGGATACTGGAGCCCATGTGCACCATTGGTTTGGAATCAGGGTTTTCCAACTCCTCTAGGTGGACCCTACTTGTCTACCAACCTGGTTAAAGCTCCAGACATTCGCTTTTCGTACTGTTGATTTCGTAAACAACACCCCCGCCACGAGAAGGCAATGAGTAGGACTTCCCTGGCAGAAGCTAAATACGCGTGGCCATGTGAGAGCATTTGGAGAGCTGACTCTCCCCTCCCTCAGCCGTACCAGGACAAAAACTGGAAGCCCTGAACGTCCGTTTCTTTCTAGCATAAGACTCCCCAGCAGTGCGCACCCAGTGTCCAATTCGCGGGACTCGAATAGTGGGGTTAGGCAGGGTTGCCCAATCTCACCATTCCTTTTCAACTTTGCCATCGATGACATTCTGGAAACAGCTCTGATGAATGTAAGTAATGGCGGTGTGGATCTGTTGCCTGGAGAAAGACTTCTCGACCTTGAGTATGCGGACGATATTGTCTTACTGTGCGATAATGCCCAAGGCATGCAATCCGCACTTAATCAGTTGGTAATCAGTGTCCGTAGGTATGGTATGTGCTTTGCACCTTCCAAGTGCAAAGTACTTCTACAAGACTGGCAGGATTCTAATCCTGTACTCACCCTGGACGGTGAGCAGATAGACGTAGTCGAGAAGTTCGTGTATCTGGGTAGCTGCATAAGTGCTGGTGGGGGTGTGAGTGATGAGATCAATGCACGTATAGTGAAAGCCAGAGCGGCTTATGCCAATCTGGGCCATCTTTGGCGCCTTCGTGATGTTAGTCTGGCTGTAAAAGGTCGGATCTACAACGCGTCGGTGAGAGCAGTTTTGCTCTATGCTTGTGAAACCTGGCCTCTCCGAGTTGAGGACGTTAGACGACTCTCTGTGTTCGATCATCGCTGTCTCCGAAGGATTGCTGACATTCAGTGGCAACACCATGTCAGTAATGCAGAGGTTCGGCATCGTGTGTTCGGGCACAGAGATGATAATTCATTTGGTGTCACCATCTTGAAACACCGACTTCGGTGGCTTGGACATGTTCTCCGAATGTCGTCCCAGAGAATTCCACGTCGTGCATTATTTGCCGACTCTGGCACTGGTTGGAAGAAGCGGAGAGGTGGTCAGTGCATGACATGGTGTCGTGGTATGAAAGAAAGCTGCAAAGGACTGGCTTGTGTCGGTCCTTCACGACTCCCTGGTTGGGGTCCGAGAGATGATGCTACACAGTGGCTAGAGACGTTATCAGATATGGCTCAGAATAGAAGCCAGTGGTGATCCTGCTGTAACCTTCTTTTACTTTCTTTATAAAAAGTGGTTGTCTCCCTTACCTGAAAGACTTCTTCCGATTGTACCTTTGCGTTCCCTGTTTACTAACACATTACCTTACACCAATCTCTTCGTTATTGTTCTCTCTTTTTTTTGTGCTCCTTAGCTTCTTTTTTTTTCTTTCTTTGTATTCCTCTTCGAATATTCATTGTTCTGTGTGGCGCACATATATTGGCGCTCTCTTGTACCAATATTCATGTGTCCAAATAAATAAATAAATAACCTCGCGCGCGAACGCTTAACCTCTAGACCACTGAGCACGACTGATTACAACCCGGATATAATCAAGGACAGATTTTATCACGAGTTAAATGATCTACAGAAAGCGCCTGGAGATTAAAATTGCTTTGTACCTTTCTTTCTATCAAATAATTCTTTCTGTACTATATCCTTATATCCAATCTTTTTTCTTCATGCCTTACTACCATTGAAGTAACTGTTCTGTGAATTCGGTGTTCATTTTGCTGTAGTAATGAGGTATGGCAGCTTGGACCGATGCATATATGTGCCTGGTCCTACGTTGTAGTTGATTGACTGGTTCCTTCGTGGTATTAATCTGGCAGGAACAGGACCGAAGGATTCTAAAGAACGCACAACTTTGAGATAGAATTTCAAAAAAACTTCAAAAATGGAAAATGAGATTTTTTGCAATTAGTTGAATAATAATATGGTGTATGTAATCCCAAGATGAAAATACAGGAAACTTAAAAAGTTTTAGAGTTAAGGCTTCCTCACCACGATTGATACTGCTATTCTATTTCGATTCTACTTATATTCATTTGGTTAATTTTATCTCGGTATGTTAATGTGATATGGCAATTTGAACTAACGCATATTTATGCCACCTTATATCAATTACTACTGCCTGACTGATTGTTTACTATACAGTCTTTTAAAGAATACCCGATTTAAATCAATGTGAAAGTGGGTTAATAAGAATTTCTCAACAACAAACAAACAAAAACGGGACTTACCATGAAGAGAAAGAAGCCTATAACTATTTGTGTGTGACCAAAGGCTGTGAAACAAGAAGAAAACATTATTCAGAACAAAAATAGTTTTACTCATGATAAATATAAATAAGCTTTTGTGGTTATTACGACGAAACATGTATAACTTAAGTAATCACTTTTCGCAGATGAATATTTCGAAATTCGTCTGGATATACTTTGTAACGACTGACATCGGTAAACTACTTAATAATACTAATAGAGTCAAATTATCCGATTTGCCGTTGAATCCATTTGCGATCGCATTATGACGCACTTATTAGCATCTTTCAATTAACAATTATTTGTACCTGTAATTCTAAATATTTTATTATTTTATTTTAACACATAAACATTGGTACAAGGAGGCACCAAATACATCAGTCAGTCAGTCAACTACAACGTAGGACCAGGCACATATGTGCATCGGTCCAGGTTGCCATACCGCATCAGCACAACAAGATGAACACCGGATTCACAGCAGTGGTTAGGTCAAAGGTAGTAATATGTAAGAGAAAGATTGCATATAGAGATATAGTACAAGAAGAAAGAATTGGTTTTTAGAAAGAAAGATATGAAGCGATTTCAATCTCTTAGTTTAAGGGAAGACAGGGAGTGTATACACCGACGCCATTGTGATCGATTCTGCGCTATGTCACCAAGAGTCTCCAACCATTGGTTACGATAGTCACGCGGACCCCAACCAAGTAGTCTGCATCTACCAACACGGCTCAGACTAGAAGTTAGTGACTTCAAGCACTGATGCCACGTTTTGGTTTGGCCGCCCCTAACTTTCTTCCAACCATTTACAACACCGGTTAGCATTACACGTCGTGGTAGTCCGTGTTCAGGCATACGTAACACGTGGCCCAACCATCTCAGTCGATGAAGATTCATAAACTCATCAACTGATTTACCATCATTCCCTAATACCCTGTGTTTAACCTCACTATTACTTACCCGGTGATCCCAGCAGATGCCAGCAATATTTCTGAAGCATCTGTGGTCAAATAATAATAGCTTACGGGTATCTTCTACTCTTAATGGCCATGTTTCGCTACCGTGAAGTAAAACAGAACGGACTGCCACGCAGTATACCCGTCCTTTTATTGATAGACGGATATCTCGCCTTCGCCAAAGGTGACGTAAGTTGGCAAAAGCCAAACGAGCTTTTGGAATCCGTTCTGAGATTTCGTCAGACACCAACCCATTAGGTCTGATCAGACTTCCAAGATAAGTGAAGTTGTCGACGCGTTCGACTACCTACTTACTCCTTACTTTACTTATAATTACTTATGCTTGTTACTCCTGAAGCAACATTTTGCATTTCGAGGGAGAGAATCGCATCCCGAACATGCTTTCATTGTTGTTTAGAGTGGTCAGAAGACTCTGCATTTTGTCAGCGTCTTCACCAAATAAAACTATGTCATCTGCATATTCTAAGTCAACAAGTGAACCTCCTGGTAGAAGTTCAACCCCTGGAAATCTAGACGAGGAAAGTGTTATCTCTAAAAGTATGTCGACCACAAAGTTGAACAAGAATGGGGAGAGTGGACAGCCCTGACGAACACCACTTGAGGTAATCAATTCTGATGACAGTTCGCCATAAGCTCTCACTCTACCAGTTGTGTTCGAGTAGAGAGCCTTTATAAGGTTAATGTACTTCTTTGGTACTCCTTTCAGTGACAAACACTGCCATAGAACCTCACGATCAACAGAGTCGAATGCCGCCTTAAGGTCGAGAAATACTACCATTGTGGGGCGTCTGAATGTGTGTCTGTGTTCTAGAACCTGACGTAGTGTGAATATCTGATCTATACAACCACGTCCAGGTCGAAAACCGGCCTGGTTTTCTCTAATCTGCCCTCACGAGCTTTGTTTAGGCGTCGAAGTATTATTGAGGCTAATATTTTAGACACTATATTAGTCAAACTGATTCCTCTGTGATTGTCACAAGAGGACTTTTGTCCTTTCTTATAGACTGGCACAATCAGTGATTGAGACCAGTCAGATGGGATTACGTCCAGTTCCCAAATTCTACCTAAGACCTCGGTTAATCTCATTTCTAATGCTGGACCACCATCCTTAAAAATCTCAGGAGTAAACCTGTTATTGCCTGCTGCTCTCTGTCGTTTCAGATTTCCTATGGCTTTTTCAACTTCGTAAAGGGATGGAGGACCTACATTAACTTGCGATTCAGGTTGACTGGAGATCGTGGGAAACCGAAGTGTGGCTGAAGGCCAGTTGAACTGATCCCTAAAGTGTTCTGCCCATCGATCCAATCTCCTGGATTGAGAATGAATAATATGTCCATCTTTCTCTGAGATTGTTTCGCTAACGGTCGGGTTCCTAATACCGGTTTCCTTAACGAGTCTGAACAATTGTCTGCTATTACCTATTGCCGCTGCCTTTTCCATCTCTCTTGCTTTCGCTACCCACCACTGTTCACGATCATTGCGTAGACTTCTTGTCAGCGTGTGCTTAAGCTGACTCCGCTCTTCATTATGCTCAGAGCCAGGTGGAATGAGTTTCCGAGCATCTATCAGTGCGATAGATGCTGCTGAGATCCAGTGTTGCTCCCTAACCTTCTGGTTTATCTTATTAGCAGATATCACTGCTGTTTCCACAGCTTTTCGGATATCATTCCATGTTGCCTCGGAGTGGGCATCACATACATGGCTGCCTAACTGTTTTCCTAGTTGTTCCGGAAATATACTCTTAGCTTGACTATCATTAAGTAGGCCCCTAAGAGGTTTCCTTGCAGAGTCTTTCCTACGTCCAGTAAGACGCGAGCAGATACGCGCTCGCTCCAGAGCATGATCTGGATCTAAGCATGTGCTCCAGAATGAGCGACAGTCTTCTATCGAGCCCCTCCATCGGTGGCTGATAGCGATGTGATCTATTTGGGTCCAACGTTGGGACGAATTAGGGGGTCGCCATGTTAAAAGATGTTTTTCCTTATGCTTAAAGTTAGTATTTGCAAGGAACAGGCGGTTATCTGAGCATAGCTGCAACAGACGGTCGCCATTATCTGTTCTTTGAGCCACGACACCATAAGATCCACCTAGGTGTCTTTCCCTATCGCTTAGTTTACCTACTTGAGCATTAAAGTTACCGGCCACTAATACTACATCCGAGCGCTTAGCTTTTCGGAGAAGGTCGGAAAGCTTTCTGTAAAACCCATCTTTTACATCATCTGAGCTGCAGTCAGTGGGAGAATAGGCAGAAACGATGAAGAGGCAACGACGAGTGTCCCTATCTTTCCGGATTCTTACTGTTCCGTTCAGTCGGACCGCACAAACGGCTGTCTACTGGGATCCACTCTAAGAGAGCTAGTTCTGCCCTAGAACTCAATGCTATACCTACGTCGGCGAGGCTACGGGAAGCAGAATCACGGCTTCCAGATACACGAAGCGTAAATCGAGTCGGTTCTTTATTTTGGCATGGTGAGGTCAAATGAATGACGCCGCTCGGATCCTGTATGCGCGTTTCGGAGACGCAGCACACATCGATGGCGCGAGATTCTAAAGTCCTAGCTAAGGAAGCCTGCTGTCCTATTTGGCAAAGTGTTCGTACGTTAAAAGCTCCTACGTGTAGTTTGGAGCGTGGTTTCAGGAGACCAGGAATGGCGTTCCACGTACTCGAATCGTTTGCCCTAGCGGTGCGAGGTGATAAAGAGACGTGAGGAGGATTAACCATGGAGATAAGAGAGGTATTAGGAAGTGTAGGAAGGATTTGAATGTGACCAACTTGGTCTCGTGTGCTGTTACGGGTATGAGGGCTGATGTCACTTCCCGGCTGCCCACACCGTGGAAGGGTATTTCTTGAGGAACCTGAAAAGGAAATTGGATTAGTGTTGGTCTTGACGACCTGGGAGCGTGACCGCAGAGCCCAAGGGACAACTGCTCGAGGCCGGTCGCGCACGGCCTTTTTGTGGAAGGTTTTTGACGTGTTAGCTCCGTTCTTCAAAGGGCCTACCGCCGGAGACGGAAATCCGTGAGGTAAGGTGAGGTGTGACCCCACCCCTCCTTGTGGGAAGGCAGCATCGCTGTCATGCTGGATGTCCGAGGGAAACACCTTACTGCTGTCACACCCCTCTACAGTCAGCAGTACGACATCGCCCTCAGACCTTGAGTTGCTGCTTTTAGTCTTACCGTTCACCAATCGACCTGCCTGGCATGGCAGAACCTGCAGGAACATATGTTCCAGCCAATATAGCTCGGTTGTGTCATCACGATAGGCAAGCCCGACCACCGCGTCAAGGTAGCAGCTTCGATCGGTCAACCAAAGGACGTGTTTACTGCGCAGCAGTTCGTTCCGTCCTACTTTATGGCAGTGAAACATGGCCGGCAAGGGTAGAGGATATCCGTAGGCTACTAGTATTTGATCATAGGTGTCTTCGAAACATTGCTCGTATATCATGGGACCATCGAGTAAGTAACACAGTTGTTAGGAAACGGGTACTAGGTAAGGATGGCAAATCAATTGATGAAGTAGTGAGACTTCATCAGTTGAGATGGCTGGGACACGTTTTACATATGCCCAACGACCGACTGCCTCGACGTGCTATGTTCAGTGGTATGGGAGTAGGTTGAAAGAAAGCTAGGGGCGGCCAAACCAAAACATGGCACAAGTCCATGAAGTCACTGACAAGTGGACTGAGTCATGTTGGTAGGTGTAGACTACCTGGTTGGGGACCGCGAGATGATAGCAACCGATGGTTAGAGACCCTGAATGACATGGCTGAAAATCGTTTGCAATGGCGCAGGTGCATCCACTCTTTGTGTTCTCCCAAATTCTAATCTTCTGAATTCTTCATGTCCCTTTTTTCCTCTTTCCAAATTTACTTCACTGGATTATACTCTTTAAATAACATCTCCAAACCCTAATCTTCCCGATTACTGCTTATACTCTTGCTACTTCTGCCACTACGGGATTTGAATCGACAACTGCATCTCTGTGCTAATGTGGTGTGGCAACTCGAACTGATGTACGTACGTACGAAGTTCTATGTTGTGACTAACTGACTGCACCATTGGTTTGGGATCCGGTTAAAGAGCCGGACATTCGCTTTTCGTCCTCTCATCTCCGTAAACAACACCCCCGCCACGAGAAGGCACTGAGTAGGACTTCCCTGGCAGAGGCTATATACGCGTGGCCATGTGAGAGCATTTGGAGAGGGAGAGCGGACTCTCCACGCTCTCAGCCGTACCAGGGTATTTGGGGGCAATTCTAAATAAATCAGATGTACGTTTGTATCCCCTTAATCTCAACAGTTTCATTGGGTTTGGGATCCTTGGGTAAGATTTCAGGTAGTAAATCTGTCACATTCTTCGTATCTGACACCTTCATACTCAGTAACCATATATTTATAGTAAATGTGGGATGCACCATTACTTGATTAATTTTCAGGGTTTAGGAAAGTACATACTTTAGAAATATGAGTTTAGCTAGACGTATTTAATACAAAATGGTTAGAAACCTGATACTTATAATCTGTTTCATTTCGAAGATAGATACTACTTTTCAACAAATATGTGGTTTTGACACAGAATATTAAACGACCAACTTAAAACATACAGCAGTTCACCTACCTAATTAACATACAAACTGAAAAAAAACACTTGATCAACTGTTAATCAAACTTACTAGGTGGTGTGTATAAATGATGATTTGTAAAATAGCTTATGAACAAAGCGAATCCAAAATAATATGAACAATTGACGAACAGATTACGCAATGGCATTGTAGCATGAGAAAACCGATGGACAAACACGGTTTCCAGTAGACGTTTAATGTAGTGGCCAGACCAACAAGCTAAAGCAACTCTTCTTAAATAGAAGTCAGATGACATAGGAGGAAGCATGTTATTTTTTAAAGAAGGTTGTCGAAGAAGCCAAACGACTGCATATATGATTAGTGGTCCTGTGTACTCTAATAAAAACACCGTACGCCAACCAATTTGTGGTCCAATATCCCTTAAATATAAATTAACACACCCAGATTTGTCCGTGTTTTCAAACTCAGATATTCGTTTGTTATCATCTATTGACTTTCCACCTTTAAGAAATTGGACAAAAAAGTATTTTTAGTAGTAGGAAGCTTACAAGCATATTTGAAAAATCTCATAGGAATTACTATGCAGTCTCAAGAAAGGTATTCCGAAAAAAACTTGAACGAACATTTACGGTATGTAATAAAAATGAAAAGTTTTCAGCTACGTAGATTTAAATATATTTTGTTTGAAAACCTTGAATTATTTCCATCAAGAGCAGAGCTGAATTAATTCGTATCAGCAACCAGAAAGTCGATAGTGTTGGGATTAATTTATTTTGGTAGTCCATTTGCATTACTTTAATTGCAAAACCAGTTCTTTCGAATTTCGTCAATCAGTCAGTTAGCTACAAAGTAAGACCATGCACATATATGCATCGGTCCAAGTTGGTGGATACGGAGTCCACCTAGAGTTGGAAAACCACAATTCCAAACCAATGGTGTACATAGGCTCCAGCATCCTGAAGGAACAAATGGCGAATGAACCAATCGGTAGTCACCGGCTAGCATGGGACTGCACCTTCTTGTGTTGCTTCACTGCCTTGAGGATTAGACCTCCAGGTCAAAGGCTCAAGGTGTGGCCTCTAAGAAAACCACCTGCTTCGGTTTAGGCGCCCGGGCAGTATTCTAGCCCTCATACAAATCGAATGATTTATGCGGCGCATATCTATTTGTTGCCTTCTTGTACCTATATTTATGTTTAAATAAATAAATAAACGAGTGAAGTTGTCACAACTCATTAGAACAACAAGATGAACACCAAATTCATAGTAGTGAATTTAATGGTGATAATATATAAAAGGAAAGTTGCATATAAGGATATAGTACGGAAAGAAAGAATTAGATGGTAGAAAGAAAGATATGAAGCGATTTTAATCTCATAATTTAAGGGAAGACAGAAAGCGTATACAACTACGCCGTTGTGATGGACTCTGGGCCATCACCCAGAGTCTCCGACCATAGGTTACGATAGTCACGCAGACCCCAACCAAGTAGTCTGTATCTACCAACACGGCTCAGACCAAAAGTTATTGACTCCAAAGAGTGATGGCACGTTATGATTTGGCCGCCCTAGACTTTTTTCTTACCATTCCCAACACTAGTCAGCATTGCGCGTCGTGGTAATCGGTGTTCAAGCATAAGTAACATGTGGCCCAATTGTCTCAGTAGGTGAAGATTTACAACCTCATCAACCGATTTATAATCATTGCCTAATACCTTACATCTAACCTCACTATTACTTACCTGGTGATCCCAGCATATGCGAGCAATATTTCTCAGGCATCTGCGGTCCAATACTAGTAGTTAACAAATAACTTCTACTCTTAA
The DNA here is from genome assembly GCA_944470365.2 of Schistosoma intercalatum. Classification (NCBI taxonomy): domain Eukaryota; kingdom Metazoa; phylum Platyhelminthes; class Trematoda; order Strigeidida; family Schistosomatidae; genus Schistosoma; species Schistosoma intercalatum. Next base: position 20,081,073 of record OX103728.1, read on the forward strand.
TGGCCACGTTTCACAGCCGTAAAGTAGAACGGAACAAACCGCTGCGCACTATACTCGTTCCTTAATTGGCTTTGCCATAGGTGACACCATTTGGCAAAAGTCAAACGACCTTTTTCAAATCCGTGCTGAGATTTCACCAGAAACCAACCTATTGGGGCTGATCAGAAAAATAAGTGGAGTTGTCGATGCGTTCGACTACTTCACTCTCTATACTTAGTTCAGGTGTTAACGCAAGCCAGTCCTGAACCAACAATTTGCATTCAGAGGGGGGAGAGATGCATTCCAAACACCATGGGATTGTTACTCAGTGCTACCAAAAGACTCTGTATTTTATCAGCGTCTTAACAAACAGGACTATATCATTTGCACATTCTAAGTCGATAAGTGGACCTCCTTGTAGATCAATGCCAGGAAATTCAGTCGACGTGAGCGTAATTTCCAGCAGTAGGTCTATGATGAAATTGAACAAAAATGGAGATAGCTGACAGTCTTGCCGAATACCATTTAAGGTTGCGAAATCAGAAGACAGTTCGCCATATTCTCTGACTCGAATGGCAGTGTTCGTGTACAGCCCTCAAAAGGTTTGTGTACTTTTGAGGTACACCTTTCAATGACAGGGTTGGCTGGATAGTGGTCAGTGAAATTTCTTTATTAGCTGCATTGAAAAAGATGTAAGACAGAACTATGATGGCAGGTATTTTATGTCGCAAATGCTGTATTATGACTAGTTTGTTAGGAATAATGATGAAGAAATCACGTGATAAGTCGAATCGCTATCTAAAATAGGACAAATGAGATTATCGGTGGTATGACCTAATGGAGACTAAACTGCAAGTCAAGTATTGAATGATCACGAATATTGCCAACTAAATGGCCATGGATATAGGATACTCGGAAGACTAATTACGTTTCCTTCATCAGAAAATTGATGATAAAACAGAATAAGTGCCTTGGGAAACCAATTGAAAGTTTCTCATACACACTTTGTGTTCCAGAAACATCTGCTCACATTTATTGGTAAAAACTAATTGTGGTGAGGTACTGTTTACAATTGATTGTGGGATAGTCCCAAAACTTACGAGGATCAAGACGAATACTCTGTCGGATTAACTGAGGCTTTTTTTCTGAAACTTTGGTTAACCACAAAAAATGTGTTACTTTCCAGATAAATCCTATTTTTAAGGTCGAGAATCGTTGCATCACTTGAGACCTATGTATATAGTGCAAGATTGATTTTTAAAAGGAACGTACATTCTCCCATGTAAGAAGTAGTTTGTCAGTTTTACACTCCCGAACAAATACCTGACAGTAATTAAGAACTACAAATGCTTACTTTCATCCCTTATATGCAGATGGGAATTAAAATCCACAACACCACCAGGGGACCTCAAGCTTTCAAAACAACCCCCTAATATACAATGCAATACCAAACTTTGGTTAGTTGAAACACATTTGAAACTTATTGGCAGTTATATTCAACTAATTGCTTTCAAAAATCCAAATCAATCTTCAGATATTAGTATTAACAACATCAGGTCTGAAACCTGTGGCCATTCTTTGTGATAAGGTATTGCGAGTGAAGATGTCACATGTATTCAGTGGTTGACAACGCTTTAACCAGTAACACCTTCTAATATATCTCGTACCCACCAAGAGGAATCAAAAGACAGAATTGAGGAGATCAGAATTTGTATTTCAAGATTGCCAATATATCGGAATTGTCTGATCTATTCTGGCTAGCGATTGCAGTAGATGTTGAACACAGCGTTCCCACACGTGATCTGGTGCGGATGCACGAGCGAGCGCCTTCAGCTGGGTGAGTCCACTAAAACATTGTCGAAAACGCACAGAGCTATTTATTTTGGGGATTTATTTACCGCCACAGATCACTCCCCGCCTAGTGGGGTAGTGATGACCTTAAGACGTGGCCAGAGAGAAGTTTAAACCGAACGATTTTTGTCGTTGGTAAACACTCTTATGATAGTTTGCTAGGTCTAGTAGAATCTGGTCGTCTTTCCTTACCATATAGGACCACGAAGTACAGTATAGTAAAAAAGAAAAGGTACAATGGAGATTTCGGCTCCTCGTAAACATCATCGTTCTTTTCCAGTCGTCCTGGAAAAGAAAGAAGAAAATGTAAGCGCATGTAAAAGTACACTCGTACGCACGTACAAACACAATGCCGGTGAAAAAAGTGGAAAGTAAACTCTCGTACACGTAATATAGTTAAAAAAGGATTTTTATGAGCATATTAATATTGTTACTTTAAAAAAAATATTACATGTGGTAAAAAATCGAAATAATATAAAATGTCAAGTAGTGCCTTATGTGCAATAGTCGTTTAAATGTTCTGGAAATCTTACTTTTTTCCAGAACGCGTCGTTTTAAGTTTATTTTCAGATACATGCGGAGTATCATCGCGTGTGTTGGTTGTCTGTTGAGGAACTATAAGTGAAGGAGTCGTGTTGTGCAATTGTACCGAAGGGAAATCGACGTAAATAAGATTTCCTTCCAAATACTCTGCTTTTAAGCGATTGATGCTGATGCTATCGTTGGTTCCGTTCATATCGATTATACAGCACTTAGATTCACGTTGAAGAACTTTGAAAGGTCCTTCGTATGCTGATTCGAAGGGTCGTCGATTCGAGTCTCGACGGACGAAAACGTGTGTACTATATCGTAAGTCAGGTTGAACTAAAACATCGGTTGATTGTGGTCGAGTAGAAGCAGGTTTAATTGAACGTATTGCGTTTGTAAGCCTGTTCGTGTAGGAGGTTAGATCCATGTTCATTGAAGAGGATGAAGGACCCATGAATTCTCCTGGAAGTCGAAGCGTCGTTCCATAAACGAGTCGAGCCGCAGCGTATCCAATGTCAGCTGTCATTGCATTGCGAATACCTAGTAAGACGAGTGGAAGAGCGTCGGTCCACTGTGAAACGTTTGCAGCTGACAGTGAAGCTTTTAGTTGTCGATGAAAGCGTTCTACCAAGCCGTTTGCTTGTGAGTGGTAGGCGGTCGTTCGGAGGCGAGTGATTCCTAGAAGTGTGATCAGACGACAAAAAAGTTCGGATTCAAACTGACGTCCGTGGTCTGTCGTGATGGTTGAAGGGCAGCCGGAGTTTGCTTCCCACCGTTCGACGAAGGTGTAGGCCACTGTTTCAGCAGTGATGTCTTTGATAGGTACTGCTTCTGGCCATCGAGTTAAACGGTCAACGCAGGTTGAGAGATAAGAGTATCCATTTGAATCTGGTAAAGCTCCTTCCAAATCCAGATAAACATGGTGGAAACGAGCATCGGAAGTTTTAAGTGAGCCTGAGGGACATCTATTGTGTCTGATAACCTTAGATTTTTGACCGCTTACGCTGGAGCGTGCTCACTCACTCGCATCTTTATTCATGCCAGGCCAGCAAAACCGTTTTGCTATCAGCTCGATGGTTGCACGAACGCCTGGATGACAAAGTTTGTGCAACGTATTGAAGACATTGCGTCGATAACGTTTCGGCACGATTGGGCGATCCCTACCTGTAGATGTGTCACAAAGTAAGGTTTCCTCACTTGTTCTCATCTGTTTGATGCGTAGTTTGAGGGTTGTAGACGATAACTCGTGCTGAAGATCAGTGTCTTCGTTTTGAAGCTCGGCGACTTTAAGAAGATCAATTCTTTGTAAACTGTTCAAGGAAGTTATGTGATCAATGTCAGTCCTAAAACATGGGAAGATTCAAGTAAAACAATACCAAAGGAATCGAACTTCAACCCTTTGCACAAGCAAGTGGCTATCAGGACTCAGTAGCTAAGTGGATAACGCGATGGCGTTTGGAGCGAACAGTACTGAGTTCGAGTCCCAGAGTGAACATTAACTCTGAGATGCAGGTACATTCAGCTGACGAGTCCCAAGCAAGACGAAACGCGCGTCCTGGATCCCACTGCTAGCCACTATCCATCTTTGTTTACAGTAATGCCATGTTTTTGTAGTCGTTCGAAAACAAGATATTGGCGGCCTGCTTGAATATCTGGGCTACCTGTTCCTCCGATCTAGATATTTCATCAAGTTATCTGTTTTGTTGTTTGTTTTAGCACATCGTTGTGTCTATTGTGCGCACAATTTATTCAGGCGCGTTTATGAAAAGTTTACAACCTTTCTCTATAAGTGATCCAAAAAGGTACAATCAGCGACATCATGGTGGCTGGCAATATGCATTGAAACGAATGAACAATAATCAAATGTGGATTACCGAACTCCTAACATCTAACCGGTCATCATTCAAAATTTATCGTCACAATAGATCAAGGTATAAGAGAAGAAAACTTGTTGAAATACTTTATGCTGAGAATTCTATGTTGTACCAAAACTATAATGTTGAATAAAGCTTCTAATAATAATAAGAATAATAATAATGCTTGAGATGTGATTCTCTGTCCAGACTCGCGATTAGGCAGTCGTCAACATACGCATGTACTAAGTTGAGACCTCGAAAAACGTCGTCTATGAATCTTTGGAAGTTTTGTGCAGCGTTTCCTAGACCGAAAGGAATTCGCAAATATTCGTAGAGTCCAAAAGGAGTAATGATGGCGGTTTTCGGCATATCGTCTGCAGCCATAGGGATTTGGTTATACGCTTTAACCAAGTCGATTTTCGAAAAGACAGTTGTACCTTTCGAGGTAGCTGTCAAATCGTGAATGTGAGGCAACGGATAACGATCGGGAATGGTTTTCGCGTTCAAGCGCCGATAGTCACCAGCTGGACGCTAATCGTTGCTGTCCTTTTTAGGGACCATGTGCAACGGAGATGTCCATGGGCTATTTGACGGTCTTGTGATATCTAAGTCTATCATGTGGTCAAATTCGTTTATGGCCAACTTCAGCTTTTCGGGAGCCAGTCGGTGTGCTTTCGAGAATACAGGTGGTCCTGTGATCGTGATGTGATGTGTAACGTTGCTGGTTACACACGGAAATTTCGGTTGCGTTTAGTGTATCCCAGGATACTCATCGAGTAGTGGTTGACAGATGAAGTTCATCGTGTGCTTAATTGTGACCGAATATAATCTGCAACCGGAAAGGGAAATTACGCAAACAGATAAATTGATGTTTCCGTCTACTAGCCCCTGTTTACGTGTATCAATGAGTAGATTGTGATGCTGTAGAAGGTCTGTATCAATAGAAACATCTGCAACAACGAAAATCCAGTGAGTGAGTTTGCGTAAACCCACGTTAAGGTAAACGTACCTTTCGCCATACGTAGCGATAGGCTTTCCGTTTGCTGCCTGTAAGGTTAAAGCCGATCCGTGAAACCGGTCGTTAGGATTCGCTGGGAGAACGCTAAATTCTGCGCCAGTATCGACGAGGTAGCGAACTTGTGTTGTCACATCTGTAACGTACAACAGACGGCTATGTTCGCCGGCTACGGTTGCCGTTAACGCGTGCCGGCTTGGAAGTCTCCCGAGTTGTTTTTCGTATCGGTCCGTTTCGAGTTGGGAAAATTGCAGGATGTTTTGCGATTTCTGGGAGTCTTTCCAGCACCAGTCGGGATTATCCGTCTCTCGTGTTCTAGAGACAGATCGCCTACGTGAAATGCTTCTACGTAGGGTGTGTGACCGCTTACGGTCGTTACAAAATTTCAGACAACGCGCAAGTGTATGACATAACTCTGTCACGTCATTCTTGGTCGTTTGAGGTTGTTCTTTGACTGGAAAAACCTCGGTATAAGAAGATTTGGTGATTTTCGAAATACAGTCGACAGATGCAGCCAGCTCGTTTAAGGCGTTATTATGAAACGAGACAAGCACAGCCTGCACTTGTTGAGGAAGTTTGGACAAGAAAAGGTGTTTGAATAGGCCATCATCGAAAGTTCTTTGGCCGATAACCTCTCTCATTCGTTGCGATATGTCCGTCGCAGAACCGTGTTGCAGGTTGATGTTATTGAGGAGTTGGTTTAACCTTTGTCTATCGGTAAGGTCCCCGCGTTTAGGAATAGAACGTTTCAGCGTTTCACAAGGATCCGAGACATCACTAGTAAACATACTAGGTGTTTCGCACCTGTTGAATTGGCGCGGTAGTGCCTTTACTACTGCGAGGAATTGTGCACATGTGTCAATCACGCCGTTCCCAGAGAAGTCGACTTCTGTGTTGCAAAACCAGGCTTCGATGTTGTCTGGCCAGAAGGGCATCAGTTGAAACGAAGGTGGGGATATAGTCTTAAGCTTAAGTACTTTGGGTGTCCGTTATGTCATGATGAAGTATGAAGTACGAGAATGAACGCAGGAAAAATATATATTTATATTCAAAAAGCACGAAAAAACATCACAATGTATAAAAATTAAGATAAAGCAATGATATTTAGAATCTTAAAATGAAACAGACTCACAGTTTGTGATTTGGTGTACCAGATCACGTTAGGCCAACAGAATCTACCCTACGATCTCAGAATTCGACTCTTATATACAGTAGATTACATACGAAGACACGTAAATAAATTCTATGTTTGTACTCTATAAGTGTTCATATAATCTCTGAATCTACCCTGACATTGTATTTAAATAATATTATTTGTTTCTAATCTTTTCTGTTTCTTCCCTTACAAAACTCACGGAACTTCAATTTCTTTAACTCTTTAATTTCTCATTTTCATCCTACGTAACCTGTTTATGAATTTGATTATGCCATTTTCACTGCATCCGTCCTAATAATCGCTTATCATTTATTTCACAGACAACAAAACCATTCATGTTCGCATACAGTTTCAATTACTGTTCACATTCACATTCACAATAATGGAAAAAAGAATACAAAACGAACCATTTGATCACCTACTTAAGGAAGATCTAATAGATCCGTAACAATACGGCTTCATTAGAACAAGGTAGTGTCTGTTAGACTTCTTTACCAACGTTACTTACATACGTGACCAGAAGAAACTATATTTCGATATCAAGAAAGCCTCTGATAAAGTACTTCATATTCTTCCAATCAACAGACTCAAGTCAGTTGGAATTATAAATCTTCTTTTCCAATGGATCAAGTCTTTTCTTACGAACAGATACCAGATAACCAAGATTAACTCTACAACATCTACACCTCGACTAATAACCAGTGGTGTTGTGCAGTATAGTGTCTTGGATTCTTTGTTTGTCATAGATTACGTCAACAATATATGCAAGTGCTTTGGCACAGGTAAGACTTACCTCTACGCTGATGCCTTAAAAGTAATCTATAAAACTGACATTCGCGATGTACGTACTACTATGCAAACAATCCAACATGAACTCAACATGGTAGACGACTGGTGGAAACGCTGGAGGTTAGAAACCACAGACTCGATAGGCTATACTGGTCCGTTGCCTCCGACTCAGCTAACTCGATCCAGAAGTCTTGGTAAAATGTAGAAAGTGTATTCTACAGGTAATCAGAAAATGTCAGGTCAATCAGGTACACAAATCAAGCGTATTTATACAAATATATATGAATGATATTGCCATGGAACTTTTTAAACATTTAATCGATAAGTCCGTCAACTACTGCCATTGAAATATTCGGATATTTAATCGATAAGTTCGTCAATCAACTATATGCGTGGGTGGTAAGAAATGCCCAAGCATATATCTGCATACAAGCTCTACAAAGCTAAAATCACAAAATATGAGTTTCGGGGATCTAACGTCCTCAAAACTCCTCCCCTTGTTTACACCGTGCGTTCCTGTAGTCGACTTGCATCTTGACTGTTGCTCGCCGCTGTTGGAGAGGCCATCGTCTGGAACGTGTTTCAGCTTGTTGTTGAGGTTTTTCTTGTGGTGGAGTTGCCGATAAGTTGAATGTGTCTAACATGATGTCGAGGAGAGTAGTTGCTTTGGTTGATCAGCGGTCCGGGGCTACCCGTTTGCGTAACTGATTCCGATGGCGTTGCCACCTGTCTCTGCTACCTCACCATTGTACATGACTCGGCCAACTCTTCTGAGCACTCGCGCTTCCGTCCATGGACCATAGGTTGGTCTGCAGTCACAGGACATCGCACTTCGTACGTGGATTGCTTTTCAAATTTTGTCCGTTCTGGTGTCTGTGCGTTACTTGGTTGCATCAGGCTGTGGATCGTCTTCAGTGTTCTTCCCATGAGGATCTCTGCTGGGGACGTTTGCTCCGGCAACCTCTCACTTGTTGTTGTTCAGTACACGTGTGAGAAATTTTTCAACGCGTCCGCTGGCGCATCCTCTCCTTTTGACTTAGCCAAAGCTCTTTTAAACGTATCCACAATCCTTTCTTCTTGCCCACTCGACTGAAGGTGGTATGATGGCGATCGAAAGTGCTTTATGGCTAGTCGTTGACAGAATGACAGGAATTGGCTGGCGGTGAACTGTGAAGCGTTTTCAGATACAATGGCATCCGGCATACCACTTCGGGAGAAAATTTCTGTGGGGATTTGTATTGTTTTAGTCGTCGTTGGCGGTATTATATGGTTGATTTCTTGCCATTTAGAAAGGGCATCGACCACAACTGGAAAAATTGTTCCGTTAATCGGGCCTGCAAAGTCTACGTATATCCTGAACCAAGGATGATCAGGCTGTGGCTATGAAACTGGTGGAACTTTGGCGTTCACTTTTGCCGCTTTCTGACACGACATACATCTTCAAACCAATTCTGTTATATGTTGATCCATTAGCGGCCAATATGCAGGACTCCTGGCTATGAATTTCGTTCGTCTAACCACTGGATGACCAACGTGGAACTGTTTCAGCACTTTTGCACGAAGGGATTCTGACACAACCACTCTTTCCCCGAACATCAAGCAGTCGTTTACAACACATAACCAATCATGCCGCTGATACAGCTGTTTCATGTCACAATCAAACTTGGACGGCCAACCGTTGGTGACATTCCATCATTTTGATGATGGGGTTGCTCTTAGCAGCATTTTGTATGTCCGCTGCAGATACCGGCAAAGCTCGTATTGCGGTCGTCAGATAACATTCGGCGTGGTCTTCCGCTAGCAGAGATGCGACTACCGTGTTTTCCTTAGCCGCCAACTGGTCACTAATGAGCCGTGGTAAGGCATCTGCCTGACCGAATTGTTGAGTTCGGAGGTACTGGATCTCGACATCATACCCCAAGAGTGATAAGATCCATCTCTGAAGACGATCTGCATAATGAGGTGGAATGCCAAACTTCGACCCGAATATTGCGAGTAAAGTCTTGTGATCTGTGAGAAGCGTGAATCTCCGACCGTACAGGAACGGCGTACAGCAAACATAAGCGCAAGAGCTTCTTTTTCTATCTGACTGTGTTTGTTTCTGCTGAGGTTGAAGTGCAGGCTGCGTTCATAACAGCTTTATCCGAAGCATCCAGAAACCGACGTGAGATAACAGCGCCTAGGACATACGCTGAAGCGCCTGCCGCTACGATGATTGGCACGGCTGGATCTTAGTGCGTCAACAGCAATTCCGAACTAATAATGAACTTCAGTTTACAAAATGTAGCGTCACATTGTTTAGTCCAGTTCCAACAGTTGTTCTTCTGCGGTAAGCTATTCAGTGGAGCGCGAATACCATGCATCGATGGAACGGACGCTGAGTAATAGCTGAAAAGTCCCAGGAAGGAACGTAGTGCCCAGACATTGGTAGGAGTGGGCATCATTTTGATAGGTTGGATATTCTCAAGATCTGGTCATCGGCCGTCGGCATCGAAAACGAACCCCAAGTTTTTTAACGACTGCAAATTTCTCTGAGCGTAACCGGAACTGATGCGTTGCAATATCAATGTCGTGCGTTCTCGTACCTGCTATAATGTCGTTGCTACAATGATAATGTCATCCAGATAAGCAGCGACTTTTGAGATACCTAGTAGGACGGTATCCATTAGTTGCTGGGAAAAAATGAGGCAGTTTTGACCCCGAAAATGTAGACGGCTATACTGGAATAAACCATGATTGGTATCGATAGTTAGTAGCTCTCTTGATGCATCATCTACTTCCACTAGCAAATGAGCACCAGCTAGATCCAGATTAGCGAATAACCTTCCCCTATTCAGCATGGTAAATAGGTCTGCGGGAACAGGCAGGGGTTAATGATTTTGTTCCAGAGCTGCATTGAGACCGGTCGAAAAGTCAGCGTATCGTGCCGTTGGCCTCCTTGATAACAACTACAGGTGCTGCCCATGCAGAGTAAGAAACGGCAGTAATAATTCCTTGTTGTTGAAGGCGATTCAATTCTTCTTTTACTGTTTGCAATGTTGCATATGGCACAGGTCTCTATGGACGAAAAGCAGGCTTAGCCCCAGTTTTCAATCGAAGCAGAGCAGCGACTCAATCCAGGTTGGAAAACAGTTGAAAACTGCATCATGAAGTTCCTCGTATATGCTTCCAAGTCATGTAGTTGTTGACGTAGTTTGGGTTGTGATGCCAGGTTACATATGATATTCAACGGAAAATCAGATAATTTTAACTGATCGAAATAATCTAAACCGAGTAAATTTAGATGTCACGTGAGAGGATAGTGAAATCTGAAGCAGTATCTATTTGCAATCTAGATGAATGCCCATTAATATTAACAGTAATAAATTTTCTCTCAGCTGATGATGAGCTTTGACATGAAGATACTAAGCTCAACGAATTGGTGCAAGATGTAGGAAAGGTCTTTTTGTTACTTCTCGATTGAATTGGATTCTCTTTCTTCAGACAAAACCCTTTCTTTATGACCGATAACGTTACACCTCTTGCATCTATGTTGCTTAAATGGGCAGTTTTTAACGTAGTGCCATGCACCATATTGCTAGCAAGGAGTAGGAAGATTCGCTTCAGTCTGTCGTTCGAGCTGGAGTGGGATGGACTGGATGAAGCAGGGACGTATTTGTTTTTGTAGAGCGTCTGTTGCAGCGCTCGTACTTCAGATCGGCCAGACCCACCACTCCGGACCATAGAAGTGTCTCGTTTCAGATTAATGAGACGTTGATCTTCATTAGCTATATCACTCAGGGTGAGTTTCGGCTCTTGAACCAACCGACTTAGTAGCCTTGTTCGTAAGTGAATGAACTTTTGGTCCTGCAGGCTGCAGATGAGGATCAGGGCACTAAACTGATCTTCAGTCAAGGACTTTAAACGGAAGCGTTCGCATTCACGGTTGACGACGCTCATATGCGTAAGGAACTCATCATCTTCGTTCATAGTTAGCTTCAAGCATCGATAACGAGTATCAAACACTGACGAGTTATCGCCAAAATGTCGGCTTAATGTCTGAACTGTGTCTGTAAATGATCGGTCACGTGGGTTCAAAGGCAGGATCAGATTGCAGTACCTGTCCAGCTCAGTTGCACCCAATTTACAAAGAAGCAGACACATTGTCCAAGCATCATTCTGATTGGCGAAATCAAATTTAAATAGGTCTCCATGACGCCTGAACCACATCTCAAAAGTAACATCAGGATCGTAATGGAATTCAGCTATACTATTTGTGATGCCATCTACTGATGGTGCCGTGGTTGAACTAGACGTGCTTGGTTGTGAGGGAGACGTGACCTTGGTGTCCGTCAACATTTGCATCAATTTCAGCTGCTGCTCACGTAACAGTTCAAGTTTGGAAGGATCCATAATTTAAAAACCACCGTCACCAAAGAAAGGATCTGAAAATGGAAAGCGTTTGCGTTCACATAAATTCAATGCCTCTGGACGACGTTGTTCGTACAAACCAATTCATAGTACAGGACTTCATGGTACAAATATCCAACCGATATGTAGTGATTTAGACTTTATTGACGATCATACTGTAGAATTTGTGAAATCTGGTGAAACACGTAACATAATCGCTGTATAAATAGCTGAACAAAGCATCTATTTTGATCGTCTTTTAAAATCATCCTATTGGCTTCAAGGCACACAAAACCACTTTAGAAAATTTCGAAAAATATGATATACACTGGGTTTCAAAAAGTTAGGTGTAAGCCACATTCGTCAAATTCTTCAAGAAAATACTTTAAATTGTAAAAATGAAAAGAATGTATTTCAAGCGGTGATTCAATGGATCAGTGAAGACTCGGAAACTCTTATTCAGTATTCATTGGAGTCATTGTTATGCATCCGACTTGGCATGCTATCCATCAAATTAGATTGTATAAAGAATCATGATTTGATTCAAAGTGTTCCAGAATACTCATATTTATTGAATCGGTGGCCAAAGTTTTAAGAAACTGCCAGTAATCGTATTATCAATGCGTATGAACAACGATTTGTTACTTCAAGATTACTTCAGTGGGTGAGTATGTGTACCTTATTCGTTTGATGTCATTTAAACCCTCCAGACAGCAACACTTACAGCAGAGGTTGTGCTACGACTAAAAAACACGAGTTCAGTTTATTCTGAATTAATCACAATTTTGGTTCTCTTAAATGAAGCCAAACTCATCACCTGAATAATGAACGCTCCGAACTTCGTCGTGAATGTTCTTTTTGATAATTCATAAACCATCTACATGCATAAGGTATTCAAACCAGACCGGTAATGTCATAAATGCTAATAAGTATTGAACAGTATATGCATGTGACGTATGTGTAAAACGCCACACCAATAAGTAATAGTGCCCTATTTGTGTTTAGCCAACTTTGGTCAATAAATGCGTGGTCATGGTAATGAGATTAACACAGAAATATGGCTCTATAAGGCTTTGAAATAATTAAAAATCTCTTTTCAAATTTCTCATATTTTGCTATGAAACCAGTTGAGTGTGAAGACGTACATCGTTGAAAAATGTCGAATATATATATCAATAAACGCATTTTTTGTGACTTATAAAACTGAACCAATAAATGACAATTTCAGTCCATCACCAAACTAGACGAAACTACAAGCTTGATCTGATGGCACCCATCTAGTGACTTCTTAATAATGATAACAATAATAACAGTACTAATGCTAATACAATAATAATCACCTGATATGTAGTTGCTTCGTAGATATAACATAACTTAGTAACCATATAGTTGATTTTTATTATTCCGTGTTAATAAGTAGCATGGTGCACGTAGAACGGCATGTTGAAAAAGGAAGATCTTCCCGATGCCGCCCACCGTTTCATTTCAACGACCTTGAACGGCCTGACAAGAGCGGTAACTCCGTATTTCAGCTGCTGTAGGTTTGTTGGGCGCCTGTTGTGCTGCAGGAATATCACGTGTTCTCATATTAAGGTGGTCATTGGCTGAAGCAAAACCGCAATATCATCGCGAAGAACATTGATTTAGCTCTCTGTCTTGTAGTGCACACGTTGTGTTGATTGTTGCTTCGTAACTTGCCAATCTCCGAATTTTGGGGAAAATTCGTCTAGTTTGGGGATAATTTTGGTCTAGGGTGCCATCATCTGTTTGCCTGGAAGCAAAAAGAATAGTGAGCAAACCTAATCAGGATCATTGTGACATGCCGGTGTTCTTGCTCCCAAAATTTCCTCAAACCTGGGAGATTGGGATGTTACTGACGCACATACGAAGTCAAACTCTTACAGGTTAGCTCGATCAATTACGAAATATAAGCTGTATAGTTCATTATATTCTTCTACATTGCAGTCGATGAGAGATAGACAACACTCACACCTGCTATAGAAATAATAATTTCACTACCCTGACGAACCAAACAATATGTACAGGTCCAACGACTGTAGGTCCTCTAAAGCCAGTTTTTGTGTACTATTCTATACTATGGAAAATATACAGCGGAATACAACAGAGTGCGGAGACGTGACAGGAACTGTTTACTAAAAGAAGTAATTTGTAGTAGTGTTTTTAACTTAATTATATATACAGCTTGTAAACGGATTTTTGTGAATCAAATATTGCTCTTCCTTTACCAGTAGTAATGATGCATCAATAAACGTTTGCCAAATTCTTATTTTCTTTTTCACCGTAGTATCATGGGGAGATATACCGATAATCTTAACGGGTAACTGTTTGTGAAAATTAAAAATAACTTAGTGTTTGCTTCATAAGTACCAGTTACATTACGAAATCTCGTAGTACTGGGTCCATTTAGAGGTTTCACTAAAATATTGCGTTGTATATATGAGTTTCTTCACTATGACAGTAAATTCCAATGGATACTTCTAGTGTCATTCATTCAATCGGATGGCACGGCTCAGCATAGCAGACGTACTCCTTATGTGTAACTTATCACTATTCACACTAAATATACTATTCTATCCCCAGCACAAATGTGTTCTTCGGAAGAACTAAGTGTCATCGTTAATTGTCACGAAACGATGAGTCAGTGTAGACATGGATGTGACTTCCACGTAAGACCTTACAGATTGGGCAATCACATGACAAATTTAACGTTTTGTGATCAAGTCTATCATCAAAGTAGTATTAGTACAGAACTAGACTATAATTTTACAAGTAAGCACTATTTAGACATTACTCGTCAATATGAATTGGAGCTTTGTTCATAATTTGGTCAGTGATTTCGGATTCTGTTCACAGAAATTCATTCGTTAACCCTATAATAGACACGTCATAAATCAGTATTAACTACCACATAGTTTAGTTGTCATACTCAAAACAAACACGCATTGCTTTACTTTCGAAGAATATGTGACTGAATAATATGGCACTTACAGCAATGTCATACACAGTTTCTGTGTATTTTCAGAAAGCGGTCAGAAAAGGCTATCAACGTTAATTGTTATTCATATAATTTTTTTCTCAGATACGTCATGTGTTACTATGTCAGTTCAGTCATAAACGATGATACTTATAATGGATAGAACTGTTTATGATTGTGTATCAGGCACTTATATAATACTCAAAAATAGTTTGACTCCTAATTGCTTCAACCTACATTTTACAACCAACTACCAACATCCATGTTCATCAACACAATAGTAAGGGAGTTGAATCAAATCTAAAATGTTTCAAAACTCTTTTTTGCATAAAACGTTGATTGCGGTCCATTCTTCGACTTGATAAATGGTGAATTTTACCTGCTTGAGTTTGCATTCAGGTTGTGAACAACAACTACGTCAAGCTTCTAAGAAACGCAATTAACAGTTATGTAACAGGCACAAACATTACGAAAATAGACGTGTGACAGAAAAAATGCAGTTAGTAGCTGGTAAATAACGACATCCCGAATCCTCAACAACGCGTAACTTGCGTGCGAAGACCCGTAGGACGACTCCTTGACCGTCCCTGAATTCGAATTATTTGAATTTATTCTCCCCGCCTTCTTGATCGTTGGATTTTTCTCCACGTTATATGTATTAGTATTTATCTTGCCAGTTTTCTCGTGTTCTGATTTGAGAATTGTGTGGTTAAAGCTCAATGACACTACATATCTACTCCGAAATGCACCAGTAATCATGTTGTAATTCCTTATGTATCCTTTATATATGGTGGGATCATGCTTCTGATTTGTCTCAATCATAGTTTTTAGTCGATTTATGTGGGCAGACATTCTTTTAATGATGGTCATTCCGTATTTTTTCTATAGTTTTCACGTGCAGTTTGTCATAGCTATTATAGAAACATTTTGTACTCATTTGACTTCGAGAGTCCTTGGGTTGTCGCCACCCAGGTGAGTGGGCTCTGATAAACCTGAGTCTTGTTCACTTTCGCAGATTTATGTCACTACTGGTATTGGTGGCTAAAGAACAATCGAGTGCAAACAGATGACACTAAAGTAAACCATAGTAACACTGACTTACTACATCCATGTATTTAATCGTCATGCAAAAAAAACTCAAGGTGACAGATGGCAGATTAAATTAATTAGCTTTTGATTTGTGCATAAATTGAGTTTGAAATCTCGTTTTTAATTTCAAGCTTGATGTGATTGAGCCAAGTATGTGGGATGTTCGAATGTTAAATAATTTCTATCATTAACGAGTGGCAGTTAATATATCAACGGAATTGGCAAATGCTGAGATCAACCTTTACCGCCACTGGTTCTCAGAAGAAGAACAGGAAGGATGATATCAGCCGAGGAGAATTGTGTGCCTAATTTTATAACTAAACCATAGACATAACAATTTACCCTCAATAATCACATGTCACATAGAGCAAGCCCACCTACAGGCAGTATCAAGTTACTACAAAAATCACAGAACAAATATATGGCTATGAAGTTGCCACAAACATTTGTAGTTTGACAACACTTAAACCAGTGACTTTCCCTTTAATTGAATCGTCCACATTCAGTGAAATCAAAAGTCAGAAGCTAGGAGTTGTGAAGATGTATTCGATAGGTTATCAATAAATTGAGAAGTGACTGATCTAAAATGGCTAGCTGTCGCAGGAGAAGTTGCTAATGGCGATTCCATTTGTTATCTGGTGCGTATGCGTGACCGAACGCTTTCAGCTAGGTGAGTCCGTTAAAGCTAATGTGGTCAGAATCAAATATCGAAGACCTACAGAGCTATTGATCTTAGAGATTTATTTACCGCTGCAACTGCTTATACTGTGGTGAATATAACTACAATTTTCAGTCGAACACTCTGAGTTGGAAATGGAATTGAAAAATTTCCAGAATAAACATCAAAGTTTAACTTCCAAGAGACTCGTTATTTTATACATTTTGTGATTGGTTCACACCTTGCAACATAATGAAATATCTGAAACTTTATTAACTAACCATTTCAACTAGATGCGTTGAATAACTCGTTTTGAAGATATCTTCCAGATAGAATATTTTGAGCAGACGAATTTAGGATAGAGACACTACCTTTGATATAGTGTAGAACTACCTTCAGGTCGTTTGTTTGTCCATTGCAACTTGAATATTTCTGCATGAAGTTAATGTAATGGCACAATTTCAAAATGCATGTGAGACCATAATTTATGGACGACCTTTGAATGACGCCAAAGAAACCTCGTGTGTGTCTGCCTACTTACTACGGCTAAATAAGGGTTATAAAACAGCTTGAAGAACAAGGATTATGAGTGACGGTTGATTATTAGAGTGACGTATTAGATTTACGTTTTATCATTACGAATCGACATCAGCCAAGACGCTATTTGGCCAGATGAATGAGTGAATTTTACGCCAAAATTCGAGAACTGTTATCTTATACCTGATTGGTTCGTCCATAAATTATAATCTCGCTGTTTCGCACTTTTTCGGTCATCAGATTCTATTGTCTGCGAGTATTGTTGTGTCTGGTTTCTTTTAGAAAACCTCTGTTTGATGTCTAGGTAATGTCAAATAGTCAATTGCCGCCGCCCAGGCTGTCAACATCAAGTTGAAAGCGGTGAGGGCGGTGAGTGCATAGGATGGTACTACAAAGTTCGTACGAATTTAACGCCTGAGGCCTAAATGATTTAGTTAAAATGGTTGGAGGTGGTATTGTCAACGGTTCTGCTCGAACGAAAACAGCAAACCTTCTGAAGCCAATGATACACTGATTGCTGCCAAAAAGAGTATAAGCAAAAGTCGTCGAGACACATGAAACGGTGACTTCTCGGTCGACACATACTAGTGTCAACAAATATATCTTATTACAAACATCAACTGCCTTCTGGTTTTTGGCCTACAGCGGGATTCAACCTAATAACTTGCACATAATTTCAGTGTAGTGGTGATCGTAGTCAATCGCGACTCCACGCCACACTACACACTACGAATCGATTACAACTTTTACCCCGCCGTTATTTAATAAAATTCTGTAGTAGAGTTTTTGAACAAATCATCTTCAGATGATGAACGTATCGATATAAACCTTTAGCGCATCACAAAATGTTGGCTTTTTGATATCGTGAAAAATGTAATTTGTGAAATAGCGTTTTACTCAATTCGCGGATCTGCCTATATCACCCTCATTCAGCAGACCGAATACATAGGGTTCTTTAATGGTCACAGTGCTCACACTGTGTGTATATGTAGGGATTTATATGAACTGAACGGGGTGGCATCTCTATGGTATATATGTTGCTAAATTAACTTGAGAATACCAACTAGCTTCTATTTAAAAGAAATTTCTGACAATTCAGTTCTCAGATTTTTCCAGTCTAATGTAGGCTCAATAATGTCTCCTAGGACTAAACGTCGAACACTTGATAACAAAGCGTTGAAGCCACCTAGCCAGACCTCATTTACTTCACAACTTAGACTGCGGTAGACCAACTGATCAGCAGCCTTCGTCCTTTGTGTTTCAGGCAGCAATTAACTAGTTCACACGTTCCACTCTCATGGAATACGTTATGGGGCGAAATTTCTAGTGAATAGAGTCACTCCTCTTCCTATAAGCTTATTTGGTCTGTCGGCTTATACTGGCGTGAAACTTTTAAACTGCTTCAGCTAAGTTTTTGTGACTGAGATTTCATTGAGCTTGGTAAAGTCTATCTGTACACCTAGCTCCGACCACTTATTGAACAAGCTCCGTACATTTGTACAGCAGACCCGAAAACCATTTAAATGGTTTCGTGCTGCACTAGAGGTAGCTTTAATATCATTCTCTGCCCAGGCGTCACCACCCAAAAGCTTAGAACTTAAATGTCTTTTTCGTTAGTATCTAATCCAAATTCTAATTCTTTCAGCTTCACGTCTTTTTATACGAACTACGAGCGTAAACTCTCGAACCCTCGAGTTTATATCCATTCAGTAGTATTAAATCCCATTCATTGGGGGATTTAAATATTACATTAGATATCTTGATCGGGTTCTGTTTCCTGTACATTTGGCTACGTAGTCTATGCATATTGAGCTAGGTGACTCCGGAGATATCCTGAGGTATTATATGATTTAGTAGCTGTTTTGTCAACTCAACATCATACTCAGAACCAATTTTAGGTTCTAAGCTTTCACTCTCCATTGAATTCCGATGAAAATCATGAATAGTAACATCTCAGAACTATTTATGCACCAATACGTTAAATGCATTTTTATAATTGTGTTTGTATAATTGTTAAGTAGCTAAACTATGCATATTTATATTTTATTTACAAGCTTTTTGAACCTATATATTGTTATTATGCGACTTATCATTCTTGAGTTATTCTCAGTCTATTAATTACAGTCTCACTCATTCTCAGCAAATTTTAGTTGGATCTTGTACAAATGTTATTTTTTATTTCATGTTACGATGTGGTCTGTTCGGTCTGTATATAAACCCAATATGTTAAAAACACATGGTTTGTATGCGAGGCCTGAAATTGGTGTTCCGGACCCAACAGGCAAGTCTAGGTGGGGAAGAGGAACAATAAAGACTCTAGACTGCTCGTACGGGTTCATGCGTCCTTGGTCCGGTCGATACTTTACTGCCACTCAACTGGCGATATTATTACGTTATTGATAATGGCACAAGACCACAAGTTATAATACTCTCTGTGATTCTATAAAAGACAACTGGCTCGTTACTATTATCAATCTTTAATTTCTTAGCTACTTTTTTGATGGAAGCTTTTCTTTAATAACAATGTCGTTTCTCACTGTACCTACATACGTTGGAGCAGCAACCTCAGTTGCGTCACATACTGTGAGAACAAGAATGTTTGGCGACGACTCGGATGGTCAGGTTCTTGTTTTTCTTGCTGCAAATAGATTTAGTCTTGCGACTATATTTTTCAGACGTTCCCTGATGGTTGCTATTAGAAGGACGGTGAATAGAATAAACTTCCTTATTTAAGCCGTTATTTCGGACAATACCTTTTGATTTCAGTCATTTTTTCTCTTTTGACCTTCAGTACGCGTCAGGTCGCGATTGGCTACGATCACCACTACACTGAAGCTACGTGCAAGTTATTAGGTTGAATCCCGCCGTAGGCCAAAAACCAGAAGGCAGTTGACGGTTGTAATAAGATATATTTGTTGACAATCTCGTGGTATCGAAATAATACCGAGATGGCGCCAAAGTTTACGATCAGAACTACAAAGCGTACGCGAGTTCGTGCAATGTTACAGTCAACGAAAGAATTCATGTTTTTAGTACACTTTAACAAACAGGTACAGCAAAACAATCGCTGATACAATTGCTTAAGATAATAACTGTTTCCATTATACCAGTCTCTCTCTCTCCATAAAAGTAGGTCACAACAAGTGTGTAGATATTTTAATATCAATATTAGGTGTTACATTCATTTGAAAAAAGTTAGATAACTGGAAAATGCTAGTAAGATGTAAGATTCCATGCGTGCTGAGCTGAATCCGTCTTGATTGTTTCGAAGTAATCAGAACACATTTCGGTAAGAACATCTTCGGAAATGAGCGGTGATTAATGGAAGTGGGCACATCAACACAATTCCACTACATGACGACGAATTCACGTGCAGCGACATTGCAGATATTCACAATCACATTTCTATTAACGGACTGAGATATGCGTCTAACAATGTATCATTTCATTGCGTGATAGAAAGATCGTTAATTCGTCTTTGTAAACTAGATGGAGCATAGATCTACAGGAACGAAGGGGATCAGTAGGCTTACTGTGAGTGTAATTAGTTGTTTTTGTATACGATGATATACATGACGACACACTGCTTCAAAGGGTGGTTTTGATAAAGGTATTTGTGTGTTGACAGATCCTGATTCAGACTTCAATGACTTGCTTTCATATTCCTAAGAAAATTGGAGAAAATCAACTGAAATCAGTCTTTAAAGGTGAAACTACGTGTGGTGAAGGTACAAAATGTTGTTTATATTCGGGTTTTCACTAACCTAC
The DNA here is from genome assembly GCA_944470365.2 of Schistosoma intercalatum. Classification (NCBI taxonomy): domain Eukaryota; kingdom Metazoa; phylum Platyhelminthes; class Trematoda; order Strigeidida; family Schistosomatidae; genus Schistosoma; species Schistosoma intercalatum. Next base: position 20,101,683 of record OX103728.1, read on the forward strand.
ATGAGCGATCATCAGTTAGCTATATTTTACTTTCTATATGTACCCGATTATCATAATGTCAATAAAGAAATTTTCTGTAATCTATCAGTAATCTAATATATCATACTGATAGCCTACAACAATCAGTCGTTTCTTGTGTCAAATAAATTGATCGAAGTGTCATCGGCGAATTGTGTGAAATAAAATCGAAATTCTTTTCCTGACCTCACTGTCCAAACGTTACTGTTTACTAAAAAGTCAACGTCAGTTAAATGATTTGCACATATTGAAGCAATATTGTACTATCACATGTGATAAAGAATCACTGTTCACCCTAATGCTGAAAGTTTCTGGTGTTTGTGATAAAGTATTTCAAACAATGGGCAACTGAAATTACCAGAAATGAGATCAAGTCTGCTTGCCTTCATGTCAACAACCGAAAGTCTTGTTACTTTCATAAAAATGATTTGCGTTGTTATGAGTAAATCATATTGGTGTTGTTTCAGTTTTCTTTGCTAAATTTCATTAACAATGGATTTCACGATACACCTCTCCTGACTTTTGCCCAATCTGGTATACCGATTAATATAACAAGCACCTACATATCTTCATCACGAATGTGTCACAGGATATTTGTAAAAGTCTTTCGCTTATGTTTAACGATCGACTGTCCTAGACAGGGATATATATACGACGATAATTGGTAGTTGGTACATCTATTCATTTGTTCACTCTCTGTTCGACCAGTCAAACTTGCAGTCCTTATTCCTACACTACTCTGTACAAAAAGAAATGTATTTTGTCAAGCAAAACTCGTAGCTGTTTTACACAATGCTCAATCGTTATACGACACTGATACTTTGTTGAAAGATAAAGCAGCGTTTCAAGTCAAACGTTTGGTATACGCGATTAGGTTGTATACACTGTTTAATGACTGAATATGAAAGGATGCATTAAATAATCGGTTGTTTTCAATATTACCATATCTTACATCGTAAATCTATTTACTCGGAAGAACATTTTATTGTTATGCATTTGTAGTGACTTGTATTCTCCCCTCGGCGCATTAATCAATGTACTGAATACGTTGGTGATATTGAGTCAGATATGAGTGCAATACCTTGTTTCCATGTGAACATTCAGCAATAAATAGATGGGTTGTTTAATACTAATGCCCGGAAACATGTTATTTTTTAAGCCCCAAGAATGTGTAGTGATTCTCTCTGTTCAATATGAAACTGTATATCTCAGTAAATTCTTGAATAATATCGATAAAATCAGCATGAATGATGAAGCGTATTCGGTTAAAACCTGTGTGGCATGTTTGGTTGATTAGTGATTAATCCTCGCATCTGAACCAGATCCTCCTTGTTTATCGATGATCCTGACTAGGTACGTGAGAGTTCCCGCCTCTTTCACGCATTCTCCACCATGTCTGGTTGAGTTGGTGTTCTTCTTATTGTATTTGAGGGCTTTGCTTTTTCCCTTATGAATTTTGAGGCCTACTGATACAGAGGCTGATGCTATATTGATTGTTTCAACCTGCATTTGTTCGTGTGTATTGGTTAGAAGGGCCAAATCACCTAGTTACGTTCATCCTGTCCATTTTATTCCGCACTTCTTGTCACATGTCGAGGTCCTCATAATCCAGGGGATCACCAGGATAAAGGGGATCTGATCTTCACTAGGAATGCGTCTGTCAGCTATCTTACATGCATCGCTTGGTAGTGTTATCTACAATATGAACTCCAAGTATTTATTATTAACGTCTCTCATGCTACTGTTCACTTGGTTGTTTGCTTCAGTGCACCCAGCTAGAGCCTTGATTTCCTATGTTGTTGTTCGGGTGTTGTTAATGGCTTTCAACTTGTCCTTCATATCTTGAATCTTGTCCAGGATTTCGATAGGGGTCTGTTCACTATGCTGATGCTTGTTGCGGCCCACAACCAACTGACACATTGAGTTAGTGCTTGTTTGATCCCTTCTCAATTGTCCTCCATAGTATTTTGCTCTTAGAGTCGGTACTGTTAGGCTTAGAACTAGATGTTGAGACCTGTCTTGAATTCGTTGAGTTTGTTAGTATCCTGAAGGAATGCTGGATTGAACCTTTGTAAAGTTGTTTCTCCAGTTGTCCACTGCTTCCTTCGATTCGGCTTCGTCGTGGCCAAAATCAGGTGGTGATCTGAAGCTACGGTTAGGTCTCTCTCCGGGTATTTTGCTATGATCGATGCAGTCTCCCATAAAACTGATCTTCGTCGTTGTCGTTGCTATCACTGGTGGGTGCATGATATTTAATAACACACATTGTGATTCCCTCTTTCTCCGTTTTGGAGGATGCTTTAATGTTTCTGAGTCCATGAGATTCCTATCACACACGTGCTTTACGCGCTTTTTTGGACAGCATCAGAGAAATTCAAAGAGCGTGTGTAGTATTTTCTTCATCGTAACCAGAGTACGGAAGCAGCTCTCCAGAATCCAACCTTTTCTGTCCAAGTTATGTCCAGTAAATGTCACTGATATCGAGCACAGTCAACTTGCATTCCCTCATTTCCGTAATTATCGACTGGTGCTTTCGGTCTCCTAAATTGTCTTGCCCTTTTATGTACCTAAATTAATTAATTTTTGCGCTGGATGTTAAAACGTTAATCGGTCTAGTGACTTCCGAAAAATCTCGGCTTTCACCATCAGGCATCATAATTCCTGTGAATGAGCATCCTTTAACTTCCAGATCAGAGTTCGATCGGTTTTTTCTCTACAGGATGAGATTGCTGACTTCCTCCTGAACCATCCTCATTTGCTTGAATATATGATCGTCAATAAATCTAGAAGCGCTGCAGGAATAACTTGAATAAAATTTAATGTGAATTTTCTAGTCAACACAGTTTCGTGTGAACTACATTCTGCACAGTCCGGAATAAAGCATTTATAATAATTAATTAGCCCGAGAAATCTGCTGTAGATATAGAAAGTTATTTATATTATTCATCTGATATAGATCTCTGCAAAGTTGGGGTTGATGAGATATTGATGCGGATTGAGAATGTTCATATCAAATCTTAACTTTCTTATATCGTTCACATATCGCAACTGTGATTATCATCATCGTTTACTAAATGAGTCATCAACATGTCTGAAATGGCAAAACCTGGCATAAGCTTGTCTGCTTCTGGACTAACGGAGTGGTTTGCTTTGTTGAAACTGCGGAAAATCTTGTCGGTAGTGGTGTTAGATCGGGTCGCTTTCCTACGTTTGGCTGGACTCTTAGAAGAAGGGGATTTCAGTTCCTCTTGAGGCATGATAAGAAAGTTATAAGTAGCTGATGGATAGAACAATAAGTTGGAAATAGAAACAGGTGGAAAAACTAGGGCCGAGGGCTCAAGATAGTTTGCAAAGCAAAACCTGTGTTTTGGAAAAGAGTGAATGTATTGTGAGGATTAGTAAAGATGTCAAACACAAAAGTGTAAAGTGGCAGGAGGATCGTAGTAGAGATATAGTATGTATCACAGTACATGTACGGCGGCAAAATAGAACGCAAATATGCATATTGTGTATACTTTAACATCTATAATACACGGAAAGATAGCCTTACACAATAAAACAATCCAGAACTTGGTAATTGATATCAAACAGTCAAGGTGTGCACGGCATATGATACGTATATTAACTGAAATGCTGAATCAGTTTAAATTGGGGGGGTAAATATATCGACCAAAAACTATGACAGAATCACTAAATGAAAGAGGTAATTTCAGAAATTAAATGAGTTATGACACTCAAATACAATTTAAAAGATAGCATATAAAGTAGTGAATATAGCGTTTCATCATAAATACTTCTATATTTTTTTAAGTGTTAGATAGAGCTCTGAATAGATACACAGAGAACTTAAGTTATAGCATCCAAATACGATATAAGGAATAGTATACAAATATGGAATGCGATTCTTATTCAAACGTGATTATATATTCTTTAAAAGTGATATAGTATGGTTTTATCGTATAGCTCAAATGAAAATGTTGTTATATGAATATGAATTAGAAAGGCTCACCAGCTCAGAACAAATCGCTTGTCACCTGACTAGTGACATTTCGGTCGAACCATCATCGAATGGAATTTCATATCTAAACACGTGTTTAAGGCTCCGTTTGTCAACGCTCTCAAAAGAAAATTGGACCGGCTGAGAAACAGCCGCTGTCAGAACTAGCATACACCGCCTAGAAACTGTATCCAATATCTTTCTAACGTGTCCTCGAACTTCTTCATTCCTGAATTCTGGGTTTCGGATCATTGAATTATAAAGGTGTGACAGTCAGTAGAGTTGTCAAGCCATGGATATCTGTGAGACGACTAGATACTCGTGTAGCGATAAACAAATCCCCAAAATAAATAGCTCTGTGCGTTTTCGACATTGGATGCTGACCACATGTTTTAGTGGACTCACCCAGCTGAAGGCGCTCGCTCGTGCATCCGCACCAGATCACGTGTGGGAACGCTGTGTTCAACATCTACTGCAATCGCTAGCTAGACTAGATCAGACAATTCCGATATATTGGCAATCTTGAAATACAAATTCTGATCTCCTCAATTCTGTCTTTTGATTCCTCTTGGTGGGTACGAGATATATTAGAAGGTGTTACTGGTTAAAGCGTTGTCAAACACTGAATACCTGTGACAACTTCATGGGCGAGCCTAACGTGATCTGGTACACCAAATCACAAACTGTGAGTCTGTTTCATTTTAAGATTCTAAATATCATTGCTTTATCTTAATTTTTATACATTGTGATGTTTTTTCGTGCTTTTTGAATATAAATATATATTTTTCCTGCGTTCATTCTCGTACTTCATACTTCATCATGACATAACGGACACCCAAAGTACTTAAGCTTAAGACTATATCCCCACCTTCGTTTCAACTGATGCCCTTCTGGCCAGACAACATCGAAGCCTGGTTTTGCAACACAGAAGTCGACTTCTCTGGGAACGGCGTGATTGACACATGTGCACAATTCCTCGCAGTAGTAAAGGCACTACCGCGCCAATTCAACAGGTGCGAAACACCTAGTATGTTTACTAGTGATGTCTCGGATCCTTGTGAAACGCTGAAACGTTCTATTCCTAAACGCGGGGACCTTACCGATAGACAAAGGTTAAACCAACTCCTCAATAACATCAACCTGCAACACGGTTCTGCGACGGACATATCGCAACGAATGAGAGAGGTTATCGGCCAAAGAACTTTCGATGATGGCCTATTCAAACACCTTTTCTTGTCCAAACTTCCTCAACAAGTGCAGGCTGTGCTTGTCTCGTTTCATAATAACGCCTTAAACGAGCTGGCTGCATCTGTCGACTGTATTTCGAAAATCACCAAATCTTCTTATACCGAGGTTTTTCCAGTCAAAGAACAACCTCAAACGACCAAGAATGACGTGACAGAGTTATGTCATACACTTGCGCGTTGTCTGAAATTTTGTAACGACCGTAAGCGGTCACACACCCTACGTAGAAGCATTTCACGTAGGCGATCTGTCTCTAGAACACGAGAGACGGATAATCCCGACTGGTGCTGGAAAGACTCCCAGAAATCGCAAAACATCCTGCAATTTTCCCAACTCGAAACGGACCGATACGAAAAACAACTCGGGAGACTTCCAAGCCGGCACGCGTTAACGGCAACCGTAGCCGGCGAACATAGCCGTCTGTTGTACGTTACAGATGTGACAACACAAGTTCGCTACCTCGTCGATACTGGCGCAGAATTTAGCGTTCTCCCAGCGAATCCTAACGACCGGTTTCACGGATCGGCTTTAACCTTACAGGCAGCAAACGGAAAGCCTATCGCTACGTATGGCGAAAGGTACGTTTACCTTAACGTGGGTTTACGCAAACTCACTCACTGGATTTTCGTTGTTGCAGATGTTTCTATTGATACAGACCTTCTACAGCATCACAATCTACTCATTGATACACGTAAACAGGGGCTAGTAGACGGAAACATCAATTTATCTGTTTGCGTAATTTCCCTTTCCGGTTGCAGATTATATTCGGTCACAATTAAGCACACGATGAACTTCATCTGTCAACCACTACTCGATGAGTATCCTGGGATACACTAAACGCAACCGAAATTTCCGTGTGTAACCAGCAACGTTACACATCACATCACGATCACAGGACCACCTGTATTCTCGAAAGCACACCGACTGGCTCCCGAAAAGCTGAAGTTGGCCATAAACGAATTTGACCACATGATAGACTTAGATATCACAAGACCGTCAAATAGCCCATGGACATCTCCGTTGCACATGGTCCCTAAAAAGGACAGCAACGATTAGCGTCCAGCTGGTGACTATCGGCGCTTGAACGCGAAAACCATTCCCGATCGTTATCCGTTGCCTCACATTCACGATTTGACAGCTACCTCGAAAGGTACAACTGTCTTTTCGAAAATCGACTTGGTTAAAGCGTATAACCAAATCCCTATGGCTGCAGACGATATGCCGAAAACCGCCATCATTACTCCTTTTGGACTCTACGAATATTTGCGAATTCCTTTCGGTCTAGGAAACGCTGCACAAAACTTCCAAAGATTCATAGACGACGTTTTTCGAGGTCTCAACTTAGTACATGCGTATGTTGACGACTGCCTAATCGCGAGTCTGGACAGAGAATCACATCTCAAGCATTATTATTATTCTTATTATTATTAGAAGCTTTATTCAACATTATAGTTTTGGTACAACATAGAATTCTCAGCATAAAGTATTTCAACAAGTTTTCTTCTCTTATACCTTGATCTATTGTGACGATAAATTTTGAATGATGACCGGTTAGATGTTAGGAGTTCGGTAATCCACATTTGATTATTGTTCATTCGTTTCAATGCATATTGCCAGCCACCATGATGTCGCTGATTGTACCTTTTTGGATCACTTATAGAGAAAGGTTGTAAACTTTTCATAAACGCGCCTGAATAAATTGTGCGCACAATAGACACAACGATGTGCTAAAACAAACAACAAAACAGATAACTTGATGAAATATCTAGATCGGAGGAACAGGTAGCCCAGATATTCAAGCAGGCCGCCAATATCTTGTTTTCGAACGACTACAAAAACATGGCATTACTGTAAACAAAGATGGATAGTGGCTAGCAGTGGGATCCAGGACGCGCGTTTCGTCTTGCTTGGGACTCGTCAGCTGAATGTACCTGCATCTCAGAGTTAATGTTCACTCTGGGACTCGAACTCAGTACTGTTCGCTCCAAACGCCATCGCGTTATCCACTTAGCTACTGAGTCCTGATAGCCACTTGCTTGTGCAAAGGGTTGAAGTTCGATTCCTTTGGTATTGTTTTACTTGAATCTTCCCATGTTTTAGGACTGACATTGATCACATAACTTCCTTGAACAGTTTACAAAGAATTGATCTTCTTAAAGTCGCCGAGCTTCAAAACGAAGACACTGATCTTCAGCACGAGTTATCGTCTACAACCCTCAAACTACGCATCAAACAGATGAGAACAAGTGAGGAAACCTTACTTTGTGACACATCTACAGGTAGGGATCGCCCAATCGTGCCGAAACGTTATCGACGCAATGTCTTCAATACGTTGCACAAACTTTGTCATCCAGGCGTTCGTGCAACCATCGAGCTGATAGCAAAACGGTTTTGCTGGCCTGGCATGAATAAAGATGCGAGTGAGTGAGCACGCTCCAGCGTAAGCGGTCAAAAATCTAAGGTTATCAGACACAATAGATGTCCCTCAGGCTCACTTAAAACTTCCGATGCTCGTTTCCACCATGTTTATCTGGATTTGGAAGGAGCTTTACCAGATTCAAATGGATACTCTTATCTCTCAACCTGCGTTGACCGTTTAACTCGATGGCCAGAAGCAGTACCTATCAAAGACATCACTGCTGAAACAGTGGCCTACACCTTCGTCGAACGGTGGGAAGCAAACTCCGGCTGCCCTTCAACCATCACGACAGACCACGGACGTCAGTTTGAATCCGAACTTTTTTGTCGTCTGATCACACTTCTAGGAATCACTCGCCTCCGAACGACCGCCTACCACTCACAAGCAAACGGCTTGGTAGAACGCTTTCATCGACAACTAAAAGCTTCACTGTCAGCTGCAAACGTTTCACAGTGGACCGACGCTCTTCCACTCGTCTTACTAGGTATTCGCAATGCAATGACAGCTGACATTGGATACGCTGCGGCTCGACTCGTTTATGGAACGACGCTTCGACTTCCAGGAGAATTCATGGGTCCTTCATCCTCTTCAATGAACATGGATCTAACCTCCTACACGAACAGGCTTACAAACGCAATACGTTCAATTAAACCTGCTTCTACTCGACCACAATCAACCGATGTTTTAGTTCAACCTGACTTACGATATAGTACACACGTTTTCGTCCGTCGAGACTCGAATCGACGACCCTTCGAATCAGCATACGAAGGACCTTTCAAAGTTCTTCAACGTGAATCTAAGTGCTGTATAATCGATATGAACGGAACCAACGATAGCATCAGCATCAATCGCTTAAAAGCAGAGTATTTGGAAGGAAATCTTATTTACGTCGATTTCCCTTCGGTACAATTGCACAACACGACTCCTTCACTTATAGTTCCTCAACAGACAACCAACACACGCGATGATACTCCGCATGTATCTGAAAATAAACTTAAAACGACGCGTTCTGGAAAAAAGTAAGATTTCCAGAACATTTAAACGACTATTGCACATAAGGCACTACTTGACATTTTATATTATTTCGATTTTTTACCACATGTAATATTTTTTTTAAAGTAACAATATTAATATGCTCATAAAAATCCTTTTTTAACTATATTACGTGTACGAGAGTTTACTTTCCACTTTTTTCACCGGCATTGTGTTTGTACGTGCGTACGAGTGTACTTTTACATGCGCTTACATTTTCTTCTTTCTTTTCCAGGACGACTGGAAAAGAACGATGATGTTTACGAGGAGCCGAAATCTCCATTGTACCTTTTCTTTTTTACTATACTGTACTTCGTGGTCCTATATGGTAAGGAAAGACGACCAGATTCTACTAGACCTAGCAAACTATCATAAGAGTGTTTACCAACGACAAAAATCGTTCGGTTTAAACTTCTCTCTGGCCACGTCTTAAGGTCATCACTACCCCACTAGGCGGGGAGTGATCTGTGGCGGTAAATAAATCCCCAAAATAAATAGCTCTGTGCGTTTTCGACAACGGATGCTGATCACATGTTTTAGTGGACTCACCTAGCTGAAGGCGCTCGCTCGTGCATCCACACCAGATCACGTGTGGGAACGCTGTGTTCAACATCTGCCGCAATCGCTAACCAATTTAGATCACAGAATTCCGATATATTGATTATCGCTAAATACACTCTTCCGATCTCCTCGACTCTGTCTTTTGATTCCTCTTGGTGGGTACGAATTATATTAGACGTTACTGATAAAAGCGTTGTCAAACACTGAATACTTGTGGTGTCTTCAACCTTTTGGTTATATATTATTTTTGCTGGATAAGGTATTTTAGATCAATCATATGTTTCCTTGCGTGCATAAACTCTGGTAGTTTAGAGGTATCTTACTTTGTTTGGGGACGCCTGCCCATATGCTACACGCATGTGTGTGTGTCTGTTTCTGTACAGACTGTGGTGTACATACTGTCTTTATTGATGTTGCTTTCTTTTTTGCGACGATGATATTGTTTTACTCATCGTAAAATTACTTTGTAGCATCAACCATCTCATCACAACTGTCATCATGCAATAATCTTCATTCCTACACGAAGATTTATGTAGTGGTTATCCAGATGACGAGTCACAAAAAGGGGGAAAAGCGCATCATGGAATAAATTGCTAGTCACCAGTCATTTTTCCTTATTAAGATTGAGTTATATTGCGTGACAACTAGATGAGGACAGATGAACGTATTGTATTCGGAATTGGAAATCAGACAGCCTTCAAGTACAAATGTATCATTAATTTGTACAAACGCCATAGACCTGTAAATCGTATGCATTGAGGAATAAGATTTGAAAAATTGAGAATTCTGACTAGTTCATCGCATTGAATATAACATAACATCAAGTTCTATCAAAGCAATATTGATTACTTCTTCAATCTCATTGTAAACAACGTGCTTGTCTAATGAACAAAAACATATTTCTGTTGACCTCTTTTGTTTATAGAATCAGCTATGATTATACTTTGTTATCATTTATCACCTCATTACATCTCATTAATCAAATTATATAATAATGTTTATACTGCATTCTTTTTAATGAGCGTTATATGAATGTTGGTTAGAATAAAACAACATCGTTTTCTAATAATATGTTGTTTATTTGACTGACAATCATCTACATACAAAGTGCAAAGATGAGTGAAATTCTCATTTTACAAATTATTACTACTTTTCTAGAAAGAAGATAAAGTGAAAACAAATCTTCTGGTTGTCAATTCATAGATGATCTTGCTCCAGCTATGAATAAACACTCCAATCATTTACCATCTCAGTTGTATTGTTCAACTAAGTTCATGCTTTATGATAAGGATAAGTCTTCCTTGTGCTTCCTGTTTTGTCACACTTCTGACAGATTTACATACACTGGATGAATTGTATAGCGCAAAACATGGAGTGTATCTCTCTGGTGATGTGAAGTTAGACTACTATGGTGAATACGACGGTGCTTGAATCCATGTATCAATCTGGGCTAGGCCACCATTCAAAACCTGGAAGCACTGGACGGCCGTTTAGTATGATACTCATGAATCGCAATGTTAAAATTACTGCAATCTGAACGGATACCCACTCTGACAATATTATAATACTGTTTAAAGTTTTGTTAGGAAAAGATAGGTCTGATATATATTCCATCATCCGATGCCATTAATTACGCTAACAATCCATTCAGAGGAAATCTGAATGATGTTCAAAACCTTATATAACTTCGTCAATGTTCTGATACATAAATTCTGTTTCAATAACTTGAAAGATAGTTCATTTCAATCAACATACAAGTGCTTGGAGATGTTAGATGCGAACAAAGCTTTGGACTGAAGAATAGCTGTCTGGGTGAGTTAGATACGCACCGTTGCCCGAATGAAACCAAAACAATGTGATTGGGTAAAATGACGATTGTGAAACTCATTATAAATTTAAATGCACCCAGCTATTCAGCCAATAATTGCCCAATCAATCAAGTCTAAATTACAATAAATAAGAATGTTGATAAAGGATGAGAGAAAATTACCAATCGCAACAAATCAATGTTATTCCATCCTGTCTGGATAGATCACGCACAGATTCGTTCAAAACATACTATTTGATTGCTTTATAACACAGAGTGTTGTCAATTCTGGAATTGTGTCTCAATTCACAATCAAAAATGTACAATTCTAGTCAATACAAGCAACACAATCAAAAGGAGGAACAAAGCAGTACAAACCAATATGGCTACTGCCAAGACATAGTATCAAGTAAACACAACATAAATGCAGTTCAGGAAGAGACACGGAAATTTAGTGAAGGCGTAAGGAAAATAGAAAACTGTAATAAAATACAAACATGACCAACTCAAATGGAATCAAAAAGACTAACAAAATATATAACTGAAGGAACAACAATAGGAACACGCTACAAATGTGTACATGGAGGGATTTTCACACAAACGCACACACACAAATTCTTCGAAATGGATCTTACAAGAGGTATTATTCCATTCAAAATATCAGTGATAGATCTTGTGTAAACGAATTATTCTTTGTAAAGATAAGAGTGCAAAGCCAAAGTAATCAGTTTAAAAACGTTTATTTAAACTGGAGGGATTAAAGGTATGATACTTTACAAGGCTAGTTATTTCACACTAGATTAAATTCTCATAAATCCATGAGAGTAAGACCGATGATTAGCCACGTTTTGTTTAATTCTGTGAACAATCATTGATGCAAACACTTCAGTGTTTTCTTCTTTTCAAATCTTTCATCTTATTATCAATGCAACGGCAGAACTGTTACCAGTTCATCATTCACTCTACATCTTTTGTCATTCCCACTTAAGTATCAGCTGGACCCTCTAAAATTATTGCATATTCAACAGATTCATAACAACTAATTAGCAACAGTCTGTCAATCAGCTTTCACTCAACCGTGAATACTCAAATAACGAAGGATTGAGGTGCTCTGTTAAATATTGATGCTTCATGCCGACAGTTTAGTTTAAAACAATGAACGACGCCAATTTCGATTGACATTTCTCAGTATTGAGACTTTAATAAAATGGACATTTTCAACGAACTCTTGGCTGATTTCAATGGTCACATAATCACGCATACACGATACTGTTAGTTGACAAGTGCAATACTGCAACCCCTTGTGAAATTACCCATGTTTCCATTGAATGAAAAAATGACACAAATACAAAAAATTATATTTTTATATTCTACCAACAAAGTGACATCAGTCATTACGTAAACAATCATCAATGTGATATGCAGTTCCATGAAACAATCTTCAATGTATTGAAATGATTAACAAAATAGAAAGTGTATTTCATAAAATACGAAAATGAAAATAACACAGTCATCTTGATGAGGAAAATTGAGAAGCTATTTGTGAGAACCATTGATGAACTCTCTCCCTTCTATAGAACCATAGCCAAATGCCACAACCAATGCATAAAATAAGGAAAGATATAACTAATGGTACAACGATGTACACGTGTGACAGTGATTTTCTTTCCTGAAAATAACGAAATAGTATAATGTTTACAAAATATCAAATATTTACCATATGTGATTCAGTGCTTGGATTAGTCTTGTTCAATTCATTAGTTGCTGGAGTTGTTAGTTCAGTGGGAGCATCGACATCCAAGCTCTTTAGAAGAAAGAAACAGTGGAAATATAATTAAATATCAAATATTTCATCATTCATTAAACACCAGTGTCAGTATTGATGTCAGAAGTGAATTCAGCAATTAGTTACATAATTTACATTTGTACTATGTGATCAATGAATAATGATTTAGAATATCTGATGCCGATTTAACAGTCAATGAGATAAGTACACACTATCCAACAACTAACTGACGACTTTTGTTCGGGTGATGAAATTTGTTTCCCGAGTGGTTCACGTTATCACAATGTAAGTAATTAATAACAAACCAATAACTGACGGCTTTATTGAAGCAATCCATCCAGGCTACAAATTACAAAAAAGGTAGTTCACGAACTTTCACTTTCCAAACATGATGCAGAATTTATAGCAGATTATGCTTGATCATTCAAACTGATCTTATCGGAATTGAGTAACAATTCACAGATACAGACGGCTTCATATTGGACATCGAGAATCACTACACATTCTATGAGAAGCAGAATTAACATTTTTTCAGGCATAAGTGTCAAACGACGCTTTTATTGGTTGTTGAATGTTCACATTGGAAACATAGAATGGTACTCATATCTGATTAAACTTCATCAACGTATACAATACACTACTTGTTTGCAACAAGAAAGTGTTCTTCCGAGTAAATAGATTTACAATGTAGAATATGGTAATATTGAAAACAATGTGTGAAGTCTATCAATTACTTACTTTATTCTTGCAACCATTTACTTTGAATTCATGAAGATCCTTATCATTGCTGGTGATGCACATATTGGCTGTTTCACACCAAATACACCTTGTATTCAATGTTGTTGCTCCATGACATGCTTCAGTCAAATTGTGTTTTGGACAATCTTCAGGGGGAAGAATGAGGTGATTTCATAACAAGTTATCAAACAAAAAATAAGTAAATTACAAACCATATACTTATAACTCGATGATATGGTGATTTCGAAATTAGGCGACTATATCTCTCACTAAGAATTTGTCATCACCTTGCGCAATCCGAAATTCACCACACTTTCATTGACATTCACATTTCACGTCAACATTTTGACTTTTAATGAAAATACATCCATAATAAATAACATCTTATTAAACGAATATTAAAGTCGATCTGAACACTACATTATGGAATGGTTCTCTCAGTTGTCGAGATGATATTTTAATACACTACCACATGATAAGGTGGAAATTCTTTGTGATTACTCAAAGTACATATCAATGAGAAAGAGAACTCTTTCATACTATGGCATTCACATTTCAGGACAGAAATTCGGAACTGAATGAAACTAAGTTGAATGTTCAACGATTAGTATTGACGGGCGGATTCGGTAGATTCTGATGACTGTTCGCATTCAGAAATGTACACGCTATGCTGTCACCGGGTTCAGCAAAGCCCACTGCATTTGATTTCTAACAGTTTTTTAGTTTCATTCATTGATATCAGTCTGATGATGAAAACATGTCTTGTATACCACTTCAACATGTGAAATCTGATAAACAACATTGTAAACTCACGCACACTGACTATTTTGAAATCCGTGCACGGAGGTCAGTTGTCGCCGGACAATAAATTCAATCATTATTATGTTCATTCGATGGGAAAATAAAGGAGTAACATTGTTTTTCAATTCGTCACTGACGTTCTTCTGGAAGAGATTTCAGTCGACCTATCGATATGGAATGTTTCAAACTATGTGATCACAGTATACTGTGTGTACTGTCGGCTAGCACGTCACACTAGTTGGATCATGAACATTCATTGATAGTGAATTATATTTTATTCAACGAATATTGGAGTCAATCTGAACATTAGATTATGGAATGATTTTCACAGTCTTAGTGGTGTTATTTCAATACTCCAAACGCATGACGAACTGAAGAGTGTTCGAGATCACTCACTATACATATCAGTGAGAAATGATACACGTCCAATTCATTGGATGGACAAGATGAAGTATAGATTTAGGAAAGTAGGCGATTTTCTTGGAGTTAATTACAATTTCAAGAAATGTCTCATCGATTTTAATAACTCAGGAAAATTCAATATCACATATAGCAAGTTGAAAAACTATGAACACTTCCAAGTCAATGCACAATCGACTAACTGACATATATTATCTCATTAATCGTTTTGTACCATTTTGTACGTTTAAGGGAATTTCATCCACGTGAGGACGTGAAGGACATCCGTCCTTCATCATTTTAAATAATCAACAGAGAATCCACGAATGGAACAACGTCATTTGATACCAGTAGCAAAATTTCATTTAGTTATGTACTGAAATTGCACATGGAGGTTTCAATTTTTTGAAACAAAATTGATGTATTCAACTGTGAAAATAGTCATTTCTGATACAATAAGGTTTAACATACCTTCGACAGCTTCATACTTCACTAACGTTCCACTTTGGATCCATTCAACAGGAACATTTATTTCAATATTTTTAAAACCTTTTGAAATAAATTGTACATCGGAAAACAACTGAGATTTTGTTTAAAAAGCAACTGTTAAAAATGGGAACGACTTCAGTGGATATCCATGATGAAGATATCCACATATCATAGTTACATTACTCAGTATATCAGGTTAGGCGTGCGTCAGCAGACGTGAATCGTAAAATTCATTGTTTACGGAATTCACAATATAAAACAGGAACAACAACAATCGTTTTTGTGATGCCGACAAGGATGACGATTTTTCAAATGAAGACACACATACTTGAATTAAATTCATAAAAATTCAGTAGTTCACTGAAAAACGACTTGACCAAAACACGCGAATTTCTCAGGACTAGTGTGCACCTTGATTTATTATCACTTATGATAATACGACTTCGCTTCAAGATGTGTAAACACATCATCCACGTTGAGTTTTTAATAAACAGTAGTGTTTGGACAATGAGTTGGCCACAGGCATTCAGATTTTATTTCACACGTTTTTCATCAACACTTCAATGACAGTTCGACTAATCTGTTTTCAAACGAAACCACTGAGTAATGTAGACTGTAAAAAAGATATATTAGATCACGATGACAGAGTACAGCAAATTTCTGTATTGACGTGGTGATCAAAGTGTACATAAAGAAGTTAATATTAGGCTATCAGATGAATGCTTGTTTAGGTCAGTGTATATCAGAATGTAAATAACGTTTGTTACCTTTTCCGCACGGAATAGTGCCCGAAAAATACGACTGCTTCTCGGTTTCGTTAATGACCTTAGGAATCTGGAACGAAGTAACGGAAGTCTGAGTAAACACCTGTCACTACACAACCACCTTTATCAAAGCCAACCAATCAATGAAGAAATGTGTCATCATTCACATCACTTTACAAAAAGACAACTAACTACACAGTAAGCATACTGATCTCCTCACTCTATTCAGTAGTGTGCCCCATCTAGTCTACGAGGATAATCTGACTCACTTCAGTTGTCAAATTCACTGAAATCCAATAAACGATCTATCTATCATGCAATGATGCGCTACACTGTGAGATGAATATTTACGTCAGTTGACGGAAATGTGATTATAAATAACTGCATTGCCGTTGCACGTGAGTTTGTTGTCATGTGGAGGGACTATGTTGATGTACTCACTTCCATTCATCAGCGTACATACAATTCCTGATTACCTCGAAGCAATCAAATTGGATTCAGTTCAACACAAATGAAATCTTCCATTTCACATGCTCTTTCTATTCATCACACATCTGTTGTATTTCAAATTGGTGAAGTACTAAATGCTAACATTCGAACAAGTACACTATCAAGATTTTACAAATTTATCTCGCAGATTATTTGACGATGAACTGTTCAATTAGCTAAACTTCAGAAGACGTAGTAAAGCTTGATAGAAAATCATTGTGTTGGAAAGGATTATAACATACACTGTTTGTCCTTAACCGGCTAAAAGGTTTTGGAATTTCTATCGATAACATTTGACTTCCTATAATTCATTGTTTTAAAAATGTACTAGGATACATTGTGTCATTATGCAATTATTCATAGAGTCGTATAGTCTGTGTGCACGTCAAAAAATGTTGGTATCCTTCTATCGTGTTCGACGTACCTTGATGCGTTCGACAGTGTCGATTCACGCAAAGTAAGATAATAATCTGAAATACATGAAACAACACTACATTACCATTCATTTGTACAACTTACGTTTTCATAATAGAATGATATCTTCCCATTCGGATGTATCATAGTAGTTATACTGAATGTACGACCACGACCTACAAGCAGAAGACTATCGTTATTTAGAATTTGAGATATTAGTGATTAGCATGTCATTGTTGAATGTGAAACTGTATGTGTCTACGCGCAAATTGATCAGTTTTAAGTAGATATTTTCTTCGTTATCTCAAATGTTTTCTTTGGTAGAATTCGTAATAAGTATAATCTAGTGAACGTCGTGCAAAATGAAGCAATTTAGCATTCTTAAATATAAATGTCAGATAATTAGGTTCCGAAGTCGTATTACAACCCTGTTTTCATATCGAAATAATAAATCATCGGGCTTCCAATTAAATCTGATAGTTGAGGTGGTATTGACATTTGCTCAACATTCTTTATAAATACCACTGAAGAAATCGACCCTTAGTACACATGACATTAGTTATGGTTTGTTTGTTTACAAATAGAACATGGTAACTTAGTTGGTTATGCAATACATTCGTTTATTGGTGTTCGGTTACGATGGAAAATGTAAAGCTTCAGATTATTCGTCTTGGTGATTTCTTAATTTGAATGAATAATTTTTATGAATGACCGTGTGATGAGTAACACAAATTTACTCATTTCGGAATACAGACTTCTGATCAAGCAGCTGTGAAGCCTGGTGACGAAGATGTACCTCTGCATTCGTTTATCCACAAGTAAAATGTGTTTATGACCTAATTTATTCATACGGATCTATTTATTACACATCAAATCTAGTGTGCTCCTGATTATGCCAACTGTCCATCAGGTCTCAATCAATGTGTTCAAACAGACGATGGATTCCACATATACTTCCCTCTTCCTAATTTTCTGTGATGGTTACACTTTATTGTTTCGTCAGTTTTTGAAAAGAATTCAGTGATGTAAAATGAACTGGAAATGTGTAAGCAAGTACTGCGAATGATGGTGTATGTGTTTAAATATTTCAAGTGTAATCAAATAATCATTTTATAGATACATACGTTCATCACCAGCTTGTAGAAAATAAAAGTGTCCGACGACTAATAATTCGTCTGAAATGATGAAAATAAAAATATTTGTGTTTTATATATATGCATATTGAATATCCACAGAGAATGAGTTTGGACACGAGTTATCATCTTCCTTTCAAGATTTAAGTAAACCGGTTCAATTAAATGGGCGTTGCATAGAGACTCATACTTATTTCAACGATATGATGAATGTTTCAATCAAACTAACTGAGAAGAATATTTTACTTCTGAAGCGTTGACTTTAGATGCTTCAGACGATCTAGTAGACTGGTAATATCTAAACGACAATGCACATACAAAATCCTTTTTTGAAATTGTTATTCCAGTCGAGCAGTGTTCCCACACAATTGAACTAATTATTATTCAGAAATTCTACTTTAATGTCACTAAATGCAATAACTGAACAAAATGAGTGAACTCCATTTTGATGTTCTAGTTGTTTCCGGGTCGATTCAATCATGTGCACTGTTCATGGTAATTTTTTATCATCTGTCATTATGATTATTATTATAACTGGTGGCTGTTTTAGATCCATATGAATATGATGGTCATAAATGTGACGAATACACACGGTAGTCCACCGATAGTGACTAAGAGATATTAATTCTTTATGAAGTAAATTAAAGAAAACATTCGGACGTCATCGAATGTAATTTGGTAGTCAATGAGATTCAATCATCCAAAATGATTTCTCACACAACATCGTTTATTGTTCTAAATGTTTTCACTTGACAGTAATGAATACGTGTTGTGAACACATTTTTGTAGCATCAAATCATACAAGCAAATTATTCACTGTGTACTGGTCAGCTCTCAAAAAATAATCAGGTCAAATATTGAAACACTTATGCAAAATAAAAGTGAGAAATGAAAGGTAAAATTAAATTATCACCGGATAATAGAGGTACTCACACTCATCCAAAATTGCAGATTCCGAATAAAAACCGCTTCTCACGAAATTGGCAATTCCTCCTAAGTACTCTTGATCGTACATACGAATTGTACCTGTGTTTATCGAATAAAAACATGAAATTTAATTGACAATTTGTAGAGAATGAATTAAAGACTTTTAGATTAACTGGAGACAAGACGAATTTCATGGACCGTAATTCAATTTCCGTAAGACTTTAAGCTGTTTACAACTTGAACGAAATAAGATATCAGTAGACGTTTTGAATGGTAGAAATGGTATAAAACTGATTTACTGAAGAAATTAAAGCAACATTGGTACACGGAATGAAATGGGAATAAACAAAACTCGGTAACAATTTTAGTTCGATGAAAATGATTCTCTTACCTAATTAGGTTATACTGAATTTGATGACTGCAGCACCGTAAAACATAAACGAGGATTTTGCATCAATTTCCTGATGATATGCAAACATATGGATTAGTATCGCGATTGCAAAATTTAGTCAACTCACCTTATCAGCCTCCAATTTTTCAAAGCTGCGTCTAACAACTGGAAGAGACTGATTAGAGCGGATTGTCCGGGAATAATAATAGTGATGAGACTGAATATGTGTATTAGAACCGGACTGATTACTTACATAACTAGATGCATCACTTTCAAAAATTACTTTTTCGTATTTCTCCAATTCAGGTTTTGTGCAAATGTCATAGCAGTCGAAGAATTTATAAATTAATACAATGATCAAATACAGCAGTATAAACTGGCCAGTTGCAAAGCTATGCCTGGAATGGTGCAGATAAAAATAGACAGCCTTATTTCATTGAAACAAATTGAAATTCATATAACACACTCATTTGCTTTAACTGTACAGTCAACACTCACCTCATCTTCTTGTTCACAACGTTAATAATTTTTGTTAGACCTTGTCGTGTTTATATACATTTTTTAAGTGTTTGTTTGTTTCTTTCTTATTTGACGATCCAAAGTGACCATTAGAAACATCACGTTTCATAAAATCATATGATCATTGTTAATCAATCATCGTGGAAGACGAACTCATTGTAATGCAATCTACTTCTAGCTGTTGTACTCCAAAGGCTGACACCTATCCACTGTTGGTTGAAATTCCAAGGCCTCCATTAATAAAAATTATATTGGATATGATTAGCCATAGTTTCAACTAAGTGAGGGGTTTTTAATGTTGATCAAAATGTGTGCTCATATTTTCACGAACAAACATTTTGTTACTTGTAATGATTTGTGAACTGTTTAACAATGGTACATTACTTTGATTTGATAGGTTAAAATCCAAGTAACAAAACCTATCTTGATTGGACAACTTAATTGGCATTTGTACATTTGAATTTATGTTTAATGAAATCAATTGTGCCAGACGACTCCATTGTCGTTGAATGTGGGATTGTAAGTTCCGAACAGTCACAAAACAGCCCATTTGACCGGCACATTGTATCGTTGGCTCTAAATAGACTTGGCGATCAAAATAGACAAAACGTTTCTTATTGGTCAGGAAGAAGTGGACCGGAATTAGTTTACGCTAAACGTAATGAGTAAATCACTGTTGAATGATTAACAGTCTACACTTTCGTGAGTGAATAATCGTTTCAACGGAAGAAGCCCAAACTATTCACGATTTGGTTATAATTGCGAAATGTAATTCTTGGCAGTGTGATTGTGAATTTCTCGCTATAAAAAGATGTTGACAGTAACCAAAATATTGCTTCCACGAGTATCATGTTCTGTGGTCGAATAAACGGTTGTTGGGTAATTTTGCGGAATCGTGAACATCAGAACTGATTTTAATTATACATAAAATTGTCTCACTAATGTCTGTCCTATTATCAACTTATTATTATTCATTGTCATTACATGCAGTCACAGTATTATTAGGTAGTTACGTAGCTTATTCACTAAGGCTTGATAAAAGTCCACTTGGGTGTTTGTTCAGCTCATCGCATTCACGGAATCAATAGTTATTGGAATAGTCAGCTAATCCCATGAAATCATTGTCAATTTCTCATAAAACAATTCTACATTAATGTCAATGGGAACACAAAGTTCTTCATATGAACATGTTAAGTAAATATTTGAAGGTTAATAAAATTTATTTAGTATTATGAAGCTTATTTATTGTTCGTTTTTCATAAGGCTATTTTGCGTTGGAGCCACAGAACCGAATGTTTTTCTTATGAACAGCATTCACAAACGTCTCAAGGTTGAGAAACACTTTAGTCAATATCAACTCAATGGTATAGAGTACGAAACGGAGTTCATGTTCACTAAGAAAGAGTAAAGCGATTAATACGCTGAGTTCAGAATTGACATGTTTATTTTTATCAAAGTAACAGATAATGGATATCGATGAATGTAAACATATATTACACACAAGTGTCATTAATAAAAGAGCTGAACTTATTGTTTACTTTTCACGCATGACTACAGTACGACAGTATATTTCTCGAATCCAATCTTTTCCTGCACAGCTTGTATCTAATGTTTTACTTATTCCGAGAACTGACATGTTGTACCTTCTCATTTCAACACAATCTAGGATATAATCCTCGTGACTTTCAAAGAATCTCTACTTTCAACATGAAGAGTCATAGTTCTTCTAAATGAGGATCTTGTATAATTCACAGTGTAGGATCCAAACTACAGTTTGGATGTTGAAGAATAGCCGACCGAGGACCTTAGACACGCGCCCTTTCCCGTCGAAATCAAAACAAGTAATCGGGTAAATAGCGGTTCTATAATTCATCATAAATTTAAATGTGAATCGTTACCTAAACAAATATTACCACCCGGCTATTCAACCAATGATTGTACAATCAATCAAATCTAAATTACAATAAATAAAGAAGTTGATAGAAGATGAGGAAAAATTACCATTTACAACAAATGAACGTTATTCTATCCTGACTGGATAGATCACACACCAAAGGAGTAACAAATCAATATGGCTACCGCCCAGAACAAGTGTCAAGTAAAGCAACACAGATGCAGTTCAGGAAGAAACACAAACTTAGTGAATGGTTAAGAAAAACAAAACTATAATAAAAAATACAAGTATTAACAATTCAAATGTAATCAAAATACAACAATGTACAACTAAGGGGATCAATAGGAACAAAATACAAGTATATACATGGAGGGATTTTCACCAACACACAAAACATTCAAAATGGATCGTACACCGGCCCCCGAAATCCCTCCATACCGCACAAGCTACCTTGATGCCTACGGTCATGGTTCATTATATAACATATTACACTATAGGAACGAGTAGGACTTACAACAGTACGCCTACTCGATCTAACTACATTAATAACAACAAAGACTAATCCAAAGCTTCAAGGAGACCTGCTTCACCTGTTCTCTGATGATCACCAATAACAGTCGTAATATAGACCTAATCACTCTTCCCCAAACTCCACCCATGCTTTTGGATGAGGGCCTCGCTGACAATTCAATGTTTATCTTCTGATTCAACTGCTGCACAAACTTGCTTAACTCAGAAACTGTCACCACGAAGCTTGACGCACTGTCACTGTAAATCTCCGGAGGTTTCCTTCTTCTTCCAATAAAACGTAACAGAGCCATTAAAAATGAATCAGTAATCAAACTACACATCATTTCAATATGTACTGCCCATGTTTGCAAACAAGTAAACACATATCCATACCCTTTTTCTAATGATCTTCCTATGTGTCCTTGTTCTTTATGACAATGTCTAATTATCATTTCCGTCACTAAGTGTCGACTGGGTAAAATTACTGGATGTTTAAAAGCATTTGGGAAATCTGAGTATCTTGGTGGACCTCCAACGCAGAGTAACCCATCAAGCATTATCAATGATAAACCTTTCAGATGATCATGACTTACTACCTTACTGCTGTTTTTAAATTCACTAGGTAATTCTCCATACACTTCTCTCTGAACAATCAATAAAATCTTACGCATGGCAATCTCAATCTCTTTGACCTTTAAACATCGTAGATGAACGGATCCTTCACAACTCGGTAAACGAAGTACCTTCAGGAATTCGATGAACCTTCTAAAGCAGGTTACAACTCTGACTAATTTCAACCACTCGGAATAATAAGAGAGAACAGGTGTCTTGTTGTACTTTATACTACTCAAGTTAACCACAGCAGTTTTTCTAAACTCAATATCGTCAGGAGTAGGTTTCGGACAGTCAGTGATTGTTGTACAGAATTCGCCATGCAGTAAGGTAGGACATTTGAACCAAGATTCCAGATCAGTCCAGTCAGCTGGATTCTGCGACGACTTTAAATAATTCCATTGTTCAACCTTCGTATACTGGTGCACCACAGCGAGGCGGTTGGCTATATAGGCGACATATCGGTTCTCAATATTCTTAATGTAGTATAACACTATCATGGAATCTGTATGGAAGTTTACTTTGCAGAAAAAATTAGGCCGACTTCTCCGTGATACTTCACTAAGCCTCACACTTAACACCGCTGCCGCCATCTCAAGTCTCGGTATAGTGACTTGTCTGATAGGTGCTACCCTAGACTTGCTGTACAACAAGATACAATATGGTGGCTCCTTCAACTGCTCCATAACCAACCTCTGAAGCATCACTGAACAAGTGCAATTCCACTTTCGCGTCGGGTTCGTCGATTCTCCTCTTGATACGTCGAGCTACCGTGACGTGACCTATCTGACGCATAAAACTTACCCAGCCTAACCACGCGGACATGTATGGCTCGTTGAGAGGCTGATCTCAGCCTATTTGGGATCTACATAAATTTTGCAAGAGAAGTTTGACAGTAAGACAGACTGGAGCAATTAGACCCAGAGGTTCGAACAGAGAAGAAACTATAGATAGAATACCTCTCCTAGTCAGAGGCCTTTCCGGTGCATCAAAGTAAAACTTAAATACATCTTGTTTAAAATCCCATTCTACACCTAGGGTTCGATGAGTAGTGTCGTAATCCGTTGGCATTTCTATCAAGGACTGTTCTTTACATACATCAGGCAAGATGGTCCTTACCTCCTCCGAGTTGATAACCCATTCCTTTAGTTTGAAACCTCCTCTACAAAATAATTCACTTATCTGTTTAACAAAACTCTTTGCTTGATCACAGGTGGGAAAAGATACCAAGCAATAATCAACATAGAAATTATTCTTGACATCATCTACAACATAACCATCATAACCGACAGAGAATATTTGGGCCGTTTTATTCAAGGCAAAGTTCGCGCAGAATGTCGATGATGTGGCATTAAATGGATGAGATGTCATTTGAAACTCGGATGGTTCCCTCAACATGTCTCCCTCCTGCCACCACAGAAATCTTGAAGCTCTTCGATCAGACTCAGGGACCTTCACTTGCATGAACATTCCTTCAACATCTGCAGGGATTGCAATATATATATATATTGCAATATAATATACATCTTAACTCAGCGGTGGTATCGGGTTCTTGATAAATCATATCATTTGGGGAAACCCCTGCAAACTGTGCGGCACAATCAAGGATCACTCTAAGATCTTCTGGTTTTTCCATGTTTAATACTGCATGAGGAGGTATATACCATCGAGGGCGATAATAAGACTGCAGGTACATTTCAAAGACCATCTCCGCATAAGTCTTAGTAAAATTTCTTTCAATACCTTTGATATACCTGATGTGCAGACTGACATCCTTCGACAACATACCATTCAAACTTGGTAATCTACGGTTTGCTACTTCATAATTATCCACTTTCATATCTGGATTCTTTTTCCACGGTATAGAAACTACAAAATGACCGTTGTCAAAGCGCGTGCCCCCTTCCACAATCTTTATAGCCGTCTTGTCGTCTACTGCTAATGATTTATCATTTGAATAAGCATCTGAAAACTCTACGTCATAAGGCTTACGTATTTCGTTCTCTAATGCCTGTATCTTACTGGTATGATTAACCACTCTTTTCCTATATTCCGAATACGACGCAGGTCAGAAGACCGTTCAACCCAGCAACGTCTTCACAGCGTACGGGCCTTTTCTTCCACCCAACCGCTGGTCTAACACCCAGTGTGTTCCTGGTACGTCGCAACCAATCAACAGCAGAACGTCTTCAAAGTCTAAGTTATCTATTGGTACATCCCTTAAATGTGGCCACTTAACTATGCTGTTCACTGCCGACTTTGTTGGCTTATGACCTGGTATACCTGCCACAATCAGAGCTCCTTCAATCGTAACATGTTCAGATCGATCTAAAGAATATACTTCAAAAGGCGCACTCGTGACCTTCATTGTTCTATTACCGCCCACAGTCTCAACTACCACTGATGCTTCGTCTTCGTTCAGCCCGAGAGACCTCAAACAGTTTGACTTTATCAGTCACATCAGAACCGTTGTCCAACAGAGCATAACCCACAATCTCGGCTTTTCGCGATTTCAACCGTACGGGAATCATGCCTGAACACACTTGACTGATTAGTGATTTAGTATATCCGCAACAATTCGAGATACCAGGTTTCTCACTCTCGCTGTGCAACAGAGAATGGTGTTTCTTTTCACAACCCACAACGTTACAACGCTTTGTCAGCTTACATTCATTAACTCTATTTCCTTGTCTAAGATAGACGAAACAGATACCCTTGCTTTTATCGTAAGACCATTGGTCTTGAACTGTAAGCGCTAAGAACTGTGGACATTTATCAATGGCATGGTCGTACGAACACATACTGCATTTAGTTTTCGTTGTCGAACTATTCCCTTGCTCTGATTGCACGTGACAGTTCGTCTTTACGTTATGTCCTTTTCTTGAACGGTTTGCTAACCGTCCAAATCTACTACAAGCCACTCTCGCACGCGATGCGATAAACTGAGTGAGCTCGTCGAAGGTCGGTTCCCTGTTATCTTCAGTCAATTTATTCACCCAGTCCGCCCACTGGGCTTGCATAGGTTGAGGCAAGAGTCTCACTATTCTTTCCAAGGTAACTAAGGAATTTAGATCAGAAGTATAATTCATCTGCTCCAAGACCATGGCACAGTTTTCCATCTTAATAGTCAAATTTGATAGTTGGTCCCCGTCAATATACTCAAAATTCACAGCACTGAATAAGTCCTCTAGTGTTTCTCGAGCAATTACGTGAGACTGTCCGGAAAAACGTTTTAAAATCTCCCCTTTTCTTTTATAGCCAGAGGATGCCTCCATCATGACGCAACCTTCAATAGCTGTTTTAGCCTTGCCCTTACAGTAGTGTATCAAATAGAGCAAGCGCTGGCCATCATCGGTGACTCTTGATGCTACATACGTCTCAAATTGCCTTATAAACTTCCAGTATCCTCTTGGCTCTCCATCGGAATAACTCAGTTCTACTTTCGGTAGTTCTGGGCCAACAACATGAACTATAGGCAACATGCTCTTTCCTGGTAATTCAGGCCTTTGCTCCTCCTTTAAACTAAGATTTTTTACGTCATCTGACATCGAATTAGGACTAGAATCACTACCATGATAATCAACCCTATTTGAGTCTGAACCATGATCCATAAGGACGTCAAAAGGCAATTGCTTGACAATAGGGGATTCTTCATTAACATCGACGAACTTTGAGCTTGATTTTCTTCGACGATTAACTGGCATTATAAGCGAAACGACCAATTATTTCTAGAAAATCCGCGAACGATTGCCAAACGATTTCGGCCAAGTAATAATTGTTTAGAACTGTAGGATCCAAACTACAGTTTGGATGTTGAAGAATAGCCGACCGAGGACCTTAGACACGCGCCCTTTCCCGTCGAAATCAAAACAAGTAATCGGGTAAATAGCGGTTCTATAATTCATCATAAATTTAAATGTGAATCGTTACCTAAACAAATATTACCACCCGGCTATTCAACCAATGATTGTACAATCAATCAAATCTAAATTACAATAAATAAAGAAGTTGATAGAAGATGAGGAAAAATTACCATTTACAACAAATGAACGTTATTCTATCCTGACTGGATAGATCACACACCAAAGGAGTAACAAATCAATATGGCTACCGCCCAGAACAAGTGTCAAGTAAAGCAACACAGATGCAGTTCAGGAAGAAACACAAACTTAGTGAATGGTTAAGAAAAACAAAACTATAATAAAAAATACAAGTATTAACAATTCAAATGTAATCAAAATACAACAATGTACAACTAAGGGGATCAATAGGAACAAAATACAAGTATATACATGGAGGGATTTTCATCAACACACAAAACATTCAAAATGGATCTTACACACAGAACCAAAAAAGTTTGGTTTAAGTGATATTTTGAATCACAGTTTGTTTCCGAAAGATGGAGTTGGTGACCACATGTTAATTCCTTCTATTTTGTCCGGGATGTAGACCGGATTCATAGCGGATGCTAATCGATTGTAGCAACCAGCTTCACGCTTCCAGTCTTTATAAATTCAAATCATTAAGCACGAAACTGAATTTACACAAGGGTGTGAAACTAGTTAACGTAAGTACGTCTAATTGCTCCACTATGGCAGCGATATTGTTTAATAAACCGTATGCACTCTCTTCCAAAAACAATAGCACAAACCAAATAAATAACCTTGAAGCATCCAAATTCATTTATGGCTAGTCACAAACATGGATTTTATTCGTCTTTTCTCAGTCTACCACATTACGTTTTCCAATGATCGCTTGGTTTATGACACATTGTTCCTCATCACATGTCCCGGTACACATTGTCTCTTTCCAACCGTTGCGGTTTCATAATTGTGAGTATAGCCTCCACGAAATCGGTATAATTTTGTTTATTAAAGTAAGCATTTTTTGGGGCGTGCTTGATCACTCTTGCTTATTCGGTAATAACTGATCTTCTACACATCAATGAAATGTGCCTTCTGCTACTGCAGTTATCGACGTATAATTTTGTGCTATCTAAGAAAACTTTGTCATGTACAAGAATTTTATTATTCATGCTTTTATTTAACATCCTGCAATATGACAGCTGAACGATTTTTTAGATTATAACTTTTTAATTATGGTTGCTGCTGACGAACAAGGTACAATTTTACACATTACGTGACGTTTCTAGTAAAATGTACTCAGTGTCAGATGTGATTTGTGTTCGAACGCATTTTAGTCACTGTAGCGTCTATTACCAACGATCGTCTGAAACAACTCCAAGTTGATTCCCTGCCATTGTGGAGATTGAGACAGTAGTACTGAAAATGAGAGGCGGATGGGTAGTGAAAAGATTGGAACATCCTTTAGATTCAAAACAGAGCCGAACTTCGCTGCTTAGCCATTGCTATCAACTCTCTTCCGAACATGATATTGCTAGTCTGAACGAGGTCTTATCTCTTTGCGAAACGTGAATGTGGTCCCAACGTTTCATCTACCAACTGTTGCAATATATCTCCTTGTTGGGATATTCAGAAAAATAATCCAATAATTATCATGTTAAGTCTAATGGTGTCTTTGGACTTTAAATGGACATTTCCTCTTGGTCAATATTTATTTCACTTGTTAAATATTGTTCAAATGTTGTTTTCTATTTTATGGTGCGATGTGGTCTGCTTGATTGGTATAGAAACAGAGTATGTTTGAAATATAGTGATTCATATCTCAGAGGCTGAGACTTGCGTTCTGGACTCAACTGGCTGGGCTAGACAAGGAAGTGGGATCAATCAGAACTCTAGGCCGTTCCTACGTGTCTACGCGTCTTTGGTCCGATCGATAATTTGCGCTCGCTAACCTCTAATCAGCAGCACTCTTTCACGTTACAACACTCCTACTGCCAAGTTTGATGTGTCAGTCTTGATGTCTGGTGACATTCCCGTCCTCCGTCGAACGAATACCATCTTCTTGTTCAGCGTCGATCAGCGTTTCTTGATCATCTTTTAATTTCAACTGAAAGATGAAATGTCCGAAAACGTCCGCGAAAGCTGTTCGACAGTGACTGTCATGTTGTTGCACAGTTCGGGACAAATCGTACACAATAATTTATAGGCCAATAAACCGTCACAAACTGTCTCATGAATCTGCTAGCGAATGGTCACGGATAGCGGCGACCATCACCCGAATTAACACAAAACCGTCAGAAGTTGCCGTGTAACTTGGGGATTATGAAGACTCCTTGCAAAACTCAAACCTATCAATGTCGGCAAAGATATCATGTCAGCGAAGTGTCATGGATATCTGTCACCTATTGTTTGCTTGTTAAAAGGTCAACGATCTCCACAAAACCTGATTCTTACGTCCTTTTACATGATCATTTGCAATGAAGTCACTAAAAGGTAGTTAGGACTCTTTGAATTCCTTAGCTTTATTAGTCTTTCGGATTCCTGTATTGATACTCTTAGAAATTTCGTTTCCAATCTTCATGGCTTTGCATTAGCGGACGGACCTGTGGTAATCGTTTAGCGTTGAAAAAAGTATTTGAAATCTGCATTTTAGCTGGAGGAACTGTGCTAACAGAGATTTTTCTGGATCACATTGTTTCATAGCTACCACCGAGTTCATAGAACTGGAAACAGTGATTACCTCTCATAACGTTTGTGTGTAAATTTCGTCGGTAATCAGCTGGTAAATCTAATTTCTTCACCATTTTATCTTTCGTCACTTCAAGAAAACACGACGCTGATTCTTACCTTATATTTATGAAGAATTGTGCATTTATAGTTTGAATGTAGATGCGAAACGATTGACTGTCTCAGGGAGATACGCCAACCGATGAAGTTGTCACCAACAGACGAAAGGATCAATTTTCAATTTATTTATTTCAAATCTACAAAAGGGACTTATATTTTAGGTCCCTTTGGCTGTACGTTTGAGGAAGCCAGCATATCGATAAAACTAAGCGTCTCTTAGAGAACGATCGACCTATTGTGCGCGATCTTTTTCTTGATCACCTTTTTGGTCTGTTCTTCTGCGTCAACTTCGTCTCGTTGTAGCGTGTAATAATTGTCTTTTTCTTTAGCGTATCAATCCTATCATTTAACATCGTGTATTGTAACTGTGTGTCGGTGACCTTAAATGTTGTAACAAAAAAACATGAGAGCTTTCAGATGATGTTTGAAGAAGGTTTAACATAGCATCCTCTGAAGACATGTCATACACGAATAAATCAAAGTATATGTGAAGGAGCGAAAGAAGCAGACAGAAATCACAACAAATACAAATGATACAATGTTGTAACATAGGACAATCTTACGAAATTGCACCAAAATATCAGCTGTACGTAACAAATTGTAGTTTATTACCGTTACAGGTGTTGCATTCTGTTTTAAAATGTTTATAAGGTGAAGTAAGTGTAATGAGAATGGCGATAATACCGAACTATAACGAGTTTAGTTGATGTTGATTTGAACTTGAAAGTTAATCTAATGACAAATATGAAATTGCGGTATTTTGCTAACGAGCATTACAGTGATTCGTTTCTATTTGAAGTAAAATGATTGGAACATTCTCAACAAAACTACTCCTTTGTCAACACTAAAGGAATGACGACTACAAAGAGACTTAAAATACAACATTATGATAATTAGGCAGTTGTGCATAGCAAACCTATAAAATAATGCAGCGAATATTAAACAGCGGTTACAGATATTTCGATTTTGAATCATTTCATTACGCAACAACAAAAACGTTCAATCAGTTTCATTATCAAACATTGAGCAACAAATGAATAGTTGGATGCTACAACTTTGCTTCATGATGTGTAAACACATCATCCACGTTGAGTTTTTAATAAACAGTAGTGTTTGGACAATGGGTTGGCCACAAGCATTCAGATTTTATTTCACACGTTTTTCATCAACACTTCAATGACAGTTCGACTAATCTGTTTTCAAACGAAACCACTGAGTAATGTAGACTGTAAAAAAGATATATTAGATCACGATGACAGAGTACAGCAAATTTCTGTATTGACGTGGTGATCAAAGTGTACATAAAGAAGTTAATATTAGGCTATCAGATGAATGCTTGTTTAGGTCAGTGTATATCAGAATGTAAATAACGTTTGTTACCTTTTCCGCACGGAATAGTGCCCGAAAAATACGACTGC
This sequence comes from Schistosoma intercalatum, assembly GCA_944470365.2. Classification (NCBI taxonomy): domain Eukaryota; kingdom Metazoa; phylum Platyhelminthes; class Trematoda; order Strigeidida; family Schistosomatidae; genus Schistosoma; species Schistosoma intercalatum. Next base: position 20,132,756 of record OX103728.1, read on the forward strand.
TTCTCGGTTTCGTTAATGACCTTAGGAATCTGGAACGAAGTAACGGAAGTCTGAGTAAACACCTGTCACTACACAACCACCTTTATCAAAGCCAACCAATCAATGAAGAAATGTGTCATCATTCACATCACTTTACAAAAAGACAACTAACTACACAGTAAGCATACTGATCTCCTCACTCTATTCAGTAGTGTGCCCCATCTAGTCTACGAGGATAATCTGACTCACTTCAGTTGTCAAATTCACTGAAATCCAATAAACGATCTATCTATCATGCAATGATGCGCTACACTGTGAGATGAATATTTACGTCAGTTGACGGAAATGTGATTATGAATAACTGCATTGCCGTTGCACGTGAGTTTGTTGTCATGTGGAGGGACTATGTTGATGTACTCACTTCCATTCATCAGCGTACATACAATTCCTGATTACCTCGAAGCAATCAAATTGGATTCAGTTCAACACAAATGAAATCTTCCATTTCACATGCTCTTTCTATTCATCACACATCTGTTGTATTTCAAATTGGTGAAGTACTAAATGCTAACATTCGAACAAGTACACTATCAAGATTTTACAAATTTATCTCAAAGATTATTTGACGATGAACTGTTCAACTAGCTAAACTTCAGAAGACGTAGTAAAGCTTGACAGAAAATCACTGTTTTGGGAAGTACTATAAAATTCACAAAAGGATGTGAAGCTGGATTTCGCAAGCTGAAAACAATCATAAGCTCTGAACTATTACTGACACACTACGATTCGTCCACGCCTATCATTGTCGCTGCGAAAGCTTCAGCCTTTGGACTCGTTGCTGTCATCTCACATCAGTTTCAGGACGCAACAGAGAAACGTTTTATGCACGCATCTCGCACATTACCTTCGGCGAAAAGAAAGTACAGTCAAATGTTGAAAGAGGCTCTCGCCCTTATGTTTGTAGTAAACCGCTTCCACAATTTCTTGTACGGTCGAAAATTTACTCCTCTCACCGATCACAAGCCTCTTCTCACATTTGCGGTTAAAATCTGTTGTTCCAACCCATTCTGCAAACCATTTCTAGCGATGGCCTTTGATACTTTCGGGTTATGATTTTGACATTCAGTAATGGCGCACTCAAGAGTTTGGGTGGGCTGACGCCTTGTCACGACTTATCAGTGAACACCAAATGGCCGGCGAGGATGGAGTTATTGCCTCCCTAATAACAGAGGACCACGCGCAATGTTACCTGACAACCTCTATTCGTGCTTTGCCAGTCTCAGCAGCTGAAATACAATCTGCATCCAAGAACGACTCCACCATGAAGAGAGAGCGATGAAATACGACACTAATGGCTGGCCGTCAACTGGACTCGATGGCGACTTGAAGTAGTTTCACAACCGTCGAGAGTCATTATGTGTCGTAAATGAATGCTTGGTGTTTGGAGATAGAGTAGTGGTGCCATAGTCCTTAAGATCAAGGGTGCTAAAGCAATTCCACACTGGTCATCCCGGTATAAAACGAATGAAATCCATCGCCAGAAGCTATGCTTATTGGCCTTTCATGGATCAACACATCGTGGATTCAGTAGGCAAGTGCACGCAGTGTCATCAAGCGGCCAAGTGTAACGCGATAGTACAGTTGATACCATGGCCATAGCCCGAGTATCCCTGGTCGAGGAAACATGTTGATTCCGCAGGCTCAGTTAGTGGAACCACCTGCCTAGTCGTTGTTGACGCCTCTTCGAAATGGCCAGAAATCGTCCCCATCATCCAATCAACGACTACCCAAACGTTGCAACTTCTGACGGAGATGTTCTCCCGCAACGGATTACCGGATATAATCGTATATGACAACGGTTCTGAGTTCACCTATAGTCAATTTCAAGAATTCTACAAACGCCTATCGATCAAGCATTTCTGCTCTCTACCTTAACACCCACAGTCAAATGGCCAAGCAAAAAGATATAATCTCTCCTGATGCCTATAGTAACTCCGCCTGGAGTCTCTCCGGGGGCTACTGCCGGTCCCAAGCCCAGATAAAGGAGGAGGGTTGGACATGGGGTTAGCGTTCCAATCCCGTAGAAAACTAACTCGCTAAAAAAACGCTAACTAGAAAAAGTTATTCAAACCTTTTAAACTCTGCCCCGGGAGTCAGAAGGTCTTCATTTAGAGGAACTATGACGCCTCATGATGAAAGCCGAATTCCTTCGGAAGTTACGAGGCCGATGCTCCTTCTGACAACCAGAACAACCATTTATTTAGGTATATGGAATGTTCGCACAACGTGGCACAACGGGAGAGCCTTCCAACTTGCTGCAGAAATGAGGAGATGCAATGTAGAGGTGCTTGGGATCAGTGAAACTCTTTGGACTCAAGTTGGACAACAACGACTAACTTCAGGAGAGCTTCTGTTATACTCCGGCCATGAAGAAGAAAATGCACCACATACACGCATTCACAAAATCACATGAACTTCACCGGATCACAATACACAAAACCAAATCGACCATATTTGCATCAACAAAAAGTTCAGGAGGACTATAGAGGACGTGAGAACCAAGAGAGGAGCTGACGTAGCATCAGATCATCACTTACTGGTCGCCAAGATGAAATTGAAACTCAAGAAGCACTGGAAAACGGGGTGGACAATATCACAAAAGTTCAATACGGCCTTTCTCCAGGATACTAACAAACTCAACAAATTCAAGATAGTCCTCAGCAACAAGTTCCAGGTCTTTCATGATCTACTCAATGGAAAAGGAACTACTGTAGAGAGCAACTGGAAGGGGATCAAAGAGGCAATCACTTCAACATGTCATGAGGTCCTGGGCCACAAGAAGCAACATCACAAGGAATGGATCACTGTTGATACACTGGATAAGATTCAAGAAAGGAGGAACAAGAAGGCAGCAATCAATACCAGTCGAACAAGAGCAGAAAAAACCAAGGCACAAGCTGAATACACAGAAATAAACAAGCAAGTGAAGAGGAGCATCAGAACCGACAAACGTAAATATGTGGAAGATTTGGCAACGACGGTGGAAAAGGCTGCAAGAGAAGGAAACATGAAACAACTGTATGACACGACAAAGAAACTCTCTGGAAATCGCCGCAAAGCAGAACGATCAGTGAAAAGCAAGAAAAGCGAGGTAATCACCAACATTGAAGAGTAACAAAACAGGTGGGTAGAACACTTCAAAGAACTCTGGAATCGACCAGCTCCACTGAACCCACCCAATATCGAAGCAGCACTCACGTACCTCCCAATCGATGTTGGCCCACCAACAATTGAAGAAATCAGCATTGTCATCAGACAAATGAAGAGTGGCAAAGCAGCAGGACCAGACAACATTCCAGCAGAGGCACTGAATGCAGAAGTAGCGACAAGTGCATGGATACTCCACATTCGTTTTAGCAAGATTTGGGATGAGGAACAAGTATCAACAGACTGAAAAGAAGGACGTCTGATCAAAATATCAAAGAAAAGAGACCTCAGCAGCTGTGATAACTACAGAGGCATCACTCTTCTCTCAATACCGGGAAAAGTCTTCAACGGGGTATTGTTTAACAAGGTGAGGGATTGCGTAGACGCCCATCTTCGCGACCAACAGGCAGGATTCCGTAAGGATAGATCGTGTACAGACCAAATCGCAACTCTACGGATCATTGTGGAACAATCAGTTGAATGGAATTCATCACTCTATATCAACTTCATTGACTACGAAAAGGCATTTGATAGCGTGGACAGAACAACACTATGGAAACTTCTTCGACACTACGGCGTGCCTGAGAAGATAGTCAATATCATACAGAACTCATATGATTGATTACACTGCAAAATCGTGCATGGAGGACAGTTGACAAAGTCGTTCAAAGTGAAGACCGGTGTTAGGCAAGGTTGCTTACTCTCACCCTTTCTCTTTCTCTTGGTGATCGATTGGATCATGAAGACGTCAACATGTGAAGGGAAGCGCGGGATACAATGGACATCTAGGATGCAGTCGGATGATCGAGACTTCGCGGACGATCTGGCCCTTCTATCCCAAACGCAACAACAGATGCAGGAGAAGACGACCAGTGTGGCAGCAGCCTCAGCAGCAGTAGGTCTCAATATACACAAAGGGAAAAGCAGGATTCTCCGATAGGACACAACATGCAACAACCGAGTCACACTTGACAGAGAAGATTTGGAAGATGTAAAAGCCTTTACATATTTGGGCAGCATCGTTGATGAACACGCTGGATCTGATGCAGATGTGAAGGCGCGGATCGGCAAAACAAGAGCAGCATATTTACAACTTAGAAATATCTGGGGCTCAAAGTAACTCTCTGTCAACCAACACCAAGGCCAGGATTTTTAATACAAATGTCAAGACAGTTCTACTGTATGGGGCAGAAACCCGGAGAACTACAAAAGCCATCATCCAGAAGATACAGGTGTTTATTAACAATTGTCTATTCAAAATGCTTCCGATTCGTTGGCCAGACACTATTAGCAACAACCTACTGTGGGAGAGAACAAAACAGATCCCAATGGAGGAAGAAATCAGGAAGAAGCGCTGGAAGTGGATAGGACACACATTGAGGAAAGTACCCAACTGAGTCACAAGACAGGCCCTCACATGGAATCCTCAAGGTCAAGGGAAAAGACCAAAGAACACACTACGCCGGGAAATGGAAATAGACATGAGAAAAGTGAGCAAGAAGTGGATGGAACTAGGAAATAAGGCCCAGGTCAGAGTGGGTTGGAGAATGCTTGTCGGAGACCTATGCTCCATAAGGAGTAACAGGAGTAAGTAAGTAAAGATGCCTATGTCACCTGCAAAAGATCTAAATCAGACATTAAAGCGAATAATGTGAAACCTTATAAACACACTCATCAGCTTGCATCGTACTCTGATCTTCCCTCAGCTATCCCAAACGTGAACCGTTTACTTGGACAAGACATATCACTACCTTGTATCTCGCTTGTAGATGTAAATAAGAGCAGTCACATACCGTTAGAGCCGACACAATTTGTCAGTCCAAACAAAAGCACCACATGTTTTGAGCAGTATTCAGATAGTGCAGCCGACCCCAAACGCCCAACAATTTTACAATCGGGCATCCTGAATAGCGACCGACAAACTACATGTAAGCCTGACCACAATAGCAAGCCCAGTGATGTAGGTCTTGACTGCTCACCCAGACATATACTCCATCCCGCAACTAAGTATGCACAAGGTGACCACCCAGTAGACACTTGCAACAGGTTTGTATGTAACCATATCGACCTTAAAAACTTGGATATAAACTCCAATAATCTCACCAACTTTCACTCCTAAACATACTTCTTTAACCAAAACAACAGCCAACTACCTTTCTCGCATTAACCTTATTGGTAATAAACTAAACGCTCATCAATATGGAATCACCACTCTCAATTCTTTCTCTTCTCATGGCAAACACAGACAATCAACTGAAATTACATCATACCCTTATACCAGACAAACAGTCACGTTCATGAAACTTATGTTAATCAACGCTCGGTCTGTACAAAGTAAAATGACTCACCTACGCAATCTATTACTTTTAAACAACCCCTCAACTGTTTTGATAAGGGAAAGTTGGCTGTTCTCCGATACCACAGACACATATCTTCAAAAAGACACATACGAGCACTTCCGCTGAGTCACCAAGAAGGGTGGTGGTTGTCTTGTTTATGTATCGAAACATTTGAGAGCGGAAATCTATAGCGAAGAGTTTCACAACAGCAATCATAAAAACGTCCTCTGCACCCTTTCGATTCTTGCCATGTGCAACAAATTAAAGACATTAACTATGCGTTTCCAATATTGAGACTATGCAAACGCTGACTGAGAAAACTTTCGAATTCTAACAAAGCACTCTTACAGGAGCAGTTTTTTACCTCTGATAACCTCTTAGAAACATTGGAAATATTCAATACCACCACCGCATCTGCACTAGACACTGCTTTACCCTCTAAAATTGCTTGTAAAACAATTGCTCTCTATATAAACCAAAAGACTAGGTCTAAACTGCGAAAAGTGAAAAGGACGTACTATATAACAAAAGACTTCAGTACCCTGCACTAGATATACTCTGTACTTGACGGAGTACAAAGTCAACACAACAAGCATAAACAGGTGGAGGAACGTACTGCGCTCACCGCAGCATCGAAAGCCCAAGCCTTAAGTCGTCGTCTGGCGAAACGCATAAGAAAGAATGCAGATCACAACATTCACTCCTTACTGCACGTTGGAGTGACGTATAATGACCATACCGTAATCTCCGCCTATGCCCCGACGGATTGCAGCCCGGATGCAATCAAGGATGAATTCTACCACCAGTTAACTGGTATTCTCCAGAAAAGTGAGTTCGACAGATATTGTAGTACAAGCCGATCATCGCTGTCTCCGAAGGACTACTGACATCCAGTTGCAACATCAGGTTAGTAACCTAGAGGTCCAACATCGGGCACAGAGACGATAAATCAATTAGTCACTATCTTGAAACAACAACTTCGGTTTCTTGGACATGTTCTTCGAATGTCGTCCCAGAGAATTCCACGTCGTGCATTATTTGCCGACGCTGGAACTAGTTTGAAAAAGCGGAGAGGTGATCAGTGTGTGACAAGGTGTCGTGGTATGAAAGAAAGCTACAAAGGGCCGGCTTCTGTTAGTCCTTCACGACTCCCTGGTTGGGGTCCTAGAGATAGTGCAACACAGTGGCTAGAGACGTTATCAGATATGGCTCGTAATAGAAGCCAGTGGCGATCTGGCTGTAACCTTCTTTTACTTTCTTCATAAAAAGTGGTTGTGTCTTCCTTAACTGAAAGATTTCTTCTGATTGTACCCTTTCGTTTCCTCCATTATTATTATTACACTACTTTACACTAATCTGTATTTTTTACGTTCCTTACTTTTTTCTTTACATTTTCTCTTTGCTTTCTTATTGTTTTGTGTGGTGCATATTAATTTGTGTCCTCTTTTATCAATATTTACAAATAAATGGATTAATTAATTAATTAGGTAAATGGTTTTCTCACAATGAGAATGCATCTCATGCTTCAGTCTGTCAGTCGGTCAGTCACAACGTAGAACTTCGTACGTACGTACATCAGTTCGAGTTGCCACACCACCTTAGCACAGAGATGCAGTTGTCGATTCAAATCCCGGAGTGGTAGAGGTAGCAAGAGTATAAGCAGTAATCGGAAAGATTAGGGTTTGGAGATGTTATTTAAAGAGTATAATCCAGTGAAATAAATTTGGAAAGAGGAAAAAAGGGACATGAAGAATTCAGAAGATTGGAAATTGAGAGAACACAAAGAGTGGATGCACCTGCGCCATTGCAAACGATTTTCAGCCATGTCATTCAGGGTCTCCAATCATCGGTTGCTGTCATCTCGTGGTCCCCAACCAGGTAGTCTACATCTACCAATATGACTCAGTCGACTTGTCAGTGACTTCATGGACTTGTGCCGTGTTTTGGTTCGGCCGCCTCTTGCTTTCTTCTAATCTGCGCCTATACCACTGAACATAGCGCGTCGAGGTAGTCGGCCGTTGTGCATACGTAACACGTGTCCCAGCCATCTCAACTGATGAAGTTTCACTACGTCATCAATTGATTTGCCATCCTTATCTAGTACCCGTTTCCTAACAACTGTGTTACTTACTCGATGGTCCCATGATATACGAGCAATGTTTCGAAGACACCTATGATCAAATACTAGTAGCCTACGGATATCCTCTACTCTTACCTGCCATGTTTCACTGCCATAAAGTAGGACGGAACGAACTGCTGCGCAGTAAACACGTCCTTTGGTTGATAGACGGATATCTCGGTTACGCCATAAATGACGCAATTTGGCCAAAGCTAGTCGAGCCTTCTGTATCCGCGCTGAGATTTCGTCACACACTAAACCACAAGGGCTGATGAGACTTCCAAGATAAGTGAAGCGGTCGACACACTCAACTACTTCACTCCCTATCACTAGTTCGGGTATCGATGCAACCCAATCCTGAAGCAACATTTTGCATTTCGAGGGAGAGAATCGCATCCCGAACATGCTTGCATTGTTGTTTAGAGTGGTCAGAAGACTCTGCATTTTGTCAGCGTCTTCACCAAATAAAACTATGTCATCTGCATATTCTAAGTCAACAAGTGAACCTCCTGGTAGAAGTTCGACCTCTGGAAATTTAAATGAGGACCACAAAGTTAAACAAAAATGGAGAGAGTGAACAGCCCTGACGAACACCATTTGAAGTAATCAATTCTGATGACAGTTCGCCATAAGCTCTCACTCTACCAGTTGTGTTCGAGTAGAGAGCCTTTATAAGGTTAATGTACTTCTTTGGTACTCCTTTCAGTGACAAACACTGCCATAGAACCTCACGATCAACAGAGTCGAATGCCGCCTTAAGGTCGAGAAATACTACCATTGTGAGGCGTCTGAATGTGTGTCTGTGTTCTAGAACCCAGGTGTCTTTCCCTATCGCTTAGTTTACCTACTTGAGCATTAAAGTCTCCGGCCACTATTACTACATCAGAGCGCCTAGCTTTTAGGAGGAGGTCGGAGAGCCTTCTGTAAAACTCATCTTTTACATCATCTGCGCTGCAGTTAGTGGGAGAATAGGCAGAGACGACGAAGAGGCTACGACCTATAATTGAATACTGCTCGTTCTTATTTTCCAACTCACGCCTATCTGCTATACTAAAGGTGGAAGGAATACAACGAGACTTCACCCGCAAAATATTCAAGACTGAATCGGTCGTTCACTACAGTTCCTGATGCCAAATCTTAGCTATAGAACCCCTCTGGAAGAGAACGCTTAGGTCTAATTTGTTTGACTACTTCAAACTACTCAAAAACCTTACTTAATCAACATATTTGATAGTTCTTCCCCGAGATTTACACGAAAACGAACTTCGAAACAAAGTATCTACCGTCAAAGTTGGTAAATACAGATCAAAAACTCGGGAAAACATCTTCCTCATAAATTATGCAATAGTATAGAACAACATTCCCTCCGAAGTACGCATGTCAGATGAATTACATACGTTGGTAAAACTGCTTGATCAAGCTTTCACTTGCACTGATATAGCACGTACGAACACGTCTGCGCCCCATCGCAGACTCTCTACATATCTAGAACAAATTGGAATTCAAGTTCAGTTTGTCTTATTTTTTCTACTTTGCAGTTATATCGGTTACTTCTTCCACATCATTTCTCCACTTGAAGTAGACAGGTAACTCACTGGACCTATCGATACCGTCCAACTAAACTCGGTCACTAAGGGACATCCACTATCACCCTAAAACGTCAAGAGGACCGCACAATCGACTGCTTACTACCAGTGGTCTTGCATCTAAGGAGCCTGTTACCCATCGATTGGTTAGGACAACACAAAATAACATTAGCGCCAAGTTAATGTGAGTTTCTTTCTGTTTTCGCTTTTATTAGCTTTTACTCTTCTGTACACTACATTGACTAGCAATCAGTATTATTTCTCCACTCGTTACCTCATCTATAACTCACATACTTCTATACTTTTCCGCCTGCCTTAATAAACAACTATCCTACATTATGCCCTTCTTAATGCTTATACTGTGATTGGCAAACTATAATTTATACTATAGTCAAGTAAAGCACTGCATCGATGCCTTACCCACAGTCCATGACTTGTAACTGCCTGATAAGCTTGTCAAATGGTACTTATAGCAATAGTGTTTTCCAACAGGTTGTGAAACACAAGGGATTGTGTGACGTATGACATATATCCGAAAATAAGCTTTAATAAGCCTAACATCACAAAAGGTGGAAGGTTGGAGTTACTTACCAGCAAGCGTTGATGGTGAGGGCAATGACTTCAGCCCATCCGTGTTTATTATTACATTCTTTTATATGGAGCCTCTGACTTCATTTCACTCTATCAAGAGATAATATGAATTTAATCTAATTTATTATACCTCTGTCTGTTCTACTACACAATGTTAAGTAAAGTTTGGCGTTCATATCCAACTGCCTTTCTGTCATTCACACGCCATAGATGAAAATAACTGTCTTTTGGAATTTGGTTTGCTGAAAATCGATCTTTTATTGCTTTGACGTATAAAAAGTGATATATATATATATATATTACAAGAATTTATGAAGCATTTACATAGTACATAAACATAGCCTCTAATCGTCCATTTGTACCCTTCCGTGCGTTATGCAATCCGAGCTGCCTTTTCGACTGACTACCTGTGCTACCTATGCTTTAATGTGTACAGCCGTATATCACCGGGACCTATTGGATGAAAAATTACGAGCCACCCTTCGAGAAACGTTTTACGTGAACGACTGTCTTGTCACAGTAGAGACTGCTGAGCTAGAGAATAACTTGATAAGGGTTGCAACTTTTGGGGGTTTCCATTCCCATAAATGGGTCCGTAACGTTAACGCCGCTCAGAATGAAGTCCTTTTGGATGATAGGTCGGTAAATTGGATTTGTATACCGGGCAAATTCCGTTAAATCTCTTATTAAATGCTTCACGAAGAGGTCATGAAGATCTGTCTTATGTTAGAATGCAAAATAATGCAAGTGTAACGAGATATAGTAAATCCAGAATAACCTCCCAGAAATTTGTTAGTGTTCCACGTCTTGAACTGCAAGCCACTGTACTGTCAGTGAAATTGATGAGGTAAAAAGTGTAAGGAATAAAACTGAAAGATATGACTAGAATCTACTTCTGGACGGGCTCCATTATAGTATTAAAGTACATACTTAATACAACGTCACGCTTCAAGACATATGTAGCTGATAGAATCAACTTCATCCGCGAACAAATAAGGCCATCACAATGGACATACGTGCAATCAACTATGAACCCTGCTGATTTAGCTTCGAGCAGAATACGTAAGTATGACTCTGTATTGAAACTTGGCCTTCAGGACCCGAATGTCTAATAGCCGAAAAGAATATATGACCTGGGTATAAACGGAATGAGATATAAGGGTTCCCTTTCGATCTGGACATGAAGAACGTAACAGCCTTGAACACCAAGCGGCACAAACCTTCATACAATACCACTACTAGGGGTTACGTGAATAATGAGTTACGGTCGATCGAAATTGACAACCTGGTTCGTGCAGAAAGACATTTTTACACAACTGATCGGAGACTTATCATCAACGCGGACGATGCTCGGTTTTCCATTCACAACAACGGGGTTACATTATTTTGACTCGATTATGGTTAAACAGGGGCGGAAATTTCGAAATTATTACGTCTGCTTATTTGAGAGCTTTAACACTCAAGCAGTTAATCTAGAAGTTGCTTGCGCACTGTAAACAGACTCTTTTCTGATGGCCCGTGTCAGTCCTGTCAAAGGTAGTCTCGCAGTTGATCCAACTCTCTTTTGAAAGAGTCGACGGATGGAACCCGAACCACGTGCTGAGGTAATGAATTCCACGGCAGTGTGAAGTAATCTTTAAGTCTTGGCTATAGATGACTCTTAAGTCATTAGGTGTCTAGACGACAGGTGGCTCAGTGTTATTCATCGTGTATGCATCTGTACCCTGATGATGACCGATATGCATCACAACACACTTGGAAGTATTTATCGGCAACTGCCAGGTTTGAGACCATTCAGATAATTTCTTCAGGTCATTTAGGAGTTCTGAGCTATCAGCACTGGCTCCAAAACTGTACCCTGGTGCACTCCGCTAAGCACAGTTTCCCAGCAATATAACTTCGAGTTCACCCGTACTCTTTGTTGGCACTCAACTGGAAGTGTTTTATCCACTGCATCAACTAGTTCCTGCTCGAAGGAATTTTCTGACGATTCAGTTCGCAGATTTTCCCGGTCTACCATTGGTGCATTTAAGTCCACTAGGATAAGACATCGACCACTTTGTGACCAAGTATTGAGACTGCTTAGCAGGACCTCATTTGCCTCACAGCTTGGGCTGCGATTGACCAAACCAGTCAGCAGCTCCTGTCCCTTTTATTTCAAGCGGCAACTAACTAATTCACACCTCTCACTCTCATGGGATACACTGTCGATAATGGCAAATGGGGTAGCATTCCTAATGACTAGAGCTACTCCTCCTCCTTTACGCTTATGTATTCTGTCGGCCCTTACTAACGTAAAACCCTCAAAATCAAGTTCCATACCATCTACAGACTGTGTCAGCCAGGTTTCTGTGACTGTAATTATATCTGGCTTTGTTGGGTCAATCTGTACACCTAGTTTCAGTCGCGTATTGAGTAAACTTCGGGCATTAGTGTAACAGATCCGAAGCCTATTTTAGCGGCGTGGTTGCGATTTTTAACTCGCAGGGAGTTGCCGAAGAAGAAAAACAGTGATAGAGGAATTTACTTTGTTGAGTTAGAAAAAGAGTCACAACTTCTATCGCCAGACTTAGAATACAAGAGTGGCCAAAGAAATAACCAGACGGAACATAGAATGCACTATAATTCCCTCCACGCTAGTCATCCTGGAGGAATTTGGGAAATATTAATAAGAAGTGTACGTAGAATTTTGAGTGCACCATCTGGTGAGCAGACTACTTCCTGTCGGATGCTTACCACTTGTTTGACTGCAGTAGAAATAATACTTGATGATAGACCTCTATCACAAGTTTTTGATGATCCAGAACAACTCGAGACATTATCACATAATATCTTAATGTATTTGGGTAAGCTTCACCTACATCACATCAAAATAAACCAACTCGAACGTTATTCTAGGCAGTGACGACAAATACAACCGTTGCTGAATAAGTTTTGACGTGAATGGATGAAGAAATATTTACCGCTTTTGTATATGCCCACACAGTGGGCGATCTGGCCTTGATCATCGGAGATACTTATGTACGAAATAACTGGCCTAAAAGTCTAGTAGTAACTGTTGATCGAGCAGGAAACGGTCTCACAAGACAAGCAAAGATCAGCAAATCGAAAGGTATAATCACTAGAGATATACGTAAATCTTACCTATTAGAAGCATCAGACGATTGAGTAGTAGAGTGTAGAAAGGCTTCACAGAGTGACCGTGGCTAGATACAATTTTACCATTGTCACCTCTGAATGTCTTCACCCTGAATATCCAGTCAGTGAAAATAAGTAACGACATGCTATCTTTGGGTGGCGGTGTTAAATGTGTTCTACATTCTCTGTGCTTATTCACCATCCTTCGACACTTTTACGTATTGATTATACTACTTTCTTACATTCAGCTAATAGTTCTATTCCCAGCAATTTTTATGCTCACGTTGTAACGCGAGTTCCTCGTGTAATATTCTGAAATGTTCGCGTATAATTATATATTTAATTATATATATATTTATCATTATAGCTACTTTATACCAATAATTGTAGCAGTTATTCACGATTCTATGCATTCGTTAATCCCTTGTTTAAATGTGAGTGTTTGCATATTGTTTGCTCTAGATTCGGTTTTTGCTTGTTGATAAACTATTCGCAAGTTTAGACAAATCTAACATCTGTCCAGAGCAAAATTGAAGATCAAAACTGAGATGCGAGTACATCCAGCTGACGAGTCCCAAAAGAGATGATACGCATGTACTGGATTCCACTGCTAGACAATATCATTCTTTGCATATAAAGATTGAGAAATTTAAGATAATTCAACAATGGAGAAAGATAATGAGTGAACGCTTGTTTAATGACACATTTAGGTGCTTTCCTCAATGTGTCACCTATACACTTCTAGCGTCTCTTCTTGATTTCCTCTTTTGCTAGTACCTGGTTTGTTCTCTCCCACAGTAGGTTGTTGCTGATAGTGTCTTGCAGACGAGTCCGAAGTATTTTGTGTAGACAACTGTTAATCAACACTTGTATCTTCTGGATGATGGCTTACGTAGTCCTCCAGGTGTCCGCCCCATACAGTAGAAATGTTTTGACATTTGTATTGAAAATTTCGACCTTGATGTTTGTTGACAGACAGTCGTTTTGACTTCCAGATGTTCTTCATTTGTAAATATGCTGCTCTTACTTTGCCGATCCACGCCTTCACGTCTGCGTCAACTTCACCGTGTTCATCAGTGATGCTGCACAGATTTGTGAAGGTATTTACACCTTTCAAAGCTTCTCCGTCAAGTGTGATGTGATTATTGCATGCTGAATTTCATTGGTGAGTAATGTATCATTAGAAAAATCAGCGTTTGTCAAAACTGCATAAGGATTTCGCCCATGATTAGATTCACTCGACATATTTCCCCAAATTTCTAAAAAATTGTATCAGAAATATGTGAATCATAAGGACGAACTGAATCTGGTGCAATAACATGAGAAATTCGATAAGAAGTTAATCGATTAGAAACTTTTGTCTCACAATCATTCAGAGTCTCATTTAAGTCTGGATTGCCATATGACTGTATATTGCTTTATGAAATCATGTATAAAGATAACCTATCATTAGAAATTCACAAAGAAGTAGGATCACACCTAAAGAATTTAGTTTAAGTTACAGAAAAATGAACAGCAGTACTACAAACTAACTGATTGTGTCCAATCTCACCACATTTAAAACATTTCAAATTACGAAATACACACGTATGATATGCGTGGAACGTGCCACAGAACAAACATTTACCAAACTTGTGCTTATATTTGTGAACTGTCTCACAACTCAATGAACTGTAATCTGAATAAGCTCGATTACGCACTGCACTGTGATGGCGTGATGTAGTGGGACTCCTGATGTTCTGACGAATCATTTTAGGAACATTTCCGCTTTTAACGCCCTCGAAATTTGTATACTTTATATGGTCCAGTAGCAGTTGCTTCAGAGTTGCATAACGAAGAGAAATCGGCTTGTCAGCAGATGCAAATGTATTTATTTAGCTGCATGCTTCTTTTCGGATGAATGAAAGGAAATGAGCCACAATATTGACATCCTCAACTACGTCCTAGGTTATAGTCCAGATTTCCAACCTTTCCATGTAATTCGCAAAAGCATCAAATGTGATATGCAACCATAATAAATATTCAGTGAAAACATACATTTGGCCAATAGTAAAATGTGTTTATTCAGAATATCGGATGAGGATGAGTTTATCCGCCACAGTGATTGATATAAAATGGAACACAGAACGTGATGTGGATTTTATCACCAGGATGATTCACCACAGTCTCATAGACCGATATACACAGGAAGTAATAACTAGTCGAGTCTCAAAGAATCAGGATCATTAATGCGCGATGCATAGATTGATAAACTGAGGAAGTGAGAGCTAGATGATTCTGTGAGGAAACAACCACTAAACTCATCTGAAATTAGACGGTCAATGGCTACAGTGTTTATCCATAGATGGAGCACAGCCTTCTATGAATTGACAGCTGAGAGATTTGTTTTCACATCATTTTATTTATAGAAAGTAGTAATCTTTTGAAAAATGAGAATGTCACTCATCTTTTTTCTGACAAAATTATGAAATTATTAACAAAATCGGTCAGCAAATTGACTTATAATTATCACTACTGTTGTTTTTCTTTTATCTTCATTCACTACAGATGATTACAGTATGTTTCTCTATCAGATGCTCACTCAGTAAATATCTCGAAACCTTGTCAGTCTAATTGATGGTTTAGCGACACAATCATGCATGCAAATAATCAGTATAAGCAGTCGAGCAAATCTGCAAACTGAAAACATCAATGTCGAATTTACCCCAACACTGAATAAGGTTCAAGCCATTATCATAGATATGAGTTGGGAGTGTACTCCCCTTGGTTACAACTTATGTACTCCCTGATAATCACATGAGCATCACTCACGGTTAATCATCTTGTAAAAACTTATTTAGCCGAGTACATCTTACAGCACCACATCACCTAGTAATGTGACACAGGCTTAACTGATTTCAGTAACTTATAATCACCATATCTCAAATAAATCGTATTCTGCCTGCATACGTGCAACTAACTTGTATGCACCATCAGCCGGCAAGTATAAATATAAATAAATAGTCTATCGCAAATCAGAACATTGAGTCTACAGCATGTCTCTTACGAATACACTCATGTTTAACGATTTGTTCCTAGCTATCTGTCCAAAATTCATAGAATTATCACCCATGTATTTAAATTTTATCTTGATTACCATTCATGTGTATTAGTAGTATTACTAAATTCTATCACGGTCAAATAAAAATGAGGTTGAGAAAATCTCCCCGTAACTAAATAAACCGTATCAAACAAACTGGAACACTAGTTGGAATTCTTCTCCACGTTAATACTTTTGTTCCTTCAGTTAGCCTACTAATACAGATGCAATTGGGCAATCAATTCATATGGACAACTTACCGGCATAATCGTTATTTGACTTCATAATTTAAACCAAAACTAATACCCATATTAACATTTCTACAACATTTATTACTTTAATATTTCTAAACACAAAATACTTACTACCTATACGTTAAGTTATTAACCAACGGCTATTAGCACGCATCGTTTTATTATTATTATTATTTGTTAAGTTTGTTTTACATTGTTCCTACATGTTCCTTTTCTACTCTTTTGTATGTTGTTTTATACTACTTATTTACATTCAGTAGGCAGTTGTATACCCAACAATTTTCACACTTATGTTGTAACTCAAGTTGTACTGTAACATTCTGGAATGTTCACATATATCTTTAATGTTTATTTTACTTATAATTGTATTTATCATTATAATCACTGTAATTTAATTACTGTAAAGGTTATCCACAGTTTTATGCATTTGTTTGAATGCAACAGTTTCCATATTGTTTGCTCTTGGTTCGAGTTTCGGTTGTTCATAAACTGTTACCAAATTTAGACACAGCTATCGGCTGTCTTTGGACTATCGTATGTTGTAATCATTCTTTATGTTACTCTTACAGGAAGCTTTTGCTATTTTCATTCTTGAACGACGCGTTTAAACGCCTAGACACCTCACAAGTTGAGGTTTGTAACTAAATTTTGTGTATTATTTAATAAAGAACCGCTTTTGTAGACAAATCGTTGTTTTGGAACTTCGATTTTGCGCGTATCTCAATCGGGGTTATTTCGACGCTTCGATAGAATTAACAGTTCTCAACTTTGGTCTCATTGGTGTGGATACCAGTTCTCAACTTTGGTCTCATTTGGTGTGGATACAGTTCTCAACTTTGGTCTCATTTGGTGTGGATACAGTTCTCAACTTTGGTCTCATTTGGTGTGGATACAGTTCCAAACTTCGGTCTCATTTGGTGTGGATACAGTTCTGAACTTTGGTCCTAATTGGAGGTAATACTTGCTGTAACGAATTTGGCCGTAATCCTGTTTGGTTCATTCCTCCCAACGATGACTAGAACGAGAAGGATGAAGTACAACGACGACAGTTCCCAAGACACAGACAATTCTACTGCTGACAATATTATTCCTTCAGTTTCTAAGGTGAATTCATCTATTCCTTTAAATCTTGCTTTTGATATTGTTAAACCTAACCCCAAAGACAGTTGCTCGGTAGGAGACAACTATGTAGACACTAGATACAGCGTAGAAGACGAAATGGTTTCTAGGGAAAGGGAAGTAGAAAAGATTAAGCTGGAGATTAGAGAACTCCAACTACGCAAGCGATTGTTAGAGCTAACTCCGAACTCTTCAAACAAAGTGAGAAGATCTAGAGAGACTACCGAGTTGTCAGGGTCTCGATCCGAGGATAAAACTTCAGTAGTTACAGCAAGTCACCGATACACCAATGTACCTTCGAGCGATGAAATGCAATTCAAAGCACAGGTGGATAGCGTCAAGGCGCTATGTATGTCAGTAAGCTTACCGAAGATAGAAATCACGAAATTTGACGGGAGCCCTCTGAAATTTCGGACGTTCATGAAGGGATTCAAGGTTAACATAGCTGGCAGAGTAAATGATGACATTCAGAAATTAATGTACCTGATACACTATTGCGAAGGTATAGCAAAGGATGCTATAGAACACTGTGTTTTATTACCAGAAAAGCAAGGTTATACTGAGGCAATTAAAATTCTACATGAACGGTTCGGCAGAGCACATGACATCGTGGATACCTATGCATTGTTAGATAATGGCTCAGACTCGACATTACTGCTTAGTGACGTGGCAAAGCAGGTAGGAATTTCTGGTACAGTGACAAAATTAAACATATCTTCGGTAATTGGAGCGTCATCTCAGAACGCTGAACTTACCAATTTCGAAATTGAGTCTTTAGATAAGACCAACCGAATAAAAATCGAAGGTGCATATACTATAGATAACTTACCTATTAAAAGAGCAGAAATCCCACCAACGGACTTCCAAGAAAGATGGGAACACTTAAAAGGTGTACAACTACCTACCATAGCCTGTGACAAGGTTGGTTTGTTACTTGGTGTTGACGTTCCAGAGGCCCACTGGGTACTCGATCAGCGTATCGGAAAACCTAAACAATCCTATGCTTCACTAACCATGTTAGGGTGGGCTTTATTTGGGCCAACGGGTCAACTTAATAAAACTTCAGTCTTCATAAACTGTTTAGAATCAAAGAATTCTATCGAGAATGGACCCACGCCGCCTCCTTCTTTGGCCACAGTAGCGCCTGAAAACTCTTCAAATCGTTTGTTGTCGTTCATAGATGATCCTGGTTTATGCCTTAAACACTCTCCTGATGTGGCACTCTTAGTCGATAATGATGATGTACGCTCACTCATAGTAGCAGCAGCCGCTGATGAGACTGAAGATTCCAGGGTCCATCAAGGCTTACCGTCAGTTCGTTCTTCTGGATTTAACACTCCACCTGATTCAAGAAGTAACCGACTTATAGACACCTTTGATTCTGTATCTAAAGCGACAGACGAGAATCTAATGGATTTAGAACAAGTTATTTCATTACCAGCTGTTGACGATGAGTACCTTCTAAAAACTGTCAACGATAGTCACGTCGATACAGTAGTGAATATTGACCTTAGATGTATTTCTCCTCCAGACAAAATTCTCCCAACAGATAGCGGCGAGTTAATGTCATCGAAAACATCTGTTACGTTCTCTACCGAAACAGATCTACCTAGTGTTTCTGACGTGAACAATAGTGCTAAGTCTGTGATACAACTACACGAGTCATCAATTAGTTGCAAAGCAACAACAACTCAGTTCTCTGCAAATACGAAACTTGTATCTCCTGTAGTAGCGTCTGCTGAGAGTTCTATTGACATCAAGCGTGAAACAGAGAATCAGAAAGATGATTGTTTTATTCAGTCTGTTGATGATGATAAGAAGTTTAAGACAACTACATCCATCCCCCCTTTAGTTGGGTTAGACAAGCAGATACAACATCCATTACCAGGCTTTAATGATAGTAGAGTAGCTAAAGAAATGACTAATCGGAACATAGAACGGCACCACAACACTCCCTACGCAAATCATCATCGAGTATGGGAAAGATTAATAGGAAGCATACGCAGACCTTTGAGCACAGTATCTATGTCCTACGAGACACTCACCATCTGTTTGACTGAAGCAGGAAGAATACCTAATGATAGACCACTCTTACAGACGCAACCAAAATGGACACAGGGAAGACAAGATTTACAAGTTCGCGATTCAGTCTTGATTATTGGAGACATTTATGCACGAAATAACTGGCCTAAAGGCCTCGTGGTAAGTTTTGACCCAGGAGGAGATGGTCTATGGAAACAAGCGAAGATCAGAACGTGGAAAGGTACAATTATTAGAGATACGTAAAATTTGTTTATTAGAAGGAGCAGACGACCGAAGAGTAAAGGATAAAAAACTTTTCAGAGTGACTGTGGCTAGAGTAAATTATATCATTGTCACCTCAGAATGTTTTTACGTTAATACCTATCAGCGAAAGTATGGAAAGACACGCTGTCTTTGGGGGTTGGTGCTAAGTTTGTCTTACATTGTTCCTACTCGTTTCCTTTCTACTCTTTTGTATATTGTCTTATACTACTTATTTACATTCAGTAGACAGTTGTATTCCCAACAATTTTCACACTTATGTTGTAACTCAAGTTGTACTGTAACATTCTGGAATGTTCACATATATCTTTAATGTTTATTTTACTTATAATTGTATTTATCATTATAATCACTGTAATTTAATTACTGTAAAGGTTATCCACAGTTTTATGCATTTGTTTGAATGCAACAGTTTCCATATTGTTTGCTCTTGGTTCGAGTTTCGGTTGTTCATAAACTGTTACCAAATTTAGACACAGCTATCGGCTGTCTTTGGACTATCGTATGTTGTAATCATTCTTTATGTTACTCTTACAGGAAGCTTTTGCTATTTTCATTCTTGAACGACGCGTTTAAACGCCTAGACACCTCACAAGTTGAGGTTTGTAACTAAATTTTGTGTATTATTTAATAAAGAACCGCTTTTGTAGACAAATCGTTGTTTTGGAACTTCGATTTTGCGCGTATCTCAATCGGGGTTATTTCGACGCTTCGATAGAATTAACAGTTCTCAACTTTGGTCTCATTGGTGTGGATACCAGTTCTCAACTTTGGTCTCATTTGGTGTGGATACAGTTCTCAACTTTGGTCTCATTTGGTGTGGATACAGTTCTCAACTTTGGTCTCATTTGGTGTGGATACAGTTCCAAACTTCGGTCTCATTTGGTGTGGATACAGTTCTGAACTTTGGTCCTAATTGGAGGTAATACTTGCTGTAACGAATTTGGCCGTAATCCTGTTTGGTTCATTCATCCCAACGATGACTAGAACGAGAAGGATGAAGTACAACGACGACAGTTCCCAAGACACAGACAATTCTACTGCTGACAATATTATTCCTTCAGTTTCTAAGGTGAATTCATCTATTCCTTTAAATCTTGCTTTTGATATTGTTAAACCTAACCCCAAAGACAGTTGCTCGGTAGGAGACAACTATGTAGACACTAGATACAGCGTAGAAGACGAAATGGTTTCTAGGGAAAGGGAAGTAGAAAAGATTAAGCTGGAGATTAGAGAACTCCAACTACGCAAGCGATTGTTAGAGCTAACTCCGAACTTTTCAAACAAAGTGAGAAGACCTAGGGAGACTACCGAGTTGTCAGGGTCTCGATCCGAGGATAAGACTTCAGCAGTTACAGCAAGTCACCGATACACCAATGTACCTTCGAGCGATGAAATGCAATTCAAAGCACAGGTAGATAGCGTCAAGGCGCTATGTATGTCAGTAAGCTTACCGAAGATAGAAATCACGAAATTTGACGGGAGCCCTCTGAAATTTCGGACGTTCATGAAGGGATTCAAGGTTAACATAGCTGGCAGAGTAAATGATGACATTCAGAAATTAATGTACCTGATACACTATTGCGAAGGTATAGCAAAGGATGCTATAGAACACTGTGTTTTATTACCAGAAAAGCAAGGTTATACTGAGGCAATTAAAATTCTACATGAACGGTTCGGCAGAGCACATGACATCGTGGATACCTATGCATTGTTAGATAATGGCTCAGACTCGACATTACTGCTTAGTGACGTGGCAAAGCAGGTAGGAATTTCTGGTACAGTGACAAAATTAAACATATCTTCGGTAATTGGAGCGTCATCTCAGAACGCTGAACTTACCAATTTCGAAATTGAGTCTTTAGATAAGACCAACCGAATAAAAATCGAAGGTGCATATACTATAGATAACTTACCTATTAAAAGAGCAGAAATCCCACCAACGGACTTCCAAGAAAGATGGGAACACTTAAAAGGTGTACAACTACCTACCATAGCCTGTGACAAGGTTGGTTTGTTACTTGGTGTTGACGTTCCAGAGGCCCACTGGGTACTCGATCAGCGTATCGGAAAACCTAAACAATCCTATGCTTCACTAACCATGTTAGGGTGGGCTTTATTTGGGCCAACGGGTCAACTTAATAAAACTTCAGTCTTCATAAACTGTTTAGAAGCAAAGAGTTCTATCGAGAACGGACCCACGCCGCCTCCTTCTTTGGCCACAGTAGCGCCTGAAAATTCTTCAAATCGTTCGTTGCTGTTCATAGATGATCCTGGTTTATGCCTTAAACACTCCTGATGTGGCACTCTTAGTCGATGATGATGATGTACGCTCACTCATAGTAGCAGCAACCGCTGTTAAGACTGAAGATTCCAGGGTCCATCAAGGCTTACCGTCAGTTCGTTCTTCTGGATTTGACACTCCACCTGATTCAAGAAGTAACCGACTTATAGACACCTTTGACTCTGTATCTAAAGCGACAGACGAGAATCTAATGGATTTAGAACAAGTTATTTCATTACCAGCTGTTGACGATGAGTACCTTCTAAAAACTGCCAACGATCGTCATGTCGACACAGTAGTGAATAATGACCTTAGATGTATTTCTCCTCCAGACAAAATTCTTCCAACAGATAGCGGCGAGTTAATGTCATCGAAAACATCTGTTACGTTCTCTACCGAAACAGATCTACCTAGTGTTTCTGACGTAAACAATAGTGCTAAGTCTGTGATACAACTACACGAGTCATCAATTAGTTGCAAAGCAACAACAACTCAGTTCTCTGCAAATACGAAACTTGTATCTCCTGTAGTAGCGTCTGCTGAGAGTTCTATTGACATCAAGCGTGAAACAGAGAATCAGAAAGATGATTGTTTTATTCAGTCTGTTGATGATGATAAGAAGTTTAAGACAACTACATCCATCCCCCCTTTAGTTGGGTTAGACAAGCAGATACAACATCCATTACCAGGCTTTAATGATAGTAGAGTAGCTAAAGAAATGACTAATCGGAACATAGAACGGCACCACAACACTCCCTACGCAAATCATCATCGAGTATGGGAAAGATTAATAGGAAGCATACGCAGACCTTTGAGCACAGTATCTATGTCCTACGAGACACTCACCATCTGTTTGACTGAAGCAGGAAGAATACCTAATGATAGACCACTCTTACAGACGCAACCAAAATGGACACAGGGAAGACAAGATTTACAAGTTCGCGATTCAGTCTTGATTATTGGAGACATTTATGCACGAAATAACTGGCCTAAAGGCCTCGTGGTAAGTTTTGACCCAGGAGGAGATGGTCTATGGAAACAAGCGAAGATCAGAACGTGGAAAGGTACAATTATTAGAGATACGTAAAATTTGTTTATTAGAAGGAGCTGACGACCGAAAAGTAGAGGATAGAGAGACTTTTCAGAGTGACTGTGGCTAGAGTAAATCGTACCATTGTCACCTCTGAATGTTTTTACGTTAATACCTAATCTGCGAAAGTAAGGAAAGACATGCTGTCTTTGGGGGGCGGTGTTAAGTTTGTCTTACATTGTTCCTACATGCTCCTTTTCTACTCTTTTGTATGTTGTTTTATACTACTTATTTACATTCAGTAGGCAGTTGTATACCCAACAATTTTCACACTTATGTTGTAACTCAAGTTGTACTGTAACATTCTGGAATGTTCACATATATCTTTAATGTTTATTTTACTTATAATTGTATTTATCATTATAATCACTGTAATTTAATTACTGTAAAGGTTATCCACAGTTTTATGCATTTGTTTGAATGCAACAGTTTCCATATTGTTTGCTCTTGGTTCGAGTTTCGGTTGTTCATAAACTGTTACCAAATTTAGACACAGCTATCGGCTGTCTTTGGACTATCGTATGTTGTAATCATTCTTTATGTTACTCTTACAGGAAGCTTTTGCTATTTTCATTCTTGAACGACGCGTTTAAACGCCTAGACACCTCACAAGTTGAGGTTTGTAACTAAATTTTGTGTATTATTTAATAAAGAACCGCTTTTGTAGACAAATCGTTGTTTTGGAACTTCGATTTTGCGCGTATCTCAATCGGGGTTACTTCGACGCTTCGATAGAATTAACATTATTGTTTTGCCATTCTTTATAGTTCAAATAATCTTCACCCAAATTCTCATTTCGAGCGTTCTATGCATGAAGGCAGATATTTTAAAATTATTACATGTATTTCCCGACCAGATGCTGCCGCTTTCTTTTTGATTTATCTTTCAGCTTACCAATACCCGGAGGATTCTTATTATCCTTGGTAACCTTCGGCGCGCGACGATCCCATCCAATTTGGTATCGAACCAACATCACGTTGATTCTGGTTGGAGAGTATTGTAGTGGCATTGGACAATAGCCACACAATCCACAATGCTGTGAACACGAGACTACTCGGAAAATAGATATTCAATATTTAACACGGAGAAATACCTAACAATGGAGAAGGCGCGAACAAGGAATTGAATGGACTGGATTTGATCGGATGGCATGGCTCGGTCATGCAGGCGTGGTCCATCTCAATGTTACCTCATATCTTCTATTCATATTAAATATGTTGTTCTTTCTCTAGCCTAACCTTATTCTACATCATGTATTGGTAATTGATACGATACAGTGAGTTGGCGTAGTCGATGGTGTGACTTCCACGTAAGATCTTATAGATTAGGCAGTTATATCATGACAAATCTACAAATTTAGGATTAGGTCTATTATTAGAGCAGTACTAATATCATAGTAGACCATAATTCTACAGTCACGAATTTGCATCAGATATAATACAAAACATTCCCTCGACAGAAATATGGATGGCAGGATTCCACTCATCCAAGAAGCCATTAGTTATAGTGCCAATAAGTGAATGTTTGTTTCAGCATTAAAGGTTTAAGATTAGAATGTAAGGACAGTGTTGGTTTCCTCCTTATTTACAATTTACAAAGGAAAAACTAATTATAGAATACATTTAACACTGTGGCAATAATTGATATTTCGTTATGAGTTTAAACGAATACAAAAGTATGTCTCATATTAGTGATACGTGATCAATGAATTTTGCACAAAAATCCACAAGCCATGTTCTCAATTTTGATTGACTTTTCCCCATACCATATTTATAGTTTGAGCTATGTTGATGAGCGTAGACTGCCTGGTTGAGATAAGAGTGACTAACGTGAGCAATGGCTGGAGACATTGTTAACATGGCTCAGAATCAGTGGAGACAGTGATGGGATTTCTCTTGATAATTTCATCTTGTTGTGTTGATATGATCTGGTGAGCTGAACCGATAGACGCTTGTGCTAAGTTCTACGTTGCTTGTGATAATCTTTCGCAACAAACATGATTTGAATGAATAAAACGAATGAAAGTTGAAAACCAAATAACTCACTCATAGTTGTGGTTCATTTAGTCAAACCTATATCTTTTATCCGTAATATAAATGTAGCCAAATTGCCTTTGTTCAGTAGACGATCATGATTATTTTCACAATGACCACTTTCACCGTAGCTGCTAAATGAATCATCATCATCCTTAATTGAATATTTGGTTGCTGCAATTTTCGGCGCCGGTAAAGAGAACTGATGCGGTAAATGATTTGATTTGGGATTACACATTGCCTCAGCTAAGCAACTTCTTCATTTTCAATCACTTTTTACTATTTCATTATAATCTAAGCTGATTAAATAACCACCAATCTGTTCAGGATCCACATGATTTCCATTAGATATTCGTGTTACAAGAGCTATTTAGAAAAAGATACAACATTTGTAAAATGGGAATATAATGATAATAATAAAACCAATAGTCCGACAGTCAATCAGGAACAGTCAATTTAAAGCCTGGCATAAACGCTCGTTGGTCCTAGTTACCATATCACATTGACGAATAACAAAGGAGTGGAAATAACTGTAGTGGTAATGATAATGAAAAGACTAAACACTGAAACCATGGTACGAAAAGACATAATGAATGGCCAATGTACGACGGAATAATGAAACCCCAGATCTAGAGAAGGACAGTGTGAATGTCTATGTGCCATCGTGGTCGGTTATTAGCCACGTCAAACGACGTCACCAACCGCGGACATCAACCAGGTAATCTGCACCAACCCATATGGCTCAAGCCAACAGCCAATAACTTGGTGGACTGATACCACATTTTAGTTTGAGTACCCTAACTTTCTTGCAAGTTATTCCTAAACGAGCTTTCACTTTCCACCAAGATGGATGAACGTTAGGCACACGTAACAAATGTCTCGACCGCCCCGATTGATGAAAAATCTCTCTTAGCAACTAAACAAATGAAAATATAAGGTATCCCAATAAATATATGTACTATAAAATGTAAGCAAATCATCAATGTTCAACATCACATATCCCAAATATTCAGATTTTTATTTATAAACACTGCTTAGTTGTAGAAATAAATAGAGAGATGCATATAAATATAAGTAGTTAGGAATAACTGATTGTAGCTAAGCCATGTTGAATCCATGTGAATCAGTACAAACCAAGGTGACTTCAAATAATCAAGACAAATTTTCTCTTTATCCCCTCCATTTACTTCATTTTTATTCTATAGGAGATGACAGTGCTTGATTGAAGAGAGCTAGTGTAATCAAGTATAAGTACAACATCAGATAATGAAATGAATCTCGGTTTAAAAAAAGCGCAGACAGAACTGAGATCTAGTATACTTGCTAGCAATAATTACATAAACATTGATGCTCGGAGGCTGGTTACAACCCACAGTTTTGCAAATGCAATTACAAGACTTTCGAATTGCTAGTGTGCAAAGACGGTTGTTTGTAAATTGTCATTTACAGACTGTATTGGATGAGATTCGAAATTCTGAAAGCTTCATTTAATCATTTTAAAAGTCTTTATAAGTAAACAACTTAATTGTTATCCATGGGATAGATGAATTATGGCTAGCAGTAAAATATCAGTAAAGACAGACCGAATTTCAGAACAACGATATTAACAATGTGATAGCAAAACATCTTTTAATTATAACAACGACAATCACTGGTCTTGCTGATTAACATTATGTCAGTTCCATGACCCAGAGGATTACTTCTATTTTTCGTCTAGGTATGTGCACAACGTAAGATTGCAGTTTCAGATTTCAACGACGGACAACTTCTGAAAACAAAGTTTTCAGTAACGTTTTAACACACAAACAAATATCATCAGGAGCTATTTAGGTGTATAAAACACAAACATTTATCTATTTGCTCCAATCTAAACGAATCCATACAAACGTAAAGTACACAAAAATAAATTTTCTCTAAAACGGACACTAGCGAATCCAATTTGTCAAAGTTTGATTTATACAGGTTTTTACGCTGTTCGACTTTAAAGTTAACCACGTTTTAAAGAGGAAATATTCAGTGAGTAAACACTGCTGATAAGCAAGTGTCCGGCGCTTTAACCGGGTCGGTGGATACAGAAGATTAACCTAGAGAAGTCGAAAAACCCTGATTCGAAATCGGTGGTGCACATGGGCTCTAGGAACCCGAGGGAACAAAGGGCGTATGAACCTATTGTTCGCAATCGACTATCATGTGACTGCATCTCATAACGTTGATCCACTGTCTTGTGGGTTAGACCCGTAGGTCAGCGGCTCGAGGAGTGGCACGCTTAGAAAACCACCTGTTTCGGTTTGGGTGCCCGATCGCTAGTCTAGCCCTCACACATATGTACTTGTTGCCTTCTTGTACCAGTGTTCACGTGTCTAAAACAAATAAAAATCATGTCACTTTTCATCGGACTTCATTAATGGACCAAACCACTTCATAAATACAAATATTCTGAGTTATATCCTGGAAACAAGATGAAACGATACCATTAAGACAATAATTTATTATTGATTATTGTTGTTAAATTTAGTAATTGATAACTATTGGTGGCTACCACACAAGTTCTGGACTTGTTTACATTTCAACTGGATGAAAGAAAAACTTTGTATCAGGCACTCAGTTCAAGAAATTGAGTTTTAACGGCGAATTAAAACGTTCCTTCTAATGACCATTTTATTAATAAACATGGTGTGATGGTATAATAAAGAAAACTTGCCAAAGACATCGCTGCAAACATTATCAAAAGAATCGCAATGCATACAGAACAGAATAATTTACAAAAACCACTTGATTGTGAACGAAATAACCTGTTCATACAGAGATGATTATAATCACATGCTACGAAGTGTTACTAGGTAACAAGTTGAAAATAATAGGCATAGGTACAAAAACCCAAACAAGTTCTTTAAATATCTCACAGTAACTGAAGAAAGTAAAAAGACCGGGAAAAGGTTAATGTGTGAGACTAAAATTTATGGAAGACCAAGAAGTATACTCCATATCTTCACAGTAGCTTCCAAACGTGCATTTTGAAATTTTGCCAATACATTATTTTCATACATAAATATTCAAGTTGCAGTGGACGAACAGACGACTTAAAGGTAGTTCTCCACTATATCAAAGGTAGTGTCTCTATCCTCAATTCGTCTGCTCAAAATATTCTGTCTGGAAGATATCTTCAAAACGAGTTATTCAACTCATCTAGTTGAAATGGTTAGTTAATGAAGTTTCAGATATTTCGTTATGTTGCAAGGTGTGAACCAATCACAAAATGTATAAAATAACGAGTCTCTTGGAAGTTAAACTTTGATGTTTATTCTGGAAATTTTTCAATTCCATTTTTGAATATTATATAAGTTCCTGATACACAATCATAAACAGTTCTTTCCATTATAAGTATCATCGTTTATTACTGAACTGACATAATATCATATGACGTATCTGAGGAAAAAATAATATGAATAACAATTAACGTTGATAGCCTTTTCTGACCGCTTTCTGAACATACACAGGAACTGTGTATAACATTGCTGTAAGTGCCATATTATTCAGTCACATATTCTTCGAAAGTAAAGCAATGCGTGTTTGTTTTGAGTATGACAACTAAACTATGTGGTAGTTAATACTGATTTATGACGTGTCTATTATAGGGTTAACGAATGAATTTCTGTGAACAGAATCCGAAATCACTGAGCAAATTATGAACAGAGTTCTAATGTATATTGACGAGTAATGTCTAAATAGTGCTTACTTGTAAAATTATAGTCTAGTTCTGTACTAATACTACTTTGATGATAGACTTAATCACAAAACGGTAAATTTTTCGTGTGGTTGCCCAATCTGTAAGGTCTTACGTGGAAGTCACATCCATGTCTACACTGACTCATCGTTTCGTGACAATTAACGATGACACTTAGTTCTTCCGAAGAACACATTTGTGCTGGGGATAGAATATTATATTCAGTGTGAATGGTAAAAAGTTACACATAACGAGCACGTCTGATAGATTGAGTCGTGCCATCCGATTGAATGAATGACACTACAAGTATTCATTGGAATTTACTGTCATAGTGAAGAAACTCAATATTCAAGCGATAATTATAAATGGACTCAGTACTATGAGATTTCGTAATGTAACTGGTACTTATGAAGCAAACACAAAGTCATTTTTAACTTTCACGAAATCATTATTTTTATAGCAGGTGTGAGTGTTATCTATCTCTCATCGACTGCAATGTATAAGAATATAATGAACTATACAGCTTATATTTCGCAATTCATCGAGCTAACCTGTCACAATCTATCCATGATCCTGACTAAGTCTGCTCACTATTCTTTTTGCTTCCAGGCAAACAGATGATGGCGCCCTAGACCAAAATTATCCCCAAAGTTCACCCATCTAGGCACATTTTTTCCCAAATTAGGGAGATTGGCAAGTTACGAAGCTACAGTCAATACAACTTATGCACTACAATACAGAGAGGGCTAAATAAATGTTCTTCGCAATAATTTTGCGGCTTTGTTTCAGCAAAAGATCACTTAAATATGAAAACACGTGATATTCCGGCAACACAACAAGCGCAATTCAAACCTAGAGCAGCTGAAATACGGAATTACCGCTCTTGTCAAAATGGTTCAAATGGTTCAAATGGTTGTGGACGGAATAGAAGAAGCTTTCGCTTAACAGGATTCCGTGTCTAGTAGCAGGGGATCACGAAATCCTCCAGGCAGGAACCTAGGTATGTTAAGAATAAACGAGGAAAAGAAATTGGTAAATCATAGTGTGATGCTGTCCTTGGTTCTTAAGAATAGGTCAAGTTGCCTCTTGAAGGACTCCTGAGAAGTCGCTTGGACTAGCTCGGCCGGCAGCGAGTTCCAGCTTTTGACAACTCTTAAGGAGTAGAAGTTGTGTCTACATTCCGTCTTGCTATGTTGTGTTTCCAGTTTCTGGGTGTTACGCCTTAGGTTATTGTTCGAACTAAGCTTAAGTAGGTGTTTAAGAGGATGTCCAGAAGTGTTAAGAATACTATAAGCCATTAACAAATCACCTCTAAGACGCCTATATTCTAGTGGGTAAAGGTCTAGTGAACGGAGGCGTTCTTCGTAAGGCTTAGATTTGAGTCCTCGAACTGATTTCGTGGCTCACCGTTGGATACGCTCCAAGGTGACCTTATCCTTTTGGAGTGAGGGGGGGAGTACTGTGTTTCCGTACTCTAAATGGGGACGGATGAAACTATTGAAGATTGTGTGGAAAGTTCTTCCGTCAAACTGGCCAAAAATGCGCCTCAACGTTACCAGTGCAAGGTTTGCTCGGAAGGCATTTTTGTCACAGTTAGCGTAAGACTTTAAGTCATGGGGCACCAGGACTCCTAAATTTTTTTCGACTTGGGATACTACTAGAGAGGAGTTTCCTAAGTTGTAACTGTAGTTTGCGACATGTAACAGATGGACTACTTTACACTTTGAAGTGTTAAAGGTAAGTCCGTTATCGTCTGCCCAACTTTGAAGTTGAGTCAGATCCTCTTGAAGTGCCTGTATATCGTCTTGGTTGCGTATCTCTCTCCAAAGTTTCACGTCGTCGGCAAAAAGTAATAAGTCTGACGTTACCTGTTGAGGAAGATCATTTATGTAGATCAAGAAGAGAAGAGGCCCTAGTACTGAGCCCTGGGGGACCCCACTAGGACATTCCATAGCTTGAGATAAAGTGAAATTAACCCTAACCTTAAAGTGTCGATTTTTTAGGTATGAATTAAGCCAGTCGATTAGAGGTAGTTTGATACCTAGTCGTTTGAGCTTGTTGATAAGACACAAGTGGTTAACCTTATCAAAAGCTTTTGAGAAATCAAGGTAAATGACATCAACCTTTCCCTTGCGATCGAGGATGCTTGTCCATCTGTCCACCGCAGTCAGCAGGTTGGTTATACAAGAGTAACCCTTCCTGAAACCATGCTGTTGGGGTGAGAAGAAATTTAAGGACAGTAGGTAGTCATTTAAACCGTCGCATATCAGGGACGCCATGAGTTTTGAAGGTAACGACAGAAGAGCTACCGGCCGATAACTTGAAGGTTCATTGCGTCGACCACCTTTGAAAATTGGTGTGATGTGAGCCAACTTCCAATTTTCCGGTAGTTTGCCTCGGCTAAGCGAGTGTGAAAACATCACGCTAAGCGGCGTTGCCAGGATTAAGGCTGCCTCCCTCAGTATGGCAGGATGAACCATTTCCGGGCCAGGAGAAGTGTCAAGTCTTAAGTGCTGCAATTTACGGAACACCAAGTCAGCGCTTAGGTCCACTTCAGAAAGTCCTGTGGAATTGCAGATGAAACTGTCGTCAATAAAGTTGATATCAGCCGGTTGAAATGTTTGAGAGTAATGGGCCGCCAGAAGGTTAGCGGCGTCGCCATCGTTGTTGGTCGGGCCGTTAAGACCTAGCAGTTGAGAAACTCCTGTTTTGGCTTGACGAAGAGAGGCTGCATAACGGAATAGGCTTCTAGGGTTAGAGGCGAATTTGTCCATAAGCTTTGTTTGTTACTGAAGCCTGCCTTCGTGCATGTGTTCCTGATATGTTTGTATTGCCTATACGCTCCATCGTTATTAGTTCGTTTGTAATCCGCCCAACAGTGCCGTTTGCGGCTTAGGAGGCGAAGGGTACGGTTCTTGATTACTGTAGGTGGCTTGCAGCTTTTGGGAACCGTTTGAGGAACTGAATGGTCTGTAGCACATAAGAGCGTGTGCAGTAAGAAGTCCCAATGACCATCCACATCGATTTGAGGGTGAACATCCCAAACCACCTGTTGTAGATGGTCATGTAGAGCTGGCACATTCAGCCGTTTAAAATTCCAACGCAAATTATTGTTGGGATACCTTAGCTTAGTTTTGATGACAAAACTGAAGGCTATGACGGCATGATCGCTTTTTCCCAGAGGAGCCAGGATTGAGAGGTTGTCGACTAGGAATTCTTCGTTAGTGAATACACAGTCTAAGCGCGATGGTGTCTGACTGTTTCTCCAACGAGTTGCCGACCTCGCATTTTCATATAAGCCCAAGTTATCGATGACGTTGAAGAACCGAGCTTCAGTTGAGTTGTCGCCTCCAGTGTACGTGTGTTCCGCAAAGTTGACTCTAGGGTGATTAAAGTCCCCTAGAATCAGGATGTGTGTGAAACCGAGACGGATAGAGCGGGATAGTCCTTCCAGCACACGACTATCGTACTCGGTGTCGGCAGTTGGCTTCCTGTAAATGACTCCGACTAGACACCTGGAAGTACTAGACAACCTTACAGAGCACCATATGGATTCCTCAAGATTGTTAAACTCGAGGTTGTGAACCTGGTGCACCTCCAAGCAAGAGCTTATGTATATGGCTACTCCGCCCCCAATTCCTATTTTTCTGTCGTTGCGGAACAAAGTCATCCCAGGTAATGCTAACTCTTGATCCGAGAACTGAGAAGATATCCAGGTTTCAGATATTCCTATCAGATGGGCCTTGTTAGCTTTGCTAAGTTCACGTAGTTCATCCAGTTTGTTTGGTGAACTCGCGGCGTTCGCATATAAGCAGTTTATGCTTTCAATTTGGAACGCATGAGCTTCGTCCTGTTTTTCTGTATGAACCTTATGTGAATGGACAGGTAGCCCACCTATATGAGGTTTGCCGAGGTGGTAGGCCCTGTCCTTTACACGTTTTTTATCGTTTAGACAGTCCACAAGTGGAATGGTCAGCTCCAACTTGCCTTTGTTCTTGGTCCTGACTTCGTATGGCCTATCCGGGTGCATGTGGATTCCAGGTGGCAATCGACGTCTATTAGCACGAAATGCTTCCAGAACTGCAGCCGCCATGTGGGAAGATGGGAAGGTTATCTTCATTAGACGGGGTCTAAGATCACCGTCCTTCTTGGCTAGTCTCGTCACATGCTGAGTCAGTATGTGTTTGAGCCTCAAGGACTGTTTGATGAATTTCCATTCCCTGATGTCAGAATTTGATTGAGTAGGGTCTGCATTTTCCGGTATACCTTGGACAATTATGTTTCTTCCGCTGAAGAACTTCTCGCGAGATTCTTTAGGGACGTTTCGTATGATATTGCGCTCAGAGTACGGTATGTCGGGCAATATTCTTACGTTACCATCTGATTTCAGTAAGTGACTTGCTAGCAAGACGTCCTCTACGTCGGTAGCATCCTTAAGTGTTACTCGGAGAAGCCTCGGGTGATTTAGATGCTTAGAATACTTTCCTCGAGTGAGCCGGGTGACCGTCAAAGGCTCTATTCTAGGAAGTTCGAGCTTCTTGTTCAATTCACCCCACAGCATCCTGTCGTTTTTATCCTGCAGACTGAGAGGAAGGTCAGGATTGTCGACGAGGTTCATGATAATGAGAGAATCGTCACGAACTGTGGTTAATTTACCAGGTTTCACGATGGGTTCACGTTTAATAACTTGTTGTTTGGAGGTCAGTGTGCGTTTATGAGTCTTGGGCTCTTTATTGACCGGACGAACAGTCTTGGGGGTAGACTGTGCGACTAAATCACCAGTTATTTTCCGTGCAGCAACACTTGGGTTGTTCGGCTTAGGCGGTGATGCCTGGTTCTTTTGGGCTCTCTTAACGTGGGTCGAATCACCTGCAGGCTTTTTGGGAACCACTGTTGTGTTCAGGGACCCTGAGCTGGGAGACCCGAGTTTGCCTAGGGAGTCTAGTACCGTCGACGTAATCATGGCACTGAGCCTCGACACGTCGTCATTAGTGTGGATGGATGCTCCATCGATGGTATACCTATCGACATCCCTATTTTTGAGTCCGTTGCGCGCTCTTGTTTGTATATTGGTTTTTTTACTGTCGTGTTCCAAGTTAACTGACAGCTTATTCCGAAGACCTGTCAGTAGGACAATGATGTTACTCAGCAAGACTACTGCGTCCGTGTTGCACGTGACACATACCCACTTTTGGTCTGACTTGCTGAGTCTGTTGTAAGCAGTTGCTGTCAGATTTGTGCATGCTTCGTGGAACCAACCTTTGCAGTTGTCGCACTGCATGCCAGTTGTGACAGCAAAACGGCATCCCGGACGTTTGCATGAGTTTTTCATGACGGTGTTGAAGCAAACTATGTTATAGATGCTTGCAAAAGCTTAAGACCTTTTTTAAAGAAAAACACTAAAATGCACACTGAAAACGGACAAAAATGGACAAAACGAGTGATATAAACTGAAACTAGTCTACACGTGAAAAACAAAAAAAAAACAACCGAATAGTGAGCTGAGGCAAAACCACAGGTAACTATTAAATATAGTGAAACTCAAAAAAAGTAATCTACCGAACGTATAGCTCAGGATAGATTCTTTAGAACTGAAATGGTACTTTTGTTGCGTAAGAACACAGCAAAAGTTTGATATATGCAAATCACGTTAGGACTAAACTTCCCGTTCGAAAAGCGCGCCAAGGTCAGGCCGTTCAAGGTCGTTGAAATGAAACAGAGGGCGGCATTGAGAAGATCTCTTTTTTTTACCGTGCCGCTCTATGTGCACCATGCTAATTATTAACACGGAAGAATAAAGATAAACTAAATGGTGACTAAGTTATGTTATATCTATCAAGCAACTCCAAATCAGGTGATTATTATTGTGAGTATTAGCATTAGTACTGTTATCATTATTATTATATGGAAGTCACTGGATGGACGTAATCAGATCAAGCTTGTCGTTTCGTCTAGTTTGGCGATGAGCTGAAATTTTCATTTATAGGTTCAGTTTTATAAGCCACGATACAGGCGTTTGTTGAAATATGAATTCGACACTTCTCAACGATGTACGTTTTAACACTCAACTGATTTCATTGCAAAAGAGATTTTTGATTATTTCAAAGCCCTTAGGAGCCATATTTCTGTGTTGATCTCATTACCAGGACAACGCATTTATTGACCAAAGTTGGCTAAACACAAATAGGTCAATATTGCTTATTGATGCGGCGTTTTAAACATACGTCACATACATATACTGTTCAATACTTATTAGCATTTATGACTTTACCGGTCTGGTTTAAATACCTTATGCATGTAGATGGTTTATGAATTATCAAAAAGAACATTCACGACGAAGTTTGGAGCGTTCATTATTTAGGTGATGAGTTTGGCTTCAGTTAACTGAACCAAAATTATGATTAATTCAGAATAAACTGAATTCGTGTTTTTAGTCGCAGCACAACCTCTGCTGTAAGTGTTGCTGTCTGGATTGTTTAAATGGTATCGAACAAATAAGGTACACATACTCACCCAATGAGGTAATTTTGGAGTACTAAATCGTTCTCCATATGCATTGATAATATGATTCTAAAAATTTGACCGCGGATTCAATAAATATGCGTTATGAAGATCTATATAAAATTGATTTCCCTAATCAAGATGATGCTTGAATTTGGTGCAACTGAATTGGACAAGTGTCGCCATTAGATCCTGCCTTTGAACAGACGTAACCGGTCATTTACAGACACGGTTCAAAGATTAAGCCATTTTGTCGATAACTCATCACTGTTTAACACTTGTTATCGACGCTTGAAGCTAACCTTGAACGAAGATGGCGATTTACTTACGCATGTTGGCGTCGTCAACCGTGAATGCGAACACCTCCGGTTGATATCCTTTACTGAAGAGCGGTTTAGAGCCCTGATCCTCATTTGCAGCCTGCAGTACCACAAGTTCAGTGACTTACGAACAAGTCGGTTGAATCAAATGCTGAAAGTCACCCTGAGTGATATAGCTAATGAATATCAACGTCTAATTAATCTGCAACGAGACACTTCTATGGTCCGGAGTGGTGCATCTGGCCGACCTGAAGTACGAGCGCTGCAACAGACGCTCTACCAAAAACAAATACGTCCCTGGTTGATCCAGTTCATGCCACTCCAGTTCGAGACGACAGACTGAAGTGAATCCCGCTACTCCTTGCTGGCAATGTGGTGCATGTCACTACGTTCGACAGTGCCCATTTAGGCAACATAGATGCCAGAAGTGTAAGGTTATCAGTCATAAGGATGGGTTTTGTCTGAGGAAGAAGAATCCAAGTCAATCCAGAAATACCAAAAAAGACCCTTCCTACATCCCGCATCAATTCATTTAGATTAGTATCTTCGTGTCAAAGCTCATCACCAGGTGACAGAAGATTTATTACTGTTAATATTAATAAGCATTCATCAGGATTGCAAATAGATAATGTTTCAGGTGTCACTATCCTCTCACGTAAGACTTGTACCAAAAAGGGGAGCCTTAACTTGAAGCGTAAAATGCAAAAGCCTCGTACTGCGTATGCTAATTATCTTCACCTGCTAGGACAAATGGGATGTAGAGTTACTTTCCTTGGGGTATGTTACATAACGCCAGCTGATCTAAATGTACTCGGCTTAGATTGGTTCGATCAGTTAGAATTAACTGCTGCTCCGTAGAATACCAAATGGAAACTGGTATTGCAACCCCAACCACGACAACAACCACATGACTTGGAAGCATATACAACGAACTTAATGACTCAGTTATCAATTACTTTCCAAACTAATAGATATTATCCAATTAGGTATGTCGGGATTCGCAGCTTGTCTGAATGACGACATCATAACAGCTACGAGAACGCACAGTATTGGGTTTGTTTTCGATGCCGACGGTCGCAGATCGGATCCTGAGAATATCCTGCCTATCAAACTGACGCCCATTCCCACTAATATCTCTGCACCACGTTCCTTCCTGTGATTTGTCGACTATTAGTCATTGTTCATTCCATCGATGCATGATATTTGAGCTCCACTGAATGGCTCACCGCAGAAGGACGGGTCTTGGAACTGGACTAAACAGTGTGACGCCGCATTTTGTAAACTGAAGTCCATTATTAGTTCGGAATTGCCATTGACACACTACGATCCAGCCATGCCGATCATCGTAGCGTCAGACGCTTCAGCCTACGGCCTAGGCGCTGTTATCTCACATCGGTTCCCGGACGCGTCGGATAAAGCCGTTATTCATGCGTCCCGCATTCTAACCTCAGCAGAATAAAATACAGCCAGATAGAAAAAGGTGCTCTTGCACCTTTAATCGCTGTGCGCCGTTTTCACGGTCGGAGATTCACGCTTCTCACAGATCACAAGTCTTAGCCCGCAATATCTCCAGCCAATTCCAGTCATTCTGTCAACGGCTAGTCATAAAGCCCTTTCGATCGCCACAATAACACCTGCAGTCGAGTGGGCAAACAGAAAGGTTTGCGGATACGTTTAAAAGAGCTTTGCCTTAATCAAATGGGAAGCGGACGACAGTGGACGCGTTGCAAAATTTCTTACACGTGTACCGAACAACACCAAATGAGATGTTGAGGGAGCAAAAGTCCCCAGCGGAGATCCTCATGGGAAGAAGACTGAAGACGATCCACAGCCCGATGCATCCAAGTAATTCACCGACACCAGTACGGACAAAGTTTGAGAAGCAATCCACGTACGAAGTGGGATGTCCTTTGTTTTCCCGTGACTACAGACTAACCCATGGTCCATGGACGGAAACGCGGGTGGTCAGCAGAGTTGGCCGAGTCACGTACGAAGTTGAGGTAGGCAGTGACATGTGGCAATGCCTTCGGAATCCGTTACGCAAACGGCTAGCCGCAGAACGTCCTTCAGCTGAAGCAAATATTCCTCTTGACATCCCGCTAGACACATTCAACCTACCTGCAACTGCAACACAAGGAAACCTCAACAACAAGCTGTAACACGTTCCAGACGGTGGCCACTCCGACAGCGGTCAGCAACAGTCAAGATGCAGGTAGACACCAGGAACGCACGCTATTAAATTGGTGAGGAGTGTTGGGGATGTTAGATCCACGAAACTCATATTTTGTGATTTTTTTCTTTGTGGAGCTTGTATGCAGATGCATGCTTGGGCATTTTTTACCACCCACGCACATTGTCGATTGACGAACTTTTCGACTAAATGTTTGAAAACTTCCATGGCAATACCGATCATATATATTTGCATAAATACGCTTGATTTGTGTGCCTGGTTGACCTGGTATTTTCTGGCTGACCGTAGAACATACATTCTACATCTTATCAACAATACTGGATTGAGTTAGCTGAGCCGGAGACAACGAACTAGTATAGCCTATCGAGTCTCTAGTAACCTGATTCTTCGTACCGTCCCGAGTAGGACGAATCAGTAGTAGCACTCAAGCTTAACGAACATAACGACCCATAACTCCGGATCAGCGATGATATACTTTGTGCAAAAATAAATGTTTTCAAGTATCAATAAAATAACTCGATCATAGAATTTAAACGACTGGTGTCATGTAAGGATCGATAAATGTAAGTGAACTTGTCGATATTGAAACATGTTTCTGAACAATGAGATAAGATGATTGAAAAGTGTTAGAATTTGCAAGGTCAGGGTAAGTTCAGAGGGTATATGAACACGTTCAGAGTACAAACATTGAATTTACTGATGTATACTCGTATGGAATCTACTGTATATAAGAGAAAAATCCTGAAGTCGTAGAGTAGATTCGATTAGCCTTCGTCAATAATTTCAAACATTGGAGTTTCCTATTATGTGGTAACCAGTATTGACTCGATGTGTGGAGATAGGACTCTTTATCACTATGTTTTGTTCCTTTCTCAACCTTGAGGGTAATAATTGAAAATACGATAGCGTGTTGGCTAGTTATGTGCCAAATACAAGTTGTTGAGTGGGTCAGCTCTAATAACCTGTTCGTTACATAGTATATTTCCTGGGCAAGGTTTTGTGGAGTAATCATATGTTCGTTTGGGTGCATAAACCCTGGTGTTGTGAGGTATTTTAAATTGTCTGAGGACACCTGCCTATATACTATGCTGTGCAATACTTTCGGTACAATTCATAAGCGCATATTCCACACATCTTGTTAGTCACAAACCATCAAAATGTCTTCTCATTTTTCCACCTCATATTTACTCTACCTGATTGTCCGTAAACTCCGCCTGTAGCTCTTCTACAGTTACTGCCGGTCCCAAGCCCGGGTAAAGGAGGAGGGTTGGGCATGGGGTTAGCGTCCCCATCCCGTAGAAAACTAACTCGCTAAAAAACGCTTACCAGAAAAAATAATTCAAACCATTTTAACTCTGCCCTGAGAGTTAGAAGGTCTTCATTTAGAAGAATTATGACGCTTCATGGTGAAAGCCGAGTTCCTTCGGAAGCCACGAAGCCCATGCCCCTTCTAACAACCAGAGCAAAAATTTTTATAGGTACATGGAACGTTCGAACAATGTGGGAAACCGGGAAGACCAGCCAAATAGCAACGGAAATGAGGAGATACAACTTAGCAGTACTGGGAATCAGCGAAACCCACTGGACCCAAGCTGGACAGAAAAGGCTAGCTACGAGAGAGATGCTGGTATACTCCGTTCACGAAGAGGAAAATGCTCCACACACTCAGGGAGTTGCTCTAATTCTGTCCAAAGTAGCACGAAATGCACTTGTAGGATAGGAATCTCACGGATCCAGAATCATCAAAGCATCATTCAAAACAAAGAAGGAGGGGATCACAATCAATATTATCCAATGTTATGCACCCACCAATGATAGCAACGACGACATTGAAGATCAATTCTACGAGCGGCTGCAGTCAATGATAGAGAAATGCCCAAGAAAGGACCTCACCATTCTGATGGGAGATCTAAATGCAAAAGTCGGAATACACAACATCGGATATGAAGATATTATGGGACAACATGGACTAGGAGAGAGGAACGAAAATGGAGAAAGATTTGCAAATTTGTGTGCATTCAACAAATTAGTCATAGGAGACACAATATTTCCACACAAGCGTATACACAAGGCTACATGGATCTCACCGGACCACACTACAGAGAACCAGATAGATCATATTTGCATCAACAAAAAATTCCGAAAGACAATGGAAGATGTGAGAACCAGGAGAGGAGCTGACGTAGCTTCAGATCACCACCTAGTTGTAGCCAATTTAAAACTGAAGCTAAAAAAGAACTGGACAAGTGGACAAACAGCAATACAAAGGTTCAATACAGCCTTCCTTTGAGATACTGACAAACTCAATGAATTCAAGATAGCTCTCAACAACAGGTTCCAAGCCTTTCAAAATCTACTGAAGGAAGAAGAAACTACTATAGAGGACAACTGGAAAGGCATCAAAGAAACATTGACTTCAACGTGTCAAGAGGTTCTGGGCCTAAAGAAACACCATCATAAGGAATGGATCTCTACAGAAACACTGGACAAGATCAGAGAAAGGAAGAACAAGAAGGCAGCAATAAACAACAGCCGAACACGAGCAGAAAAAAATCCAAGCACAAGCTGAATACATAGAAGCAAACAAGCAAGTGAAGAGGAGCATTAGAGCCGACAGGAAGAAATACGTGGAAGAATTAGCAACGACGGCAGAAAAAGCTGCTAGAGAAGGAAATATGAGACAACTTTACGATACAACGAAGAAACTAGCAGGGAAATACAGTAAACCAGAGAGGCCGGTCAAAGACAAGGAAGGCAAGCCAATCACTGAAATAGAACGACAGCGAAACAGATGGGTAGAATACTTCGAGGAACTCCTGAATAGGCCGGCTCCAATGAATCCACCGAACATCGAAGCAGCACACATAGATCTTCATATAGATGTCAACCCACCAACGACGGAAGAAATTAGAGTGGCCGTCAGACAAATCAAGGACGGGAAAGCAGCAGGACCTGACAACATACCAGCTGAAGCACTGAAATCAGACGTCGAAGTAACCACAAGCATGCTTTACCCTCTATTTAAAAAGATTTGGGAGGAGGAACAAGTGACAATGGACTGGAAAGAAGGACACCTCGTCAAGATTCCAAAGAAAGGAGATCTGAGCAAATGTGAAAACTACAGAGGCATAACACTACTGTCAATACCAGGGAAGGTCTTCAACAGAGTTTTGCTGAACCGGATGAAGGATGCAGTAGATGCTCAACTTCGAGATCAACAAGCTGGATTTCGTAAGGATCGGTCGTGTACAGACCAAATTGCAACACTACGGATCATCGTCGAACAATCAGTTGAGTGGAACTCGTCACTGTACATCAACTTCATTGATTATAAAAAGGCATTTGACAGTGTGGATAGGAGGACATTATGGAAACTTCTTCGACACTATGGAGTTCCTGAGAAGATTGTCAATATTATCCGGAACTCATACGACGGACTACAATGCAAGTCGTGCATGGTGGACAGCTGACAGGTGCATTCCAAGTAAGGACCGGAGTCAGACAAGGCTGTTTACTCTCTCCCTTCCTCTTTCTTCTGGTGGTCGACTGGATTGTGAAGACCTCGACATCTGAAGGAAAACACGGAATACAATGGACAGCTCAAAATCAATTAGACGATTTAGACTTCGCAGATGACCTAGCCCTCCTATCACGTACACACGAACAGATGCAGATGAAGACAGCCAGTGTAGCAGCAGTCTCTGCATCAGTAGGCCTCAGCATACACAAAGGGAAAACTAAGGTCCTCAAATTCAAAGCAGAGAACAGCAATCCAATCACACTTGATGGCGAAACTCTGGAAGATGTAGAATCCTTCACATACCTAGGAAGCATCGTCGATGGACCAGGAGGTTCAGATGCAGACGTAAAGGCGAGGATTGGCAAAGCAAGGGCCGCATTCCTACAATTGAAGAACATATGGAACTCAAAACAACTTTCG
The DNA here is from genome assembly GCA_944470365.2 of Schistosoma intercalatum. Taxonomy (NCBI): domain Eukaryota; kingdom Metazoa; phylum Platyhelminthes; class Trematoda; order Strigeidida; family Schistosomatidae; genus Schistosoma; species Schistosoma intercalatum. Next base: position 20,174,554 of record OX103728.1, read on the forward strand.
ACCAATATCAAAGTGAGAATCTTCAATACGAACGTCAAGGCAGTTCTACTGTATGGAGTTGAAACTTGGAGAACTACATCAACCACAATCAAGAATGTACAAGTATTTATAAAAAGCTGTCTACGCAAGATACTCAACATCCATTGGCCAGATACCATCAGCAATAGCCTTCTGTGGGAGAGAACAAACCAACTTCTAGCTGAAGAGGAAATTAGGAAAAGACGATGGAAATGGACAGGACATACATTACGCAAATCGTCAAACTGTATCACGAGACGAGCACTAACTTGGAATCCTGAAGGGAAGCGGAAAAGAGGAAGGCCAAAGAACACATTACGTCGGATAATAGAAGCAGATATGAAAAAGATGAATTACAACTGGAAGGAGCTGAAAAGGATTGCTCAGGACAGGGTTGGATGGCGAATGCTGGTGAGCGGCCTATGCTCCTTCACGAGGAGTAACAGGCGTAAGTAAGTAAGTAAGTAAGTGATTGTCCGTAATCACCGTAGTGTGATAAGCCAACAACAAAACTAACCACAGCAGTTGGCACATTTGACCTCAGTTTTTTGTAGAAATATCAATGATTATAGTATGTTGTCGTCTATCAACGTATTTCATATGGATCAGTGTAAATTAGAATGAAAATAAAAGTTGTACCATCAATTTTTTATCTAAAACGACTTACACTGTTGGAAGTCGAGCTCATTGGAAATTTTTTCAATTCGCTCAATAATCTGTGGAGAAATAATGGGCATCAAAGTAATGACCTGTCAATACAAGAACACCCATATCAAAATCAACTAGTAACTCAAGTAATGCGTCATAATCGACATTTTGATATTCAACTACAACAAATCACACGTACAGCATAAATACTGATCTCCCAATAATCATCAGCGTCGAATCAAATAGGTATGAAAATGACGTGATAAAAATGAATATCCATGAAGACGGTTGGACACACAAATAATATTTTCCAACTAGAATATGTATTTCCTTCAATTTACTTTCTCTAACTCGCCTAAAGACGTAATGGCTTTTATATCGTGTGCAATTAGGAAAATGACTTGGACAATTGAGAATTCTGTCCGATTTCCCGGGCTGAATATAACATTACACCGAGTTCTATGTTTTCTGTTATATCCTATTCAATTTTCAAAGTAAAGATTATTAATTCTTTAATCTCAGTGTAAATTATCTGACCATTTCTTAGCAAAAGCATATTTCTATTGACCTCAGTTGTTTATAGAAATATCAATCATTATAGGATGTTGTTGTCTATCGACGTATTTCATCTCATTGATCAAATAATGTGGTATTCTGTATTCTTTATTATGTATAGTGGGCGTAATATGAATCTTATTTAGAATAGAAAAACATCGCTCTCTAGTTATGTGTTCATGTGGCATTCTTAGACCTGCACACACTGAATAACCTTCGTAAATTTTCAGGCTTCTTACTTCTTACGGAGGAGCATAGGCCGCTCACAAACATTCCTTATCCAAGTCTGTCCTGGACAATTCTTTCCAGTTTTTTCTGTTATCTTTCATTATTTTCATGTTTGATTTCAATTCTTGACACAGCGTGTTCTTTGGCTTGTTTCTTTTCCGTTTCCTTTCATCTGAACAACCAAAATCTGGTACAATAACAAGAGACATTTATTAAAGACGTTTGTTGGATAGAAAGTTTCAACTCACAATGATTCTGAATGTCATTTAGGTCTGAACTGCTATATGACACTATGATGCTTTTCGAAACCGTGTGTAAAGATGAATGTTCATTGAAAGCACTCATCACAGTAGGAAATGGTATTATAAAGTTTATTATTACGCGCAGCAATTCGGAAGACCTTGCAACATTGTCATACGATGGTGCGTACCGGGCAGGCGGATAGGTCAGACGGCACTGGCTGTTAGGTTTTCTGGAAAATGGACAAGTCTCCTCTTCTACGTCGGGGGCAGAGATCAGCATAATTACGCTAACATTAACACAACCGTAGGTGACGTAAGTTGGCAAAAACCAGACGAGCTTCATGATTCTGTGTAGAGATTTATTCAGAAACCAACCTATCACGGCTAATCAGACTCCCATGATAAGTGAAGTTACCGACACGTTCGACTGTGGTGTTTGAATGAACTAACGACTCCTTTGTACTTGTTGAATGCTTGATTTCGAATTATTAATACAGTATATTCGTTCGTGATTATCTGGTACCTCTTGATGCAATTGCGCGATTTCTGTAATTAGTAGTTTGAACTATAATTCAACTATTCATAATTATCACACCATTCTGAGTTCAAGTGTAGACTCGGGCTAGTACTTAAGCAACAACTTGCACTAAAAATGTGTCTGACAGTAATAGAACACAATTCCTAGACCAAATTAAGGACATCCAAATCAACAACGACGAACTGATGATATCCTTCGATGTGACAGCACTATTCACCTCAATTGAACCAAAATTAGCAAAAGAAACTATATCCCTGCTACTCAACAACGACACAAACCTCAATAAATACACGAAGCTTCAAATTCAAAGTCTACAGGAACTCATCAATTTATGCCTAACAACATACTTTCAATTCAACAACAAAATCTACGAGCAAACGAAAGGGACACCAATGGGATCACCATTATCAGGATTGATCGCAGAGGCAGTGATGCAAAGACTAGAAGCCGCTATATTACCAGTGATCAAACCAAAAATTTGGATTCGCTATGTAGACGACACCTTCGTCATCGTCAAAAAGCATAAACTAGAAAACACTTACAACCTGATCAACAACGTCTTCGATGACATCAAGTTCACCATGGAACAGGAGTCAGACAACCAACTAGCATTCTTGGATATATTGATCACTAGAACCGACACAGGAAAACTAGAAACTCAAGTGTATAGGAAACCGACCCACACGGATCAAATTCTCAACTACAATAGCAACAACCCCAGAGCTCACAAAATCAACTGCGTACACAATTTGTTCAAGAGGGCGAGGACACACTGCAGCACACTGGCAGCACGAAGAAATGAAGAGAAATACCTAAAAGACGTATTCCAGAAGAACGGCTACCCCATCAACTTCATCAAAAAATACCAACGGCACGCAACATTAGAACTCAAGTCAAGCACAAAAATCAACAAAAGGATCACCCTACCATATATACAAGGAATATCAGAAACCGCGACGAGACTGCTGAAAACCTTCGGAATAGGTGTGGCACACAAACCGACAAAATCACTACAATCAATCTTATGCAAACCAAAAGATGAAATAACAAAGGAAAACAAATCAAACATCATCTACAAGATAAATTGTGCCAACTGCGAAAAACACTATATCGGACAAAGTGGACGCCCCCTTCACCTTCGCCTACATGAACATCAATTAGCAGTCAAACGGCATGATATCTCTTCACTTATCTCAATACACGTGGACAACTGCGGACACTCATTCGACTGGAAAAATGTGGAAATCTTAGACAGAGGAAACTCCAAAAACACCAGAGAATTTTTAGAAGCCTGGCACTCAGGTCAATCAGCAATCAACAAGCATATTGAAATCAATCCAATTTATCAACCAATCAGAAAAATCAGGCACAAACATACGAACAAAAATCAAAACAATGGGAGACACAACCAAAACAAAGAAGTAAACAACGACAAATTTAAGGTCAATAAGAACCAATCAACGTCGAGGTGCACAGAACAAGCTTTGAGACACATATGGAGAAATTCAAACACTTCACTTCTATCTGAAGTTTGTGCTGATGATGTCGTTCAGAAGAACGATGAAAGCTCCACGACCAAACCATCCAGCTCAGAGAACAAAACTCCACCGAAATCATCCACCTGAGCTACAAATCTTCTCCACCACAGTATATACGTTCGTGCTTATCTAGTACTTCTTGATTGTTAGTTTGTACTATAATTCATCTATTCATAATTATCACACTATTCTAAGTTCAGGTGTAGACTCGGACCAGTACTTAAGCAACAACTTGCACTAAAAATGTGAGAAACGCATCCTGGACATTCTGGCATTGTTGCTCAGTGCTCCCAAAAGACTCTGAATTTAATCAGTGTCTTTACTAAACAGGACTATGTCATCTGAGTATTCTAAGTCCACAAGTGAACTTGCTGGTAGGAGATTGTTGGGGCCGATATATTCCCGAAAATCATATTTTGTAATTTTATCAAATCCATTAAATAATCGATTAAATGTTTAAATATTTGAATGGCAGTCAGTCGATGAACTTATCGATTAAATTTTTAAATAGCAGACAATTGATGACTCATTGATCATTGTTTAAAAGTTTCCTATGACAAAATCGATATATATTTATGTAAATACGCTTGACTTGTATGCTTGATCTGATCTGTCTGCCTGACTTGGTATCTGCTGTTGCTTTTAGAATACACTTTCTACTCCTTACCAAGACTTCTTGATCGAGTTAGCTGAGTCGATGACAACGGACCAGAATAGTCTATTGAGTCTCTGAATCCTGAGCCTTCGTTCCGTTCCGAATAAGTCGAATCAGTAGAATCCTGCAAGGTTAACGAACCTAACAGAGATGAAATCCTGAAAATTCAGGTGACGAGAACGTTATTTTGAGCAGTAGGTCTGTGATGAAATTGAACAAAAATGGAGATAGTGGAAAGCCTCGCCGCACACCAATTTAGGTTGGGAAGTCGGATGACAGTTCGCCATATGCTCTGACTCGAATGGTTGTGTTCGAGTAAAGAGCCGTCACAAGGCTTATGTAATTCTGAGGTTCACCTTTCAATGACAGATACTGACAAATGACCTCTTGGCTTACAGAGTCAAATGCTGCCTTCAAGTCAAGAAAAACTATAATTATTGGACGTCGATAAGCACGCCTGTGTTCTAGATCCTGACTAGTGGTGACTATGTGGTCGATGCAGTTACGATAAGGTCTGAAGCTGGCCTGATTTTCTCGTGTTTGCGTTTCAAGAGTCTTTCGTTAAGCGTACGATACTTATTGAGGCTAATATTTTGGACGTTATATCGGTCAAACAAATCCCGCTATGGTTATCACAGGGTGAATTTGATCCCTTTTTATATATTGGAACGATCGGTGATTGCAACCAGTCGGGTGGGATTACGTCCAACTCCATGATTTCAGTCAAAATATAATACAATCCATTTGATAAAACTAGAACACCATACTTAAAGTTCTCTAGAACTAATCCACATTTGCCAGCTGCTCTCCCTTGCCTCAGGTAAGCCAATGCTTTTATACCTTCAGGTTGTTTTGCAATGATGAGCAGTTGTAGAGTGGTTGAAGGTCTGCGGAACTGCTCCCTAGTCTGTTCCGTTCGTCGTTCCAAGTGTCTGGTCTGAGAGTAATAGAGTGTCTCCAACACACATGATATCTTCCATCTCACCAGCCATTTCTAGTTATCCGAAATGTGATGTATTTCCAATGAGTGAAATGTTAAATATTGATGACCAAACGACTACACACTGTGAACTGATCACTATTTTCATCACCGAATTTTTTTTCGAAGATTCTACTGTCGAATTTTTGTTCATGTATCTTCAGATGATCAACCTATTCATATAATCTGTCAGCAGAACACAAAATGTTGGCCCCTCTCTATCACGTAAAATGTAATGTGTGAACCAGCGTTTTACTCAATCCGATTTTATGACTGTCAATCAAACTGAATTTCGCATTCATTTCACAATATAAAAATGATTCAATTTATTTCGCATATGTTCACATTAGCAAAAGTATCAAGTCGTGAATGGAAGACTAATCTCTGCATTCGAAACGGTAGCAAGTGTAAATTACCCTGATGAATTGTTGACAGATGACAGTCCCTCTCACCATCCACAGTAATACCCGGCTTTATGGCTGGAGAATATTGTAAACCAGATGTAATGTAGTTGTATTTGAATAGAACAAAGTTCATTCAGTCTCAAATAAAACCTGATTCTTGAGAATGCAGTTGTCTCAGGATAAACACTAGTCAAATCTGTGTTCACCTTTATATGCTGTGTTGAAGCCGATTGTAAATGCCAGTGAGTGTTTGATCTCATTTGCTTTGCGGATGACGCGATGATGTTTGCAGTGAACGATAATAACTTGGAGTACAGTTGTGAACATCAATCTGTGATTCAGACACGTTAACCTGATGAGTGACAAATAGGACGAAATGACATGCAATCTGGATTCCGTTACTAGCCAACATTAATCTCCGCTTATATTACTTGTGATGTAGTGGAAATATCGAGGCAATCCTCACAGGATGCATATATGTCAATAAGAGAGACTGGTCAATTTCATTCCCGACCGCCAATGAGAAGCTTCAAGCAACTAATGCAAACGAATCTGTGCCGAATCTTATCTCATAGTTTCATGGCAATGGGAACGAATATTAACTAAATATTTCACAATAAAGTGGTCAATCATTGATGCAAACACTGTAGTGTGCTTGGTTTTCAAACCTTTCTTATTATGTTATAGTGTTATGATGTTATGGTGGAACTGTCACTAACTCATTTAATCTACATTTTCCCTTTATTTCAAGTTCAGTATCAGCTGAACTGTATAGATTTATCTTAGAATCAGCATTCAAAACACTAATCGAAGTAGTCAGTCATCCAGCGTTCACTAAACAGTAAGTAACCAAGTTACAAAGGATTGAGGTGTCTTGGTAAATACTTATGCGATATTCCGATATCTAAGTTTACAACAATGAATGTCGTCAATTTAAAATGATATTTACCAGTAGTGCGACATTCACAACGGACTTATTGTTGATTGTAATTGTTACGTTATCACTTATACACGATACTGTTGATTACAAATTCAATGTAGTAAACGTTTGTAAATCTGTTCAGTTTTTATTGAATGAAAACAATCACGCAAATACAAAAGCAACCGTGTTTTATATTTTGTCAGCAAAATACATCAATTATTACTTAAACAATCATGAAAGCGTAAATTAGTTCCATAAAACAATATCCAATTCATTGAAATGATGCAAAAAAATATATATAGCGTTTTTATTAAGCTAAAACATAAAAATAACAAAGTAAGCATGATAGAAAAAAAACTGACAAGATCATTGCGGGATCTATGGAGAAACGTTTTTCCTTCTGTAGAACCATAGTCAAATATCACAGCAAAGAAAAGGACAACAAGTGATATGACAATGTTCTCTATTTTTAGTAACCTTCGTATTCATATTCTGAAAAACAAAACAGTACGATAATTACTGAATATCAAATATTTTCCAAAGTTCATTCAGTTATTCAAGTAGTTTTCTGAAATTCATGTCTTATTCGGCTTCAGTGATCCATGGAGTTGTACGTTCGTGTTTGATAAGTATTCGTTTGCTCGAAATATGAACGTTCTTGTTCATTTGAAGCATGTCACAGTGTCAATATTACCAAATATTAAATATTGTTCAAATAACTCATTATTTATTATACACTATTGTGGGAATTGATTATGCAAGTGAATGTGATCAATGAATAATGATTCAGAATATCCGCTACCGATTTGACAGTCAATGTGTTGAGTACGCACTATCCTGTAATTAACTGAAAACTAATATTTGTGATAAAATTTGTTGTCTTGATGTCACATCTTAATACAATCTAAATATTAAACGAACAAATTATAACTGACGGATTCATTGAAGCAATCAGAGAATCGAAAACCTCTAGCTGAAATTGAATATTGGAAGTCTACGAATGTTCACTCATTATCCAACCATGCCACTCAATTCTAAGCATATTACGCCTCATCAGGCACACTGATCTTGTCTGTACTTTTCAACAGTTCACGTAGATATGCGGTTTTATATTGAACATCGCTAATCGCTACGCATTCTATGAGCCGAAAATAAGCATCTCTCTAGGCATATATGTTAAAAAACGCCTTTATGGAGTACTGAATATCCATATGGAAGCACAACATTGTACTCCTATTTGATTGAACATCGTCACTGTATACAATACCTTGATTTATGCACTGAGAGAAGAATACAAAACACTAATTATTCGTAGCAATTAAAGGTTCTTCCGAGTAAATAGATTTACAATGTAGAATATAGTAAAGTTGAAAACAACCTCTATAAAGTCTACCAATTATTTACTTTACCCTAACAACCATTTACTTTGAATTCATGAATATTCTAATCATTACTAGTAGTGCACATATTCGGTGATGACTTGCTTCACTCGAATTGTGTTTTGGACAATCTTCAGTGGGAAAGTATGAGGTGATTGCATAACAGGTTATCAAACAAAGTGAATTACAAAACATGTAACTGTAACTCAATGATATAATGATGATTTTGAAATTAGGCGACTATTTCCTTCACTAGGAATTTGTCATCACCTCGCGCAATGCGAAATACAGCACACTTTCATTGACATCCACAATTCACAACAATATTTTGGCTTTGAATGAAAATACATCCATAATGAATAGCATTTTATTCGGCGAATATTAAAGTCGATCTAAACACTACATTATGGAATGATTTTCTCAGTTTTCGAGATAATATTTTAATACACTACCACATGATAAACTGAAAAGTGTGCGTGATTATTCAGCGTACATATTCATGAGAAAGAGAACTCTTTCATACTATGGCATTCACATTTCACGACAACACCTCGGAACTGAATGAAACTAAGTTGAATGTTCAACGATGAGTATTGAGGTGTGGATTTGGTAGATTTTGATGACTTCGCATTCAGAAATGTATACACTATGCTGTCACCGGGTTCATGAAGCCAATTGCATTCAATTTATAATAGATTTTGAGTTTCATTCATTGCCATCACTCTGATGATGAAAACATGTTTTCTATACCACTTCAACATGTGAAAACTGATAAATAACATTGTAAACTCATTCACACTGACTATTTTGACATCCGTGCAAGAAAGTCAGTTGTCGCCGGACAATAAATTAAATCATTATTATGTTCACTCGACCTATCGTTATGGAATGTTTCAAACTATGTGATCATATTATACTGTGTGTACTGTCGGCTAGCACGTTGGATCATGAACATTCATTGATAGTGAATTATATTTTATTCAACGAATATTGGAGTCAATCTGAACATTAGATTATGGAATGATTTTCACAGTCTTAGTGGTGTTATTTCAATACTCCAACACATGACGAACTGAACAGTGTTCGAGATCACTCACTATACACGTCCAATTCATTGGATGGACGAGATGAAGTATAGATTTAGGAAAGTAAGCGATTGTCTTGGAATTAATTACAATTTCAAGGAATGTCTCAGCGATTTTAATAACTCAGGAAAATTCAATATCACATGTAGCAAGTTGAAAAACTATGGACACTTCCAAGTCAATGCACAATCGACTAACTGACATATATTATCTCATCTGTCGTTTTGTACCATTTTGTACGTTTAAGGGAATTTCATCCACGTGAGGACGTGAAGGACATCCGTCCTTCATCATTTTAAATAATCAACAGAGAATCCACGAATGGAACAACGTCATTTGATACCAGTAGCAAAATTTCATTTAGTTATTTACTGAAATTGCACATGGAGGTTTCAATTTTTTGAAACCAAATTGATGTATTCAACTGTGGAAATAGTCATTTCTGATACAATAAGGTTTAACATACCTTCGACAGCTTCATACTTCACTAACGTTCCACTTTGGATCCATTCTTCAGGAACATTTATTTCAATATTTTCAAAACCTTTTGAAATAAATTGTACATAGGAAAACCACTGAGATTTTGCTTAAAAAGCGACTGTTAAAAATGGGAACGACTTCAGTGGATATCCATGATGAAGATATTCACATATCATAGTTACATTACTCAGTATATCAGGTTAGGCGTGCGTCAGCAGACGTGGATCGCTGAATTCATTGTTAACGGAATTCAGCGTATAAAACAGAAACAACACCAATACGATTTTATCAGAAAAACGTAAATCGTTTATGTGACACTAACAAGAATGACGGTTGTTCAAATGAAGACACAGATACTTTATTTAAATTCAGAAGAATTCGATGTTTCACCGCTAAAAAGACATGATCAGAAGACGCGGTTATATCAGGACTGATTTGCACCTTGATTAATTATCACATGTGATACTAAAATTTCGTTTCAAGATGTGTAAACACATCATCTACGTTGAATTTTCAGTAAACAGTAGTGTTTGGACAATGTGTTAACCAGAACAATCAGATTTTATTTCAAAACTTTTCATCAGCACTTTAATGACATCTCAACGTTTCTGTTTTCACACGAAACTACTGAATAATGTAGACTGTAAGAAAGATATATTAGATCACTATGACAGAATACAGCATATTTCTGTATTGACGTGGTGATCAAAGTGTACATAAAGAAGTTAATATTAGGCTAACATATGACTGCTTGTGTAGACCGTTGTAAATCAGAATATAAATAACGTTTGTTACCTTCTGGGCACCAAAAAGTGCCATAAATAAACGACAAAATTTCGGTTTCGTCAATGTTCATGGGAATCTGAAAAGAAGTAACGGAAGTCTGAGTAAACATCTGTCAACACACAACCACCTTTATTAAAGCAAACCAATCACTGAAGGAATGTATCGTCATTCACATCACTTTACACAAAGACAACTAGTTACACAGTAAGCACACTGATATCCTCAGTGTACTCAGGAGTATGTCTCATCTAGTCTACGAGGATAATCTGAATCACTTCGGTTGTCAACTTCACTGAAATCTAGTGGACGATCGTTCTATCATGCAATGATGCGCTACACTGTGAGATGAATATCTACGTCACTTGACAGAAGTGTGACTGCGAATAACTGCAACGCTGCTGCACGTGAATTTGTTGTCATGTGGAGGAATTGTGTTATTGTACTCACTTCCATCCATTACCGTACACACAATTCCTGATTACCTCGAAGCAATCATAATGGATCCAGTTCAACACAAATGAAATCTGTCATCTCACCTGCCCTTACTAGTTACCACACATCTATTGTATTTCAAATTGGTGAAGTACTAAATGCTGACATTCAAACAAGTACACACTGAGAGACGATCAAGATTTTAACGATTTATCTCACAGATTATTTGACAATGAAATTCTCAATTAGCTGAACGTCAGAAAACGCAGTGAAGCTTGACAGTGAATGACTGTGTTGGAAAGTACAATATAATACTCTGTTTTCCTTAACTGGCCAAAAGACGTCAGAATTCCTATCGATAACATTTGACTTCCTATAATTCATTGTTTTAAAAAAAGTGCTGGCATAAAGTGTGTCATAACGGAATTATTCATAGAGTCGTATAGTCTGTGTGCACGTTAAAAAATGTTGATATCCTTCTATCGTGTTCAATGTATCTTGATGCATTCGACAGTGTTGATTTGCGCAAAGTAAGATAATGATCCAAAAAAATTGAAACAACACCACATTACTATTCAATTGTGCAACTTACGTTCTCATAATAGAATGACATTTTCCCATTCGGATGTATCAGAATAAATATACTGAATGCAGGAACTACAAGCAGAAGACTATCGTTATTTAGAATTTGAGGTATTAGTGTGTTGGATGCAAAAGTGAATGTGCCTACTTACAAAGCGATCAGTTTTAGGCACGTATTTTCTTCGTTATCTCAAATGTTTTCTTTGGTAGAATTCGTAATAAATACAAACTAGTGAACGTCGTGCAAAATGAAGCAATCTAGCATCCTTAAATATAAATGTCAGATAAATAGGTTCCGAAGTCGTATTACAACCCTGTTTTCATATCGAAATAATAAATCATCGGGCTTCCAATTAAATCTGATAGTTGAGGAGGTATTTAAATTTACTCAACACTCTTTATAAATACCACTGAAGAAATCGACCCTTAGTACACATGACATTAGCTACGGTTTTTTGTTTACAAATAGAACATGGTAACTTATTCGGTAATGCAACGCATTGGTTTGTCTGTGATCAGTTACGATGGAAAATGAATAGCTTCAGATTATTCGTCCTGGTGATTTCTTAATTTGAATGAATAATCCTTATGAATGACCGTGTGATGAGTAACACAAATTTACTCATTTCGAAATACAGACTTCTGATCAAGCAGCTGTGAAGCCTGTTGACGAAGATGTACCTCTGCATTCGTTTATCCACAAGTACAATGTGTTTATGACCTAATTTATTCATACGGATCTATTTATTACACGTGAAATCTAGTATGCTCCTGATTATGTCAACTGTCCTTCAGCTCTCAATCAATATGTTGAAACAATCGATGGATTCCACATATAATTCCCGCTTCTTAGTTTTCTGGTATGGTTACACTTTATTACCTCTGTCAGTATTTGAAAAGAATTCAGTGACGTAAAATGAACAGGAAATGTGTAAGCCAGTACTGCGAATGATGTTGTATGTGTTTAAATATTTCAAGTGTAATCAAATAATCATTTTATGGATTCATACTTTTATCATCAGGTTTTAGATAATAAGAATTTCTGACGACTAATAATCGGTCTGAAAAGATGAAAATAAAAATATTTGTGTTTTATATATATGCATATTGAATATCCACAGAGAATGAGTTTGGACACGAGTTATCATCTTCCTTTCAAGATTTAAGTAAACCGGTTCAATTAAATGGGAGTTGCATAGAGACTTATACTTATTTCAACGATATGATGAATGTTTCAATCTAATCAACTGAGAAGAATATTTTACTTCTGAAGCGTTGACTTTAGATGCTTCAGACGATCTAGTAGACTGGTAATATCTAAACGACAATGCACATACAAAATCCTCTTTTGAAATTGTGTTATTCCAGTCGAGCAGTGTTCCCTCACAATTGAACTAATTATTATTCAGAAATTCTACTTTAATGTCACTAAATGCAATAACTGAACAAAATGAGTGAACTCCATTTTGATGTTCTAGTTGTTTCCGGGTGGAATCAATCATGTTATACCAGTGCGCTGTTTATGACAATTTTTATCATCTGTAATGATTATTATTATCACTGGTGGCTGTTTAAGATCCATAAGAATATGATAGTCATGAATGTGATGAATACACACGGTAGTCCACCGATAGTGACTAAGAGATCTTAATTCTTTATGAAGTAAGTTAAAGAAAACATTCGGACGTCATCGAATGTAATTTAGTAGTCAGTGTGATTCAATCATCCAAATTGATTTCTCACACAACATCGTTTATTGTTCTAAATGTGTTCAGTTGGATTTGTTCGGTTTACGATTTCTACTCAATCAATTTGCGTTCATTTCGAAGTGAACCATCGTTTTCACTTGACAGTAATGAATACGTGTTCTGAACACATTCTAAGGCATCAAATCATACAAGCAAATTATTCACTGTGTAGTGATCAGCTCTCAAAAAATAATCAGGTCAAATATTGAAACACTTTTGCAAAATAAAAGTGAGAAATGAAAGGTAAAATTAAATTATCACCGGATAATAGAGGTACTCACACTCATCCAAAAATGCAGATTCCGAATAAAAACCGCTTCCCACAAAATTGGCAATTCCTCCTAAGTACTCTTGATCGTACATACGAATTGTACCTGTGTTTATCGAATAAAAACATGAAATTTAATTGACAATTTGTAGAGAATGAATTAAAGACTTTTAGATTAACTGGAGACAAGACGAATTTCATGGACCGTTATTCAATTTCCGTAAGACTTTAAGCTGTTTACAACTTGAACGAAATAAGATATCAGTAGACGTTTTGAATGGTAGAAAGGGTATAAAACTGATTTACTGAAGAAATTAAAGCAACATTGGTTCACGGAATGAAATGGGAATAAACAAAACTCGATAACAATTTTAGTTCAATGAAGATGATTCTCTTACCAACTTCGTCTATACTGAATCTGGTGACATTGGCACCACAAAACGTAAACGGGAATTTTGCATCAATTTCCTGATTATATGCAAACATATGGATTAGTAACTCCATTGCAAAATCTAGTCAACTCACTTTACGATCAGTCAATCTTTCAAAGCTGCCTCCAACAAATGGAAGAGGCTGATTAGAGAGGATTGTCTGGGAATAATAATAGTGATGAGACTGAATATGTGTATTGGAACGTGACTGATTACCTACATATTTATATGTATCACTTTCAAAAATCACATTTTCATAATGCGCCAATTCAGGTTCTGTGCAAATGTCATGGCAGTCGAAGAATTTATAAATTAATACAATGATCAAATACAGCAGTATAAACTGGCCAGTTGCAAAGCTATGCCTGGAATGGTGCAGATAAAAATAGACAGCCTTATTTCATTGAAACAAATTGAAATTCATATAACACACTCATTTGCTTTAACTGTACAGTCAACACTCACCTCATCTTCTTGTTCACAACGTTAATAATTTTTGTTAGACATTGTCGTGTTTATATACATTTTTTAAATGTTTGCTTGTTTCTTTCTTATTCGACGATCCAAAGTGACCATTAGAAACATCACGTTTCATAAAATCATATGATCATTGTTAACCAATCATCGTGGAAGACGAACTCATCGTAATGCAATATACTTCTAGTTGTTGTACTCTAAAGGCTGACACTTATTCAAACCTCACTGAACAATGCCAACCACATTAAACAAATTAAACCATTTAAACTCTTAATGAGAATTGAAGGATGATCTTTCCCAAGGATAATGACGCCTCATGGTGAAGGTGAAACGGATGAATAGCAACTGTAAACAACTGGAAAGGACTGCTGAGGACAGGGTTGGATAGAGAGTGCTAGTGAGCGGCTGTTGCTCCTCCGCGACGCGTAACATGAGTAAGTAATATAGTGTGATAGTTTACAGCGAATTTCTGTGTTGGCACATTGATAATTGGGTACAAATGGAAAGTAATATAACGCTTACAGATGAATGTTCGTGTAGGTCAGTGTAAATCAAAATATAAAAAACAACGTTCACAAGATTCACAATAAATTGAGCCGCTTCAATCCCATCTCAGTTCATTTACTCTCAAATTCTTAGAAATCTGAAAAAAAGTAGTGAAAATCTTATTAAATTTCCACTAACACAAAACATCAATATTAAAATCAACTAACCAATGAAGTAATGTGTCGTCATCCATATAATCTCATACAAAGACAACTGATCACATTCATAGTAAGCGAACTGATCTCCTCAGTTCATTCAGAACTATACTCCATATAGTCTACAAAGATATCCTGATTCACTTCAGTTGTCAACTTCAGTGAAGTTGAATGAACGATCTATCTGTCATGGAATGCAGCAATACATTGTAAGATGAATATCTACGTCCGTTGATGGAAATATGATTGCGATTAATTGCATCATTGCCCCATGTGAATATGTTGTCATGTACTAGAATTGTTTTGATGTGTTCACTTCCACTCATTACCGGTCATTTCGCATGAGAATTCTTACTATATAGTGTCCTAATCACCTCGAAACACTCAAAACCAATTCAGTTCAACACACATAGAGTCTTTCATCTCACCTTCAGTTTCTAGTTACCCAACATTTTATGTATTTCAAATGAGTGAAGTACCAAATATTGATAACCAAAGAACTAGACACTGTGCAGTGGTCGCTATATCTATCAATGAGTTACATTCGAAGATCCTTAAGTAGAATCATTGAACAGATTAACTTCAGATGATAGACGTTTTCATATAATCATTTAGCACACTACAAAACGTTGGCTTCTTTCTATCGTGAAAAATCTTATTTGTGAACCAGCGTTTTACACATTTCCATTTATGGCTGTCAATCAAACTGAATTTTGTACACATTCCACAATATGAACTGATTCAGTTGAATTAGGAAAATAATTATGTACACATTAGTGGAGTTATATACTCCTGACCTAAAGACCGATCTCCCCATTGGAAATTGTAATAACTGTAACTGATCCTAATGGAGTACGACTCAAGAACACAGGCAAACGTAGTTGACAGATGACAGTCCCGATCACCATCCAAAGATAACCAATTCAACAGTTCATTTCACCTTGATTTTATCAATACATTTCACTCGACAATTTGTAAATGCCACTCATTACTTTCGTCTCCATTTGATCTATATTCAATATGAGGAAAATTATCTCACAACAATCGACATTATGCAAAAATATACTGCAAAACAGAACTACGAAAACGGTTGCACGCAATAGCAAATGAAATGTTCCAACTTTAGAATGTATCTCGTTTGATCAACTTTCTCTCATTGGCCTACTGATTCGATGGCTTTTGAATGCTGCACATTCAGGAATAAGGTTTGAAAAATTGGGAATTCTGTCCGATTCCCTTGATCAACGATAACATCACACCAGATTCTATCATTTCTGTTACATTGTGTGCAAATATTTAAAGTAAAATATATTATCACTTCTTCAATCTCAGTGTAAATTATCTGACCATTTAATTAACAAAAACATATTTCTGTTGACCTCAGTTATTGACAGAAATATCAATGATTAGAACTGTGTTGTCGTCAGTCACCTCACGCCATCTCATTAATCAAATAATTTGGTATTATTCTATATCATCTATTATGTATAGTGGGCGTAATATGAATCTTATTTAGAGCAAAAAACAACGTTTTCCAATAATAACTTGATAATTAGCCACACGTTCATAAAAAAGATGAGTGAAATTCTCATTTTTCAAAAGATTACTACTTTCTATAAACAAAATGAAGTGAAAACAAATCTCTCGGCTGTCAATTCTTAGAAGGCTGTGCTCCATCTATGAATAAACACTGTTGGCATTCACCGTCCCATTTCAGATGAGTTTAGTGGTTGTTTCCTCACAGAATCATTTAGCTCTCACTTCCTCAGTTTATCAATCTATGGATCGCGCATTAATGATCCTGATTCTTTGAGACTCGACTAGTTATTACTTCCTGTGTATATCGGTCTATGAGACTGTGGTGAATCATCCTGGTGATAAAATCCACATCACGTTCTGTGTTCCATTTTATACCAATCACTGTGGCGGATAAACTCATCCTCATCCGATATTTTGAATAAACACATTTTACTATTGGCCAAATGTATGTTTTCACTGAATATTGAATATGGTTGCATATCATGGTTCAATGTGAGCGATCAAAGTTTACGTGAGGTTGAATACATTTTGGCATGTCATTTGGTGCTGAAGTTTGCCCTCACTTTTCAACAGATTTGAAATGCGCTCTTTTGCAAAGAAGCATTCGCAGTCGAATATTTAAATAGCATGTCAGGTTTGCACTGTCTCGCCAATTTCAGATTCATCGTTTTGGATGATTTTATTAAGGAGATAATTTAATTGAGCTAGACAATGTTCAGTGTTTGTAGACTGTCGGCAGAAAATCGTGTAGTCCGGTTTCATAGTAGTTGGTACAAGTCAGTATGTTATACTCTCAATCTTGAAGAAACCAATACTCCTCGTGTAATTCAAACTCATGTCCGTCAATTTCGCAGTATGAAAATTTACTGCTACGTTACAGTAAACACAACTGACATCTTGTAGTACAGAGATGTTCATATTTATTGATCAAAGCACAATTGTTGATGTCGTGTTTGTCTAGGAATTAAATACTGATGGAATTCCATCAATCAGCTATTCTACCTTTACTACTTATCAGTAACCAGTTATTATGAACTAATGATTCCCTTGTACTTGTTGACTGCTTGATTTCCAATTCCGAATACAATACTTTCGTTCGCGCTGATCTATCTGTTCTTGAGTTTATAGCATTATTCCTGGGATTCCTAGTTTGTACCACGATTGAAATACTCCCAATCATCACATTTACGGTTGAACATACATTCAGATTTGAAGTTTTTGCGAATTACATGGAAAGGTTGGAAATCTGGACTATAACCAAGGACGTAGTTGAGGATGTCAATATTGTGGCTCATTTCCTTTCATTCATCCGAAAATAAGCATACAGCTAAATAAATACATTTGCATCTGCTGACAAGCCGATTTCTCTTCGTTATGCAACTCTGAAGCAACTGCTACTGGACCATATAAACTATACAAATTTCGAATGCGTTAAAAGCGGAAATGTTCCTAAAATGATTCGTCAGAACATCAGGAGTCCCACAACATCACGCCGTCACAGTGCAGTGCGTAATCGAGCTTATTCAGATAACAGTTCATTGAGTTGTGAGACAGTTCACAAAGATAAGCGCAAGTTTGGTAAATGTTTGTTCTGTGGAATGTTCCACGCATATCATACGTGTGTATTTCGTAATTTGAAATGTTTTAAATGTGGTGAGATTGGACACAATCAGTTAGTTTGTAGTACTGCTGTTCATTTTTCTGCAACTAAAACTAAATTCTTTAAGTGTGATCCTACTTAGTTGTGAATTTCTAATGATAGGTTATCTTTATACATGATTTCATAAAGCAATATACAGTCATATGGCAATCCAGACTTAAATGAGACTCTGAATGATTGTGAGACAAAAGTTTCTAATCGATTAACTTCTTATCGAATTTCTCATGTTATTGCACCAGATTCAGTTCGTCCTTATGATTCACATATTTCTGATACAATTTTTTAGAAATTTGGGGAAATTATGTCGAGTGAATCTAATTATGGGCGAAATCCTTATGCAGTTTTGACAAACGCTGATTTTTCTAATGATACATTACTCACCAATGAAATTCATAATAAATTTGAAGAAAATATTTCAGAAGAATCAAATCAAATGTTCAGCATGCAATAATCACATCACACTTGACGGAGAAGCTTTGAAAGGTGTAAACACCTTCACAAATCTGTGCAGCATCAGTGATGAACACGGTGAAGTTGACGCAGACGTGAAGGCGTGGATCGGCAAAGTAAGAGCAGCATATTTACAAATGAAGAACATCTGGAAGTCAAAACAACTGTCTGTCAACAAACATCAAGGTCGAAATTTTCAATACAAATGTCAAAACAGTTCTACTGTATGGGGCGAAAACCTGAAGAACTACGTAAGCCATCATCCAGAAGATACAAGTGTTGAGTAACAGTTGTCTACACAAAATACTTCGGACTCGTCTGCAAGACACTATCAGCAACAACCTACTGTGGGAGAGAACAAACCAGGTACTAGCAGAGGAGGAAATCACGAAGAAACGCTGGAAGTGTATAGGTCACACATTGAGGAAAGCACCCAAATGTGTCACAATGCAAGCCTTCGCTTGGCATTTTCAAGGCCAGTTGGGAAGTTGACGACCGATGTGCACAATACGCTGAAACATTAAGACAGGCATGTCGCTAATAACTGTGAAGCAGATACATGTTTTTCATTTTGATTGTATTGCCGGTGAATTAATCGTGGATGAGACACATGTGGTAATTACACATATCAATACATAGTTTCCTATGTATCATAATGGGAAAAGGAAAAGGAATTTTTGTCGTATTTTTTATGCACGTCAAATACACATGATGGAAATCCTCAAATTATATGTTATCGTGTGTCGCCAGACGCTCACTTTTATCAATCAATGCGTGAGATATGAGATGATAATAAAAATTGAGAAAGTCAAATTGGTCCTGACATTGAGACGTAAGTAGCCCACATTCTTTCGTGAGGGAGGATACTGTTGAAAAAATCTATGATTCAAATTCTAGGTATCCGTAGTTGTACCACACAACTGACATGATGATTGTATATAATTACAGGACCCAGGTGATTCCGTTCCAATTTCAGCTTCTAATTCTAATAATAGTGAGTACATTCTATATAGTGCAGAGTTTTATATTCCGTACACTGTCGGACAGATATAGGATGAAATTAGGAAAAATACATATAATTGGTTACTGGAACTTGTGTTAGATATAGTGTGATTGTATGAATTAATGATTCCTTTATAACTTGACGACTAGTTGAGTTGACATGTCATATACATTAAATTCGATCATATTCATCTAATACAACTTGGTTAAATTGTAATATTTCTGGCAATCCTAATTTGTACCATTATTCAACTACATCTAATTATCACATTTCTTTATAAAAGTAAAAACATTTAATAGGTAATTAGATAAACTTCATTGATTGAAATCATGAGTCAATTGAAGCTAGAACACCATGGAAAACCTGAGAGCACTGTACGGCCGGTTCGTCGTAGTATGGGACTCCTCAGCAGTGCGCATTCACGATCCCGCACCCCGCCATATCCGAACGTAGGACGTATGAGTCTGGCATCAGGCGCTTAACCTACTAGACCTCCGAGCCGCCACCCAGCGGTGTTAATGTCTAACTTCAACCAATCACAAAGTTGCGCCACCGTACACCATTGTCTTCAGTGAGTCCTGAGTTAGAATCTCGCGAGGTGCCGGGTTGTGGATGCGCACTGCTGTGGAGCGTCATACTCGGACGAAATGGCCGTTCTATGTTTTTCCACGTTTCTCATTATAATCTAGATTCAATTGACTCATGATTTCAATCAGTTCAATTTCTAATATCTTCACAAAACGTTTCTGATAATTAGATAAACTATTCAACTATATATTTCATATAAAAATAGATGTGATAACATTCAGTATAGAATAGTTTTATTCACAGATATCTTAACATCTATTCATTGAAATGATTATATTTACACATTCTATTCATTCTATCTAATGGATAGTATTGGCATTCATTTCTGTTAATACTCTTATTATTATTATCATCATAATAATAAGAAATAGTTTCGTTTAATTTAGGCGCTAAAACTGAATTATCACATTTCAATATACAATGAATACAATTCTCTTGTTGTTGTCGTTGGTGTTGTTTAATAAATAGATGAATATTTTCATTGATTGTATTAGAGTATAACATACAATTATGACGGTATGTATCATATGATCTTTGAATTGGATACGCTTTTGTATGATATTTGAAATACGATGAATATGGATTATTGATCATTGAATTTGACATTAATTCATTTAAACAAAACTCATTTGTATAAATTAGATTCAATAAAAGAGTTTGATTTGAATTGAATGATTTCTCATCACGATTATTATTATGATTATGATTATCATTTTGAAGAAATGATGTTATTGTACAATTAGAATGATTACTATCATAAATTGAATTGATGATAGATTGAAAAGGATCTTGTTTTAATTCACAACAATCATATACATAACTATCATGATCATTATTGGTTTGATTAGGTAGAATTAAAAGTTTTCTATTTGAACATGTGGAACATTTTGATTCAGATTGAATATTGAAATTGTTGTTTAACTGATGTTGACAAGTATTATCTAAGTTACATAACAAAACACAAACACATGTACACACACACACCACGTAATTGTACATCATAATTTGACTTTCATCGAAAAATCTATCAAAAACGAGAATAGTTTGATCAAGCTATATATTCAATTGTTGATAATGAATAATAAGACATTCTGGGGAGACTATAATTTCTGAACGAACCGATCAGCTATATGATAATAGGTCTCGGATTTTGCCGCGAAATTCACCCCATACATTTGGGCAAATAGCGTCTTGGCGTTATAGCTGATGTCGATTCGTGATGAAAACACTAAATCTAATTTCTAACATTAACCGGCAATTGTAAATTATAATTCTAATTCTTCACATAGCTTTGTAACCTCCATTTGGTCTTAGTTATTAGCTGAACACTCTCAAAGTCACTTTAGTGTTTGCTCAACGGTTGTCCATAAATTATAGTCTCATTGATAATCTTAGTTAGATGCAAAATATTTCATATAGTTAGGTCTGTTTTTGAATTCAATTTAAGAAGGAACAATGATAATACAGCAGTTGTTTTAAATGTATACTTAGTAAATAGAGGAGATCAGTATACTGACACCAATGTATCAGCTGTTAATTCATCTCTGATTCATCGATTTAGAGTAATTATTAACTTCTTGATTCTTCTTGCTATTGTAATTTATGTATAAATAAAATCATAGTGATGTAATACATGACATTATTATGAACAACATCTAGCGTCTTTTTTTTTCCGTACTCAATCGTACTCTGAGGTAAATCTACATCGACAATCGATACAACTGTAGAAGTTGATCAGTCTAAGAGTGCTCATTTCAAAGTTATAAAAACGTTTACTAACTGGTTTTCTACATCAGAAGTCCACGTAAATGCTTTCTTCAGTAAAATATGACATCAAGGAATTTCGTGGTTTATGTTAAAAACTAATAATAGTCAGATAACTAATTAAATCAAGAAGTTTCAGATGCCAGTTTTACCGTGATATGAAATTCGTCAACAATACGTATTCTTGAAACCATCACAGATGGAACTTGGAACTTCTGAGTCACTCATAGAAGGATTAACTTTTATAACCTTAGGTCGGGATCAAACGTTTTATGTACTGAACAGTTGTTTTATATTAGCACAAAACTGCACAGTGGAGAGTAAATCATGTGTCATCACGTTTATTGAAGAGTGACTAACATTAAACAACTTAGAAACAATTAAAACTAATGTCTCGTCCAGTTTAGGATTCACTAGATGAATATACTCACATCCTAGTGCAGTTGTTGACATCTGAACTTGAAATGATGAACTTTTTCTCAAAACTCTGATGTTTGGTTCATAGAATGTCTGAGTTTAGATTGTCACTTACTTATTGATTGAGAACACTTGCTCCGAAATACATGTGCATACAACTGAGGAATCCAGAATGGGACGAAATAGGACTACTAGATTCTACTAGTATTTATAATTAGCTTTTCCAAAACATTTTTTGCAATGGCTATATCGAAACAATTCTAACAGGACTTACATATATCAACAAAGGATGATTAAAATTCAGTCTTAAATATCAACAACAGTATGAATAAAATCTCCGCTAATATTAGTACTACACTCTTCGGTTGATGATTTAAACTTCAGTCGATGTTTGACAAAGTGCGACATGATTTCATCACCATTGGTGACCTTGCTGCAATGATCTGCATATTTGAAATCTATAGTTTACTAATTCTTGCTAGGCTTTCAGAAATACTTCTATATTTGTTAGGTTCGTTAACCTTGCAGGATACTACTGATTCGACTTATTCGGAACGGAACGAAGGCTCAGGACTCAGAGACTCAATAGACTATTCTGGTCCGTTGTCTTCGACTCAGCTAACTCGATCAAGAAGTCTTGGTAAGGCGTAGAAAGTGTATTCTTCAAGCAACAGCAGATACCAAGTCAGGCAGGCAGATCAGATCAAGCATACAAGTCAAGCGTATTTATACAAATATATATCGATTTTGTCATAGGAAATTTTTAAACAATAATTAATGAGTCATCAATTGTCTGCTATTTAAAAATTTAATCGATAAGTTCATCAACTGACTGCCATTCAAATATTTAAACATTTAATCGATATGATAAAATTACAAAATATGAGTTTGGGGATATACCGGCCTCAACAATATTCCAGTTCCTTTTGAAATTAGAATTATTTTTAGAATAAATTGTGTTTACTTATAAAAACCGAGAATGTCGCACTATAATTTTGTCAGCAAGATGGTTAATAACCAGCAATGGAATTCAGGATGCTTGTTTCCTACTATGTGAGATTTGTCCGCTGCATGTACCTGCATCTCAGTGTTGACGTTTACTCCGGGATTCGAACTCAGTAGTGTTCACTTGGAACTCCACTGCGTTGTAAGAATTAGGTACTGAATGCTGATAGCCACCTGCTTGTGCAATAGAATGGAGTTTAAAACCGTTTGATATCCATTTTTGCTCATAGTTGTTAAATCTAAAGCCAATTCATGATACAAACTACAAATTGTGAACATTCACTGTAATCATCGTCCACTGAGCTACTCAATCCTGTTAGCCACCTGTTTGTGCAATGGAATGAAGTTTTAAATCACTTGATATCCATCTTTGCTTATAAAGCTAGTGATTTAAGGCAATATTGAGATAATCCTCACAGGATGCACATATGTCAACAAGAGACTGATCAATTACAGTCCTAAACAACAATGGAAAATACAAGCAAAAAGTATGAAGAGTATTTACACTGTGAACATTCACTGTAATCTGCGCGTAGGTGTGTGTACATTTCTTATCCCATTACTCACCACATCTCTGTAACTTACTTTTGTGCAAGTATATATATTGATTAACGCTTGGTTGAATGGGAGTTACGATACCAGCCATCTCCACTCTGATTCCTTTCTATTCTCTTATTCCATTCGCTTTATATACAAAATATATGTATTCACAAGTCCATTCCCGTTATTTGACTTATTCAATTAAATTAGTGAGTAACACGATATAAGGCGATGATTATATAAGACGATAGGCGATAACAGACATTCAAACGATCGGAAAAAATTCAGAACACGGGCCACTAAAACAAACTATCATTGGAAATCATCAACTGCGTAGGATCAGAACTACACAATTGACTGTTAGCTGCAGAATAATGAACATTTAAAATTACGAAATACACATGAATGATTTGCGTGAAACTTGCCACACAACAAACATTTACCAAACATGCGCTTATTTTTGTGAACTGTCTCACAACTCAATGAATCATTTCAGAAACATTTCAGCTTTTAACGCATTCGAAATTTCTATACTTTATATGGTCTAATAGCAGTTGCTTCAGAGTTGCATAACGAAGAGAAATCGGCTTGTCAGCAGATGCAAATGTCTTTATTTAGCTGCATGTTGACATCCTCAACTACGTTCTTGGTTATAGTCCAGATTTCCAACCTTTCCATGTAATTCGCAAAAGCATCAAATCTGAGTGTATGTTCAACCGTTCTATCACATGCTCCATTGGGACGCAAATGTGATGATTGGGAGTATTTCAATCGTGGTACAAACTAGGAATCTTAGGAACAATTCAATAAAACTAAGAACAGGTAGATCAGCACGAACGAAAGTATTGTATTTGGAATTGGAAATCAAGCAGTCAACAAGTACAAGGGAATCATTAGTTCATAATAACTAGTTACTGATAAGTAGTAAAGGTAGAATAGCTGATTGATGGAATTCCATCAGTATTTAATTCCTAGACAAACACGACATCAACAATTGTGCTTTGATCAATAAATATAAACATCTCTGTACTACAAGATGTCAGTTGTGTTTACTGTAACGTAGCAGTAAATTTTCATACTGCGAAATTGACGGACATGAGTTTGAATTACACGATGAGTATTGGTTTCTTCAAGATTGAGAGTATAACATACTGACTTGTACCAACTACTGTGAAACCGGACTACACGATTTTCTGCAGACAGTGTACAAACTCCGAACATTGTCTAGCTCAATTAAATTATCTCCTTAATAAAATCATCTAAAACGATGAATCTGAAATTGGCGAGACAATGCAAACCTGACATGTTATTTAAATATTCGACCGCGAATGCTTCTTTGCAAAAGAGCGGATTTCAAATCTGTTGAAAAGTGAGGGCAAACTTCAGCACCAAATGACATGCCAAAATGTATTCAACCTCACGTAAACTTTGATCGCTCACATTGAACCATGATATGCAACCATATTCAATAGTCAGTGAAAACATACATTTGGCCAATAGTAAAATGTGTTTATTCAAAATATCGGATGAGGACGAGTTTATCCGCCACAGTGATTGGTATAAAATGGAACACAGAACGTCATGTGGATTTTATCACCAGGATGATTCACCACAATCTCATAGACCGATATACACAGGAAGTAATAACTAGTCGAGTCTCAAAGAATCAGGATCATTAATGCGCGATCCATAGATTGATAAACTGAGGAAGTGAGAGCTAGATGATTCTGTGAGGAAACAACCACTAAACTCGTCTGAAATGAGACGGTCAATGGCTACAGTGTTTATTTATAGCTGGAGCACAGCCTTCTATGAATTGACAGCCGAGAGATTTGTTTTCACTTCATTTGTTTATAGAAAGTAATAATCTTTTGAAAAATGAGAATTTCACTCATCTTTTTTATGAACGTGTGGCTAATTATCAAGTTATTATTAGAAATCGTTGTTTTTTTGCTCTAAATAAGATTCATATTACGCCCACTATACATAATAGATGATATAGAATAATACCAAATTATTTGATTAATGAGATGGCGTGAGGTGACTGACGACAACACAGTTATAATCATTGATATTTCTGTCAATAACTGAGGTCAACAGAAATATGTTTTTGTTAATTAGATGGTCAGATAATTTACACTGAGATTGAAGAAGTGATAATATATTTTACTTTAAATATTTGCACAGAATGTAACAGCAATGATAGAATTTGGTGTGATGTTATAGTTGATCAAGGGAATTGGACAGAATTCCCAATTTTTTCAAATCTTATTGCTGAATGCACAGCATTCAAAAGCCATTGCATCATTAGTCTGATTAGAGAAAGTTGATCAAACGAGGTAGATCTTAAAGTTGGAACATTTCATTTCCGAGTGCGTGCAACCGTTTTCGCAGTTCTGCTTCGCAGTATGTTTTTGCGTTATGTCGGTCTTTGTGAAATGAACACTACACTCCATTGTTCTTCTATTTTTTATCTTCGAACAATCCTTCACTCAACATCCATTGAAACTTAGACGCTAAGCCCTACAGCTGAGGGTGGATCGATCGTTTGGATCCTCATTAACAGTCAGTTATGCGCGGCTAGATTAGAAGGTTCCATCAAAGTGAGAAATCGGTGTGAGAATTGATGTTTTTTATTCATCTCCGCCTATCGTCTGACAGATTGCAGCTCGGATGCGACCAAAGATGGGTTTTATTACCAGCTAACAACCCTTCTACAGATATTGCTGTCAACGCCATAGATCTGAATGCTCAGGTCGGGCGCCTAGACTCAGAAGAGTAATTTAGGTGACCATTGAGGACTGTTCCGTAGTGAAATCGGGCAAAGCTTGAGTAAGGACTGAAAGAAAGCTGCAAAGGTCTGACCTGTGTTGGTCCGAGAGATTGTGCGACACATTGGCTAGAGACGTTATCAGATATAGCTCGAAATAAAAGCCAGTGGCGATCCTGCTGTAACTTTATTTTACTTTCTTCATAGAAATGACACAACTTTTTTAAGTGGAAGAATTCTCTGTAGTTGAACTTTTGCTGATTTGACTATCTCTCCAATTATTATCACTTCACTAAACTACACTTTACTTTGTTCGTTTTTATTCCTTTTTCCTTATACGCACCTTACATTATTTATCTCTTCACATTCTCATTATTATTGTATGGCGCATGTATATCTGATGCCCCTTTGTGCCAATATTTATATGTTCAAATAAGTAACTATACATACATTTGGTTACTGTTTTTGGTCCGATGAATCAATATTCACTTGGACGATGTCTCCTCAATTCACATCATTATTTAATTATCATTAATGTTTTTATACGATTAATTAACTAAGCCAATATATTAAAAAAGAACACAGTTAATCAATGACTCATCAATTATTAGAAACCGGAAAACATTTAACACATGTAACTGTAAGTGGCTATCAGGACATAGTAGTTAAGTGGATAACATGATAGCGTTTGAAGCGATTCCACCTCTCGCCAGTATTCACCTTTGCATATAACTGTAGTTTACAACAATTTTCAACAGTGGTCATTCATAATTTACTTCATTGTTTGAATAGGGCCTGTTACACTTTAGTGATCATGGCTACATCAAGGTGATTAACACCAGATGCACATATATATGCTAACAATAACCGATCAAAATACAATTGTGTATACTAATCACAGTATAATTCAAACACTTTACTGTTAATTAATTTAATTATTTGTTGTTTTGTCACACAATAACTATAATCGAAAATTGCTGTACACAGATCATTAGAAGTTAAATGAGAATTTCATTGAAATCATGAACCGTTCCAAGTTACACTATTATTTAAAACCTGAAAACACTGGACGCCCGCACGCGTGACTCGAACTCAATGCGGTTGGTCTCTCGAGGACGTCAAACCTCTGTACCACTGATTCAGCATCTAAAAATGTCAATGTTTAACTTCATTCGATCCAGGACATTGCGCGACCATATTCCAATGTCATTGGTGAATAACTGCATCACACTCAACACAGTCCAACTCCACCAATTATGGCTTATCACTAGAACTTCAGAAATTTCCCCTCACTAATTAAAACATAATAATTATCAATGAGGGCTTGTGGAAATCCTTTCGTGATTTAAATGAGATTCAACAATTCCCACAACCCCTAATTGACTCATTATTAACGATGCATTTGAACGAAATTAATAGATAGTGGAGTTAAGGTATTGAGAGGTATAAGATGACACAATAGACGGCTTAGTCTACATGTGCTTGTCAAACAAAGTTTTTTCCTCTCTAAATCATGGTTTAGGGCTCACACACATTGTCACCTTGAAATAGCGATGAAACAATGAGCAATAGACTTCATCAGCATTATTACACATTTTATAACATAGAGATACATAGCCGTATAACTTCATTGGAACCATGTTATTCATTTAACGCGTTAATGAAGTTAAACCTAAAACAGTCCATCTGATTTCTTTATGTAAGCAGAAGAAACAGCAAGCCAGCCAGCTACAACGTAGGACCAGGCACATATATGCATCGGTCCAGGTTGCCATACCGCATTAGCACAACAAGATAAACACCGGATTCATAGGAGTGGTGAGGCCAAAGGTGGTAATATATGGGAGAAAGATTGCATAGTAGGATATAGTATAGGAAGAGAGAATTAGTTGGTAGTAAGAAAGATATGAAGTGATTTTATTCTCTTAGTTTAAAAGAAGACTAGGAGTGTAAACACCTACGCCATTGTGATCGATTCTGAGCCATGTCACCTAGTGTCTCTAACCATTGGTTATGAAAGTCACGCAGACCCCAATCAAGTAGTCTGCATCTACCAACATGGCTCAGACTAGAAGTTAGTGACTTCAGGCACTGATGCCACGTTTTGGTTTGGCCGCCCCTAACTCTCTTCCAACCATCCCGAACACCGTCGTGGTAATCTGTGTTCAGGCATACGTAACACGTGGCCCAACCATCTCAGTCGACGAAGATTAACAACCTCATCAACTGATTTACCATCATTCCCCAATACCCTGCGTCTAACCTCACTATTACTTACCCGGTGATCCCGGCAGATGCCAGCAATGTTTCTAAGGCATCCGTGGTCAAATACTAGTAGCTTACGAGTGTCTTCTACTCTTAATGGTTATGTTTCGCTGCCGTAAATTAAAACAGAACGAACTGTCGCGCATTATACTCGTTCCTTAATTGATAGACGGATATTTCGCCTTCGCCATAGGTGACGTAAGTTGGCAAAAGCCAAACGAGCTTTTCGAATCCGTGCTAAGATTTCGTCAGACACCAACCCATTAGGGCTGATCACACTTCCAAATAAGTGAAGTTGTCAAGGCGTTCGACTACTTCACTCCCTATCCTTAGTTCAGGTGTTGACGCAGACCAGTCCTGAAGCAACAACTCGCATTTAGAGGGAGAGAAGCGCATCCCAAACATACTGGCATTGTTGCTCAGTGCTACCAAAAGACTCTGCATTTTGTCAGCATCTTCACCAAACAGGACTATGTCATCTGCGTATTCTAAGTCGATAAGTGGACCTCCTGGAAGGAGATCAATACCCGAGAATTCAGTCGACGAGAGTGTTATTTCCATCAATAGGTCTATGATGAAGTTGAACAAAAATGGAGAAAGTGGACAGCCTTGACGGATACCACTTGAGGTTGCAAAAGTACATGACAGTTCGCCATAAGCCCTGACTAGACTGGTAGTGTTTGAGTAAAGAGCCTTTACAAGCTTTATGTTCTTCTGGGGTACGCCTTTCAATGACAGGCACTTCCACAGAATCTCGCGGTCTACGGAGTCAAATACTGCATTAAGTCAAGAAAGACCACCATTCTCGGACGCCAATAAGTGTACCTATGTTCTAGAATCTGACGAATGGTGAATATGTGGTCGATGCAGCCACGACCAGGTCTGAAGCCAGCTTGAGTCTCTCGTGTTTTCAGTTCACGAATCTTAGTTAGGCGTCTGATAATCATCCAGGCTAGTGTTTTGAATACTATATTAGTTAAACTAATCCCTCTATGGTTGTCACAGGATGATTTTGACCCTCTCTTATATATTGGGACGATAAGTGATTTTGACCAGTCAGATGGAATAACGTCTAACTCCCAGATCTTAGCTAAAATACTCGTCAACCTAATCGCTTAGATTGGACCACCATCCTTAAAGACTTCTCGAGTCAATCCATCTGGACCAGCTGCCCTTCTTCGTTTCAGATTAACTATAGCCTTTTGAACTTCAGCAAGAGTCGGGGGACCTACTTCAATGTTCCATTCACACTGTCTGAGAATGGAGGGTAGTTGTAGAGTAGCTGAATGCCAGCTGAACTGTTCCCTTAAATGTTCCGCTCATCATTCTAAACGTCTGGACTTGGAGCAGATGAGAGTATCATCTTTTTCCGAAATAATCTCACTTACACATGACTTATTAATTCCAGTTTCCTTTATTAGTCTGTAAAGCTGTCTTGTGTTCCCTATAGTCGCCGCCTTTTCCATCTCTTTTGCTTTCGTTACCCACCACTGCTCACGGTCGTTCTTTAGACTTTTTCTTAACCTAGATCTGATTTGTTTTCGCTCTTCATCATGTTCAGAACCTGATGGGACGAGTTTGCGAGAATTCATCAGTGTGACAGACCTTGAAGAAATCCACTGGTTCCTTGCAACTTTGTGGTTTAAGTCACTAATAGATGTCACTGTTGTTTCCACAGCTGATTGTATGCCCTTCCAAGCAACATCTGGGTCAGCCTCGTCTTCACAACTACCTAAGTGTGACCTTGGCTGTTCCTGGAACCTACTTTTGGTTTTCTCGTTACTCAACTCAGTTCTAACGGGTCTTTTTAATGTGGCTTTTTTGCGTCCAGTGAGGCGCAAGCAGATGCATGCCCGTATTAGGGCGTGGTCGGAGTCCAAGCAGGTATTCCAGAATGAGCAACAATCTTCTACCGACCCTCTCCAACGATGACTGATGGCAATATGGTCTATTTGAGTCCATCGTTGGTTTGGTGTAGGGGGTCGCCATGTTAGACGATGTCTCTCCTTATGCTTAAAATTTGTGTTTGCTAAAAATAAACGATTGTCTGAGCATAGCTGCAGCAGACGATCACCATTATCTGTTCGCTGTGTCGGAATACTAAAATATCCACCTAAATGCCTTTCTGTTTGGTTTTAACTGCCTATCTGAGCATTAAAATCACCTGCTACGGGTACTATGTCTGAGCGTTTAGCTTTCTGAAGAAGTTCAGATAGCTTTCTGTAAAATCCATCTTTCACTTCATCTGAGCTGCAGCCGGTGGGAGCCTAGGCAGAAACGACGAAAAGACAACGACGTGTGTCCCTATCCTTTCGAGTTCTTACGGAGCCGTTTAGCCGAACAGCACATGAACGACTGTTAAAGGGGATTCACTCTAGCAGTGCTTGTTCCGCCCATGCTTGGTGCTATGCCTACTCCTGCCAGTCCACGAGAGCTGGCCGTCTGGTCACCAGACACACGGAGGGTGCATCTCGTTGGCTCTCCGTTTTGCCGAGTTGAAGTCAAGTGAATGACCACACTGGGATCCTGTATGCGTGTTTCGGAGACACAGCATACATCAATCGTACGGGATTCTAGAGTTCTAGACAGAAAAGCCTGTTGGGTTCGTACGTTGAAGGCTCCAATGTGTAGTTTGGAGCAAGGTTCCAGTAGACCTGGGACATTGTTTTGCGCACTAGAATCGTTGACTGTGATGAAACTTGAGGAGGAAGCCGAAAGAGGAAGTTTAAAGGTGAAAGTCGATGTAGGAGGGATAATAGGAATTGAAGAGGGAGGTTGAATATGAGTACAGTGATCTCGAGTGCTGTTAGAGGTATGAGGGTGGTTATCACTTCCCGGTTGCCCACACCGTGGAAGGGTTCTTCTGGAGGTGCCTGAAAACGAGACTGGATTAGAGGTGGTCTTAGTAACCTGGGAGCGTGACCGCAGTGCCCAAGAGACAAGTGCTTGAGGTCGGTCACACACGACCATTTTATGTGTAATTTTTGTGTTAGCTCCGTACTTGTTGAGACCTTACCGCCGGAGACGGATATCCATGGGATAGGGTGAGGTGTGCATTTTTTGGGTCGACCTTTTCTAACCGCACCCTTCCTTGTGAGAAGGCAGCATCACTGTCATGCTGGTTGTCTGAAGGAAACACCTTACTGCTGCCACACCTCTGTACAGTCAACAGTACGACTTCGCCTTCGGACCTTGGGTTTGTTGCTTTTAGTCTTACCGCTCTTCAACCGACCTGTCTTCCATGGTAGGACCTTGAGTAGCGGTTGTTCCAGCCAGTATAGCTCGGTTGCCTCATCACGATAGGCAAGCCCGACCACCACGTCAAGGTAGCAACAACGGTCGGGGCAGAAGAAACAAGATATTTTTGAATAATTAAGGTGTTTCGATTGAGATCATGAATCGATCAATATCAAACCGCCATTGAAAACCTGGAAGCACTGGACGGCTGTTTCGTCCTAGCGCGTGACTTCTCATCAGTGAGCGTCCACGACCCCACACGCGGGATTCGAACCCAGCACTGTCGGTCTGGATTAAGTCAGAATGTTTTGTGTAAAGTTCGGGTGAAATTACTGACTGTCTGCTCAAATCAAACAACGTCATGAACGCTGCTCAAGCAAGTAATCCAATAACTGCAATACAAATGATTCAACTACATTAAACCACCGTTTCACTACAGTGTTACATAGCCATTCAATTATTAATACCTAAGTACAAGTCAGATACTAATATTCCTAACTTAATTCAACACTTATGAAATGTTTCGCAAATAAGAATTATTACCAAAATACATATGTCGGTGATCAATTTTCAAGTTGGGTCTCATATTCAGTCAATACAATACCATGGAGAAAATGTCAGCCTCACAAAAACCCAAACGGTATTCGTAACATTTGTGTCTTTTTACACAAAGGTTAATCACGGCCCAGCAAGTGAAATCGACTTAGATGAACAGAAAAACATTTGCAAAAACAATAAAAATATAAATGAATTAGTGTTTTGTCGAGATCACCTTCATTTGTATTCAATATTTGCTATGGTTTGGTTCAAACTACTAATAACAAGCTCAGTAGTGATTTAATTTTTGATGAGTCCTAATCAGAAGATGTGACTAATGCTGTTGGAGGACAATAGTGCTAAATCGTAAATTGATTGGTGTTTGATACATGTATCAATAGACCCCAAAGCCAATGATCCCAACGGTTTTACATTCGTCATGATAACTGCTGGGCTGGGATTACATCTCTGGGTTTAGGGTAGTGAGTATGCACTCCTGAGAAATCTTATGCTAGTACGAAACAGTTGTCTTTCAATGCATGATTTTCAATTCTAGCCCAAATATGAATAATCTGAGACGAAAATTGCTGATAAAGTTAGTAATGTTATCAAATTTAGTAACACTCTATGAATTAAGCCAACCAAACTACAAAAAAACATAAACGAGTTGATATTGACAAAATAATCTCCACAGTAAGTTCATATAGTGACACAGAATGATCAGTTCTAGTGCTGAATATTAACAACAGGAGTTTACAAACCCTTACTGATAACTTTATTTCTGTTCAATAATTTAGTAGCTTAATCGGTAAACGATTGACTATTATTAAGAAAAGTACTGGGTTTGAGTCTAATGTACATAACAGACTGAAATACAAGTACACACAGTTGACGAGTCCCTAATAGAGAGAAGAGTTCACCCTACATCCCACTAGCATGAGTGCTCACTGCCAAAGAGTGTCATTCTTGTACGAAACAGCTTCCCGTTGCTTCGCGGTTTTCAATGATAGTTGAACTATTATCAATTCTTGATGTGAGTAATTTAAACTCAACAAATTTCACAAAACTCTAAAGTAGCAACTGTAATAATAACCTCTTTCTTCTGGTGAAAGAATAGATTATGAAGACCTCGGCATCTGAGGGAAAAGATAGAATAAAATGGACAGCTCAAAATTAACTAGACGATTTAGACTTCGCAGATGACCTAGCCCTCCTATCGCATACACACGAACAGATTCAGCCAAAGACAACCAGTGTATCAGCAGTTTCTTTATCAGTAGGCTTCAGCATACACAAAGGTAAAACCTAGGTCCTCAGTGGTCTATTGGTTAGGCGCTCGCGCGCAAGACTGATAGGTCCTAGGTTCGAATCTCGCAAGGCGGGATCGTGGAAGCGCACTGCTCAGAAGTCCCGTACTAGGACGAAACGGTCGTCTAGTGTTTATACGTTTTCCATGGTGTTCTTGCTTCAATTGACTCATGAGTTCAACTATTGAGAAAAATATTTGCTGACTATTTTTCCGTATCAAATAGTTCCTTTGTTGGAACTGCTACGTTCAGTGATGCACTGCAGACAGATCGTTAAACTATTCTGACTTCTATGATCATAATGACAATATTCTCTACTATAAATTGTGCATCGGTAACAAATTGTCAGCATTAGTTGTGTAATATTACGATAAACTTCAGTAGCCTGGACCTGTCGATTCATCTTTAATAATGAAAATTTTCAATCAGTTCAGATGCTGCAAACACTTTTCTCATCAGATTTTCAATACATGAATTCCAATATGTTGTAACGGGTGACTGCAGGTTTTGATAAGCAGTATTTATATCGATCGATTACAGTGGACAAGCAAACACGTAGTGGACGACCTAGTGCCCTGGTTGGTCCCGCTTCCCTGTCTGGCCTAGAACGCAAGTCACAGCCTCTGAGTTATGAATCATTGTATTTCAGACACACTCTATGCTAACCAAACAGACCACATCGTACCATGAAAATAGAAAAAAACATCTACACAACATTTAACGAGTGAAATAAATAACGGCCAATAGGAAATGTTCATTTAACGTCAAAGAACATCATTAGACTGAACATGATAATGATTGGCACATTATTCCTCAGCATCCATAACACAATATACTTGTCTTTGTTCCTTTTTACTTATCAAAAGAATAATAATAATAAAGAGAACATTATACGAACAACTGGAGTAGCTTGATGCAACATTTCCAGTATTGAAGTAACGTGATAAATTGTGTAAGCCATTCACACAACACCGCATTAGTACATACAGTTAGCACTTATATTCATATTGAATTCAATAACAAATTTAAAATACGAGGGTTTATTTTAATACTTGCACAGTTCATCCATCCATCCATCAATCAATCAATCAATCAGGTATTCATGTTCTATTCACCATTGACTTTGATTTCAGTAGTAAATCAGTAGTATCACGGATAGTTCTGATACAATGAAAGTGTTACTCAAAGACAATTATATAAAAAAGTGTA
Organism: Schistosoma intercalatum; assembly: GCA_944470365.2. Taxonomy (NCBI): domain Eukaryota; kingdom Metazoa; phylum Platyhelminthes; class Trematoda; order Strigeidida; family Schistosomatidae; genus Schistosoma; species Schistosoma intercalatum. The sequence goes on from OX103728.1 coordinate 20,209,941, forward strand.
TACTTGATAAAGAACTATCAACATGAGTTTCAAGTTACTTTTTTTCTTATCAATATGTGTGTTTAGATCTGTTATTATATGTTTACTTACTCAATCTTATTACTGATCAACTTACAAATCACTAACATTATGGTGTGTTCTGATGTCGACAGATATAAGTAGTATGTATCATCAATTGAAAGTGAAATGCCTGATGGTAGAAGGTTAAGAAGATCGAAGAGAATGAAAACAGAGAATGATTGGTGTAGAAACGAAGGAACAATCAAGTCTGAAACGACTAATTAACACTTTGCAAATGAAGTATTCACTGTATGGTTCTCAGATTTTACCAAGAGATTCTGTAATGTTTTACTCAAATAAATTTAGTTATCCTCACTGGTGTTCCCGTTCAGTACGCATTTATTACATGATAAAAAGATGCATCATATAGACAAAACTTTATCAACTTTTCCAGATAATTATGAAATGGTTACACTAGTCGGTGTCAAAATAGTCCTTTCTATACATAATTACGACAAGATACACCATTTAGTTTATAGACCGATCAGTATAATAATTATGATTAGTTATTAGTTCAATGGCTATACGGCATGAATACTTTATATATATTTATATTGAAAATTGAATGGAAACAACTGTGTCCCTCTGGTTTGTTTCAATTACCTGATGAAAGATGCGGAACTTGATCATTATGATTGGCGGCTTTCAAATACAATGATGAATGTGTCTTGTGTTTAATTATGATTGATCGATATTTGTCGAAGTTTTCAACATCATATCATTGTGCTATTGTACAAATCCAATTGATTATTATTTGAGGATAATTTTGTGTTTTGTTTTCCATTTCTTGTAAATTTTCAGTGATTTGTGCAACAAATGTGGCAAGTTCATCAGCTATAAAGTAAATAAAAATGAATAAGTGTTATTGATTCTTTTTCTTTAAACAAATAATTGATAATTTTAATAGTTGAGATCATGAGACAATTAAAGCTAGGCCTAGATGGAATACCTGGAAGCACTGGACAGCCGTTTTGTCTTAGTATAGGAATCCTTAGCAGTGCATATTCAGGACCCAGCATCGCGCGAACTTCTAAATCACTGAGCCGACATCCATTGATAATTTAAAATAAACATTGAACTGACGAATTTTCTATTCAATCAGTTATCAATCAATGCGAGATTGTCTGTTCAAACCTTCGTCTGACAAAAACCTGTGCTTCCCTTAACTAATATCAGTCTGAGACCAATTTAACCTACAAATACACCTATCTTTCTAAAACTTATTCAGTTGAATTACATTTAGAATTTATTATGAAAAAGATAAGTTTATCATGCTTTTCACTCTGTATTTATAGGTCAAGTTGAAAATGCCTAATATTAATTGCTTCTGGAAAAAAGAATTAGAACAAAGGATTTCGTTATTTGTAAACTATTTAGAATACCTTAGCAACATAACTATCTCACACCCAACACGGTTTAACTGCACTCGTCTCAAATTTTCACAAAAACTTTCACAAATTCCTCTCGAAGTTGACCGTGAAACCTGAAGGTACTTGGGTTCGATCCCTGCTGAGATTGTTAGTACGCACTGCTGAGGAGTCTCATTCTAGCATGAAGCATCTGTACAATGAACCGCATGTTTTATTTAATATCCCCCAAACCGTTGTTCATTCATGAAAAATACCAAGAATAGATAAAAAATTCTCGTTTCTCTTTCAATGTAACAATCATTTTAACTGGAACAATTATGTATTTATGTAATTTAAGAATTATACCAAAAGAATCATTGCAAATCACATGTATCATTATTAGGATAGTTATTTTCACTGAGTATTTCTTACTTGTCTATACATATCTAGTTTCAGTCACCCTCACTCCCTCTCTCTTTTCTAACTTACTTGGTAATTATGATATTTATTTACAAGATATATATAGTGGTCTGTACATATATGCATATGGGGGGATGGCTTTGTAGTATAAATAAATAGACAAATAAAACAAGTACGCGTCTAAAGTCCAAATTTATAAATGCTTGTGCATTTAAAACAAGAAAATGAACCGATTTAACTTAGATAGACAATGAAAATCTAACATCACTGAGTACCCATTTTGTTTTACCAAAAGACTTCTCAGCAGAGAGGATCCACGGTACCTTTGAAACCTGGAATTTTAATTCTTGATCACTGATTCGGCATCCATCTAATTTTAATATCATTGAATGCTGGATCAATTGATAAGATATTCCATTCTAGATTACGGAGTCATGCATACGAATTGCTAAGGTGTCCATCACTAGCCCCACGGCAATTTTTTTTAAAAACCCCCCACCCACCCTTTTTTAAAATGTTTTTTCAACCCAAAATTGCAATATTTTTCATCCTGTTTCGTCCAATGAAATAGCTAGTTTTAAAGTTCGTTTTTAATTTGTTAGTCACGTTTTGTCGGATTGTTATAAAATATCAGTACTTGTCGACGAAGTACATTTTAATCATCATTATGGAGGAGAGTAACGTGCCTAGTACAAACGCTGTTGTTTCTCACGTAACAGAAATGGAGGAAGTATTTTTGACAACCTTGTTTCTCGTTGCGTTCCCATCGGTTGAAGCGTTGAAGTCCGCTATCACAAATTATGAAAGATCAACTTACTGTCATTATGTAGTTCGAGATTCGCATTTGTGCAGAAATGAAAACACGTACATTAAATTTGTGTGCTGGAGACATGGCCGTATAACATCTAGCGGTTCGTCACAGCGGATCAGACGGAGGAGGTAATTTTATAAATGTTATTAACATTTTTTGTCATGAAGGGCTTCCATGAACACTCAATGTCCGGCCTTCATGTATTGTAAGATTATCGACGGCTACTGGACTGTTGTACGTGGGAATGTGCATCACAATCACGAGTGCAATTCCCTAAGGTACCAAGGAAATTCATGGGTGCACAGGTTAACAGAGGCCCAGTTTGAAAATGTGCGACCGCTGCTAATATCTGGTACTGCTTCATTCCACATTATGAATTATGCTTACCATTCTTATGGGAAACTACTGAATGATCAAGATATCTTTAATATGCGGTACAAAGTGTTCTCACAGGCAAACATTCCTGGTAAGCCATTTGTCGATTTATAATGTAAATGATAGGTGATAACGGAAAATTGAAAGCGCACATAACATCTTTGGGTGGGCTATGCGAATACGAATTAGACGATGAGAACTGTCTATCGTACTTTTTCTTCACCACTGGTGATCAAAAGATTTTTGCAGATCGTTTCGGTGATGTTATTGGTTTGGACGGAACATACAAGACGAATAACGAGAATATCTATTTATATCAGGTCGTAGCCCTTGATATGAATTTGAAGGCAATACCCGTTTGTATTGCATTTATAAGTCGCGAAACATCGACTTTGATTTCTCGATTCCTGTCGTTCTTCCAACGGTCAACCAACAGTCGACAGGTGGTAGGCATTGTGACAGATGATTCACCTGCAATAGCTGCTGCCATCATGCAGGTGTATCCAAATGCTCACCATATCTTGTGTCGCGTCCACCTTGTTCGCAGTGTTATAAAGAGGGTAAGTGTTTCGTTCATTAACATTAACCCAGTAACCTTAATTGTAGAGGGTACGATCAGAAGTATTTTTTCGCCTGATGTTTACTCAAACGGTTGAAAGGTAAATCAAAAGCAACATAACATTATTTTGTAGTTTTAACAATGTATTATCCTTGATCGAAATATCGGACGGAACGTTTGCCCGATATGTCAGAGACCACCTATTACCGAGAAAACACAAATGGTCTACAGCTTTTCGACCATCAGCAACGCTACTTCAACTCAATAATACGAACTTTGTTGAGACAAGTCACCGAATTTTGAAGATGCATCAACTGAGTCGAAAAACACCTGTGCTGACATCTATTTTTAGTGTGCTACTTCGCGTTGGATATTGGATGGAAGCAAGATTACAGAAATATACTTCAGATTGCCGGATAAAAGCCAACATCGGCCAAGAGCCAGCAATGTGTGGACTTCAGGAACGACTGACACCAGCTGCATGTCAAGTACTGAAGCGGCACCTGCGCACTCCTATAACGGAGTTTGTAATGTCTGTTGACTTATTCACGGCTGTGGACATCTGTAATCTTGCACAGCCGCCCTGTGAAACTGGTGATGAAGTGGGTTGGGTTTTCTGTCCTTGTGAAGTAATGTTTCATAGATTCTGTGCTTATGACCCATCACCGAAAGTACAAGCAGTCCACTGTCCGATGTGTGACGCCATTACCAACTAATAGTTTGGACGTCCCACCGCGAGAACGATTAAAGGCCCTTTTCAGGGCCACCCACAAATTGATTTAAATTCATTTTTCCTAATATTGTTTTCGTCTATGGTAGAAGTCAAGTGATTAAGCACTTTTTAATGTCAAATGCATGTAGATATAACTTAGATATGAATAATCGAAAAGCGATTATCGCTCATGTATTCGTAAACTTGTTTCTAACGTTTATTAGATATAAAGGTTAAGAAAACAGACAAGATTTTGTCATTTAATGAACACTGATCTAATAATTTTACATTTAAAATAATGTGATTACTGTTCATGTTTTAGTAACACATTTGTAAACTATCTAATAATAGTACATTTTGAGTACATTTTAATAGGAATATAGCAATATAGTGAAAATCGTAATTTTGTCGTTAGGTCAATAAATTTATGTTGACATTTATTAGTGATTATCATTACAAAGATGAATGTGATTCAAGCTCATAGAGAAGTAAACACAATGAAGAAAATTACCTTATTTAGGAATAAAATAATGACATTAGAAAACAAGTTGAAACCATCATCATCATTGAAATGATTCATGTGATAAAAGGTCATATAGTAAGTGTAAAAAGAAATAAGACTATTAGCTGTTTCATGAATACAAAATGCAAGAATTTCATATTCCGGTTTTAAATTAAAAGTTCCTGAAATCAGAACTATGCGTACGTAAGAAGTACGTCTGATCGTCAACTAAGCCTTCATTGTTATTCATAACTACTGATTATATCACCGTATTCATTTGCACACCTCTTCAACTATTTATTACTGGTACAATCACATTGTAGCAGTAATAAAAATACTCATAAAATATTCAAAAATAAAAAATAATTTAGCAAACAATCGTTTTCATTAACTTTATCATCACACTATACAGTTATAAGTCCATACTTTTAATATTTTATAAAGACCATTAAGAAGGCATTGCATTAATGAATTTGACAATGTAATGTGTGTGAACAGTGGTGAACGTTTACATCTGTAACGATATATATGATTACAAATTAAAAAGGTCATTCATTAAAGGTCGGGATGATTTGGGAGTAAAGTGTTCAGTCACAATAAGTGACTAAGCATTATAGGAAAATTGAAATTGCAAAAAATTTTGTGTCAATCAAATACATAGTAGGAGAATTGAATCTTGTCAATTGACATAATAATAATAATAATAATAATAATAATAATAATAATAATAATAATAATAATAATAATAAGGACAATAAATAAGAATAGCATTGTAAATGTTCATTGATACAGTTGACCTTATTCCTATTTATACATTTAATGCCGATAGATATTTGTTGAGTCAGTCAGACGACCTACGGTTGTTCATTTACACTTTATGAAACTCATATTTCAAATGCTTGTCAAAAATGGTTACATTCATAATGTCTAGATATAGTTCAGCTTTCATATTACGCCGGTTACCAATATTCACACATAACTGATTAAACACACATTAGTTTTTATTACGACCAAATAAGTTAATTTTAAAATACAGAACTACAAATAATTTACAAGTGAAAACAATAAACCGTTTCAATGGATTTTCAAATGAACCATATTGAAATCTAACGTTTTCTAATTCTCATTATGAATGACCATTTACAAAATAAACGTTCACTAAATATGAAGTGTCTATTTCGGTTAAATTTATTACTACTTTCATATACTGTCAAAGTCAGTTCATTAAATGATGGTCTACGGGTTGCTTCACCTGAATTATACATATTTCAACCAGTAAATTATCATGATGGATTATTGATATGTTGATTTGTTTCTCCGATGAACAGACCATTTGTGCTACTAAAAAAACTTATGCACACACTTTGATAATAATTTGTTTACTAATTGGGTATTCAGCATTAGACAACCGACCGAATTCAGTAATCACTATGATCAAATATTCAAATCGATTTTCAGTTCCCTTTTTCACTCAACTTTCTTTTTATGTGATACATATAAGTACTCGTGACATTAAATCACTTGATCGGAAATCAAAAATTTATCACAATACACATTCACTAACAGTAGGATTGCATTTAAGTTGGTGTTTTTTTCTTAAAATGTCTAAATTTCTTACAAGACTAAGATTACACAAAAACATTGATTCATTATCATTAAATTTCAAATGTAAAAATCAAAATTCTGACATCCAATCACAGCTCCAGATGCGATTTCAATTTCAACTAATCAGATTACAAAGATGAACAGTTTACGACCAATTACAAAATGATAAAAGGTAACACAAAATGCTCATTTATTATCACTTGAGCACACACTTGCAAAACGAGTACACCAATCACCGATCGCTAAATTTTTCTTTCACACCATACATTTTTTAGAAATGGGTGGTAGGGAATCTTAATTGCCGTGGGCTTAATGTCAACCCGCGTCCAAAGTCCAAATTTATAAATGCTTGTGCATTTAAAACAAGACAATGAAAAGATTTAACTTAGATAGACAATGAAAATCTAACATCACTGAGTACCCATTTTGTTCTACCAGAAGACTTCTCAGCAGAGAGGATCCACAGTACCTTTGAAACCTGGAATTTTAATTCTTGATCACTGATTCGGCATCCATCTAACTTTAATATCATTGAATGCTGGATCAATTGATAAGATATTCCATTCTAGATTACGGAGTCATGCATACGAATTGCTAAGGTGTCTATCACTATGACGTAATGGACAATACAATTCTTCATAACCCTATCACTAATAGTGATCGTTTAATTAGTGTTTGAAAAACTGAGTTAATTGGAATGTCGTGACGTATAACAAAATAAACTTCATCCCAAAATAAATATATGATCTGTCGAGTAAATATACGAACAAGGAAAAAGGCTTTCCAAAACATTTGCGGTGTAACTTAGAGAAAAAAGCTCTCGGGAAATCCATGAAACACTAACGCGTTATATATGGACTTGATGTACTAAAACAAACCAGCTCTTTACAGGTGAAATAAGCGTTTTAATGAGAGCCGTGAAGAATACAATAACGGTTCGAAACCAAAACGACGGTCAACCTCTTATGTTGATGATAGCATAAAGTTGTGTTCAGTTTCTTGTAGTTTCTAATTAATTAGTGATAAACTAACATTTTAGGATAAACGCCTGACTCTGATCTGAGATTCATTTACCAAAGGCAACTACAAGGAAATAATAAAACATCTATGTCAGTGTTAAAGGATCATTTCTTAGCGATGCGCCGTCTTCCTGCCAAATGGAGTTGTCTGAGATTGTATGGGGACACGTTATTTATGGTCAGTGAGTCAAAACGGCCATTGTTGATAGTACCACGTATACAAGTTCAGAATATTATGAAGCAGGTGCACCAAGAACTCGGGCAGTCGGAAAAACAGATGACTGAACATGCGATTTGTCAAAGGTCTTGGTGGCCATTCATCCATGAAGACAAAGCAGAATTATGCAAAAAGTGTGGCATGTGCTATGCCATCAAGTCACCTCAACAAAATCACCGTGCCCCGTGAATGCCGGTGACGACAGAAGGTCCACGTCAACCAGCTGGTACCGATATTATGGGGTCACTTACAACGTCGAAGAACGGAAACCGCCATATATTGGTGATGGTAGAGTGTTGAAGAAAATGCTGTGAAGCAGTTCCTATAGCACAACAAGAGGCCCTCAAGGTCGCTAGAGCTTTTATTGATCATTGGGTGTCCCGTTACGGCGCTCCAGTCTCACTCCATTCTGACCATGGTGCAGCTTCTGAAAGCCATCTCGTCGCCCAGGTATGCCGATTATTACGAATCCGGATAACGCAGACTACCACATACCAACCAGAAGGTAACGGCTTAGAGGAAAGAACAAACAGAACCATCAAAACTCTTCTACAATCCTTCATCAATAAGTCGTCAACGGAATGTTAGGGTGATGCAATACCCCAATACCTTTCCGCATACCGCGCATCAGTGCACGGGTCCACGGGATTTTCACCCACAACTTTACTTTTTGAACATGAATTATGCCTACATGTTGAGAAACAAATGCCGTTGTTGTCATGTGAGACTCAGGACTATGTACCATACATTCGCAGCCATCTAGCCGACGCATATCATTCAGTTAAAACCAACCTACAAAATGCCAGTAAACACCAAAAAAGCGTGCACGACCGACAAGCGAACGGTCTAAGCACACAACTGTAACAAATCGTGAACAGATTAAACACCCAGGAAGTCTGACTCCTGGGAACTTTCTGTGATCTTATGATCAATTTAAACAGATGCTTTACGACTGATATGGATTAAATTTGAAGGAGTTAAGATTGATTTATTTTGGAATTTACAAAATTAACTTAATATAATAACCTCTGCATACTTATTTATTGAACAAACTAAATAGACATATTGGATACTAGAATTGATTTTGTTCAACAAAAGAGTTGCTTTTATCAACGACCAATGCTCCACTAAGATCGCACTGACTAATAATCCATAAAACTGATAAAAGGATATTAATTACGTCGAGAAAGCATATGTTCATCACTATCCATTTAAGTAATAGGACATACACGCCCACTTCTGATCATAATGAATATAAATCTAGGTGGATTTGTGAACGAGTGTTTCAGTGATCCAAAGAATCTGTTTTAGCAATTTATCTCAGGGTTTCAAACCTACAATAAAACTTGTATAGTAGGATTCAATACCACCATTATATGCTTCGCTAAGGATTGTGGCTGTAAACACTTTTAGCAATGATGAACTGTGTTACATGGTCACATATTATGTCATATATTCACTGAAAATCGGAAATATGTGTAACTGGAATCGCCTAACAAGTAGTTCAATACTAGTTCTATCATTTCATGATTTAAACACCTGATGGCTTGAATACGTTTTGCATCACTGAAGAGTTTTTGAAGCACAACAAAACAACAGATCATCACTATTTCATTTTCACTCTATAAAATAATCCAAAGGGAATAAGGTTGTAATGAATGTGTTTAGGTGATATTACTTTCGATAAGTTCGATCATTTGATTATCACAAACGTCGGTATGACTCTGATCAAGTTGTTCTGAACAACAAAGAACGATTTGTAATTAAACCAATCAACTAAGTGAAGGCTTGAAAACTATCAAAACTATTCAGTCTGAGATAATATGACATACAACTACACAGATTTACAAATGAATAATTAACATTTATGAACTCAATCCTAATCAAGGGACAATATGATCTAGACAAAAGAATCAATTGAGTTAAACAAATATATATATGATTATTAAAAGGTACATTGAATAGACAAATAATCAACGTGATCGAGTTGTAGTCAAATATAAATATAACGTTAATTCATCTTTGAATTGGTTGTTTTAGTCTTCTCATTGATGTATAGGATTTGAATTGATCAGTCTCTTAGTAGTATATGACTATCTCCAATATTGCCTTAAGCTACAAGCATTACAAGCAAAAATGGATAGTAGTTAACAGTGGAATCCAGAACGTGCGTTACGTTTTATTTAGGACTCATCAGATGGGTACACCTGTATTCTATGAATTAAACGTCACCCCATTGCACAAATGAGCGGCTATCCTAACTCAGTAGCTAAATGGATGACCCGATGGTGCTCTAAGCAGACGGTAGTAAGCTCGAGTACCAGAGTGAACATCAACTCTGGAATGCAGATATATCCAGCTGAGGGAACCCAGACAGTATGAAACACGTGTATTGGATCTCACTGCTAGCCACAATCACCTCTGCTTATAAGCATAACTTCGTCGCTAATTAGGTCATAGTCTGATCGATTTACTTATTAGTTTACACCCTAATCAAACTTATTCGATTTGAGGTATGTTCTTCATAGATTAATTTCTCTTAGAGTACTTATAGAAAACTAGAAAACATTGATTAACTATTTTATCCTAAGTATAAAGACTCTGTTTCTTTTCAGTAATCTTCGTTTGAACTGAAAAACTTCGCAATCATTTTCACTGGCAAATTCTGACCATGAACTTGATAATAAACCGTGTAAATACCACACACAAATAGAGAAAAACACTTGGTAGATGTTTTAACATTAGCTAATACTCCTTAAAAGTGCAGAGACATAATTTCTAAACAAGATAAAACCTTGGGACAAAATATCAATTCACAGGGTTCCGGTGGATTATAATACGTTATATAACCATTTCATTTCACGATTGTTAAAGGATACTACAAACTGGACAATCAGCGCAAATGAATGACATATATGTGTTTATTAGTCGACAAATGAATTGATAATATTCAGCTCAAGACTTTCAGAACTCATTGGAAGGAATTATTTTTATTTATTTAAACACATAAATCCTGGTATAAGGAGGCAGCAAGTATAGCTGCGTCACACAGATCATTGGATTTGTGTGAGGGCTGGAATACTGATCGAGCATCCAAACCGAAACAGGTGGTTTTGTTCATGTTCCACTTTTCAAGCCTCTGACCTACTGTTATAATCTCTTTCTTACGGTTATGACCCAGCTATTCCTATTGCTTAGTATTCTCGGACACCGATTCACTCGACAAGACCCCAAATCAGAACACGGTTGAACAGGAAAGAGATTATATTCCAAATAACAAGGTTACATGGAAGTAAGAAGCAAGTAAGAAGCACAATAGTAAAAACGTTAGTATATTTATAGTTTTTACACGAGAAGATTCTAGAGTGTTCTCCAAGTATCGACTAGTGCTGGCTGGACAAGAAATAACCAATCAGCGTGCACCAAAGCAATCGTGCATTGAGCATGCTTTAATACAGTCTATGTCCCGCTAACACCTACAGGTGTAATCCACAAGACAGTCGATCAACGTTAGGAGATGCAGTCACATGGTAGACAGTGGCCAACAACAGGTTCATACAGCCATTGTTCTCTCAAGATCCTGGAGGCCATGTGCACTATCGATTTGGAATCAGCGATTCCCAACTAACTCTGCGTCCACCAACCCGTTTAAAGCGCCAGATATTCTCTTTTCGTCTTCTCCATTTCGTAAACAACACTTCTGCAGCGAGAGGCCAGTGAGTACGACTGCATTCGTGTGGAAATGTGAGACATTTCGAGTAGAAGAGCTGACTCCCCTATGACCGTACCAGGGCCTTTAGGTTCACGAACACAGTTGAAAATATTCAGAGGGTTCTTTACATTCTGTCAATAAATAATACGACCTAAACGGAGATAAAACACCCTTTAGATCACTAATTGGGCTGTTCACCACTGAATACCAATCTGGTGGTTTTCATTGGCACACACTCACTGAGAAATCTGAAGACCCTGTGTTCAATCTCTGTTGGTAAGATTGGGGATACATATTGATGCGGAGTCCCATAGTAGAACGAAATAGCTATCCACTTATACCACTTGGTTTTCTATGGTTGTTTAACTAATAGTCAGTCTGTAACGTAATCTATATTGTTATTGACTGGAAACAAATACTCATCAGTTCTAGTTTGCAAATCTGATAATAATAAGACGGTAGTTGATTTATATAGATCATAGAGTACTATCAAAAAATATTGAACACCGAACCACTGTTACAGCAGTAGTGCTTCGACTAAGATCAATCTATGATGAATGCTACCTATAAATCAAATTGATTCGTATAAAACTACTTTGACTTGGCAATAATAATCAGCTCACTATTAATGACTTATTTTAAGATGTTCCTGAAGTTCTAGTAAAACGCCGTGACTGATGAAGTTCAAACATGTTGACAGTGAAAAAATTGTCATTAATTGGATTGATTAATTGTAGGATTGTGGTGTACTATGCTACTTAAGTCATATGTAACACTAATTGGAAGTAGAAACCTCGGCAGTGGATGGCTAAGAAACTCGAGAATAGAAATGGAAATAGAAAGAAATTGTAAACTGGAAGAATCATACACAATGTGTAAGACAAATGAAGTTTTCAATATATAGTTCTTATATTTTACCAAGAAACTCAGTGGGTTATTTTTTATTAAATTACACTGCCTATCTCTACCTGTGTTCTTATTCATTACAGAATTATATCGAAAACTGGTTGAAGTTGAATATTTAGTACTGGGTGCTGAAACTGGTAGTTTCAACGGATAAGTATTCATCAACATAAAGATGTACATACTTGAGAATCCCAACAATAGGATCAAACAACTAGTCGGAACTCCCTAATTTTCACTGATATATTTAATTAAAACCTATCTGTGATGTATGCAATTTCCACGTTGAACGAATTCCTACGTAACCTCCTTTCAACTACATAGATTGTTTCTCAAGAATTAGATCCAAATCAATCAAAAGGTGAATTATCTTCATTTTGAATACTAACCAGCATATCAGTATCATTGAATTAAACACGATGAAACATCAATCCCGAATGACCAACTATCAAAAATACACCAAAAATATTCTGTAAATACGACTGAAATAGAAATAAATTTCGAATGGTGTTTTCTTTCTCTTTTTCGTTATCTCAAATATTCACGGAGTCCATTCAACAATCATGAAGAGTCTAATCAAAATTTTTGCTGAGAAAATCTTCTTTTTATTTTTATTTTGTTGATATTTTTTTCATTCGGGATTCAATCCTTCTGTATTTTATTTTCTATTAGGGATCAAATGAACAAGTTGACAATGTGATCAATTTAGTCATTTCTAATCATATTTTAACAAATCAATATTGTAATACTATTCAGTTCAATATATGTCTATGATAAAGATATTGACTTACATGTGAAACAAGCTTCTGGCAATCGATTCGGTATCCATTTACGTTCGTGATTATCACAAATCAGTGTTATATGAGCTTTCCATGTTGTAACCACTATGGATTAGGAATATTGTTATTATTAAGTGATGATCTATTACCTGTTGACGAAAACGACGAGGATGATTGTGATGGATTGATTTCATCTAGGGCTGGATCCATTGGTTCTAATTAACGATCAGATAGACAGAATACTTCAGCATAAGCGAAGATATGAGAGGTTTGCTGATTTACACGGAACCGATAGTCAACCACTCCATTACCACTTGGTGGATAGATGGCAACACATGACAGAGCTATAAAAGAAGTTGATAAAAAAGAAATAATTATACATGTTACAGTGATATTTAAAATTTCAAAATGTTTCTTAACTAGTCCCTAGACAAAGTGAGATACTGTTATAATTCCTTTTATTGACGAACCAGCTACTCCGATTGCCTAATATTCTTGAACACTATTGTACTCGCCAAGCCCCCAAATTAGAACATGGTTGAATAAATATGTAATTATATTCCAAAAAATAGTGTTGCTTAGAAGAAGAGTATCATGACATAAAAAACGTTCGTATATTTATAATCTCTATATGAGAAGATCCTAGTCCTCTCCAAGTCTCCGAAAGTGTTGGTTGTCTAGGAAACGGTCATCCAGCGTGCTTCAACACAATCCTACACGCAACATGATTTAATCCAATGTATATCCCGCTAACAAATATCTACCTTGGTCGTGACCATGATTTAGAAGAAATCTTATCTAAACTATGCTAAAAACTATTTTCTCCACCAAAGTATTTTAATAAAGATGAATAGTGTGTAACAATGAAATCCAAGAAGAGTATTTCGCCTTATTTGGGACTCGTCAGTTGAATGTATACGCAATACCTTCTAATATTCATGTTCACACTGCACACTTCAAACGCCCAACGCATTAACTCCGATGAGATACAAAGGTCAAACAGCCGCTTACATGTACAATGGTTAAAAATTTTATTTAAAAGGGTTTGTATCTCCCCATTGTTAAAACGAGTATCCTGAATTCTGCTTATAAATACCACCAAACTCAACGAAAAGAATTGTGGGTAAATAAAAATGTGAAGTGCCGAACCAACACACTAACAACCGCTCAGAAAAATAGCAGTTTGATCGGCTTTAAACATTTGTCTCTTGGATTCAGCGGTCACCCTTCCAGGTCGGCAAAATCACTACCTATCCAATATTCTTTTCAGATACCTCAAGAAAAAACTATCTTTCCTCAATGTAGGTAACTGGGAAATATCAGCTGTTCACACAACTCTAGCAGCATTCAAAAGCACCTTGTATGTATTAAAAGAACTTCATCTCTTTTTGATATTTTTCCTCTATCTCTACTATCAAATTCCGCCTAATGGCTTCCTCTTACATAGTTCTAGTCATGTGCAACGTAGAATCTGATACATAAGTATGTCAGTTCAAGTTTTCATGTCTTATTAGTAAAGAGAGATAAAATTATCGAGACCAATTCCAGATTACTACCAGTAGTAATAACATTTGTGGTAGTAGGAAGGATTAAGTACATGCAAAGAAATAAGGTATAAAGCGATTTTGTGACACAGGTTAGGTCCAAAAGCAAGAAAAGGAGTGAATGTATATGGACCATTGTGAGTGGTCCTGATTTGTCATCAAAAGTTGCGAATCATCGTTAAGGATAATCACGCCGACTCCAACGCGGTAATCTGAAGCTACTTAAATGACTCAGTCCACTTGTTACTGACTTCATGGACTAGTGCCACATCTTGGTTTAACCACTTTTAGCTTACTGAAATCTACTCTTAAGCTAGACAATATTCCCCATCAAGATAGGTGGTGATCTGGTATATGTAACAAACATACCAGTCACCTTAGTTGATAAAGATTCATTACATACATACTACTACTAATTCTGAGGATACAAATAAATTCTATAATATATTTAAATTTCGATTCATTCATACATTATTTTATGACAATGGAAAGAGAATATTGAAATTCAATTTCATTTCTCTCAATTGATGTATTCAGTCAGAAAGGTAAGTTAAGGTGAGTGAAGTGAAGCGAGGTGAAGTAGCATGCAATAATCACTATTGCAACAAATAACTAACTGAATAAATAAATAAATAAATAAACCAGTGAATTAACCAATCAATAATAAATCAACGATTTCGTTGAGTACTTTCAAAGTCATTTTCTTGTTGTCTAACAGTAAATCAACGAGCACTACATATAGAAGTTTAATTATATTTATTTATTTGAACACATATATATTGGTACAAGGAATGCGTCAAATATATATGCGCCACACAAAACAATGAGAATTTAAGGGGAAGGAGAAAAAAGAGATTGATGTAAGGTGGTGTAATAATTATGATGGAAAAAATGGCGGAACAGACAGGTACAATCAGAAGAAATCTTTCAGTTAAGGGAGACACAACCACTTTTTATGAAGAAAGTAAAAGAAGGTTACAGCAGGATCGCCACTGGCTTCTATTCTGAGCCATGTCTGATAACGTCTCTAGCCACTGTGTAGCACCATCTCTCAGACCCCAACCACGGAGTCGTGAAGGACCAACACAAGCCAGTCCCATGCAGCTTTCTTTCATACCACGACACCATTTCATACACTGACCACCTCTCCGCTCCTTTCAACCAGTCCCAGAGTCGGCAAATAATGCACGACGTGGAATTCTCTGGGACGACATTCGTAGAACATGTCCAAGCCACCGGAGTCGATGTTTCAAGATGATCACACCAATTGAATTACTGTCCCTGTGCCCGAACACACGATGCCGAACCTCTGCATTACTGACATGGTGTTGCCACTGGATGTCGGCAATCCTTCGGAGACAGCGATGATCAAACACAGAGAGTCATCTAACGTCCTCAACTCGGAGAGACCAGGTTTCACAAGCATAGAGCAAAACTGCTCTCACCGACGCGTTGTAGATCCGACCTTTTACAGCCAGACTAACATCACGAGAGCGCCAAAGATGGCCCAGATTGGCATTAGCCGCTCTGGCTTTCACTAGACGTGCATTGATCTCATCACTCACACCCCCACCAGCACTAATACAGCTACCCAGATACACGGACTTCTCAGCTACGTCTATCTGCTCACTATCCAGGGTGAGTACAGGTTTAGAATCCTACCAGTCTTGTAGAAGTACTTTGCACTTGGAAGGTGCAAAGCACATACCATACCAACGGACACTGATTGCCAAATGACCAAGTGCCGATTGCATGCCTTGGGCATTATCGCACAGTAAGACAATATCATCCGCATACTCAAGGTCGAGAAGTCTTTCCCCAGGCAACAGATCCACACCACCATTACTTACATCCATCAGAGCTGTTTCCAGAATGTCATCGATGGCAAAGTTGAGGAGGAATGGTGAGATTGGGCAATCCTGCCTAACCAAACTGCTCGAATGGAACAATGGAGAAAGGTGGTTGTATGCCCTCACTCTGCCTGAGGTGTTTGTATATAGGGCTTTTAGGATGTTAATAAACTTCTCAGGCACACCCTTCTTCAATAGACAATCCCAGAGAACAGTCCTGTCCAACGAATCGAAGGCAGCCCTGATGTCAAGAAACACTACGATTGTTGGCCTTTGATAAGTATGGCGGTGTTCTAACATTTGGCGAAGGGTGAATATATGATCAATTCATCCTCGACCAGAACGAAACCACCCTGCTCCTCGCGAGTCAATCATTCTCGGGTTTTGAAAAACCTACGAAGTATGACGGAAGTCAATAGCTTGGACGCAATCGGAAGTAGACTTATCCCCCGATAGTTGTTACAGGAACGACGTGAACCCTTTTTAAAGATAGGGACAACTATCGACTCATTCCATGACGTTGGTACACTCTCTAACACCCAAACCTTTGTAAACAACGTCGTCAATTCCTTAGTCAGAATGTCACCACCACCGTCCAAGACGTCGATGGATGTTAGTGATTGGCATTCCATCATCCTCGTAGATTGTTTCGCTCACACCAGATTGCTTGCTGCCAGTGGCTCGGATGAGTTGGAAGAGCTTCCGGTAATTACCAGATGCACCTGCTGCCTCCAACTCATTAGCACGCTCCGACCACCAGGCTTCTCGGTCCTTACGCAAGCTTTGCCCGATTTCCTTACGTAACATCCTTCGTTTGTGGTCAAACTCACGGTCACCCGGAGTAGACCGACGGGCTTCGATGAGTTGTAAGGAACCAGAAGAAACCCAGTGCTTAAAAGCGGGACGTTTCGCAAACCCACAACTGTCAGCACCCGCCATTTTCATGGCGTCATGCAATTGCAACCAATGCTCATCTATACTTTTCGGTGGAACGGTAGCTAGCCTAGAGGCTAGCTCGGTTCGATACTTGCTTGCAACAGAAGTTGCAACCAGCTTGCTAATATCAATCCGTTGATGGCGCTCACTTCGTTGTCCACTGAAAAGTAAGGTAAGATTAGCGCAGACCAAAGCAGGGTCAGAGTCCAGATAGGTACTCCAGAAGGAGCGGCAGTCTTGTACACAACCACGCCAGCTGTAGCTGATCGCGATGTGATCAATCTGAGTCCAGGCTTGAGATGCAGAGGGAGGACGCCAGGTGGCACATCGGCGATGACTGTGCCGAAAGTTAGTGCTAGCCAGAAACAGGTTGTGGTCTGTGCACAGTTGCAGTAGACGGTCCCCGTTATCTGACCTGCGACCAACCAGTCCCCATCGGCCACCTAAACGACTCTCTTCTGTGCCTAGACGCCCGACCTGAGTATTCAAGTCTCCGGCTAGTACTACAATATCTGTCGAACGCACTTTCTGGAGAACAACAAATAACTGGTGTTAAAACTCATCCTTGATTGCATCCGGGCTGCAATCTGTCGGGGCATATGCGGAGATGACATAAAGTCATCGTTTCTCACGCCGATTTCTTCTCACTTTGATGGAACTCTCTAATCTAACAGCACATAACCGACTGTTAATGGGGATCCAATCGACTAGTGCTGCCTCAGCTCTAGCGCTTAGTGCGACACCAACGCCAGCGAGACCAGACGAAGATGCCACAGGGTCCTCGGATAAGCGCACGTAAATCAAGCATTTTGAATTGACACATGGAGAGTGATTCATTCATACATCATTTTATGATAATAGAAAGAGACTATTGAAAATCAATTTCATTTCTCTCAATTGATGTATTCAGTTAGAAAGGTAAGTTAAGGTGAGTGAAGTGAAGCGAGGTGAAGTAGCATGCAATAATCACTATTGCAACAAATAACTAACTGAATAAATAAATAAATAAATAAACCAGTGAATTAACCAATCAACAATAAATCAACGATTTCGTTGAGTATTTTTGAAGTTTCAATGTGATGTGTTTTTATTCTTCAAACAACTTCAAGTTAGTTTTCATTTCATATTCATAAAAGGACTGTGTTATACTTGAGTTGATCTAGAATAGTTTCAATATTCAGTCATTGTAATGCATTCAACATTTACGGTTATTTCCTTGTTGTTGTCTAACAGTAAACCAACGAGCACTACATATAGAAGTTTAATTAATTATCCCTAAAGATTTCGTCATTTCAATTCATCATCAATCAGTGACGAAATTCGAAATGACTCAATGGTTAGATGGTGTCATTTTCACTGATGAGACTTGAAGATCATGGATACATTTGTCTTAATATCCCTTGATTTTTGATAATCATCAAACGAATGTCAACGCAAAAATGTCAGAAATTCTCATTATGGAAATTAATACAAGATATCAAGACGAACAGAGTTGTTTAAAACTCGATCTTTATTAAACTTTACTCTGATATACGATACTTCGTAAAACATTTATGACATATTCATAAAACACAATGACATAAACAGTTATATATTGTAGTTGACATCATGAAGTTCCTGTAACAAAACAATCATTGAAAACCAGTAGGCACTAGACAACTGTTTCGTCTTTAATAAAAGACTTTTGAACAGTGTAAATCCACAAGCCTAACATGGATCAAGTTCAAAAACAAAACACCTAACAGCCTCTCTATAAGCTTTCGATCATTGAGTCAAGAACGATCGTTTTGAAATGACGCTGGAATTTCTTCTTTACACGAATGAGACGAGCATCTATACACGATACCGTGCCAGTGTCACTTCTACAGGACTTCAATGCGATTTTGATCACGAACACGTGACTGATCACACTAGAACGTGCGAATGTTTCAACGATAATAACGAACAATAAGAAATAATAATGTGATAGAAAACACATGACACATTTCATACTTGTCAGACCATCTACTACTCTGACTAGGTAAACAATCAATCAGTAATTTTATCAGCTACACATCAGGTTTACGTTTTTAACTTGAGTCAGCTCGCAGCAAGCCTCAGTAATGAGTAATTTCGAGAAGTAATGCCTAGAGTTCTAGTAACAGGCTATGATCAATGTAGGTCGGTTATATCGGGTCTGAGGCAACTACACATCAATATTACTAGATAATGATTTCGTAATGCTGTAAGTTGACTGACTGACTGAGCGCTCCAGGGGTATCGCGACACGTTTTTGCGCTACTTTTTCATTTCTGCTTTGTGCACAACCAAAATTCGAAATTAATTATGAATAAATTTGAAAGTCCATTTTCCGTTTTCATAATTAGGTGAAAAGGGGTTTTTCTGTTTTGCGTTACATGGTATCGCGAAGTCCTTGAAAATTCATTATTCAGGTGCTGCTATAATAGTTTTTTAGTGTTTGCATCGCAGACTAGCACTTATTTTTACTTAGATATACACTGATGGTAGACAAATCTTTCATTTTTATATGAAATAGCATGATTGAGGCATATATCGTCATAAAAATTGTATTGTTGTCAAGGCTACCAAAACTGCGTTACAACTAACGATACCATGGTAAGATTTATCGTTTTTCCCGTCTTTATCACAATTTCGGCTGATTTTCACTGTTTTATCGGACTTTCATGGCAGAAATAGGTTGATAGTGAAAACATTAGGTGTCCCGAGTGTTGTGAATATTATGTATATGCTATAGATGATAATAACACATACCAAGATCTTAATATCACCTTCTACAGTTAGATATATTAGCCACTAAATGATTATATTGCAGGAAATAAATCATAATCATGCGGAAGAGGTATAATTATGTGGAGATTTTACCAGAGACCAAGCTAAGATAGCATTACTACCTCTTGTGTAGATCTACACAAGTATTTGGCTGTACCAAAGCATGTCATTGAGATATGGTTGTAACTTTTTTTCTTTTTTTAATTCAGAACTCACGGGACGACTACCTCAATTCTCAGTAGCCGTGCAATTGTTTTGATGTTCTACCTACATTTCAATAATCATTATTTTTCAAACAGCTTACTTACTTACTTACGTGGGAAACTGTAGAAGCGTTGAGAATGTGTGTTTGAGTGTCAGTGAACTTTTGAATAAATGCACATTCCTTATAAATAATACATCACCTGTTCCTTCTTTTGCAGATAATTTCAAATAACAATGAATTAGCAATTGCATTGGATATGCAAAGCAATCGATGCTTAAGCTTCTGCTCTAGTGTTGTACAATAATATGCTTTACCTTTTAAAACTTTTTTTCAAAAATATGCCGGTTTTCCACTGCATCACAGATTTATTTTGATCTGTTGTTGAAAATAAAGGCGAACATAGGAGACCTTGGGGGTTATGTTAATGGATGGAAAATAGATAGTTCTGTGTGTATTTAGGCGAAAAGTAGATTATTCAGCGGACATTTAGGCGAAAAGTCGACAATTCTGTGGATATTTAGAAGAAAAGTGAGTGATTTGTCGACAAAACGGCGAAAAAGGGGGAAATCCACATTATTTCCCCCGGACAGGCGAAAAAGGCGACATTCTGATGCGTTTTCCCCTTTCACCACCAAAGCATTCACCCCTTTATGGGTTGTCTGGGGAGCTACAATGTTTTGACTGCCGGTATTATTGCAAAAATACCTAATTGCAGAAGTAATTACTGGTATAAAGCTGTCACGAGAAAGCACTGAAAAGTTCGATTCGATAGTCAAGATATCTTGATCTAAGGTGACCAGATTGTGTGAGATCCTATGTGATCTTCGGAAATCAACCAAGGCCTGTCTAGCTTACGTGCTGATGCCGTAAATGACAATTACTCATAACTTACGTGGGACTAGAATAGAATATGCATCAAGAATTGCAGGTCACACAGTAGTCTTTATATATGTCCATCGTCTAAGTTTCCGAAGTGCAACCTGTCCAAAGAATTAAATAATACAATCCGTGTATGTTGTGACTCAGACTTTCCTAAGCAACGCAAGAGATAAAGGAAATAAGCGTGATTGACTGTCCAAAGTAATGGTGTGCTAAATGCACTTCCGATCTGTAATTGAATACTGGTTTCCGTTTTTATACTAGTTTATGGTAAACATTTATACTGAAATAACTTTCCTGTCTATCTTATTTCCAGCTAGCTTCGCAAGTGTTCACAAACCTAACGGGAACAATTCCTAAGAAATAAAAGTTATTTATTAATGGATCATTTGTGCTAGATTCAAACTTTAATAAACGTTTTCATTTATAACGCACCAGTCTTTTAATTACGGCAATTCTTATCTATCGTGACAGGTCGAAATTCGAACTACTAGTATGATACACCATGTTTAAGGTAGCAGTATTTGGCAAACGGTATGTATGACTAATCGCGTGTGCGCCAAACTGGTAATTATTACACAAGAACGCGAAACAACATCCCATAAGACTGCACAGTACACTCCCTGCCGTTACGCTATAAGAATAAGTCAATGGCCATATAAATGAATTTATGTAAAACTAAAAAGATTACAATATTAGAACTCCTTGTTATCAAGAAGCATAGCTATGGTCTGTACGAACAATGGATTCTGACGTTGTAGCTTCATCATTAGCAGCGATTGAACTCATCAGTTGTGCGCATATGTCTTTCGATGCTTCGAGGCATGAACGGATGAGTTTGTAGCGGTGAATAAATCCCCAAAATAAATAGCACTAAGTTTTCGACATTGGATGCTGACCATATGTTTTAGTGGACTCACCTAGCTGAAGGCGCTCGGTCAGGCATCCGCACCAGATCACGTGTGGTAACGCCGTCCTCAACATCAACCGCAATCGCTAGGCGCCATCATCTGTTTGCCTGGAAGCAAAAAGAATAGTGAGCAGACTTAGTCAGGATCATGGATAGATTGTGACAGGTTAGCTCGATGAATTGCGAAATATAAGCTGTATAGTTCATTATATTTTTATACATTGCAGTCGATGAGAGATAGATAACACTCACACCTGCTATAGAAACAATAATTTCGCTACCCTGACGAACCAAACAATATTGTAGCGGTAAATAAATCCCTAAAATAAATAGCTCTGTAAGTTTTCAACATTGGATGCTGACCATATGTTTTAGTGGACTCATCTAGCTGAAGGCGCTCGGTCAGGCATCCGCACCAGATCACGTGTGTTAACGCCGTGCTCAACATCAACCGCAATCGCTAGCCAGATTAGATCAGAGAATTCCGATATATTGGTCATCGCCAAATATACTCTTCCGATCTCCTCGACTCTGTCTTTTGATTTCTCTGGGTGGGAACGAAATATATTAGAAGGTGTTACTGTTAGAAGCGTTGTCAAACACTGAATACCTGTGACATCATCAAGTTTACTTGCCAAAGGTTCACTAAGAGCATGGATTGAGTGGTAGTTGTTAGTGACTTTCTCTAGCAGATCACCACTTTCTGTAGAGATTGACAAGTTGTCCAGCGCACGAAGAACCAAGTCCATTATGTATTTCCGTGTCCACCAGTTGCTATGTCGAAATAAGTCTACAAAACTTATAGAGATAAAGGAACACACATACCTTTCGAATGTGCATGCAAAATATGACCACAGGGCAGCATGTAGTCATTGGAACGCAATATTTCGACCTGAAGGATAAATTCATTTGAAGTAGGGCATACGTAGATGACCGACGTCGTCTCCTTTGCCTAGGTTGTGTTGGCGAGTTAGAAGTTGTAAGCTCTCCAGAAGAATGATTATTACTATCATCATCTGCATCCTGAACGCAAGCATCTGACTCTGACGAACTGCGTTTACGTCCATATGTACAGACATAACTCACGAAAAAGTACTTTAGAGTTGGATCATCACTGTTCTCTTTGTATACTGACATGACGTACTTAGTATGCGTATACTAAAAAAATAATTACTAACCACAGAAGTCATATTACCTATATCATGCATCATCACGATGGCATCGTCTTCGTTACTTGAAGAATGAACGTTACTAGACATAGTGTGGCTGAACTCAATTGAAATCTAAAAATGTCTTGATTTGACCGCTTCTGAAGATTTTCACGAATTGTCGATGTGACGCACCAATCATTTTGAAACAGTTTGACCTTCAAGTGCTCGCAACCCCCATCAGGGGACGATACCCTAGGGGCGTGACAATGGACTGGAAAGAATGACACCTCGTCAAGATTCCAAAGAAACGAGATCTGAGCAAATATGAAAACTACAGAGGCATTACACTACTGTCAATACCAGGGAAAGTCGTTAACAGAGTTTTGCTGAATCGGATGAAAGATGCAGTAGACGCCCAACTTCGAGATCAACAAGCTGGATTCCGTAAGGATCGGTCGTGCACAGACCAAATTGCGACACTAAGGATCATCCTCGAACAATCAGTTGAGTGGAACTCGCCACTCTACATCAACTTCATTGATTATGAAAAGGCATTTGACAGTGTGTATAGGAGAATGTTATGGAAACTTCTTCGACACTACGGAGTTCCTGAGAAGATTGTCAATATTATCCGGAACTCATACGACGGACTACAGTGCAAAGTAGTGCATGGAGGACAGCTGACAGATGCATTACAAGTAAGGACCGGGGTCAGACAAGCCTGTTTACTCTCTCCCTTCCTCTTTCTTCTGGTGATCGACTGGATTATGAAGACCTCGACATCTGAAAGAAAACACGGAATACAATGGACAGCTCAGAACCAATTACACGATCTGGACTTCGCAGATGACCTAGCTCTTCTATCACGTACACACGAACAGATGCAGATGAAGACAGCCAGTGTAGCAGCAGTCTCTGCATCAGTAGGCCTCAGCATACACAAAGGGAAAACCAAGGTCCTCAAATTCAAAGCAGAGAACAGCAATCCAATCACTCTTGATGGCGAAACTCTGGAAGATGTAAAGTCCTTCACATACTTGGGAAGCATCATCGATGAACAAGGAGGTTCAGATGCAGACGTAAAGGCAAGGATTGGCAAAGCAAGGGTCGCATTCCTACAATTGAAGAACATATGGAACTCAAAACAACTTTCAGCCAATATCAAAATGAGAATCTTCAATACGAACGTCAAGGCAGTTCTACTGTATGGAGCTGAGACTTGGAGAACTACAACAACCACCATCAGGAAGGTACAAGTATTTATAAATAGCTGTCTTCGCAAGATACTCAACATCCATTGGCCGGATACCATCAGCAACAGCCTTCTCTGGGAGAGAAAAAACCAACTTCCAGCTGTAGAAGAAATTATGAAAAGACGATGGAAATGGATAGGACATACATTACGCAAATCGTCAAACTGCATCACAAGGCAAGCCCTAACTTGGAATCCTGAAGGGAAGCGGAAAATAGGAAGGCCAAAGAACACATTACGTCGGATAATAGAAGCAGATATGAAAAGTATGAATTACAACTGGAAGGAGCTGGAAACGATTGCCCAGGACAGGGTTGGATGGAGAATGCTGGTGAGCGGCCTATGCTCCTTCACGAGGAGTAACAGGCGTAAGTAAGTAAGTAAGTAAGCATTTTCAGTGATTACCTGTCTGCAATCAATCCATCATGTGTATAACATAAACATTTAAACAATCTCTGTAATAAACAAAAAACAAACTAATGCTTACCAATATATTCTAGCACTATGCCTTTTCCATGAATAATATATGGATCTAATAAATTTCAATTTGATGTAAACTGTAAACCGTATACATTACTGATTGGATCATAAATTTGCCCAACTAAATATGATTCATCTGGTGCATATAATTTATTATAATCTATTGAATTCAATGAAAAGGATCCAGAGGAGATCGAAGAAGGAGAAGATAATGATGAATTGATCATTTCTACTTCTGGTAATTTTGTTTTTGTCTTTGTGGCGATTGTTTTCAATGTGGAATTATTGATTAAACAAAAACGAATTATTGTTATATTGCTAAGTGAACCATCATAAACATTAGGTATACGAGGATCAACTGATAAATAATCATGACTACGTACAATTCCAGGATTTGATGGGAATGCTGATCCAGAAGTTAATATTAAATCATTATTATTATTATTTGATAATACAGATCCAAACGATGACAATGATAAAGTAGATGAGGATGATGAAGAAGCGAAAGCCGATGAAATTCCATCTACAATAGTGTGAAGGAAAAAAAGTACAAACGTAAAATGTGAATTGTATGGTGTTCTGAGGTTTATCCATTTAAATCATACTTCACAATCACAGAGGAATCAGTTTGATTAATATAGTGTCTAAAATATTAGCTTCAACAATACTTCGACGCCTAACTAAAGCTAGTAGAGAACAGATTAGAGAAAATCAGGCTGGTTTTCGATTTGGATGTAGTTGTATGGACCAGATATTTAAACTGCGTCAGGTCGGCGAGACTCTAATTTAGCGACGACCTATGAACGAATCTTAAATGACCTTGACAATTATTAGCAAATCAGAAGACAGTTAGTATAAAGTGAGAATATATTTTAAGTAATGAATTACAGTGGATACTCTTCTTTTACATGATTTAAAAACTTGTTAAGGTTTGATTAAGGTTCAGAGGCTCTGAATTCATAATGCATATTGTATAGAAACTCGTCCATAGGGTTAGTGGTTAGGGTTGCAGCCTGTCAATAGACACCACTTCTCTAAATCCGATGTAAACCGATCGCATGTTAGCACACTAATCCAAACCTAACCCTAAACCCTAACCTTAACCTAACCCTAACCTCAATCTAACCCTAAATCCTAATCTAACCATAACATTAACCCAACCCTAAATCCTAATCTAACCCTAACCTAACACTGAACCCTATTCTAACCCTAACCTTAACCTAACTCTAAATCCTAATCTAACCCAAACCATACCCATAACCCTAATCTAACCCCAAACCCTAACCTTAGCCCTAAACCCTAACCATAACCCTAAACCCTAACCTTAAACCCTAATCTAACCCAAAACCCTAACCTTAGCCCTAAACCTCAATCTAAGCCTAACCCTAACCTTAACCTAACCCTTAACACTAATTTTAACCCCAAACTCTAACCCCATGGACGAGTTTCTATACAATATGCATTATGAATTCAGAACTTCTGAGCCTTTATCAAACCTCAACAAGTTTTTAAATCATGTAAAAGAAGAATATCCACTGTAATTCATTACTTTCTTGTAATATATTTTTACTTTATACTGTCTTCTGGTTGACTAATAATTGAAATTGCTCAAACGCTTCTCATTGGCTCGTCCCTAAATTAGAGTTTCGCCGTCCCATCTGTTTTAACCTCTCATTAATCACCTCCTCTCTAAAATCCGCTGTGAACCGACCGTATGTGGCAACGCTCCAAGGGTATCGTCCCCTGATGGGGGTTGCGAGCACTTGAAGGTCAAAACAGATAAACCCTTTTTCACCTAATTATGAAAACGGAAAATGGACTTTCAAATTTATTCATAATTAATTTCGAATTTTGGTTGTGCACAAAGCAGAAATGAAAAAGTAGCGCAAAAAAGTGTCTCGATACCCCTGGAGCGCTGCCACCGTATGTTAGCATCGCGTGTTGAACTTGGCCCGTGACCTTGAAATTGCTCAGACGCTTCTGATTGGCTCGTCGCTAAATAAGAGTCTCGCCGTCAGGTCCCAGAACATAGACACACATTCAGACGCCCCACAATCGAAGCATTTCTCGACCGTAAGTTGGCATTCGACTCTGTTGGACGTGAGGTTCTGTGGCAGTTTTTGTCACTGAAAGGAGTACCGAAGATGTACATTACCTTGTAAAAGCTTGTAGTGACTCACGTTTATCACGAGAACACGACTGGTTTAATAAAAACAATTATTACTATGACCAACTGTACCAGTGTTTGTTTCAACGTGCTTTTGTTTGACTGTGCTAATGACAGCTATATTTTGCTTCCATTCTTTTACACACACTTCGATTGTAACTTCGCGCGAATTCGGTTACCTTCTGTAACCAAGCTTGTATCCTGGCACGATCTCGATATCCTTTCGATGCCACGAGATCGCCAGCAAATATAACTCGACTTGGCCCATTAACTGTCTTCTGATATTTGGCTTCTCGTGGATTTTATGGGTTTCTTTGGTTACGTTCACCCTACGCCTTCTGATCTACTTGGCACGTGTTTCTTGGTAGCGGTGTTCAGAGTTAATCTCAACTCGACACCACGCTACAAGCTCTCTACTCGAACACAACTGGTTGAGTGAAAGCTTATGTCGAACCGTCATCAGAATTGATTACCTCAAGTGGTGTTTGTCATGGCTGTCCACTTGTGCTGAACAATCATTGGTTGAATAGCCGGGTGGTATATGTTTAGGTAACGATTTACATTTAAATTTATGATGAATTATAGAACCGCTATTTACCCGATAACTTGTTTGATTTCGACGGGAAGGCGCGATGTCTGAGATCCTCGGTCGGCTATTCTTCAACATCCAAACCGTGGTTTGGATTCTACAGTGGCGGAGCAGACAATGTACGAGCGTAAAAAATATTAACAAAGTTATTTAAGATCAATAGTGTTGTTAATGTATGTAAGTTAATTGTTAAAATACAATAAAAAAATAGGGACTTTACTGAAATTTTCCAAATTGATGCGTGTCCGGGTTTGATCTGCTGCTGAAAATCCACAATTATAAATGTTTGATGATTCCAATCAAGTTGATGAACTCACCAAAAGTATAATCCGATGCAAGCTATGATATATTCACAATCAGTATATAAATGTAGATAATATTTGATTTAGGCTTCCGTTAACTCAATCACAAATGAATGTAGAACAAGGGATATGTGTGCAACAATGTATTTATTAGCTATCCACGGTATGTCATGCTATGTAAGTTACACAACGGAAAGTTTGTTCAAGGTCATTCACTTAAACAACACGTACAGGCATTTATTGATAAACATACATACAGTGAAAAATTGGCAAAATAAATACGAATAACATTAAAAACTATTTACAAAGTAAGCTTGTCAGGCATGCTCACACACACTCTCCACTCTTGTTCAACTTTGTCGTTGACGTGCTTTTAGAGATGACACCTTCCTCATCTAAATTTCCAAGGGTTGAACATCTACCGGGAGATCCACTTTTTGACCTAGAATATGCCGGTGACAGTTCTATGTGGTGAAGACACTGACAACATGCAGAGTCTTCTGACCACTCCAAGCAACAATGTGTAGTGACTCACATTCATCACGAGAACACGACTGGCTTAATAAAAACAATTATTACTATAACCAACTGTACCACTGTTTGTTTTAATGTGCTTTTGTTTAACTGTGCCAGTTATAGCCATTTTGTGCTTCCATTCTTATACTTACACTTTGACTTCGCGCGAATTCGGTTACGTTCTGTAACCAAGCTTGTATCCCCGCACGATCTCGGTATCCTTTCGATACCACGAGATCGCCAGCAAATATATCTCGACTTGGTCCATTAATTGACTTCTGATATTTGGCTTCCGTGGGATTTTATGGAGTCATTTGGCACGTGCTTTCTTGGTAGCGGTGTTCATAGTTAATCTCAACTCGACGCCACGCTACATGCTTTACCAACTTGCGTCATTTTTAGAGTGCCTCCGAATGCCCTGGTACGGCCGAGAGTGGGGTGAGTCCGCTCTCCTTCTCGAAATACTCTCACACGGCCGCGCGTATACAGCCTCTGCCAGGGAAGTCCTACTCATTGCCTTCTCGTGGCGGGGGTGTTGTTTACGAAAATGAGAGGACGAAAAGCGAATGAGCGAATGTCCGGCGCTTTAACTGGATCACAAACCAATGCTGCACATGGGCTCCAGTATCCTGAGGGAACAAATGGCGTATGAACCAATTTTCGGTCACCGGCTACCATGGGATTGCATCTCCTTACGAAGCTCCACTGCCTTGTGGGTTAGACCTTTAGGTCAAAGGCTCCAGGTGTAGACCCTAAGTAAACCAGCTGCTTCGGTTTGTGCACCCGGGCAGTATCACAGCCCACACACAAACGATGAACTCTATGTCTATGGCAACTGCTTTTCTCGATCCGAAAAACAATCAGTCGATTCAAATAATTATCATTACAATTATTGTGATTATTAGTACTATAATTATTAATACGATTATTGTCATTATTAATATTATTATTATTATCCACATTATTCACCCTCTTTTATACTTATACAGCGGCTCGTCTTTGGTGGAAATCCGACTGTATCTAAACGTTCTCGAGTCACTGTCCGATTAAAAGTTGTATGTTGCCATCGAATATGAGTACTGAAGCAGTTTTTCTGAAACCACGTGCGCCATTCAAACTGGCTGCCTTCAACGTTCGCACACTTATGCAGGTTGGACAACAGATAGGGCTGGCTATGTCTTTGGAAAGTCTTAATATCGATGTTTGCTGTCTATCCGAGACCCGTATTCATGACTCTGGTGAAGTACTACAAATTCGATCTCCATCTGTCACTTCAAAAAGCTTATTTTACGTGCGCTTATCCGGGGACCCTGTGGCATCTTCGTCTGGTCTCGCTGGCGTTGGTGTCGCACTAAGCGCTAGAGCTGAGGCAGCACTAGTCGATTGGATCCCCATTAACAGTCGGTTATGTGCTGTTAGATTAGAGAGTTCCATCAAAGTGAGAAGAAATCAGCGTGAGAAACGATGTCTTTTCGTCATCTCCGCATATGCCCCGACAGATTGCAGCCCGGATGCAATCAAGGATGAGTTTTACCACCAGTTATTTGTTCTTCTCCAGAAAGTGCGTCCGACAGATATTGTAGTACTAGCCGGAGACTTGAATGCTCAGATCGGGCGTCTAGGCACAGAAGAGAGTCGTTTAGGTGGCCGATGGGGACTGGTTGGTCGCAGGTCAGATAACGGGGACCGTCTACTGCGACTGTGCACAGACCACAACCTGTTTCTGGCTAGCACTAACTTTCGGCACAGTCATCGCTGATGTGCCACCTGGCGTCCTCCCTCTGCATCTGAAGCCTGGACTCAGATTGATGACATCGCGATCAGCTACCGCTGGCGTGGTTGTGTACAAGACTGCCGCTCCTTCTGGAGTACCTATCTGGACTCTGACACTGCTTTGGTCTGCGCTAATCTTACCTTACTTTTCAGTGGACAACGAAGTGACCGCCATCAACGGATTGATATTAGCAAGCTGGTTGCAACTTCTGTTGCAAGTAAGTATCGAACTGAGCTAGCCTCTAGGCTAGCTACCACTCCACCGAAATGTATAGATGAGCATTGGTTGCAATTGCATGACGCCATGAAAATGGCGGGTGCTGACAGTTGTGGGTTTGCGAAACGTCCCGCTTTTAAGCACTGGGTTTCTTCTGGTTCCTTACAACTCATCGAAGCCCGTCGGTCTACTCCGGGTGACCGTGAGTTTGACCACAAACGAAGGATGTTACGTAAGGAAATCGGGCAAAGCTTGCGTAAGGACCGAGAAGCCTGGTGGTCGGAGCGTGCTAATGAGTTGGAGGCAGCAGCTGCATCTGGTAATTACCGGAAGCTCTTCCAACTCATCCGAACCACTGACAGCAAGAAGTCTGGTGTGAGCGAAACAATCTACGAGGATGATGGAATGCCAATCACGAACATCCATCGACGTCTTGGACGATGGGCAGAATTTTTCGAAGGGCAGTTCAATTGGCCTGCTGCTCCGGCAACATCGGTCAGACTGTCCTGCCCTCCATGGCCGGTGACGATTGATCCACCAAATGAGGCGGAATTCCACAAAGAACTCCAACTCTTGAAGCGCTAAAAATCACCTGGCCCAGATGACTTACCTCCGGCTCTTTTTAAAGATGGTGGTGACTTTTTGACTAAGGAACTGACGACGTTGTTTACAAAGGTTTGGGTGTTAGAGAGTGTACCAACGTCATGGAATGAGTCGATAGTTGTCCCTATCTTTAAAAAGGGTTCACGTCGTTCCTGTAACAACTATCGTGGGATACGTATACCTCCGATTGCGTCCAAGCTATTGACTTCCGTCATACTTCGTAGGTTTTTCAAAACCCGAGAATGATTGACTCGCGAGGAGCAGGGTGGTTTCGTTCTGGTCGAGGATGTATTGATCATATATTCACCCTTCGCCAAATGTTAGAACACCGTCATACTTATCAAAGGCCAACAATCGTAGTGTTTCTTGACATCAGGGCTGCCTTCGATTCGTTGGACAGGACTGTTCTCTGGGATTGTCTATTGAAGAAGGGTGTGCCTGAGAAGTTTATTAACATCCTAAAAGCCCTATATACAAACACCTCAGGCAGAGTGAGGGCATACAACCACCTCTCTCCATTGTTCCATTCGAGTAGTGGGGTTAGACAGGGTTTCCCAATCTCACCATTCCTCCTCAACTTTGCCATCGATGACATTCTGGAAACAGCTCTGATGGATGTAAGTAATGGTGGTGTGGATCTGTTGCCTGGAGAAAGACTTCTCGACCTTGAGTATGCGGATGATATTGTCTTACTGTGCGATAATGCCCAAGGCATGCAATCGGCACTTGGTCATTTGGCAATCAGTGTCCGTAGGTATGGTATGTGCTTTGCACCTTCCAATTGCAAAGTACTTCTACAAGACTGGAAGGATCGTAATCCTGTACTCACCCTGGATAGTGAGCAGATAGACGTAGCTGAGAAGTCCGTGTATCTGGGTAGCTGTATTAGTGCTGGTGGGGGTGTGAGTGATGAGATCAATGCACGTCTAGTGAAAGCCAGAGCGGCTAATGCCAATCTGGGCCACCTCTGGCGCCTTCGTGATGTTAGTCTGGCTGTAAAAGGTCGGATCTACAACGCGTCGGTGAGAGCAGTTTTGCTCTATGCTTGTGAAACCTGGCCTCTCCGAGTTGAGGACGTTAGACGACTCTCTGTGTTCGATCATCGCTGTCTCCGAAGGATTGTTGACATCCAGTGGCAACACCATGTCAGTAATGCAGTTGTTCGGCATCGTGTGTTCGGGTACAGAGATGATAATGCAATTGGTGTCACTGTCTTGAAACACCGACTTCGGTGGCATGGACATGTTCTCCGAATGTTGTCCCAGAGAATTCCACGTCGTGCATTATTTGCCGACTCTGGGACTGGTTGGAAGAAGCGGAGAGGTGGTCAATGCATGACATGGTGTCGCGGCATGAAAGAAAGCTGCATGGGACTGGCTTGTGTTGGTCCTTCAGGACTCCTTGGTTGGGGTCTGAGAGATGGTGCTACACAGTGGCTAGAGACGTTATCAGATATGGCTCAGAATAGAAGCCAGTGGCGATCCTGCTGTAATCTTCTTTTACTTTCTTCATAAAATGTGGTTGTGTCTCCCTTACCTGAAAGATTTCTTCCGATTGTACCTTTGCTTTCCCTGATTACTAGCACATTACCTTACACCAATCTCTTCGTTATTGTTCTCTCTTTTTTTGTTGCGCTGCTTAGCTTTTTTTTCTTTCTTTGTATTCCTCTCGAATTTTCATTGTTTTGTGTGGCGCATATATATTGGCGATCTCTTGTACCAATATTCATGTGTCCAAATAAAATAAAATACATTTATGGAGTAGGCGAGATATCCGTCTATCAACTAAAGGACGGCTTTACTGTGCAGCATTTCGTTCCGCCATAGTTTATGGCAGTGAAACATGGCCGGAAAGAAAAGAGGATATTCGTAGGTTACTAGTATTTGATCATAGGTGTCTTCGAAACATTGCTCGTTTATTCTGGGACCATCGAGTAAGTAATGCAGTTGTTAGGGAACGGGTTATAGGTAAGGATGTCATGACGCTATGAGATCATTTGTGGGTTCGCGAAACGTCCCGCTTATAAACACTTGATTTCTCCAGGCTCCTTACAACTAAGCGCAACTAGTCGGTCTACTAGGATGACCAAGAGTATGACCACAAGCGAAGGATCCTAATTAATAAAATCGGGCCGAGAAGCCTGATGGTCGGAGTGTGCTGTTGAGCCGGAAGCAGCATCTGAATCTGGTCACTACCGGAAGCTCATCCGACTCATCCGAGCCAATGGCAGCAAGAACTCTGGTGTGGGCGAAACAATCTGCGAAGATGACGGGTTGCCTTCCGTCAGTTGAAACGAAGTCGGGGACAAAGTCTTAAGCTTGAGTACTTTAGGTGTCTGTTCAGTCATGATGAAGTATGAAGTACGATAATGAACGAGGGGAAAATATATATATCCAGGAAAAAACACGAAAAAAAATCACAATGTTTAAAAAAATAAAAAAATAAGGCAATGATATATAAAAATCCCAAAAAGGAACAGACTCACAGTTGCAATTAGGTGTACCAGATCACGTCAGTCTCACCAATGATGATGTCACAGGTATTCAATGTTTGACAACGCTTCTAACAGTAACACCTTCTAATATATTTCGTTCCCGCCCAGAGAAATCAAAAGACAGAGTCGAGGAGATCGGAAGAGTATATTTGGCGATGACCAATATATCGGAATTCTCTGATCTAATCTGGCTAGCGATTGCGGTTGATGTTGAGCACGGCGTTACCACACGTGATCTGGTGCGGATGCCTGACCGAGCGCCTTCAGCTAGGTGAGTCCACTAAAACATATGGTCAGCATCCAATGTCGAAAACTTAGAGCTATTTATTTTGGGGATTTATTTACCGCTACATTCCTTTACTTTCTTCCTTAAGCATAGTTGTATCTACTTTACCCGAAGGATTTCGTCCGACTGTACCGTTGCGTTTCCTCCATTATTATCACTATTACTCTAATGCACACTACTCTGTTTGTTATTGTTCTTTTTTTATGCTCCTTACCTTTTTGTTTTTTTTCTTCAAACTCTCATTGTTTTGTGTGACGAATATATATTTGGTGGCCTCTTGTACCAATATTTTTGTGTTCAAATAAATAAAAAAATATCAAGGCATGAAGTTGTACCATCTTTATGAACTCAGTCCGGTAATCGTCACGGATTGATAAATGATTTTTAACTCGTTAACCAGGTACAGATTCGTTTGAATCATACTACGATTGTCAGGTTTAATGAAGCAAACACGATTGGCCAAATCGGAGTAGGTAGAATGGATTTCGAACCTGAGACTTAGTGGCTGAAAACCAAAACCCGTTATCGCTCAATTGTTAGTATCTGATTGCAGAATGTACTCATTAGATTAAAATGTCAGTATCTTACATGCCTTGAATTAATCTACCTGTTTTACTAATCATTTTATCATCATAAAGAAAAATCTTCAGTTATCGACAAGTCGGTTGTATCTCATCCGATTCGTGATTGTATTCTCTGGGTTACTGGAGTAGTTGGTTTATTTTTAACTTATGCTCATTATTCAAATAACATACGGATTTTACAAAGGTTCCACGGATCTTGATCAACCTAAGTGTTATCTACAGTCGCTACTGTTCTTCACTGTCTTGAATTGTGTATATTACCTCGCATTTCTCTCTCCAAATATTCTTCCTATTCTCGTAAATCTTCTTGGACCCATTGTCAATTCACACAACGTTTTACTCTTCTTTTTTGAAAATCTCGATTCTGTATTATATTACAACTTTCCGATTGCATATGTGAATATTACTGTTTCCAGTTCCTTTCTTATTCCTATGTCAACCTGGTTGTTCTCCCTGTTATAGTGTTAATACAAAGAAAGTCTATACACTGTTATCTGAGATGATGGTGATATGTTCTTTGAACTGTTTAGTTTAATTAGTGAGAAGAATTAAGCTCT
Source organism: Schistosoma intercalatum (assembly GCA_944470365.2). NCBI lineage: Eukaryota > Metazoa > Platyhelminthes > Trematoda > Strigeidida > Schistosomatidae > Schistosoma > Schistosoma intercalatum. Next base: position 20,245,049 of record OX103728.1, read on the forward strand.
AAATATGTCCGGAATAAAAAGTAATGAAAGTTTTAGCTCAGAGAACACAAAATCGTTGTCTTTGACTGATTGTACTGCATTTTCTAAAAGCTTCCTCTCTATCATTATCTTATGCTTGTTTTTATTACAAAACATTTATTCTTAATTTCCTCTTCAATGCTAGGGATAATCTGTACCATCCATCCAAATTATCCAAGCTACCATGTCTGATTCTATTTACACTTCACACTATTATCCTACATACAAATTCAACTCTATGCTGCCCACACATATTTCATTCATTAACATAAACACATGCAACTACACAAACATGTCTCATATAAATCACTTCGATCGAAATCAAATAACATTGACTTGGTCAGACTTTCTTTTCTGATTAATTGCACTCAATAGTCTTACTTTGTTCCTTTATATTAAGTCAACTTGAGTTGATTTAATGTGGTTATTTATTCTCTAAAGAAGCGACTTACACTGAGTCATAAAACGCCAAAAATAATCCAATTTTTCTATCCATTAAGATAATACAAATCTATGATTCTTGTTAATAATTGTAAGATGATATATATAATTGACATTGGTCACTTTATAACAGCTGAAGACAGAAAAGTATGATTGGAGATTTATTGAAAAAGCTGAACTGAATTATTTGAAAGTTTAATAAATGTAGATTGAATATACAGATGTGATTAGTTTACAAGTAAATGATAAATGTCACTTAGTAAGAAAGACAGCAACATAAAAAGAAAACATTTTAGATGGATCAGTTTATATGTATAACTTTCTATGTCAATAGCGAATTATAGTTACGGACATCTGTTTCGTCCTATTGTGGGACCCCTTAGTAGTGCGCATCCACGACCCCGCCTCGTAGGACTGGAACTCAGGAACTATCACTCTCGCGCCAGGCGCTTATCCAACTAGACCACTGAGCTGGCATCCAACGGTGTTAATGTCTAACCTCAACCAATCCACGAAATTGAGCGAGATCTCCACCATTGTCTTCAATGAGTTACTACCGCACAACAGACCCGGTTGAACTACACTGGTCACTGCTTCTCACTAGAACTCCAGTTACTAGTGATCATATGTTGATTATTATCAGAAGGAGTTTTTTCTGGATATTATAGTAATTCATTTTTACATTTTGGAAAGACATTGGAAGTTTTATTGTCAAAAGTTCAATCTTCTCTTTCATGAATGTTCATTCAATGCCGGTTAAACTTTTCTGGATCGTATACAATTGATTTGTGTTTAGATCACTAAAAGTATACAGTAAGCACTCCGTTGTATAGTCCGCTATTCATATTCTGCTTGTCTAAATTCCTTTCAACTACAGTCGTCATCAATATAAATATTAACTTGAAATGCTAGCACTCTAAATTCGATAATAGAAGGTGTTGAACAAGTGATAGTCTTAAACTATGACGTAATTCCAATGTAAAATTGGTTTGTTAAGAAGAAGAAGAAGAAGAATGAACAAACGTTCCCATATTACTCTAAACATAACAGTTGTATATTGTGAGGAAGTTGAAAGTAGTTAGCATAAAACACTGAAGAAGTCAATGAGAAGATTTGTTCAACTTGTTTCATGATAGTTAGCATTAAATGGCAACATATGACATATACACTCTTGAGGTAACCCAAGTTTCCCATACGATTTTAATCCACGTCACTCAATATCATAGTCAGAAATATTACAATTCAGTTATCCAACATGTAACTGATCTCCACATTCATGTTAAGAACAAACTTTAAAGTGTTCTATGACACATTACGCTAAATAATCAAGCAGAACAAAAGGGTTATATCGATACTTCAGGCATGATCAAAACAATATCCTGATTATGAAACTAATTGAAAATGTAGTGGAATGCATTCGAATAACACACAGAACATTCTCTGTCCTCTTTCTTAACTCTCGTCGATAATGAATGAAGTTATAACAACTGTGATGAAATTTCAGCTAGTTACTGGTTAATCAGAAAGCAGCTTTTGGAAATGGATAGGTTATGGTAAAGAAAAAATAGCACTGGAAAGTGTAGACAAATTACTAGTTACTCTATAATTTGAAAAGTCAAAGTCATATACATCCATCTTTGTAGATATAAAAGTATCTATCTTTCGAAATACTACAAATGACTCAAAAACCTCTAAATTATTTATGATTAGGGTAAGATATTTATTGTGAGAACTGGCAGTCACGAATTTGCATCAGATATAATACAAAACATTCCCTCGACACAAATATGGATGACAGGATTCCACTCATTCAAGAAGCCATTAGTTATAGCGCCAATAAGTGAATGTTTGTTTCGGCCTTAAAGGTTTAAGATTAGAATGTAAGGACAGTGTTGGTTTCCTCCTTATTTACAATTTACAAGGAAAAACTAATTATAGAATACATTTAACACTGTGGCAATAATTGATATTTCGTTATGAGTTTAAACGAATACAAAAGTACGTCTCTATTAGTGATACGTGATCAAATGAATTTTGCACAAAAATCCACA